>OZ021732.1:12644254-13378420 GCA_963978545.1 Linyphia triangularis
AAGAAATACCCAATTTTCTTTTCGAAGAAAGAGAATTTTAAGTTGTAATATTACTCTAAAATCTCTGCGCCGTTTCTCTTTGTGAACACATGGAGATGAGCTTTCATTAATGTTGATTTGTTTCAACAAAGAGACTGAATTTGAATGAGAAATGACATTCTGTTGTTTCTAAACGACAACACAAGAAAGAATACCTCCTTTTCCTTGTACGTAGAAGTAGGAATATTAAATTTGAAAACTCACTTGGGGCTTTAATAACACGCAATTAGGAAACGAATGGCAATTGTTTTTAGTTTTCTTTTAAATCTAATAAAGTCAGAGATTGTTTGAGTTTTATTTTAAATGAGGGTATTGGGAAATGCTCAAAAGTTGCCGCATTTTGTTTTAAGTAGTTTTTGAAAGTGTAAAAAAAGAAATAAGCGTTGTAAATTTGACCAAGCTTAAAATTGAAGACTTTCTGAATATTTACATACGTACCATCGACATAACATGTATGATCAGTTAGTTTGTATTTTTGTGGTTTATTAGTAGGCTAAGCCAAAATGTTTAAGCAAATTTCTATGAAACTTCTAGAATGTGTTTGAAGCATTTCAATTGGAGATATAATGTATTTTAGCAGGTGTGACTAGAAATTCTTAAATTTGCCTGATGTTAACATATATTTAACCTTTAACATCGCTTAAATTCACAGTTAAAAATTAACGTAGATCATTTTCTTAAATATCATGATGGCGTTACACAAACAAGTTAAAAAGTTTTTAACAAGAACAACAAAAAGTTTATCAAGCGTTATTGCTTATTGGCCATCAAGGGGCAAATTCCATTTCAAACAATACACAAACGTCTTATAAATTTAAATAGGAAAAGCAGAATATGTAATAGTTTGTGCCTTATTTTATGAGCCAAAAAACACATACACATTTTATATTTGCATTACATTTCATAAAGCATAAACAAGTTTAAATACAAGCGAAACTTCGGATAAAATATAGTGAAAACATAGTTTGTTTCGCTTAAATCATGTATGTCTATAGGATGAATTAAGCACGCAAGAGTTTGTTAGACATTTAAAAAAAAATGAGTTTAATTAAAACTGTACGGATAACAAAATGTTTTAATCTTCATGTATCTACTTACATTCATTGTCCAAACAAAACATACTCATGACACTTCAAAACCGCAAAGTAGGCACCGAGTAACAGTCAAAATACGGAAATTTTATAAATTTTTTTTAAAAAAAATTCATACAAACAATAGTTTATAAAATGATCAACATAAATTTTATGATTTTACTGTTTTAGTAAAAATTGCACAACACTTCTCCATTCACTCAGAGTTATTCAACAATTTCTTAAGAAGTTTCACCATGCAGAATTAAGTTTCAGAATTCTGTAGCTGCATGCTGTTTTCATAGAATTTGAAGATATCATAAAAACTATATATTTTTATATAGTTTAATATAGTTTTTATAACTATATAAGTTTTGAAGTTGTCTAATAGTTAATATGCAATTTCTGAACTATGAATGGAAGAAGAGGAAACGAAAAATTTAGCGTTGAAAGGTTGGTTGTATTCAGATTATCTGGCACCGTCAGCAACACGAGGGCTATAATGCACCGAAACATTCATCATTAGACAAGCCAACATACATTTACAAACACCCATGCCAACACGGGACTCGGAACCCGCAACCTCGCGGTCTAGAAGTTAGCACGCTAACCACTATACCGTTTGGTCGACTTAGCGTTGAAAGGAAAGTAGAATTAGTGTAATTAGATGCTTCGGATGACAAAAAATGACGCGTCTAAGAAACACATGTCAGTAATTTTTTCTCTATTGAGTTCAGGAAATATCATGACCAACTAGCTACTTCAATATATCAAAAAACATCGATAAAATACTTGGTCTTTCTCTATTTGATATTATTTTAGTTTAGCGCTTGGAGCCCAATTTGGCGACCAAAATGACCAAACGACGCGAAGTTATCGGAATTTATTCCATTTCCATTCCGCATGGAAAGCTAAACACGGATTTTGCGCATCATTGAAAAGATTAGAAAGTTTATCTTCAGAGCTTTCAATCCACCATCTTTTTCTTTTATTTATTTTTTCCCCCTCTCCCAATTTCAGAACAGGAATGGAATAAAGAACAGTTTTCCCCACCTTGCTCTCATTCTGTTTGAGTTTCTACCATTTTTTTCTTCTCGTCCTTCTATTTGTGTGGGGCTAAATGGCAACGCTGATTGATTCAGTGGCCATTTTGTTCGGCTCGTTGGTGCGTTTAATGAGAAGAATCGAAAACTAATCAGGAAATTTCGTGGCTGGGTGCTCATACAGATATGATGCCACGTTGATGGATTACTACACAGTTTTTTTCCTCCCTTTTTTTCATATCATCAAAAAATACCACCAATTAAATCAGGTCCCATATGTGTGTGAAAAAAGTGTTAAGATGTTCTTGTTTGTTTCCATAACGAATATTTTTCATTTTGTTATTGGCAAAAATATTGACAAAATAATTCTTTAGATTTATAATGAAATGCCTGCATATTAATATATATATATATATATATATATATATATATATATATATATATATATATATATATATATATATATATATATATATATATATATATATATATATATATATATATATATATATATATATATATATATATCTTTGTGAACTCCATTTCAGTAATTTTGTTTCCAGTTAATCAAAAATAATTCTGAAATAAGATTTTTTTTTTTTTTTTAACGTCAAATATAAATTCACACAGTTTACTTAGTTTTCTTCTTGTGTATATACTTTACAGATAAACCTATTTAAGTTTAAACTTTTCTTAAACTTAGGTAAAAATTATCTTTATTTACTTGAACTAGGTACGCTTAAAATAATAATAATATAAAAATTTAAGATTTTTATTTCAAGTTATTAAACGTTTTTTTTTTTTTTTTTTTTTATTTTTTTTTTTTTTTTTTATTATTATTATTATTATTATTATTATTATTATTAGTATTAGTATTATTATTTGTCTTTTTATTATAACATTATATTTGTTTGTCCTGAAATACGAAGTAATATTTTGTTTTTAAAAAACAACGCAAGCTATAAATTATTAACTTTATGATAAATACTTTTGCATTTAACTTTTATTTTCTCTAAACGCGATATTTTAAACTCCAATATACCTCCTCCAACTAGTAGAAATATACCATTATTTTTTTTTTTTTTACATTTCTATAAAATAACCAAGAGATTTAACTGAGCTCAAAAAAGGTGTCGTGTTATTTTTATGATTATTTTTAAAAATATCAAATCTTTGTAAAAAAGAGGTTTTTCTTAAAAAATAAAGTTTGTGTAAAAATTAACCATAATATTTTGAATGTATTTTTTGCCAAAAATTAACCTCAATATCGTTAATAAGATCAATTCAATCTACATTAAAAATTTCAAACTCATTTGTTAAGAGAAGTTGGAGTTAAAGAAAGTCAAAAAATCAATTTTCATATTAATATTATAAAAAAAAAACCTACAACCAGTTTAGAACACGACGGTGCCAAACGTTTTAATCTCAATAAATTAGAAGTATTTTTTTTTTATATATATATTAAAAAAAGTGTTGTGCATCAATTTGTATTATAGTTTTCAAATTTAACGGTCCATATCTCCAAACAGCAAATTTGGCGACGTAAGGAACATTTACTCAAAAACTATTAAATATAATTGCCTAAAACATGTATTCTTTATCACTATATTAAACAATATTTGAATGTAGGATTTTTTAATATTTTCGAAATTAAAAACAAGATTTTTTACATTTTTATTGCTATCAAAATATTAATTTTTGAAAATTCTATAGAATATGCAAACTTTTAATTTTTTTTCGAAGGGCTAAACAAAGTATTTAAAATTCTACTCTCAAATTGTGTAATATATTAATAAGAAAATATAAAAAAAAAATTTAGGTATTTATCTTTAATAGTTTTTGAGTAAATGTTATGCTCTAAAAATGCTACTTAAAAATACAGTTGTAATAACATTTAGTCGGAACATCCCCACGTTCTTAAAATCTTCTGTGGGCGTAATAAGCGACGCCATAAAATATTTCTTTAATATTTAGCGTATGTGTTCATTTTCAGTTGGTTTATGTGAGATCAAGAATACTCTAAAGACGTGGAATTATAGTTCCACTTGATTGCAATGTGAATCAATAAAGTAGATATCAATGAAACGTTCTAAAGTTAATTTTTTATTAAATTATGGAAAGGAACGTTCCATCTAAAATCCATTTATTATTTGGTAGTAATGTAATGCAAAAACATTTCCTTTTCCCTCAGGGGTATGAAAATAACAAATAAACGATCTTCCTGCCCCTTTTAGTAGAGTACTGCATCCGATAACTTACGTTTTAAACAAACACGTAACTTCTCCAATTTATCATTAGTTACATAATTTAGTTTCATAGAAATACAATGGGCATTACAGGTTAATTCCTTCATATCTTAAAAGTTAAAAGACATATTATTCCTTCATGTTTTCACTTTTGCTTACATTTCCGAGAAATACATCCTGCGTATTATTATTATTATCATCATCATCATCATCATCATTATTATTATTAACATCATCATTATTATTATTAACATCATCATCATTATTATCATTATCATCATCATCATCATCATCATCATCATCATCATCATCATCATCATCATCATCATCATCATCATCATCATCATCATCATCATCATCATCATCATCATCATAATCATCATCATCATCATCATTATTATTATTATTATTATTATTAACATCATCATCATTATTATCATTATCATTATCATTATTATTATTACTTTAAAACTTTTTTTCTACTTGTATTCAAAACCAAATTTGATGAATGGTATACATATATAAAATCTAATACCTCCGCTTCTGAAGGACAGATTATTTGAACATTGTGATAATTTTTTGAAAACTGATGTTAAAAAAGTCATAGATAGTTAAAAAGTTAAAAATATGGGGATAGTGTAACAGTATACAGTAGATGGCAGTACTTCAGAAAAGATAAAATTGCAATTTATGCATGTTGAGGATACTTTAGGAATTTTATATCTCTCAGCAATATCTAACTCTAAGCTTTAAAAAACTAACCCTTTTAAGCAAACATAAATATTCAGGCTGCACACTGATCCACGAGTTTGATTGCAATTATAATCAGTACAATGGAATTTATAAATTTACTTTTAATGATTTACAAAATATGTTTTCTAAAGTAAAGCAACATAAGCGTTAACTTTATATTGAGAGAATTTATGTTTACATGACAGATTACAGACGCAAAATCTAAAGCAGCAGTTGCAATTTACTCATGGTTACAACTCCAATTTTGTGCAGAGTGCATATTAGACACAATCTACATACATTACATTCAAAGAAATATATACTCAATTTTCCCATTGCTTATAGCACAACAATATTACACTACATCCCAAAGTCAATCCTAATGATTCCAACAAAAATCCACGTCTAAAAAAAAAAAAAAAAATACCACTTAAATCATACCTCCACGGTGCAGTTTCGTCCAATGTCAGCAAAATACAACTTCTCTCTCCCATCATAAAAAAAAGGCTACTGACGACACCTACTACTGTAACAGACTTCCACAGGAGAGGGTAGAAGTCCTTATCTTTCTGCAGCAGAGTCTCCATGGAGTCAGGGGTCGGCTCCGACGACATCTGAGTTTTCTCAAGGATCTAAGACCCAGGTAAAAACGTGTCTGTTCAGCCTTGATAGCCGCTGCGCCAGCTTTGGACCACATTATATACAGGGGAGGGCCGTATATTTGATTTGATACAGTCAGGATTTTTTTGTTGTTATGAGGTGTTAGGGAAAGATTTTAAATACTTAGTTTTATAAGTATTAAATAGTAGGAAAAGCATGGTTTATTTGGAATAGTTGAATATAATTTCTCAATTTAAAATGCGTTATGCAGGATAGACCAATATTTTACATTGAATTTCTAAAGTTAAGGTATACATATACAATTGAGATTATTTTCTTTAATTTTTAGGTAATAATTTCAAACTTTTTGGCAGTATATCAAAATTAAAAACTATACATTTATATATATAAACTTCTTTTTTCCGTCCATTTTTTAATCAGCTAATTGCAATTAAAGTGAGTAATTAGGACATTATTAGAACATACATAAATAAACTTGTAATTAACTTAGAAGTATGATTTTTACTGCAAATAAAAGATATTATATTGACGCATGTTCCTATGGAGAATTTTAAATTTGGCTTCAATATTTATTTAATTATAAGTTTTTTAATAAAAAGTTTAAAAAAATACATAGCTTTTAACAAAAAATTAAGATTAAAATATGCATACAAATGTGTTTATAACAATATATATTAGATTCTCCATAGAAATCACTTTCACAACTTTTGTCTACAAAACAAAATTAGAATTTTGTAAATCGGACCATTCATTTTGAAATTATGACCGTTGGCGTGAAGTCATGTAACACCAAAATGTCATTCTTCAGAAAACGCGTTTAAAGTTTATTACACTAATGAACGTGATACGAAACAGGTTCACAAAACCCACTGTAATTTAGAAAGTAAATTGAGTCTTAGAAATAAAATGATAGTATTTTAAAGGCAATGAATTCGGGAATATTTTAAAACTAAAAAACAAAAATGTAGAATTGAGCCAAATTTTGACATTCCTAATGTATATGTATACCTTAAACATTAAATGTATGTATGTGTGAATAAAAGCGTTATAAACAATTTATTAGGTGTATGGCCTATCCTATATAACCTTATGCGTTATAAAAGAAGGACTAAAATTTCATAATGCATTAAACAGTGTAACAATAGGTATGATTCTAAAGTATTGTAACACCTTGACAGGGTTTATTGCTATTTCTATATAACTTTATGTAGTAATACAAGATGTACCCAAGTCCTATGATTCATTTCTAAAGTTAAGCGTTAAGTAGTATAAAAGTGTATGATCTAAAAATATGTTAACGCCTTTACTGGGTTGTATCGCTTTTTTCTTAATAATCTTACGTGTACAAAGAAGATGGACCGAAGTTCTATAACTCTCAAGTTAAGCATTAAATAGTGTAAACGTATATGTGATTCAAAATAATTGTAATACCTTAACTGAATTGTTTCAACTTTTCCCTATAACCTTATGAGTTAATGCTGTTATGAATTTTTGAAAATATAAATATGTAACCAGTGAGTTTTATTAATGAGTTTAGAGATAAATTAGAGTTTTCACAAAATAAAAAAAAAAACTATTATTTATTCTTCGTTTCAAAGAATTACAAAACTTCCCGGAACCACAGTAAACTCACTATCAAGCTTCAACAAAAACTTCTGTGCGCAAAATTTTGGATACAGCGATAATTCAGGAGTAACGAAAGTAAATAAGTACTCCTAGACCTTCAAAGCAGCGTCCAAAATTCAACTGAAACAGATTTCAAGCGGCGATCGTATTTATCGCAGAGCTCGGGAACATAACATTCTTGAAAAATCCAAAGCAGTTGATCACGCGCTGGAAACGTCTCGAAATTTTCCGATCGATTAAGACGTTGTTAATTTATTCTAGCCTGTATCATCGCTGTTAACAAACACATTTAATAAAATAAAACTTTAAAAGATTTATGTGCACTTACTTACAATTATGTACAGAAGTGTTATGTTTTTACTGGATTGAATCGTCTTTCTTATATGTAACTTTATGTAATATGTAATATGGACTAAAATTCCATAATACATTCCTAAATATATACAAAAATTGCGCAAAGTATGCGCAAGCTTGATGAATTGTATCACTTAATGCATAACCAATGGTAATTAAAAAATTAAAATGATTATGCATAAAAGAACATTGGAAAGAAAAGTGTAATGCATTTTTTTTAATGCAATAAATAATTTACATTTTCACTTGCAGAGGGTGTTTTTAAGTAAAACTATTCAATAGAAAAATTAATCTTGGAAGCAAGAATTTATCTTATATATTGGAGTACATAAAACTGAAATCAATTTCAATTGCATGTGTTATTTGTTTATTATATATATATATATATATATATATATATATATATATATATATATATATATATATATATATATATATATATATATATATATATCCATTAAATACTGTTACCACGCATTTAAATAACACGTCATATAAATAATTGATCACTTTCAGCCTATCAGAATTAAACACTTTAATCATATATAGGCTGAATAGGGAATAGTACAAGTTAGTATTTTTGAAGTTCTTATGCCCAAGTAATAGATCGAAAGACGACCGCAAGTTCAGGTAACCCATCGGACATCATTGCGAAATTTTTATAGAATGAAGATAAATGGTATTAGATTTTAAATAAGCTGGTCTGCATGGCCAGAAATAGCCGAAACTGTACAAAAATCGACTTCGAATGAGTTGAACTAAATCCGATCGCCAAATATGACTAACTTTCCAAATGTCAAACATTTTTTATGTGGTAACCCACTTTTATTTTAATTTAAAAAGGGAATAGGTCAGACGATATTTGCTCTCTGGATAAAGGTAACTGCGTGTTTTGAAAGTGAGAAAGGTTGACCATAAATGTTACGTCACTGACGACATGATATTGTCTGACTTTTAAAACATGAAGCTTGCTTGACGCTAGGAAGGAAACATCGTCTGTAACCTTTATAATTAATGTAAAGAGTAGTGGGTCACCAGGCAAAAAAGGAATGTTATTTTTTTTGGCAAGTTTGAACATATTTGGCAATCGGATATATTTCTAGTCATTCAAAGTTCATTTTGGCCAAGTAAAACCGGTATATATATTAATAATCTACTAGCATTTTTCTACATTCTATAAAAATGTAGATAGATGTATGATAGGGTACATAAATTTGCTGCATAGTCTTTCGGACTGTTAACATCCCAGCCCACACCAAAATACGGCCTCGCTCGTACAATCTCAACAATACAAAAACTATTCCAGAAATAAACTAACTCGAATCTCGTGGAATTTTTCTACCTGAACTTTCCAACTTAGGCCTTTCAAAAGTTCTCTACTAAAAACAATTTTTCCAATCCACCTAAAAAAAACTTGTAGCTCGAAGAGAAAGAAAATAAATCGGAGCGAAAAATATTAGAAGTCATGTAAGAAAACGCATTCCCAGAGACTGTGATAAAGCCCACTTCAGATGTATCCGCTGAAGGCATATATATACACAAAAGGCCTCATACTAAAACTCTTGGAAAAACATCATTTACCCCCTTATCCCTGCATTTCTACCCTTTTTACCCTTGGAAACAACAAACGCTTTCCACTTCTTTTCGTAAATCGCTATAAGTTGCTATATATCTTATCGCCTGGAGGTCATAGTATATTTCTGTACCCGTTTACGAACAGCTGGAAAAAACGGGTGCTTTTTACTAAAAACCTACTTTACGTAACTTTTGGAGCGCATTTTTGTTCGTTTTTGGGCTGTGCAGCGACTGTTCTTTAAAGAGAAATGCGATGTTTTATACCCAATTGTGTTTTCGGCCTTGGACCATGGACTTTTCCATTTAAGGTAAGCATATGGAGGTGATTCGGTGCATAGTTTAATCTTGCACTGGATCTTAAGATGTTTAGTGTTTGAATTATAACGTAGTAGAAAATATATCTTAGTATGTATATGCAGATATCGTTAAAAATGAACATTTCTTATAACTTTAACTTATTTTAATTTTTAAACTGTTGAAAGCGATTTATAAGATAGTTTTTTTCTATGAAACATAGTTTACCAATCTGATATAAAAGGTTGTTCCTTAAATTTATTTCTATGCATTAATATTAATTTTGTCATAAAACATTTTTGATATAAAATACATGACGGATTGTGATAGTCACAATATCAGTAAAATGACGTTTCTTTTCACGTTTCACAAGTTGCATATCAACCGACCAAACGGTATAGTGGTTAGCGTGCTAGTTTCTAGGCCGCGAGGTTGCGGACTCGAGTCCCGTGTAAGGCATGGGTGTTTGTAAATGTATGTTGTCTTGTCTAATGACGAATGTTTCGGCGCATTATAGCCCTCGTATTGCTGACGGCGCCAGATAATCTGAAAACAACCAACCACAAGTTGCATATCAAACAATTTGTTCTGATTCCATACAATTTTCTTCTTTTAGCATGTATTCAGGTCAAGAGTCAAGTTATTCTTACAAGTGTTTCTTTCTTAACAGTTTTTTGAAAGTTAAACTTTAATTATAACTTGCCGATATTACAACCCCTTCCAACCAAGTCGTCTTGTTGATCGCCCAAAACCATTCAATTAATCTCAACAAAAATAAAACGACTTCTTAACACAATCAATAAGAGCTAAATATTTAGCTGTCAAAAGCAACTACGGTGACAAGTTCACCCAAAGATTAATAAAAAAATAAAGCTAAAACCAACGAGGAAAAAAAAAAACCCACTAACAACTGGTTTGACAGCACCACGCTCGAATTACAACACCACTCGCATGAGCTACTCTTAAAAGGGCCAATCTTCGATTGAAATCCGAAAAGAATATTCAAACCCAGAAGTATCCGAAAAGGTATTAGCAGCCAAAACGCCAAACTTTCTCACCTTATTAACTGTCGTGACGAAGATGAAAGGTTAATTAAAACACCACCTGTTTCTTGGCGCTCCCCCCTTCACCCCCTCGTACTACTTTTGACACCCAATAATGTCTGCAAACCCGAAACTTTTCCCGTGTAACTTGAATTATTATAAACCAGAGGAAATTTTCTTCCGTGAACTCGGCATCGCATTCGTCGCCAAACTTAATTAAAAAGCAGGGACGTCAGATAGGATTTCGTGTGGAAAATGCACCCTCATTTATTACTGTTATCGTGGCAAACTCGCATAAAAGGCACTAAATGCTTGTTTTGTTCGTGTTAAGTCCTTCCTTCTCATGGTTGGAGTGATTTGTCAGTGGAGTGGGTGAGCTTGCGAGCAGGAAACGAAGTGATGGTTTACATGTGTGTGTGTTTTTCTTTTAAAGAGAAGGTACTGTTATTTGCACTTTTTGTTGACACAAAAAGGAGGAAGTGTCTAACGGGTGTTCTCGCTCAAAGTCACTCTCTGTAAGCTTATCGATTGATCAGTTATAGGTTTGCATATATGCTTATGTGTTTATAACATTAACCCTTGGTTAGGCGCGAGACCTTTTGTCTTGCGGCCAGTCACGTGGGGGGACATATTTTCGTGCTTACCATTAAATTCAGGACCAAAATATCAAAGTAAGGGATCATTTTATTTAAAAACACAACATTATTGAATAGAATAAAGTAAAAATTAAAACATATTTTAAAAATAACTGTAAGAAGGCTTTAATAATGAGCTGCTATCTATTGAGAAATTGATTCTGGGGGGACATTTGTTAACCACGTGACTAACTAAAAGTTTTCATACATAATTGAATATTATAAACTAAATGTGTGTATTAATACGATATATGCCATAAATGCTTTAAAATTAGTGCTTACAATTTAACGCTCATGCGTGTGCGTAAAAATAGAAGGTGAATGGATTGGCGTCTCCAACTATTTGTTTATGTATCATTTGAATCGAATTGATTACTTGTCGTGGGTACCAAGGTCCCCGAGTTTAAAGTCACCGAGCTCATGAATTGTAGATCATGGGTTCGATCCTGGCCTATCTAAACACTGATATTTGCGGTAATGCAACTGGTGCACATTAATTAAGCCGTGACCTCAATGTCCTCACGTTGGTGTGGTGGTGTTGGTGAGAGAAGAATGTGCGATAAGGTTTCTACCTCGTTTTCTTATAATTAAAAATAGCAATTTGCATTCGGTTGTGATAAGCAATTCATTATGAGAAAAATAGACAGTCAGAACCATAGAAACTAAACTAATACTTGTTGTGCTGCCACTGCATTAAAAATAAAAGGAGACAGTATGCTTAATGAGAACATAAAAGAGCAAGTGAAAGAGAGGTAACGTAGAGGCAGTCTAACTTGTGTTTTTACTGTTGTGGTGGAATTACTCGAGACAGATTCTATGCAGGAAGTTTGTTTTTTCTTTTTCTGGAATCCATAAATATAAAAAAAAAAAACTGATAAATATACGAAATGTGTGAATTAAGTTTTCAAGTTCAAGTTTTATGATTTTCCTTTGATTATAGCACGAACATTTCTTATGCTAAGACGTATTCTGAAGACGTATCCTGGTTTGCGGGGAGAACCAATGGGGAGCCAATCCCAGGGAGTTGGAATGCGATAGCGAGACCCTTGTATTACTTATTATTCCTGGAAACCATAAACTATTCTAGAAATGTTACAGTAGTAAGCATATTCATAGAAAGGGTTTAAAGTTGTGTTGTTGAAATAGTATTTTTAATCTTTTTTACCTCATCTATAATAATGAAACAAGCTGCCTGTGTATCTTTCTGTCTGTGTATCTGTGGATCTATAGAAAGCTACTTAAAATTGGAGCAGAACTCTGAAATTTTCAAAATAATTGGTTTGGCCTTGTAATTGTACCTATGACAAACATAATGTAAACATTTTAATTAGTCTTTTTTTAATTAATTATGTTAATTAATTTTTTTTACAAAGTAACTTCAAATAGAGGTACAGCTCCAAAATTTTCAGTGTCGCAATGAACATTCCTGCGAGCGAAGCGCCAAATGCTGGGACCTATACACCAATGGCGGATTTCCACAACCGTGGGACCACTCAACTAGTTACTAATAATATACTACTTATAACACACACTTCCAATGAATTAGAAACGCATGAATATTGTAGTAAATGTGGATATGTGCCTCGGTTGTGAAAATATCTATAAAAATTGAATGATAAGCAATGATAATGTTTATGAAGTATTTTTTTCTCAAAAAACTATGAAGAAGAATGGAGATAAATGATAGACATTTCACATTTGAAAAAGGGACCTTCTTTTGGATCCTTTGAAACTGAACAAAGTTCCTAAGATAATATAACTGGCTGTGTTCTTGAAAGCTGTTATTTTCTAATGTGTTTAAAAGAAGGAAACAAATACCATATTTGTCAGAAAGAACTTATTGTTGGTAGAAAATCCTTTATAATGTTAGGGTTTACTGGCATAAGGGCAACACGAGGGCCATGATCCTTTTTTAAAATGAAATTTATTCATGTAGTTCCAATAAGAAATACAGTTAAAAATGTACTTAAGTGAATGAAACTTTTAATAAAACCATCAATCATAACGTTGTAATAACTATTCAAACTTTAAATTAATGTTTGGTGCTAACCACATTCCAAAATTGTTTTTTTTATAAAACTACAATATTTTCAGTAGGACACTTTCAAAAATTGATATATTCATGCTTGAAATTACATAATTTATTCTTACATAAGCAGTTCTCAAAAATGTGTGGTGTTCTTTGCAATTTTGTTAAACACACAAGTGCAGATGGGAACCTTTAAAAACGTTTCATCTAATACATCATCTATATTTTGTAAAATTCTATAGACTTGCTGAATTAATATAGAATTATTGCATTTAAGTTTTAGAACAACTTAACACAATCCATGATTTAGCAATAAATTTAGATTTTTAAACTTTTTTCTTCTATGTTGCAATAAATCCGGCTTCATGATCAACGCCTGTTTGAAATACATTGGTCCTCTTTACCAAAAGTTTCAAACTTTGCTCAGAAATCCTTATATCTTTTAAACCAAAAAAAAAAAAAAAAATCATTTTATTCTCTGTCATTTTCTTCTTTTCTCGCTGATTCGATAGCGGATACAAGCAACAATTTCACTTTAACTTTCTTCAAGTGTTGCGTCAAAAAGGTGTACAGAGTATCCAACAGAGAAAGATTAACAAAGAAAAAAAAATATACCGAATTCTTCCGTACAAGCATGGAACATGAGAAATGCTTTTTTGGACAAGTCAAGAAAGTTTCTCCGTACAAAAGACGGGATTCTGGACACAGAGAAGAAAAAAAAAAGTAGTTGGTAGTAGTTTTAGTTGTACTCCTACACACTTCTTGCCAATCAATCGAGGGATTGATTACTTGGTGGGGGCTTCGAGGGTGCAGCAATGTAAGGAGGATACTGTAACACGATTTTCCGATTGTCCGGAGTGGTCAGAGAGAAGATGAAATTAGTTTTTATTTCTCTCTTTCTTTAATACTTGAGGGAGAACTACAGTGAAAAAGTTGTTACCTGAGGTTATTTGATGAACTACTTGTTATGAATTCGGAAAATTTACTGATACATCAGGCATGGAAATTTTTTTCAAATTTGTTTAAAAGAACAATATTTCCGTTGTATATATTTTCATGCAGTAAGCTAAAAAAATTGGAATACTGTTCATATTTCCCTTTTTTCTTTTAATTAACATGATACGGAAATCCTCCCACCCACAGTTTTTGGCACACTGTTGCAAGTTTTCTTTCAACCTTGTACCAAAAAATGGTTCCCCATTTAGCTCTAACCGACATTTCGTGCTTGGTTTAACGATTTAATGTTGCGATCTTGGACCGTTAGTACCATTAAAACGTGAAACTAAACACCAAATGTTGGTTGCAGCTAAATGGGGAAAAATTTTTGGTGCAAGGTTAAATAAAAATTTTAACAGTGTACTTATGTATTATCCCTCCCATCTTTTTTCTTGGTCCTTGGCCATGATGTGTTTTCACTTGAAAGGAGTGTAAGGTTACGTGCATTTTGCATAGCATTTTTTAGCGACTAGTTTTTCAGAAAGAATTTTTATTACGATTTACAGGACTACTGGATAATATGCAAGGTATTTAAGTATCATACGTTTTATCTCACCGACATTCGATACATTATTGACGTCGGTTGAGTAAATTATATTTGGAATTAAAATTGTGATTTGAAATTGAGGGAGACTGAAATATATTCTCAACAGTGCAACGTGAATGAGAGACTTTGTTGTATTTTGAGTGCACTCCCCCAAAACACACAAAGTTCAATCAAAATTGGATAGAATGTAATGTCATCGACATCGAATATGTCTGCCAAGTTTCAGTCCAATTGGATGATGACAAAAGGGCTTAATTAGGTCTCCACATATTTGCCCGCCTTCAACACACACACAAAATAAGCCAACTTTAAGCAATATTTAAATATCTGAACTTTCATTAAATTCGGACATATGAGTGTTTTCCTCTAAAGATTGATCTTCTTGATTTAATACTCAATTTTATTGCAAATCATACAATGATGGTTATAAGGATTTCAAAATTTTAGTTCGCGCACTTGATATCTGTGTGGGTAGCGCTCTGACCTCACATGCCAAGAGTGCCGACTATAAGGAGACTGTTAGGATTAGGCAGGAATATATCCCCCATAGCAAGGAATCCTCCATGCTATACCCGAAACTCTAACCGTTAGACAGCCGACCAAACGGTATAGTGGTTAGCATACTAACTTCTAGACCGCAAGGTTGCGGGTTCGAGTCCCGTGTAAGGCATTGGTGTTTGTAAATGTCGGTTGGCTTGCCAAATGACGAATTTTTCGGCGCATTATAGCCCTCGTTTTGCTGATGGCGCCAGATAATCTGAAAACAACCAACCAACTAACCGTTAGATAAAAACAATCGCTTTTGCCCACTACTAGTTTCAAGGTTTCAAATTGACTGCCACAGATTCAATCCTGATTCAAGCATGGACGTTCGTTGCGGGTTTGAAATCCAATTTAATCTGTTAATCATGTCCTGATTAGCCGTTACTGTAAGTGCATAAAGATCGGTTGTTGAGAGTACGAACCAGCTAAACAAATATTATTACGCCTGTCTTTTATTTATTTCTACAAGCGCGCCATAACTTAATTTGGGACAGAACAGAGACAGGATGATATAAAGAAAAAATATTGCAATTCCCACTTCCATCTAAAGCTAAAAAAAAAAAACTAAAAAAAACCTAGCTTCATTTCTAAATCATGTGATTCAGTAGCAGAAAAGATAACACGGAACCTGTTTTTCCTTCCATGCAGGCTTTTACTTCATACCTCCTGCCCTGCTTAAGACGAATAGAATCGTTTAAATGTCTGAACTAAAAGTCAGAAGTTCGAATTAAGAATCCATGACTAATTCAGTTTATTAGACCATTGGGATGAAAATTTTCTCTCTTTTTTTTTTTTTCGCTTCGTTCGAAAGTTCTTTTGGGGTTGTAGGGTAGAGGTGACTGTTTCTAGCAGTTAATGTTTATCTGTCTCCAGGGAGCTTCAAACATTCATCACATTTTGTTTCCTTTCTGTAGTAAGTACTCGATGGGCGTCCTTAGAGGTCTGCTGGGAACACTTTTCGCGGTCTATGGTACAATCAAGGTTTTTATTTATGTCCGCAGTCGCGGTATAAGCTGTTCTCTTATACATTTAGGTTGTGGCATGAGATTGCGTTTAGTTTTATATTTGGGGTATACACAAGCTTATCTAATGCGAATCGTGGCTTAAATATTGGATAATGAATGTCGAAAAAAGTGCACAGCGCAATCGTTATACAATAAACGTCTTATTGAACTTTAATTATATGCAAAATAAATACCAATAATAATATTCATAAAAACAAGTTTTAATATAAATCCTATATACATTGCCAATTTTTATATTCGTTAACACAGCGCCGATTCTGTAAACAGCGTGTGCTTGGTATTTGCGTTTAATTTTAAAAATTAAAATCATTTCTATCAGCAAAATGTGCGACAAACTACGTTTCAAAATTTTTTTTTTTTTTTTAAATGAACATGAATTTATGCAATCACATCCAAATATCATTTATTTACTATTTATTATGATTAAAACAATTTATTTATTTATTTATTAAAGAAAATTTGGCAATAGAAAAGTGTTTCTTCATTAATCGTTTGAATGCATTTTAGCGCGATTGGATGGTGGCAAGTTGGTTTATTAGTATTCCGTAAAAACGACCTTTTAGTGACAATTACAGCCCCAAAAATTGACAAATGCATTTTCCTTGACATCGAATCTATCTGCCAAGTTTCAGCCAGATTGGAGCAAGGGCGCAGATTCCACCGCCATCGACACACAAAATCAAAGTCAAAGGATTTAAAAAGGGCTTATTATTTCTAAAATATTAATTTATTTCATAGAATACCTTAAAATTGTTTAACAATAACAATGTGTTTAAAATTGCATAGTAATTAGATAATATTTTTAGACAGCATTACAATTGTGAATTTGATATAGTATTGGAAATTTAATTAAAAATTAGTGAATTATTTGAAATTCAAGAAAACAGGTGAAATGAAACAGAAAATTAAAAAATAAATTAAGATTTTTCTTTAGTCAATGAAATTAAATTTTTATAATCAAATATCTTAACCCTTTACTGCTGAATACCGTCTGATATTTGGTGAAGTATTTTTTTTTTCCTTTGTGGAATGCATCCACCCCCTAACATATTTTATCTTTCACTTTTATTTTAAATGTTCCGATATTTAACGTTTCTTAAATTTTAATCTGATGTTCCCCAATTTGGCGCAGTAACGACCACGTGTTGCCCTTTTACGCCAAAAAATATCGAACCACCCAACTACAGCAGTTATAGGTTAATACAAGTCATAAATATGTAAATTTCTTTCTTTTTATGAATTTTAGATAACCACTACGTCTGTGGCATGAAGTAATACTCGAAATATTACATAAAGTTATTAAAGTCCAAACACAAAACACAGTTTACTTTGAATTCATAAGTTTCCATAAAGAAGACGATTGGGAAAAATATTTTAGGTTATATACGATATTTTTCCTCATTTAAAAGTTAAGTAAAATAAACAGGCACTGAGTAAATCTAAAAATTCAAGAGCATTTTAGTTTCCTGGAATGCATTTAATTAAATATTCAACTATTTTTCTACGTTCAAATTGTTTTTATTGATTGGGTCAACCGATATGACATCATACCCATGTGATAATTATTACTTCGTTACCCTTACATGCTCGTGGACTAATGTGAACAAAGATTATTAACCTATCACTATTATCAATTATCTTTTAAGTTTAAGGGAATGCATACGATTCCAAAATTCTAATCATTACATAACAACCTACGACAGCGACACCAAGCGTTGACTCGAGCATATTTACTTCCTTTAGCCTTCCTTCGAGAACTTTTGTGAGCCTGAAAATTCCTTTTAGAAAGTTTGACAAGCCAAATGGCGAAGAAACTGACCGAAAGTTAATGGAGTGGCAAACGGTAGACCAGTTTTCATTCAGACATTTGGACTCAGCCAGTCGAAATTAATATATGTCTGTAGAGACTAAATAAATTTTAAAATTAAGGAGATTGATTTGAGGGAGTCAAATAATAGCTTTTATTAGCAGTACTATTAAGTTTCACATTTATTTTAACTCCAGAATAACTATTAATTTAATTGACCCTTGGTGAATGCTATTATTTTATTGCTTTTATTTACTTAACAAGTTTAAATTAATAATTTTTAAACTAATAATTTGTAAATTAATAATTTTTAAATTTTAATAGATTTTAAATTAATAAGTTTTAAGTTAATGCATTTTAAATTATTAAATTTTAAGTTAATACATTTTAAATTAATAAATTTTAAGTTAATAGATTTTAAATTAAATTACTAAATTTTGAATTAATCTAAGCATTTTAATTTAATAAATTTTAAATTAAATTGATAAACTTTAAATTAAGTTAATTTTAAGTTAATAAGTTTGAAATTAGATTAATAAATTTTAAATTAAATTAATTTTAAGTCATAAAAATTTTAAATTGCTAATTTTTTTAATAAAATTAAAAAAAAATTAAATTGATAATTTTAAAATTAAATTAATTAATTTTAAATTGATAAATTTTAATTAATATTTTTTTTAAAAATTTAATTAATAATTTTTAAATTTATAAATTTTAATATAATACCATGAAGTCTTTACTAGCACTTGCATTAAAAATGAAAGTAGAATTGAAACACGTCAAAATCTATTTTTTAATATTATAGATATTATAGATTAAATTAAAAATTTGTTAATTAAAAATGTATTGGTTAAAAATTATATATGTTTCAATATTTTGAACCAAATGGCCTCCTCCGAGGTTTTTTACAGTTCAAACAGCTTAAATAATATTTTTATACTTCAATTTTTTAAATCAATAATTCGTAAATTAATAATTTTTAAATATTAATAGATTTTAAATTAATAAATTTTAAGATAATAAATTTTAAATTAAATAACTAAATTTGGAATTAATCTAAGCATTTTAATTCCATAAATTTTAAACTAAATTGATAAACTTTAAATTAAATTAATTTTCAGTCAATAAATTTAAATTGCTATTTTTTAAATTAAATTAAAAAAAAAATTAATTGATAATTTTAAATTAAATTAATTTTCAGTCAATAAATTTAAATTGCTATTTTTTAAATAAAATTTTAAAAAATTTAATTGATAATTTTTAATTTAAATTATTACATTTTAAATTGATAAATTTTAATATAATACCCTGTAGTCTTTACAACACAGTTTACAGTGGAGTGAAAACTGAGTAGTCAATCATCATTAGATGGCATTGCTAGCACTGGCATTAAAAATTAAAGTAGAATTGAAACGCGTTAAAATCTTTTTTTAATATTATAGATTATCAATTTAAAAATTGTTAATTAAAAATGTATTGATAAAAAATTATTATCGTCTCATTATTTTGAACCACATGGCCTCCTCCGAGGTGTTTTACTGTTCTAACAGTTTAAATAATATTTTTATATTTCAATTTTTTAAATTAATACATTTTAAATTAATAAATTTTAAATTAATAATTCTTAAATTGATAGTTATAAAATTAATAAATTTTAAATTAATAAATTTTAAATTAATAAAATTTAAATCAATATTTTAAAATTAATTATTTTAACTCAATACTTTTTTAAACAATAACTTTTAAATTTATATTTTTAAATTAATATTTATAAATTAATTATTTTTAATTGATAATATTTTAATTAATAATTTTCAAAATTAATATTTTTAAATTAATAATTTTTAAATTAATATTTTTAAATTAACTATTTTTAATCAATACATTTTTAATTAACAATTTTTAATTGAAAATCTATAATAATAAAACAAGCTGTGTGTCTGTCTGTGGCTCTGTGGATCTATAGAAACCTACTTAAATTGGAGTAGAGCTCTGACATTTTCAACACAAGAAGATTTGGCCTTCTAATTTTTACAAAATGACTTTAAACAGAGATACAGTTCTAAAACTTTCAACAAAAGTAGTTTTGACCTACTAATTGGACTTTTGAAAAACAGAATTTCAAACTTTTCTTTAGTTATTTTTTAATTAATTTTTTTGAATTAATTAATAAATATTTTACAAAACGATTTGTAAATGGGCTACAGTTCTGAAATTTTCAACACTAGTAGTTTTGGACTTCTAATTGGACTAACGAAAAGAATATTAAAATTTTAATTTGTTTTTTAATTATTTTTTAATTAATTTTTTCATAAAGAGCGACTTTTAATAGGCCTAGAGCTCTGAAAGTTTCAACATAAGTAGTTTTGGCCTCTAATTTTGCTTTTCACAAACACGTATTAAAATAATCTTAAAGGGGTGTTGTATTATTGTATTAAAGGGGATTTTTTTTTTCGACAAGAGAGAGGCTTCCAATATTATGGCTTTACGTAGCAATTAGATTTTAGTGAGTGAAATGAGCTTATGCTTATTCAGCAATGAATCTTTCAGCGAGAGCAGCGAGCGCAGCGAGCCTATGCTTGCATAGCAATGAACATTTCAACGAGTGAAGTAAGCCTGTGTTTATGTGTCAATGAATTTTTCAGCGAATGAAGCTAGCTCGATTTTGCGTAGCGATGAACCTTCCTGCGAGCGAAGTGCCAAAAACGTTGACCTATACATGAATGACAGATTTCCGCAAAGCGAGGCCTCACAGTTAGCTAAAATATTGCACATGTTAAAATTTCGTACGGGTATTCAGATAGTCTATAATATTAAAAAAGATTTTAACGCGTTTCAATTCAACTTTCATTTTTAATGCCTGTACTAGCAATGCCATCTAATGATGACTGACTACTGAGTTTTCACTCTACTGTAAACTGTGTTGTAAAGACTACGGGGGTACGTACGGATTATTCCGTTGACCTTAGAGAAGACAAAAAAAAGTTTGCCAAACGGACTCCCTTCATTCATCGAAGAGGTTGGTCCGGACGGATACCCTGTAAGCAGTAGAAGATCTAGGAAAGGTTCCGACACTTGTTTGATCCGAACAAAACCTTGGAGGAGTTCATTTGGTTCAAATTTTCCGTCGCCAAAAATAGTTCTCCAACGATTGCTAGGATAATACGTACGCACCAAAATCGGAATAATGATACGATCGTTCGTAGGAATTTCTTACCGGCAAAATGTCGGCAACTTTAATTTTTGACATTGGTATTTTGTAATACGAAGCGGGTTAAGAGTAAAAGCCTTGTAATATTAAATATCAACACTAAAAGTACTAAAACAGCATTTAAGGTAAGCACCATATGTTATTATAATTGATTTGATGGTCTACAGGTAGTAGATAAACATCCACTATCCAAGTATCTTAATTTCCAAAAATAAAAGGAAGCCATATATCCAGAGCTAATTTAAAATGTACAATTACCTGCCACATTCACAAACAGCATCGTCAACACCACCACAATTACAATGCCCCATTTTAAAAGGGGATGACAAAAGTATAAATATATGTTAATATGACAAAGTATATATTCTGTATAAATATATGTTAATATGAAAAAGTGTATGTTATGTATAAATATATGATAATATGGCAAACTATATGTTTAAAAGCGAGACTTTTGATTTCTAAAAAATCATAGTCCACTGATCTTTCATGTTGAGTGACGTATACGAAATTTCAAAAAGACATTGAAATTTTAAGGACTCAATAGTCATATAGACTTAGGTAATATTAATATTCTTGATTTGGGTTAAAATAATCATAATATTTTATTTTATACTTATCATCATACTGTCCGCTAAAAACACACTCAAAATAGTTCCCTTGCTATCAAGCAGCGATTTTAAAAATCAATTTACAAATTAAAAATATCAAAACGCTCACAGGCGACATTATCACCAACAAAACATCTCTTTCTCAAAAATTGGACGAGTTTCATTGCTATTCATACATTATTAGATGCTCAACTATGTAAAAGTCATTGCAATATTTATTAATAACCAAATTAAAATTCAGTCCAACCCAGTTAACGTGTAGTCAATAGGGCTGTCGAAATTAACCGTTAGCAATGTTTTAGGATATTCATTAATAGCATTGTAACGACATTTCCAATTAATGAACAAAAACGTCTAGAAAACAACATTACCGCAATTCAAACAACTACAAAAAAACACCCAAAGGTACGATAACCGCATAAGTTATTTACATCCTCACCAAAAAAAAAAATGTCCCAAATGTCCTCAACAAACACCCCTAAACAATTCTCAGATTCCCCAAAAACCAGCAACTCATATCCCTACCACCAAACCCAAATCGAACATCCAATCTTCAACCAGATGCACAAACAGCAGCGACAACAACATATCCCCTCCTCCAAAAAAAAATAACAATAAAACAGAAACCTCCTCTCACAATCTTCGCCATTTTCAACAACGGCGACAGAAGAAATCCGAAAACCTTCCCGTGAGAGAACTTGGCTAGATAGAAAAGTTTCCTTTCAAAGAGGCCGCCATGTGAGCGATATCACAGGCTATTCGATTGCCCGTTGCCCTGCAGCGGAAAAAGCCCGGATATATCCATATATATATATATACATACCTATATCCAGGAGATATATTTCCCCCCATCCCATTTGTGCTTCGGTGAAGGAAAAAATGGACTTTTCGGCCATATCCAGTGGCTATGACTTGATGCTCGGTGTATTTCTAGGCGGAAACGTTCGAGTTGTAATATCTCTTCGAAAGGCATTAGAGAAGGATTTTTTGTATTATTTATTTAGTTCTGGTTGCAAATCTCGTCTGGAGATATTAAAGGTATCTCGATTGCGTATAAATAAGAAGTAATCATATTTATGATGGGTTTTGTAAGCGATCTAAGTTGTGATTGAATTTCATAAGAATATAGTTTTTTAGGTTAAAATTATTTTCCTCTGTAGTACATTTCTTTCATTGTTGGATGTGTTAATATATTTTTTTAACTTAAGACTAGCTTGTCAAAATTTATTTTTATTAACTTTTTTTAATTATCTTGAATTTATATTGTTGTATTTGGCTTAAGATATTTTTTTATAAATTCATACTTTTCGCCTGTGCAATTAAACTTTTTTTTTAAAAATGACACATTTTTCATCTTCGTATAGCTTTTAATAAAAATAATCTGATTTTAGAAGGTATACACAATGTGGACATTGTACTTAGCCCCATAGTTACAAGTAGCAATTACAAGATGGGAAATTATAAGTCAGTTAGTTAAATTATAAGAACATATTAATAAATAAGTAGTATACACCTAAATGAAAGGTCACGATATATATATATATATATATATATATATATATATATATATATATATATATATATATTATATAATTAATAATAATTAAAAAATCCATATTTTTCAAAGTTGTTGTTAGATTGAGTTTGAGTTGGAAGTATCTTTCTAAGAGGTAGAATGAACCCTGATATCTCTAGACAGCGAAGGACATTTGAAATACTCTGCACATACTCGTGTTTCCCTGTATTAGTCTGGGAATACTCGTTGTTCCCTATACATGTATTAGTCTGGGAAAACTCGTTGTTCCCTAGTGGCTACTACGATGCATGTCACCAGTTACTTGAAGATGGTGGTCAGTGGAGCTTCCAGTTTATTCATAATTAAATAAAATAAGTTATTAATGCAAAATAAATCTTGAGATTGAGCAAGCCACTGCACCTGACTATCACTTCTGATACATTTGTCAATCAAATGTGTCCAGTAACGCAATTTATACCGCTAGTAATATTGAACTTGCATAAACATCATTTACAAGTTTTTGATCTAGGTACTGAGACCCCTGAGTGAAAATAAATTTTTATTTTTAAACATTTTTTTTTATCAGAAAATGCTTTTTTATTCAGAATTAAGTTATATAATTTTAAACTAATTTTCACACAATGGTATAGGATAAGTATGTAGTGCAGTAATTTGTTCCTAATTTCTAATATTGGTAAATATAAATTGAATGTAAAAATGCTCTGTACCAACTCCCCTCCCCCTTTTTTTTTGGCGATATTGCGTCAAATATGGTAACTCGAGGCCGAGCCCCGATTCTGGCAATTTATTTTGGGTCGCGGAAAGGTATAGAAAAATGCAGTTAAAGGTAAACTTTAATCTGTTTCCATCTTCTAATATATTAATATTTATTGTTAATTTAAGTATTGTTAAATGTTGCAAAAGGTATTTTTAAGCATATTTTTTATTCATGCACACGTTTTGGTTATTTTATCGCATTAAAAAAAGCTATTTGCCTATTGATATTTCCACTTGGCATCCATTTTTATTTACCCGTAGTTTGATGTCATTTGAATTTGGTGGCAGTTTGAAAAGTCGCTAGGGGGAGGGGAGGGGTTATCGTATAGCACATTTTAACCAAATTGAAATAAGAAGCAAACATTTAAACCTGCATGTAAGAATACAATTATATAATATTAAAATAATCTTAACACAATGGTATAGGATAATTACAAAACATACTAATTTGTTACGTAATTATGATACCTGATATTGATAAATATATGTGAAGATAAGAAACGAATATCCAAAAACTGCATGTAATGCAATGTAAATATTAAAAATAGTTTTCACATACGCTACCAATATTAAATATAAAATAAAATTTATATCCCTTGCTAAAATAATAGCAAAAATACTTTTAATACATTGACAAATACTTATTTAGAAACATTGTATGTCTTATTTTTATGTTAAGCCTGTATTTCGGAATTCAAATTGCAATCAGTTTACGCAGTATGTGAAATATAATTAATGCATAATAAGTTATATTTCAATATTATTATTAATGAAATAGATTTACAAACTTTCATCCTCAGTGGGTTTGTCTGATGCTTGATCTTAAGAGATAGATTTATGCTTTTTTTAAACAATGAAATATTTATTCACATTTACAAGTAATACAGCAATGGTACCAAACTACCGTCATAACACTATAAATCTTTACACCTTTCTGTATTATTTCATTCTTATCAGGAAAGCATACTTTCAGATATTCAGAGCAGCTGCAATGCAATATCTACCCCGACCACACAATCTGGAGAAAAAAAGGAAAAGATTTAAGTTCTTATTTTTCTCAGTGGGCGAACGAAAAGTTCGTGTCCAGAGGATTACAAAGGTACTGGATTACCTGGATGGGGGAGTTCCAAGAAGAAAAAAGTACATCCCAGTGGAGACTCGCAGTTCACTTTAATCTCATCGAACATATTTTTTTATCCGCAGAGATGTATTTTTTCTTCTTTTCATTCCCAAATCGTACGGAACGAAATCAGTTATCGGTCCTCTGAAGACGGAAATTTGTTCATTTCAATCGAGGCATTGGACTGACTTCAACAGAAGCGGTTTTCATACCATTCCTTATTTTGCTAAAGTGAGGTTGGTATTGAGGAATCGGTTTGGAGATAAATATATTATTTAGTTTGGCTATATGCTTTCTTAATGGGGTCCTGGCCTCGAAATTCTGAAATCTTTATTTTTAGAATTATTTTTCTTGAAATATTTTATGCAGTATTGTGTTATGCTTTGAAACTAAAATAACTGTTTTAAACTTTCAAATTTAAAATTATTATTTTTTTTTAATTAAATACCTTTAAAATTTTGACGTTCGATAAATTTGATATATTTAGAAAACATTATAAAAATATCATTTTATTTTTTCATCAAATTACTTCTTATAATTCACATCAAAAATTGTCTTAATGATTTTTCAATAAATTACTATATATGTATATATATATTAAAAACTGTATAAAACCCATAGCATGGTAAGCTATAAATTTTTTTAAAAAACAGTTAAATAAAATTACGCAATTTATGAAGACAAATTAAAGAAATATATGTGAAAAATCACTGTGGAAAGTTTCATATATTTATAAAAAGCCGTTTATAAGTTAATTCAATTTAAACTCAAGAAAGGGACAAAAAGCTATCACCGAGAAAAACATTTTCAAAAGTTTCAAGATAGCAAGTCCGAGATACAGTTGTCATGTAAGAAAATCTTGAATATTTCAAGTTTTTCAATGATAGAAATGTCATTTTATTCAGAAATACTTTTCTATTTTTTACAATCATAAAAAAATTAGGAATTTTTAAATGTTGAGTCCCAGATCCCAGTAAATGAGATGACTTAGTGTCATACATACTTTTTTTGCAACCATCCAATCAACACATGCTATCCTCTCCCTAAACAATTGTATTCCTTTTGTAACTATGATTGCCATGGGTTATATATAAATACAAATTTATCTAACTATAATCTGGGTCAGTTGAACAATTTTGTTTATGGATAAAAATGTGAATTTCGTAACGTAAACAATGAATACAAGATTTTATTTGATAGCTAAGTTTACTGTTGCGGTATGCAAAGATAAATTTATGATTAATGATTATGCGATTTTGAAACACACAATCAATTCTCAAATTTGGTATGAAATAATAATCATATCTTGTATTTATTTGTTATATTACAATAAAAAAAATTGTGTCTACCATGTTTATTTTGCCTCCAGTTTTTTCTTTAAAAATTACAAAATTATAACGCTTTAAAAATTATTTGTCTTAAATTTTATATGATCTCCAACGTCAAACAAGATTTTCGTACAATAGATATGAAAGATTAACTTTATATTAAATAATAATATATTAATTTGGTAGTTTTTCCTTTACTATTTTACTAATTTCCCGGTATAATTTGTAATAAGTGAGAATTTTTTTACATGGATTATTTTTTTTTTTTTTTAAATTTACTAATATATATATTTTTAATTTATTAATACAATTTTTTATATATTATATGTAATTTATCTTAAATTTCATATGAATAGAAATTTGTTATAAGATTCTAGATGTATTAATAAATACTTTTAAATATAAATTTGAAAACTAAAATGTTATTTTAAACTTCATTTCAACATAAATTTACAGGCGTTATCTAAAATATTATAAAGATTTTTTTGTTTGTATTTTTAATTGTAATATTTTATTGTTTCGCTAATTTTATTAATATTTTAAAAAGTAAACTAATTAATTACAAGTTTCTAAAAGATTAAAAAATAATTTAAAGCAATATGAGAATATCGTATTATATATATACTTTTTTTTTTAAATGGAGTTAAAAAGAAATTGTTTTGGAAATGCTCTAGTTCCAAAGTTTCTATATTTGGGAATAATACTAATTAACGATAGCATATTCCTACTGATAAAAGCATATCAATTCATTTAGCAAAAAGTTGGGAATACTTCTATTTATATTCTAATTAACTTGGAGTTCGTTTAAAGAGAAGACATCCCAGCAATTGATTTCATTTTATTTAATTCCACAGAAAGCCATTCCGTTCAAGTTCAAATCACGATAATACACAATGTTCCAAAAAACCTCACTCGAACAAATCCAAACTATTCACTTTTCCAACCAAACAAAAAAATGAAGAAGTATAAAATGTCCCCTAACTTTTCTCATCTATTGAGTTAAAACGAAGTTTAGGTGTCGACAAAAGTTATAATTTTTTTTTTTTACTTCCCTTTTTTTTTTATCTGCTACCTACCACTTTCGACTTTATTGTGGTCTAACTATTTTCGGTGGTCTTTTGTTGATTTTAAGCCGCCTAAACAAACTGCATAAACAAAAACTGAAAATGCTTAGTTGATAAAAGTAAGTGGTATATAGTGAAGAAAAAACCTCGCCGAGTTAAAAGATAAGCACAAAGTGAGAAAAAGTAGTGGAATAGTGGAATAAAGGGAAAATGGAAAATATTAATAAATAAAAAAATGTTAGCGAAGTACTAATCTGCTTTCTTGGTCAACTAGATGAGAAACTTTTATTTCCTGACACTAGTAGTTTTTCTTTGCCACTTTTCTTCTAAAAACTAGTGGTTTGAAAAGAGTGATGGTCCTATTGAAAGCGATGTAGGGAACTTAACCATATAACTGAGAAGCAAAAAAAAAAAAAAAAATCTTACAAGATTACGCCGCTACTATTTGGCCTTTCTTTTGATAAGCTCTTGAAGATATAATAAAAGTTTTGTGGAATAAGTGTTTTCAAAAAATTACAAACCTTCGAAGCTACTTAAAGACTTTAAGTGTAATCATATATGTTAAAAAGGTTATTTTTCTGAGCATTAACTCTAAAGGGATTTTACGCCTCTTAAAACTTTTTTTATAAACATTACCTTTAGGTGATAGTTTAAGTTTTGATTTTTGAGTATATGAGTATCATAATAAAGGGGATTATAAATAGTTTGAAGGAACATGTGTGAGAACCTTCATTTTATCAAAGAATTTAATTTTTTTTAAAGAATATAAAAACACTTTTTATTGTGTTAAATTTATATAAATATAATATGTTTTTTGTTGTAATTAAGTTTTGATCTTGATGAATCCATAGCACTGAGTTTAAAAAAATGTTTTAAACTTTTTTGAATAAAATTAAAAATGTTTGGAGAACTAAAAAACAATTTAGGATTATTAGTAACGCCCTTGTATCTTAATTTTAATTTTATAGGCTAATGTTGATTAAAATGTGTAAAAGTTTTTATTTTTCAAATGAAAAAGTGCTCGTTTATTTGTAGTTAATTAACTATGCTTTATGTTTCAATAAACTGTTTTCAAATTTTGCTAAATACAAAAAAATAATAATAATAATTATAAAATAATAATAATAATTATAAAATAATAATAATAATAATAATAATAATAATAATAATAATAATAATAATAATAATAATAATAATAATAATAATAATAATAATAATAATAATAATAATAATAATAATAATAATAATAATATTAATAATAATAATAATAATAATAATAATAATAATAATAATAATAATAATAATAATAATAATAATAATAATAATAATAATAATAATAATAATAATAATAATAATAATAATAATAATAATAATAATAATAATAATAATAATAATAATAATAATAATAATAATAATAATAATAATAATAAGGAAAATACGAATAACCCAACTCGTCATAAATGTTGTTCAGTTTTTATCAAATGTGTTTACATAAAACTTCCAAAACACACTATAAGTCTTTTTAATGTTATACAAATATTGCCAATGTACACTTGAAGACAGCTTTGATTTTAGAAATATTCATATTCATTATTATTATTTTTTTAAGTTTAATATGATGTTGGGTAAATATTATAAATTGAATTTAGTTATATTTTAAATATTATATTAGGTAAAAAGGTTTATTCAGCGCAATTTTTCAATAAATAATGGTAAATAAAAATAATTAGTTTACTTCCATTAATTATTTTAATTCACCGGATTACTTATGCATTTTTGTAGGTATAAAAAAAAAGAGAAAGGTGTTTATGAGAATTTGTCAAAAAATCACTTGCCTTAAAAAGTGTATATTTATACAACAAGCTGGAAAACCAAAAGTGCATGAAAAACATTCCAATAAAAATTGTAATATTAAATTTGAAGCAACATTCAGATTAAAAATTTACCTAAACTCATTGATCGGATAAATTAAAAGAAGGAAATATAATTTACATTATGGTACAAATAACAGTTTTTGAGAAGGTTGATTAAACACAATTCGTAATTTACCTATTCCTAAATGATTGTGCAAAAATTCTTTCAATATCTAATAGTAAAGACTTCAAGATATGTCGACTTGATAAGTTAGTTATTGTAATTTTCATTTTAATAGATAGTAGTAATTATAACTCCATAAATAATGGAACTAAAAGTACGCCACTAAAATTAATATAGGAATTCAACTAGAAGTTTTAATATTATTTCGCCCAACATTTTTACTGTAAATACACTTATATTATAAAAGAGAAGAAACCCAGAGTCAAAATAGAATAATACAAATAATGGAAAATTTAAATTATTTACTATTAATTGGACTAACTTTAAAAAAAAAAAAAAAAAAAAAAAAAACTAAAGATATTTTCATCGTTCAATGCATTTGGCTCCACTTGATCCTAGATGTCTGGTATTAAGTATACAGATTAAACTTTAACTATTAAAATTTTCGTGAAAAGTTTTGTTCTCGTAAAAAAAATGCTTAATTCTCTAGAACTTATTTGTTTTATCAAGATCATTAAAATCATTATAATTAATCTCACGAGTTTAAAAATATAATAAACTAGCTGAATACCCGTGCTGCGCTACGAAATTTTACCATTAGCATTTTAGCGATTAAAAGACATTCATGTATTCTACACTTCAGACGTTTGCTCCCATTTTGATCCCGACAAATTGATTTATCAAAATAGGAACTTTCCTTTGTTGACATTTTAAACGAAATTTATAATTGTGAATAGTAAATTGGAATAGTTTATTGTGTTTATGTTTGCTCTTAGTTCTAAATTTCAAAGTAGTAGCTGTATTGGAATTGAGACATTAAGTTAATCCTCGTATAGTTTCAATGTTGCGTTGACTTTAATCCCTTAAAAATTCATTAATTGATATTGGAATGACTTATTTTTTTAACATTTGCACCAAATTTCAGAAATATGACTACATTGGAAGAGGAACATTCGGATATCTCTCGTTTGGAACATTTAACCCCTTTTCGATCCTTTAAAATTGGTTAATCGAGAACGGAATAGCTTACTTTTTCTACGTTTATCTTTTTTGACATTCCTACCAATTTTCAGAGTTGTGACGAAATGGGAAGTGGGATATTCGAGTTTGGAATGTTTAACCCCTTTTCCACCTCTTAAAGAGGGTTTTACAAGCTCGGAATAGCTTAACTTTTCTATGTTTGTCTTTGTTGATATTTTTACCAATTTTAAGAGTTGTGACCATATGGGAAGTGGTACATTTGAATATCCCTCGTTTGGAACGTTTAACCCCTTTTCCACCCCTTGATCCACCCGAGATCGGAATAGCTTACTTTTCTGCGTTTGTCTTTATTGATATTCACACCAGTTTTCAGAGTTGAGACAATATGAGAAGTAGGACATTCGAATATATCACTCGTTTGGAACGTTTAACCCCTTTTCGACCCCTTAAAATTGGTTAATCGAGAACGGAATAGCTTACTTTTTCTACGTTTATCTTTTTTGACATTCCTACCAATTTTCAGAGTTGTGACGAAATGGGAAGTGGGATATTCGAGTTTGGAATGTTTAACCCCTTTTCCACCTCTTAAAGTGGGTTAATCGAGATCGGAATAGCTTACTTTTTCTATGTTTACCTTTGTTGACATTTGTACCAATTTTTAGAATTGTGACCATATGGGAAGTGGTACATTCGAATATCCCTCGTTTGGAATTTTTAACCCCTTTAAGACCCCTTAGAGTGGGTTAAAGGAGATCGGAATAGCTTACTTTTTTTACGTTTGTTTTTGTTGATACCTGCACCAGTTTTCAGAGTTGTGACGAAATGAGAAGTTGGACATTCGATTATTCTTCGTTTGGAACGTTTAACCCCTTTTCGAGCCCTTAAAGTGTGTTAATCGAGATCGGAATAGCTTACTTTTTCTATGTTTGCTATTGTTAATATTTTTAACAATTTTTAGAGTTGTGACCAAATGGGAAGTAGGATATTCGAATGTTCTTCGTTTGGAACGTTTAACCCCTTTTCGACCCCTTAAAGTGGGTTAATCGAGATCGGAATAGCTTACTTTTTCTATTTTTACCATTGTTGATATTTGTTCCGATTTTCAGAGTTGTGACTATGCGGGAAGTGGGAGAATTAGTGCTGAGTGAGTCAGTGAGTGAGTGAGGTCTTTGCCTTATATATATATAGATAAAGCAATGATATCTCTATATATAAAAGGCAAAACCCACACCCATTCACTCATGACTAATTATCCCACTTCCCATATATGGTAAAAATTCTGACATTTGGTACAAATGTCAACTATGATAAACGTAGAAAAAGTAAACCAGTCCAATCTCAAATAACCTACTTTAAGGGGGGTAGAAAAGGTGATAAACTTTCAGAACGAGGGATATTCGAATGTATTCTTTCCATTGTAATCATAACTCTGATATTTGGGTCAAATGTCAATGGAGACAAACATAAAAAGAGTAAGCTATTCCGATCTCGATTAACCCATTTTAAGGGGTGGAAAAGGGTTAAACATTCCAAACGAGGGATATATTCAAATGTAGCACGTCCCATATGGTCACAACTCTAAAAATTGGTACAAATGTCAACGAAGACAAACAAAGAAAAGTTAAGCTATTCCGAGCTTGATTAACCCACTTTAAGGGGTAGAAAAGGGGTTAAAAGTTCCAAAATCGAATTTTTCACTTCTCATATGGTCACAAATCTGAAAATTGGTGTAAATGTCAACAAAGACAAACCTAGAAAAAGTAAGCTATTCCTATCTCGATTAACCAACTTTAAGGGATCGAAAAAGGGTTAAACGTTCCAAACGAGGCAAATTCGAAAGTCCCACTTTCCATATGGTCATAACTCTGAAAATTGATACAAATTTCAACAATGGTAAACATAGAAAAAGTAAGCTATTCCGATCTTGATTAACCCCCTTCAAGGGGTCGAAAAGGGGTTAAACGTTCCAAACGAGGGATATTCAAATGTCTCCTTTCCAATATAGTCACAACTCTTATACAAATGTCAACAGTGACAAACATAGAAAAAGTAAGCTATTCCGATCTCGATTATCAGTTTTAAGGGGTCGAAAGAGGGTTAAACGTTCTAAACATGAGTTTTACAATTTATATTCCCAATTATAAATTTTAGAACAAATGTCAACAAGGGACATCATGAATAAACTAAAGTATTCTCATTTTAATAAACCAATTTTTAGGGATCGAATCGGGATCAAAAACGTCCGAAATGTGTAATATATATTAATGGCTTTTGATTACAAAATACAAGTGGTAAATTTGAAGCACGGGTGTTCATCTAGTTTCATATAAACCAAAGTTAACCAACTTAATGGTTTTATGATAATTAAAATTTTCGCTTTGTCACAGTTGGCATTAAAAATACGGTTTCATTAAATTATTCATCATTGATTTTAAATTTGTTTAAGAATAGTTCTGTTAGTATATTTGTGAATGATTTTTACGATTAGAAAATTAATTCTTGTATCGAAAACAAAACAGTTCATATTTATACAGTTTTGTAAGTCTTCTGAATGTTGATTTATTTATGAGTTACGAGGTATTAGAATTTCAAAGACGATCTCTTTAGTCTTAATAAAGATGTTAGTAAATTAATTTTTTTTAATATTTTTTGAACACATTCCCATTTTTTTTTTTTACATCTACTGCCTGAACTAGATCTCACAAATTAAGTTTTCCAAAACAAGCATATTTTTAAATCCTTTACATTAACTCAATTTTGTGTGTGTGTGGGTGGGTGATTGGTAGTGTACATCGATGTCAGACAAATCTGCGGAAGCCTAATTAGCATCCTTACCGTCGTTCAATCGTACTGAAACTTGGTAGATAGATTCGATGTTGATGACAATGCATTTTATCAAATTATGTGGCTGCAACTGTCACTAAAAGGTCGCTTTTACGGAATACAAATAAACCAACTTGCCGTCATCCGATTATGATAAATTAGCATTTAACTGACCATTGAAGAAACTCTTTCCATTTGCCAAATTTTGTTTAATAAATAAATAATAAAATTGCTTTAATCAGAATAAATTAAAGATATTTTGATGTGAGTGCATAAATTCAAGTCCATTTTAGTAAATAAATTTTGAAACGTAGTTTACCACACATTTTTCTGATATATATGTTTTTGATATTTAAAACTAGATGCAAAAACCAAGCACACGCTGTTGACAGAATCGGCGGTGTATTAACGGATGTAAAAATTGGCAATGTATATAAAGGATTTATGTTAAAAACGTTGTTTTTATAGGCTATATTATTTCAAACTGCGACAAAGTAACCTTTAATTTCCATCCAGTCAATGTTGTTGAACTCGTAGTGCCATATCCGGAAGAAGAAAAAAAAAAAGGACCAGGAATATATCGACCCAACAAAAAAAGATCGCGAAGATCTATAAAAAGACGAGGAGAGGATGTTATGTATATCTCCCATCGGAGAAGTGTGCTTTCCTGATGCAGTAAGTGATCCTTTCATGAGAAATGTCGACTATGATGAGATTAGGCAGCCAAGGCAGCTGCTACAGTTGCTGTATTTGACTTAGAGATGAGGCGGCAGCAAATAAAACGTGTCTTTCCCTTTTGGTGTATGTTGTGCTTACATATAAGTTCTGGAGATAGATTTTTTTTTTCCCTTTCTGAATATCTATTGAGGGTAGTTTGCCTTCATTGTTAAGAAGGTGTGAATGAGAAGTGTCTGATGCGTCACTTTGAGTGGAGTTGTATTTTGCTTCTGCTGGGTACTTATGAAAAATCTCAAGTCTCTCTAAGGTTGATAATGTTACAAAAATCGTCTTTATAAAATTGCAAATAGTGACAAATTTATTTTAAAGTTCTATTTTATCTTATTTTTTTTGTATATAATTATAAATATTGAAGTATTTCTTTTAAAACTTTTATTTTATTTTATTTTTTAACAACGCTAAAACTGGTTAGAAAAAGGTGGCAATATCTAATGAATCAATAGGGAAATTTCGAGGCATTTTCATCACGTGATTGATAAACTTGGATTTTGATAGAAATTTATGCCGCGACAATATAAAATGAAGCGAAAAATCGAATACTGTGGGAGTCGAGTATCGTTTGCTGATCGGAAAGCATCGGATCTTTTGTTTACTTCCGCGGTGTCTGAATTATCGCTGTGTTCGAAGTTGTAAGTTTCGAAGCTTTTATTGTGCCTTGATAACAATTGTTCTGTTGTTCGGTGAAGTTTTGTGAGCCTTTGGAGAAGAATAAATTATAGTTTTTATTAATTAAAAACTGCGTCATCATTTCCTTGGTGAAAACTTCATAACAATATGCTTATTAGCAAAATACTAAATTCTCGAAGACTTAAACTAACACCACAAAATTAAAAAAAATATATGTTCAAGCATAGTTATTAAAAATCATTTTGAAATGCCATAGTAAGCAAAATACCAAAGTACACATCGGAAAAATGTTCTTTAATTTTTGAACAAGACCCGTGATTTTTTTCACACTTAATAAATTAAAATATATACATATATATATATATATATATATATATATATATATATATATATATATATATATATATATATATATATATATATATATATATATATATATATATATATATATATATATATATATATATATATATATATATTATACCTGCGTTAAAAGTGTCTTTATTTTATAATATTTAAGTAATTAATTAAAAATTAATAACCTAATTATGGTGTAATTGCACCAGTCATAAATCAATTTGTAATTTATTTAGAACTAGCTGCGTGGCCCGTCGTTGACGGATAAACTCAGTTTTTGGTATTAAATAAAAGTAATATAAAAGTTTAATAAATGGAAAGTTTACAAAGCATGCTGTAGTAATATGTATAAGTATATATATGTAAAAATAAGTACAATAAAGTAAGTCTGTTTATAATATGTTACGAAAATAGTTTTAAGCACTATTTGAGTTTAAATCTTTTACAAAATTACATTATAAATTACAGTAAATTTTTTAAACAGATATAGGATGTTCATGCAGATATTATTTATTTATTGGCGTAAAAAATTTCATTATTTATTGTTGGTAAAAAAATAAATTATTTGTGGTAAACAAAATATCATCATAAAATAAGTTACTTTATACACAGTTATTAAGTCATTGGAGAGCCTCTTTGTAAACAACATTAGAAGTTTTTCCCAGTGGTGCACGGATGTACAAAGAAGAAGATGACCTAACTCTGGAACAGGCCACATAAAGCTGTCCATGGGAAAAGCATCCTTCACTGAGCTCAAGTCCAGCAACTGAAAGAGTTTGCCCTTGTGACTTGTTAATAGTCATCGCAAAGCAAACACTGACTGGGAATTGCAGGCGTTTGAATTGAAATGGATAATTGCTGGGAATAATGGGAATACGTGGTATGAAGACAAATTCCCCTTTACCACATCCTGTGAGAATTTCAGCTTCTATTATGCATTTGTGCAGAGCTCGAACACGGAGGCGAGTTCCATTACACAGTTTGGGTGCATTTAAGTTTCTCATTAATATTATTGGTGCACCAACTTTTAAAACAATTTTATGTGCCGGCAAACCTGGCGCTGTCACGGAATCAAGATATTCTACAGGGTAATGAACAGCATCATCCTGATCCAGAACAGTATTCATTGAGGAATACACTCTTTCCTCACCAGGAATTAGTGACAACGCGTAGCGATTAATTTTGGCAGGTGTATCATTTTTAGGGGCCAATATAGCACGTTCACAGAACCATTCACTTTCAATAGCCAATAAATTGTTGATGTCAGGAAAGACATTCTCAATGAGACATTCTAACGTTTCAACTACTGTTGCAAGTCCTTGTGGAATAGAAATGAGGCCTTCGTTGTCTGTTGTTACTTTTCCATTTCCTATGTCCATTAATATGCTTGAGAAGTCAAGACAGTCTTCATGTACCCGCATGTTTTTGGCCAATGCTAGTCGAGTCGTATGCAACCAAAGTTGCGATCTTTTTCGGCATGCATCCACTTCATCGGCTCTTGTGCCGCCATCCACAACTGGTAATGTTTGACGGAAGTCGCCAGAGAAAAGCGTTGTAATGCCACCCATTACAGAATCACATTTTCTTATATCAATTAATGTATGGTTTAAAGCTTCGATGCATTTCTTATTAGCCATCGTGCTTTCATCCCAAACAATAAGAGCGCAAGATTGCAAAACGCTAGCCATGTTACTATTTCTTGACAAAGAGCAAGTAAGAGATTCTGTACGGTTGAGGTCAATAGGTATTTTAAACATAGAATGTGCTGTACGGCCACCGGGTAAAAGAGTTGCAGCTATACCAGACGAAGCTACAGCCAAAGCAATTTTTCCTTCACTACGCAGACGTGAAAGTATAAGATTGATGAGGTAAGTCTTACCAGTTAATCCAGGAGCATCTAGGAAGAACACACCTCCAGTATTAGTATCGACCCGGCTTAAAATAAGTTCATAAGCAACACGTTGTTCATCGGTGAGATGAGGCGCATTTGCTTCGATAAATGCCAACAGTTGATCACGGTCATAAGAAGTTTCTCTTAGCATTTCCAAATTGCTTGCTGCAATTCTTCTTTGAGGAATGGGAAGGCCATAGTGATTCAAATTATTTCCTCCAATATTCTTTATTAAATTCTCCAATTCTAAAAGACATTGGTTATAGAACTGTGAGGAATTGTAATTGCCGGTAGCGTTTACTCTCTGCGCTTCCCTGACGAAATCTTCAGACATCAGATCTCTGATTTTTTGCCAAAGGTCTTGAGGATCAGCAGGACTGCAAAAGACAATCAAAACCGAAAAGAGCTCTCGAAGTTTTTTCGGACCGTCTCCAACAGAAGCTTCTTTTAAGGCTTCTTCCCAGTGAGCATCATCCTCTAATAGACCAAGAGCTCTGCATGCTGCTTGGAATGTTGGGTGTAAAACTTCTTCCACTGTCCTTAGATGTTCAAAAGAAGTAGGACCTTTAACAGTGTGCAGCAACATCCTCAAGTAATAACATTCACTGTTACTGGGATGTATGGTATACACTCTACCGATGGCTGTATCTTTCTTAATTCCGGGATGACCATCTACAGCTTGTCCTATTTTTCTCCTGTTGTACACACCACTTGTTTTGTTGTAAGTGTAATATGAAGGTACCTCAGGATACAAAAGTGTTTGTGCAAATGTATCTTGCTCGCATAACTTGAAGAATGCCAAGAGGGTGGTATTCTTTGGATTATTTACTCGTTCATGTACATTATCAACAGAAAAGTAAACACGCTGGCCATTTTCAAGATGAACATCCAAGGGAATGACTAGTGGATAACGTTCATGAATTGGTAGACTTAATATTCTCCAAACAGCCTCCGAGCTACTTATGTAACGTCCACTTTGGTACGTTTCTACCTCGTCATTGTTATTCTTTAACTTAAAGACGGCTTGGTCACTTCCTTTATTAACATATTTCAAAATATATTTTATTGATTTGACGCTGCTACACAGTTCAATATTCAGGTGCGTTTGAAATGTTCTTGACAGGACTAGAGAATAGGGGACAATCCATCGGTTATCAACGTCACGAAATTCTTTACATACTTTTACTCTAGCAACAGATCCACCTTTCTCTGGTGCTTTTCTTCTGTATGTAGGATAGCCATCCTCTCCCGTCTGTGTAGGATCATTAAATTGTCTAGGATATTTTTTAGTGCAGCGTCCCTCCTTCATACATGGAGCACTGGGATTTAAAGCTCCACATGGGCCATGAATCATGTGCTTCTTGACAATATTAAAAAGTTGTGGGTCAGAATCAGAATCGGGGATTTCAGCACTAATTATTTCATCAATACTGTCAGATCGGATAGGTTCCTCTAGCCACAATAAAATGTGGGCATGGGGCAATCCTCTTTTTTGCCACTCAATTGAATAAACATGGCAAAGTGTTGTGCCGAAAAGTTTACCTTTGGTAAGTAGAGACATAAGCTTCTTTAACTTCAGATAAAAAACTCTGGAAATAACATCATGGCGATCTTGAGACGCTTGTCCGGGATAGTGATTTAACTTTATTTCAGACCAGTTTGGATTTGTAGTTATTGTGATGAATAACGCAGGCCGTCCATATTTTCGTACATAACAGAATGCATCTTGCGTACGGGCATGCATATATCGAGGACCCCCGGTGAAGCTAGATGGTAAAATCACCATAGCACCAAGATTTTCTACATTTTCTTGGCGCCTTAATGCATCTTGCAGATGGATATATTGTTCTGCCCTCAGCTTTTTTTTTATTTAATCGAATAAAAAGCAATTTCATGTACGCTAAATTTCGATTTTAGCGTACATGTCCACAACAAATTGATTAAACAGCTGCCGAAATAAGTGCAGGTGGTTATACACATTTCGTACCATTATTCGATAACAGTAAAAGTCAAGAGCAGAAACTTTCTTATTAACTTCTTGTTCAATGGACGGGTTAATTTTGTATATAGGAAAATAATACCCATCTTCCCCTCGAGAAAATATCAAAGGATATTGTAACGTATCATATGCTCTATGCGTTTCTGTTATGCGTTGCAGTTCATTGCTGCGACTTCTCAAAACGATGTCTCGACGATCACTTGGTTCGCCAACCATTAGAATCGCCACTTCATTGATTGTCGGTTCATTAAACCTGCCAGGATGTTCTTCTAATGGTGCTTTATCCGATTTGATTACCAAATTAAAGTTTGGCAATTCATCCTCTGGCAGGTTTTCTATGGCAGTCTTTAAACTGATGATGTGTGTATGCTGTTGGTGGAGCAGAGATTGTAATTGCTCAATTATAGAGCGGTCTAAATTGGTGAAGTTCGATAAGCGTGCATTTACTTGTTCTCTCGTGTCGGAAATAAAATAAATTTGCAAAAATTTACACGACTGTTCTTCATTAGGGAGAAGTGATCCAATTAGGTGATATATTTGCCCTTGCACTTTAAATGTGGGCATGAAGCTACCTTCAGAAACAATATTTGCTCCAAATGACGTCATCTGAAAGTCACTATTGTAGCTCCTAATTTGTTTTAAAAAATGCGAGGATTCCGGATGTTGTCCATTCAAAAGCGACTTGAGAGGTTCATCAGGTTCCATAAGTGAAGGAAGTTTGACTTTACCCGAGGAACAGCACATACCAGGAGATTCGATTGGCCATTTCAACGCATTGCAGTAATTGCACGCGATTGTCATTGTCCCAATGTCAGATTCGGTATCATAGTTAATGGATGGATTATACGAAAACGCGCTTTTAAATTTATCACCCCATTGTAAATTCATTCTTTGTTCGTTTAGTTCGGCATGTCTTAGCCGATCGGCTTCTAAACGAACGGCACGCCTCTACTCCTTACAGACTCCTGGCGTCGCCGTTGCGACGCTAATCTGTCCTCTGGGGAAATGTCCGGCTGCCGCGAAGTCGAAGCTTCTTGGTTGTCATTTTGTAATTCGTTCCTCTTTAAACGTTTTTGAAAAACTTTTTTGTCGATTTTGCTTAATGATGTGCGTTTTTTTCTAGGCATTGTGAATGTAGAATATCATTTGCGATTTTCAAAACAAACCAAACGAAGATTGTCATTAAGTTGCCATTCAGGAAATACTAAATTGTGTCTGTTAAAAACACCAAAAAAAATTATTTCGGAAATTTTAAAACTCAATTAAAATTAAAAATATATCGCCTATTTTACTCCTGGTCGTTTAATTAAGCGATATACCAAATTTCATCCTAATCCGTTAGGTAGTTTTTACGTGAAACGGTCCCCAAATCCGTGTGACAGAAAGTCAGTTTTATTTATATTTCAGTTGCCATTCAGGAAATACTAAATTGTGTCTGCTTAAAAACACCAAAAAAAATTATTTCGGAAATTTTAAAACTCAATTAAAATTAAAAATATATCGCCTATTTTACTCCTGGTCGTTTAATTAAGCGATATACCAAATTTCATCCTAATCCGTTAGGTAGTTTTTACGTGAAACGGTCCCCAAATCCGTGTGACAGAAAGTCAGTTTTATTTATATAGATTTGTATTGTAAGTGAAACATAATGTTGTGTTACAGAGAACCTACTAGAATTAAAATGTAATAAATAATTTACACAATTATTTTCATACAATTTTGCTGTCAAATTATACAAAATTGCCAATTTTTTATAAAAATATCAAGATTCAAAATTCGATTACAAATTAATTACCACATAGATATATTAAATCTTTATTTGTTCTCTGTAAATTATCTAAGATAGAGACTGACAATTATCTCTTATTAAAGAGATGCGTGTAAAAATATATTTATATTTCTTTACCCTAAATGTACAGGACGCTGTCATCATTTCCTTCCAATTTTCTGGCTATAATTGCTTTGGTTTTACTTATAAATTAATGAATCAGTTTACTCCCGGATCAGTACATGACCAGACATCCATCCACCAATTCATTTATCGCATGTCCCGCGATGTCCATCTCCTTTTTCCATCGCATTCCTCCGCTACTCAACCGAATCTGCAATAAGTCGTCTGAGCGAGCCGATTCCCGGAGACCTTTAAGGACGTAAACGTTGCCATAAATTTGATCCAAATGGGGTTTGGTACCCTAGGGAAGGACACCCACAACTTCTTCTCTCCCTTTTGGGAAATCACCCTATACCACAGAATGGCCAAACGTTCTTCTTCTCTCTCTCCCCCCTTGCCTTTTACGAAAGAAGATTATCTTTTGGTTTTCTTTAGACTGTGATGTAGCTGGTTTATATGGTAGCTCTTTATATCATGGGGATAATAGGAGACATGATAGTATAGAAATGTAAGGAGGGACGGACAGTCTTCCAATGTCTCATAGATTTAATGCTTCTTTTTTACTTTCAATTACCTAAATGTTTACATAGGGTTGGTTGTTTTCAGATTATCTGGCGCCGTCAGCAACACGAGGGCCAAAATGCGCCGAGCATTCGTCATTAGACAAGCCAACATAAATTTACAAACACCCAAGCCTAACACGGGACTTGAACCCGTAACCTCACGGTCTAGAGGCTAGCATGCTAACCACTATACCGTTTGGTCGGTATTTACATAGGGTAATGAAGTATAGAATTCGGTCGATAAAAAAAAAAAATCGTTTTTTTTTTTTTTTTTTTTTTTTTTTTTTTTTTTTTTGCATTTGTCCACGTTTTGGAACATCCTGATTTCAAAAAAGTTGGCACAAAAAATGTCTCTCAAACAAATTGATCTACGATGTTCATATCTGGTGTGCGGGTTGGTGGTGGCCATGGGACCAACCATTTAGATTTTTGTCAAAATCGCGTATACGCATTAGGTTGAAATCATGAGAAATAATGTTTTCAGCAATTGCTAAGTAACGGCTCTAACGATTTTGATAAAAAAAATATCTGTGCTAATGCGTCTTAATGTGTTTTAATCGTCTCCAACCCAAAATTCTAGTCAAAATGCGACAAAAGTGCAAAAAGTTGAAAAACGGGTGTCTTTAACACAGAACTCTCTGCCCTCTCCCATCAAAGATTGATTTTCTGTTTCGCAAGAAAGATTGGTTGTTGGTTGTTTTTCAGATTATCTGGCGCCGTCAGCAACACGAGGGCTATAATTCGCCGAAACATTCGTCATTAGACAATCCAACATACATTTACAAACACCCATGCCTAATACGGGACTCGAACCCGCAACCTCGCTGTCTAGAAGCTAGCACGCTAACCACTATACCGTTTGGTCGACTGTAACTTTCTGAATTCACGGGGAAAATATAAAAAAAAGTTTTCCACCTGTGTTTCAAATAGTTTAAAAAGAAAACATAAACACTTAAAAATTTTATATTGACCGATTTTTTTATCCTCAATTAAACTCTTTAACTTCAAAAGTATTTTGATACATGGGTCCTAAAATTAGGCTGTTATTTATTTTTGCTAAAATATTGAAAGCCCAACTTTAAAATGGAAAGAACAAGTAATTGGTTAAAAATTGTTTATCAATTAAAAATATGTTATTAAAAACTATTTAATTCATTTTTTTTTTTTTTCAAATATTTATAACTATACTTAATTAAACATCTTTTGAGATAAAAATTAATAAAATATATGAATTGTTATAACTCTGTATGATTAAAAAATTTATTTTCTTTGACATTAATTAGTCATTTTCTTGTAATCATTTAAATAACTAACCTCTTATTAGAAAATAATGAAATTCGGTATTACAAAGTTTTTTTGAAATCTAAATATGTCTAAATATGAAATCAAAATATAACTTTTAAAATCTTGGATCAGTTTCAAGATGTAAATGTCATCTTATGAGAAAAATAAACTATATGCAATTATCAAACTACAAAATATGATGCTACTTTTTTACATTCATTTCATTATTTAAATTACAAGATATAGCCAGCATTCAATTTTTTTGCTTACTGTACAGTACGACGGTATTTAATGATTGAAACCTTCCCCAGTATAGTTAACGTGGCACATTTTTCGGAGGGCTAATTAACTCATATTCTGTCATTTAATCGAGTCGAAACTTAGTAGAACTCCAAGTGGATGGCAATGTATTATCTCAAGTTTTGGGGGGAAATACATTAGCCAATAGCACGGAATAAATGCTTTGTAAGTAATGGTCACACATTATGAGGACTCAATCTAAATTCAAACTCGCTTAAATAAATTAAAATTACAAATAAAAGTTGACGGTACATATAAAAGTCTTGAAATAAAACCTTGCTTCGTCGGTTTAATTTTTCGTAATTTTAGTGGAGTGTTTATTAAAGTAAAGAAACTGCTATCATCTTAAGAATATTGCTGCTCTTAAAAACTTAATGTCTACATTAAAAAGAATTGTATGGTGTTATACTGCAATGATGTATGGTGTTTTATACCTCTAGAGGTTGGTTGCTGCGTAGTTACTGCTCAATGACCTATATTTTGTTGTTGGTTCAACGACTTTTTTTTTTGTACAGTGACGGCTAATTAAGCCGGTCCTACAGATTAACTTGGATTCCGAACCACAACGAACATCCATGCCCAATCCGGGATTCAAACTCGTCATTTGTGGCATACTAGACAGAACACTAAACACTCATAACATCGTAATTTATTCATTTAAAGTGATAGAAATACTATCCTTTTCTTAAGGGTTAGATAAATGGATAGTTTATTGACAATTTAAAAGCTAGAACGATTTTCGATCAGTTCATATTTAACGATTATGCGCTGAACGTGAACGGAATTGAAATCTATTGTAAAACAATTTTTTTACAAAACAAAAGAGCAACAATTAGAAACAATTCACCAACTTGCCTAAATTTTGTCTGTCGCGTTACTTTTAGATATTGAATACTATCCTGGTTTTGTTTATAAATAATATCTGAACAATTGTTTCAAGAAAAGATATGGATGGGGGTGAGAATGCATTTACTTTTTAACCCTAATAACAGATATGCAGGATGTTCAGCGAAGGACAAAAAATTTAAAATTAAACAACTCAAAAACATATTGATAGAATAATGAAGCAAAAAGTATCGTTATTTTAAAAGCTGTTAAAATCTGATACTAAATTTTCAAAATTAGTTACATTTGTTGCCAACAGGTGGCACTGTACACTGTATTTCTTATGAATAAAGAGTGTTTTGATGCTCAGAGTGATCAGTCTCCGGACCGTTCCACCATTTAGAAGGGAAATGAAATTAGTGTGATTGCAAAGGACAAATTGATAACACATTTCTAAAATTTGCCAAATACAGCGCCATCTGTTTTCAACATTTGTAAATAATTTTGAAACTTCTGTTTCAGATTTTTACAGCTTTCGAAATAACTATACTTTTCGTTTCATTCCTCTGTTGGTCTTTGTTTTTGAGTTATTTAATTTTTAAATCAAAGAGTTCTTCAATACTCTATACCACATTACGTAGTCTCTCCAAAAGAGAATATTGTTGCGTGGATGGGCTCGAAAGATTTGAAGCCAAAGCAGATAAAAACTTGCAGAAATTTATTCCGATATAAGTCTTTTCAGATTATCTTACAACTCCAGAACTTCTCGTTCTAGTATATCTCTTTTCACAACAATAGAGCACAAAACAGCAGTTAAAACTTGACAACACAATTGCTAAAATCGCTGCAAAAGACAATGCAATACAGTTCACTTTCGGAATTATCTGCTCTCTGAGAGACAGCTAACTCAGTATCGCCACTCAGTAATTTCAGTCAACTAACGGACTCAACTAACTCCCCGCTCACCAGGTCGGTCTTATATAGGAAAGGCGAATCTTCGCGAAACTTCCAGAGACAGAAATTTGGAGAACTTTCCAGATCGTAGTTGAAAAGTCCTATACATATACATGGGGATCGGAAATGTTATCAAATGGTCGCCAAGTTTGGCGACGCGACAAAAATGAGTTGCCAAAACCATTGCCAATTTGGCGAGATTGCCTTTACCATAATGTTAAATGCCCTGCTCCTTGTAAAACTCGCTTCCCAGCGTTATCTATGTAAAACTCGTTTTCAAGCATTAAGGGTCACATTGCAGGAAAGCAAACCCTTGCACTGCCTTATGCGAAATGTACATAAATTTTCCTTTACATTACTAATACTACGAAGTATTTACAAATATACAGAGATTCGTAACAATATGATATATTGAGCAGTAACTTCAATGAGATTACGGTTACTGAATCAATATTTAAGAGACAATATAAAAATGTACATCAGATATCTCTTAGCCATATTCTGTTATGCGCAAAGTGAAATTTGCTTAATTTATTACGTTGCTGTTGCTTATCCTCCATGTTTGAAGGAGTCAGACGAGATCATGAGTCCGTTGACTCTAAAAGAAAGTCGAGTACAAGAATATGATCATGATAGATGTCCTCCCTTGAGAAGTTCAAAAAGTTCATCAAATGTTCAGGTGAAGCCTGGTGGTCGTGGAACTCGGAGCAGGTGGTGAAGACCTTCTTGCCCTCGATGAATGTAAGGCGCTTGATGCAACTACTAGCTATACTAAACTTCAACTTAACTTGACATCACTAGACGGTAGATCGTCACAGTGCTCATAGGTATTTAATTCATTTTGGTGGCGTGAAAGCATAATGTTTGCCAAACCACAACCCTGTAGAGAACAAAAGGCTATAAGGTTTGGCGAGAATTATGTCTTCACTCCGCTAAAATGGATTAATTGCCTATGAGCACGGTGAAGATCTATCGTCTAATGAATGTCAAGTTAAGTTGGAGCTTAGTATAGTCAAGAAATTGCTGTCCTGTAGCTTATGTCATGTTATACATAAAACCTCTTCAACTATTATATTTGGCATCAGAAAAACAGTAAAGTTTTGTTTTTTTGTGTAATCTTCAAGTTTTGATTTTTGTATTTAATAATGCAATAAGTAATTCAATTCGATTATTAAAAAAAAAAAAAATCTCATTTTTCTAGTTTTTGTAAGAGTCTGAAACAACATAGCTGATGCTATTTTTATCATTTTCCAATACACTTTTATCATAAAGTAAGTATATGCATTCATTTAAATGTTAATAGGATTTATTAAAGCATTTAAGTATCATTTGATACATACAAATTATCTATGATTTTAAAACGATAAGTGAAGTACTTTCTGTTAAACAAATGATTAAATGGCAATGAAATAACTATTGCCGAAACTCAAATATTTCACTTTTATACCCATATAAAATTATTCGATATATATTTTGAATTTATTTATATTCTTTTTATTGCTATTTAATAGGACAGAATTTGTAGTAGTTATTGTACAGCATTTCAATATCTTCAAATCTTACTTAAAAGCTTTAAAATAATGTCTGTATTTCATAACTCACTTTTTATGTATGACTTTAAAAGAGTTTGAAAATCATATCGTATTGGACATGATATACTTAAATACCATTAAAGTTAATAAGAACGTATTTAATAATACTATGAAATTTTTTTTTTTTAATCTCATTTGATACGAAACTAATCATAACGAGCTTTGAGCTTTTATTCAAACCAATATTCCTTCTTTATTTTGTATACGTGAAATTAGTTATCTAACTTATAACCATAACTAGAGAACCTAGTAAAATACTAAACAATAAATTGATAATAACCAAGCATTGATTGAATTGTTTGGAATCGAATATAAGAATTTACTTTACATATTATACTTTTCCGTTAAACTTACTTTTTTTTTTAATAGAAATAATATGATTTATAGTTAAAGCAGGCATTGCGTCTACTTCAATTTGAAATTCCGCTGTCTCATTTTAAGAGCAGTTTTGGTTTTTGACTATGCCTCGAACTCGAATCAGAATTGGACTTACAAAGTAGTATTTCTTAAATTAAATTAGTTTTACTTACACATTGTATGGAGTGTTTTAGATTTTAACAGCGCAACTTCTGATCTAGTATTTTTCCTTATATTTGTTCTAGAATATGCTACAATTTACAGAAAAATCCTTATTTATTTTCAGGTAACCTTCTAGTTGAAAAAATCTCGGATTTAAATGCAAATTGAACACTATTAGTTATTGTTAAACACTATTTGAAACGTCGCGTCGTGACCTCGTTAGCTAAATTACGTGGGTTTGAGTTTTAATGTTGACTCCGTCTGAAAGCATAGTCAGTATTAGAAATTTCTTTGATTTGTAAGTTAAATTTACTAATATTCTAGAGTTAAACTCACACATTTATGGTTATTAACGGCATATCAGAATTCAAACCATGTGAGAATTTACTTTAATATACCCTTAGATACTTTTTCGTAACGTCCATGAAAAATGTTGAAAGAGCATATAAGCACATTTTTTTTTTTTTTTTTTTTTTTTTTTTTTGAAACTTTGATGACTGCACATTAATTTTAAATTATTTCTAACTTAACCTACACTATTTTCAACATTACCGATAAATATGAGCGTTGAGTTACTGTTTCTGTATTTACCATTATGTTATTCTATGAATACAGTATTTTGAGCTATGCATATAAATTATGTATTTTATTTTTGATCAACCTTGTTGGACTTTGAACTTTTCGTTCGTGTTAAATTTATATTTGTATTTGTAAAATCCTCTCCCAACTTTATTACTGAAACCAGATGGAAACTTATAAACTGATTTCTTTCAAATTAAGACAAAATTCACAAATTTGAGTTGATGTTGATTGCGAAAGAAAAACTATGATATTAAACGTCATCAACTATTGTATAAGATATATTGTTATACGATAAATTTTCTCAGCAAGGCTTTGTTTAAAGGCATATATCTCTAGACGTGCCGCAACAATGAGTGTGTGGCTGATAGATCTTTTTGCTTCAGATCATAACACGTTACAATAAATCATAATGGATGGAAAAGGTACCAAGTGCTTGATGGATGACTTTTCTCCGAGTGTTCAATCAATTGGTCCTTTCCGGATCGGCCGCTACTAAATGTCAGGAAAAGAAATTGTCTTTTAGGGAATTTGTACGATTATGGCTTTTAGCGATAAAAACTAAAACATAAATAATTTGTATAAAGTTCTCGTGGATGGAGTTTGCAATCAAACCAAGGTAGTTGAACTGCAGATAATTTTAATAATTTTTTTTAAGGGATACTCTACCATTTCAAAATGTTGTCGATTAAATTAGAAATAAAAATTGACATTATTAAAATTTCTATCGATTTAAACTGTTTTGATCGATTAGAAGCAGGATTCTCTTACTCAACTTTAACCACGATTGTTTTGGTCGATATGAAATACTTTTGTTTTGATCGATTGGAACTGCGAATGTTTTGGTAGATTGGTAAATATTAAGAAATACATTTTTATTTTACTTAAACCACGAATAATTTGGACGATATTTATCACGATTGCATGATTGTAACCACGATTTCATTGGTTGAGTGTAACCATGAGTGTATAGTTGATTGTAATTTTTTTAATTACGGAATACGAATATTTCTATTTAAATAGTGCAAAATCGTATCCTTCGATCCAAAGCTTGTTTGCATGTGTGTTTGAAAGAAGAATAAATTTGAAAGCATCATATATTACTTTTAATTTGAAATTATAAGTGGGTGTCATAATTTTTTCCCACGAAAATATTTGTATTTTTAAATCCTTAACGCAATGGTGCTAAAAATGTGTAAAACACCTTTGTAGTTTAGTTTTGAAGCAGTTTTGCTATTCCTACTTGGCCGTAACGAGGGAAGGTATGACTTTGCTGTAGAAGTTGTTTCTCCTTTGAAGTACTTCAATGAACAAAAAGCTGACTTTACTTGTTTGGCGAATACATCAACAAGTGCTGAATTTCGGTAAACTTAATATGTGAACTTTTTTTTATTATCTTCACATCTATTAGTTTTGAAATCAAAATCAAATTTCTTTTTTTTTTCAATGGAGGTTAATTTAAAGTTCATTCTGTTTTCAATAACACTTCATTAACGTTAATAATTCGTAGTACCGTCTAAAATTGTTGATTTAAGCTTTGGAAAAGCAAACTAATAAAATAAAATAATCCAATTTAATTTATTTTTTTTACTGTTTTTGTAAAAGTATTTATGAAACTTTTTTTTAAAGAGTTTGACTAAATTTTTATTTTCAATTATCATTCCATCCAGTTAAACTGCAAAACATTGCAGTCGCCAATTTTTTTACAATATTTTCGGAGCTCAAAATTTTACATACTTGTATGAACTATTCGAGACGAAACACTTATTTACCAAGAAACAGTATATTCGATTAAAATTCACGTTCTTCATTTCATTCTTGTACAAGTAATTCTTATACAAGTTAATTTGATTCTGGTACAAGAACCAAATGACCTGTTCCTTGTTCAAAAAATGTTTTGGTGCTATTTCGAAAACTTTTAAGTCCGTTTTTCAACATATCTTCACTCCTAAGAAAGTTATAAAAACACTAATTTTCCATAGTACAGTTGAATTCAGTATTATTTTTAAAATCAAATTTTCAAATAGTAGAAGTTAAAACATTGTTTACTAATAAGTGAAATGTCTGTAACTTGGCTTGCTATGTAAGCAACTGCCATGAAAATACAATAAAATAAAAAAAATAAGTTTGCCATTATTTTCAATACAGCATTTTTTTTTTTTTTTTTCATTGAAAGCTTTTTTTTTTTTTTTTTAGTTTAGATTAACTTATATTCCGTTAGAAATTTTACTTTCTTATTTTCAAGAACACTTCTTACCTCTTTGAACAACTTATACACCTGTTATTCACAAAGTTGGCAACATTTATTACTAAAAAAAATAAAATGGATCCGTTTTAACAAATTCTTCCAAATTGTCAAAGCAGAATAGAAACGAAATAGAATTTAATTTTGTTTATACATTTAATTTAATTGTGTTTGTATACTCCTGTTCAATTAACACGCTGATCCAATTTTCTTTGACCTACTTTTTAAAAAAATAATTTTAGTTTAGTAAGAACAGTCGGGCGGCGATGTTCGCATACAGTCCTCTAGGACGAACTCTTATTAACTTGAGAGGCTTCAAAAGCTTCTATTTTTTTTATTATTTTTTATCATATTTATTTAATGCTCTGCTATATACCTGTAGATGTATTTTTATTTTACATTCGGCATTAACAAATTACACATACTGAAGCTCCCAAGTATAGGCAATGCTTTAGTTTCTGGTGAACTAATTTTGCTTTACCATTACATAGTTAATACAATATTTATATTTTATTCGGGATGATTTTAAATAACAAATGGATTATAAGAATTGTCAAATCAAATATTACAGACAATCGATTTTTTACATGTTTCCACAATGCAAAAATTTAAAAAAAAAAGAGCCAGAAAATAATTCTATTATTGTGAATTTATCAGAAAATGTTAAGTTGAACGAACACCATTGTGGTATTTTTTTTCTTTAGCTCTATGAATTTATATTTTCAAAAAAATAAAAATGATTCAATACTTTTTTTAAGTACTAGGTTTCATTCAGAATTAGTATAAAAAAATATAGGAATTAATATTCAAATTCAATTCCAAACTTAAGAACTACTTTTTCTACACATTTTTAAACTGTACGAACACTTTTGGGAACCACTGTATATCATAGAATTTCAAAATAATTAGGTCATTATATAAAAACAAGAGTAATAGGTGTGCTATTATCACATCAAAATGATCTTCACAAACGTGTCGAGAACTTTTTGCAGAAACATTGTCTCGTTTCATGACTTTACACCACTTCTTGCGGATATCTGCGTGTTTAGCAACACTGATAAATAATTTAGCAGCGTTGGAAATTGAAGAAGTTTTACAAATCGGGATGAGGCAATGTTTGTACGTTGAATTTGAGGACATAATTTAAAATCGATTATAAATTCACGATAATTTCAAAGACCACGTGAAGCCTAAGTCGGATTATGACGTAAGGTGACGTCACAGCTAGGCTAATCTCGTTTTTGCCGCGCTTTTAAAAGTGGGAAATTGAAACGGGTATAACTCGAGAAATATTGAACGGATTTCAAAACTTTTTCTAGTTTTGTTATCTTTCGTCACTCTCAATAAAAAAAAAAAAAAAAAATAAAAATAAAAAAAAAAAAAATGCTCAACTTGTCCATTGCTCATACAGTAAAGAACCGAGAATGGGACCCTTTCATTAAAAAATAAATAAATAAATAAATAAATAAATAAATAAATAAATAAATAAATAAATAAATAAATAAATAAATAAATAAATAAATAAATAAATAAATAAATAAATAAATAAATAAATAAATAAATAAATAAATAAATAAATAAAATGATTTTTACCGTCTTTCAATATTTCTTATTAATTGCCTACAACGTTTCAGAAAGTTTAATCCTTGTCTTATTTTATAGCTTACTAATTTTACTTTATTCTCTTATTATTTAAAGTACAAAATAGGTGACTCCGTCTCCTATAGTGTATAAATTAAATAACTGATCCACGTTAACGCTCGCTAACTCTTGAATACTGGGTCTTCACCCATAAAATACGATTCACTTTCCACTTCATCTATGGCCTTCACTCAGTTTTTTCACAAGTTTTTTCTCAGATTTGATTGTAATGCCAGTAAAGCATATTATTATTTAAACATCATATCCTCCTAAACAATGCATAAATGCACTACTTTATTCTAAAAATGTGACAGAGAAGAATATAAACTGAACTTTCCATTAAACAGAATGAATTGGGACGGGATTTACTACGTATCCGTTTCTCTTATCAGTTCATCAACTTGATTTAATGTTATTATACATTCCTTTGGGGTTCTATATACTCGCATTTGCATTTCTAATTACAACAGATATTTACAATTGCAGACATATATAATTGAATTTAAATAAAATTCCCTTAATTTTTAGAAATACTGCTGGGTGGTTTTATTTTAGACAAATATTTGTTTCAACAGCTTGGACAAAGCTATGTTGAACAAATAGCGATAATCAGTTTTCTTGTCTAATTATCATTCTGAATTTTTATTTGCTGGGTACTTTAATGTGATGAAGAAAAACGTTACATTACGCGTGAGTGAAATATGTTGTTACAAATCATAATTGCTAAAAATTAATGAAAAACGTGAAACACAGACGTTGACTTACTTTGCGCTGAGGAAACCGAAATTAGTGTGGTGTGAAGTTCTAGCTAAAAAATTGTCACACAATATATCTACTTATTGAGTTAGATGGATGCAAATGCCACGATACATGTGAGGCTCAGACCATAACGGCTCATGGAATGAAACAAAAAAAGGACTAAACCTTATTGTATTTGTATTTTTAGCATAATAAGCATTTTCGGTCATTTACAAAAAAAAAAATGCAAAACATGTTAAATAGCATAAACATGTTAAATCAGTCTTAGGAATCATGTACTTATCTCTTAAGCATAATTATAGCATATTAGTGTAAAATAAAATCGTAGTAGAACACTAGCATTAAATTTCAATTGGATATTTTGTTCAAAAAAGACACTAAATTTTCATCCTTGAATAAAATGGGAAACGATATCTTACGATGAATTGGAAGGCTGTTTCGATTTATTGAATTCTGCAATTAATTAAAGTGAATTCTCCAATCAAAGTTACTTAACAAGTGCAATCTGGTTTTTTTTATGCAAGATCAGGAAAATGTTTTTCAAATATGAAACGGTGTAAACTGTCATTCAAATTGCATATCCATTGACACATGATTGCTGTAAATTTGTTCACCGCAGTAAAAAAAAAAAAAAAAAAAAAAAAAAAAAACACGCATGGGTAAAACTGGGAATTAGGCCTATTAAGTTTCGGTAACAATTTTAGTTGTGTTTAAGAGGTAAATAATTCGGTATTGACATATTATCCTGTCAACCATACAATCCTACCAAACTTTCACGTATCAAACATTTTGATATAATTCATAATAAACAACAAATGAGTCCACCTAAACAACAATAATTTAGACGATGTCGTGCAGTTTCGCTGTGTTATTTATTTAGGATTTAGTTTGAATTCCCGAGTACCACTTAGGAGCATTTTTTGTTTGATGGAAACGGTTGACTGGGAACATGCGAGGATCACAACGTTTTTCACTTTTTCAATCAAAGAAAAGTGTGATAATAAATGTAAATTTAATGAAGGTTTTAAAGTTGCAATATTTATAAGACTGTCACTTCAAAAACTGCCTTTTAGAAAAAGACCTCATATTCAAAAAACTATAATACTTTAGTGTGCATCCATTATGCAAAAACTATGAAAATGACATAATCCTACTTTCCAGGAATTCAACATTGGCGATGTATTCTATTAAATTTCCAAAATTAATTTTATTACCAAACCCTTAAAATCCAAATAAAATACTCGAATAACATGAGGAGATAAATATTATATAATTTATGTATCGTAAGTTAAGATGATAACTTTTATTGTCAAAATTTGAATTCAGTTTAGTGAAAAATTTAAAATATGACAAATCGGTCAATTGCAAGAATACAATCGTGATGCTATGTGATATTGATTAGAAAACATAAATTTTAAAAGCATAAAACTTAATCGGAATGAGAAATAATTGCAAAATCAGTTTTATAAAATTACTTAACTATTAAAAGTCCAGGCGTGTATTTTAAATGTATACTATGTCTGGTAGCTCAGTTTGACAAACATTTTACCATGAAATATTGACTAAAATGTTTATATAACGAATAATATGCAATGCCAACAAAAAGTGTATCAAATTATATATAAAAATCATACAACTTACTATTACTAAACAACAGTAATACGCCCAAGGGTATTGTTTTCAATTGGCTTGTTGTCCGGTGTCCGTGCTTAAAGTTTGAAAACCCGCAGGAAAGGCATTATGTGGACATGCACCTGCTTGTATTAAAAAGTATGTATGCTGATGTTGTTCAGTTGTATTGATAAATCAATGTTTTATAAAACTCAAATAAAAAACAACAACTTTGTTATGATTGGTTGTTTCCAGATTATCTGGCACCGTCAGCAACACGACGGCTATAATGCGCCGAAACATTCGTCATTAGACAAGCCAACATACATTTACAAACACCCATGCCTAACACGGGACTCGGAACCCGCAACCTCGTGGTATAGAAGCTAGCACGCTAACCACTATACCATTTGGTCGGCAACAACTTTGTAATGAGATTGTATTAAAGCCCAGTGTAAACTGTACAATGGCCCTATGACATTTTTTTTATTTGTATTAAAAAGTATGTATGCTGAATATGTATGCTTTGTAATGGTTGGTTGTTTTCAGATTATCTGGCACAGTCAGCAATACGAGGGCTATAATGCTCCGAAACATTCGTCATTAGACAAGCCAACATACATTTACAAACACCCATGCCTAACACGGGACTCGAACCCGTAACCTCGTGGTTTAGAAGCTAGCACGCTAACCACTATACCATTTGGTCGGCAACAACTTTGTAATGAGATTGTATTAAAGCCCAGTGTAAACTGTACAATGGCCCTATGCCATTTTTTTTATTTATAGTTGTAATACAATGGATTTTAATGTAATTTTAGTATTGTAAATTGCTTCACTAAGACACTGTTGTTAAAAAATGCAAACATGACAATTAAAAAAACAGTGTTGCTGTTGATTTATAAAAAAATACCTGTACAATGAAAATTGTGCCAACTTCTAAACAATTTAGATGTTTGCTTTTAATTAATTCCTACTGCAATTGAATGCTTCCTTTTCCAACGAGATTTGCTTTTACTGTACAAAATCTTTCATTTCTTTTTAGTTACGTAAATATGATAATTTATAGTTATAAATCAACACATCAAACCCATAACTATTATACCATACGCTACTTTCAAACCTGAAAAAAAAACAAAAAAAAACAAAAAAAAAACTAACAATTAGTCGAGGAAATCTTTTTGAAATTAAAAGATTTAAGTAGATAGTTATTTACGACAGATTGAGAAAAGCATATTCATTCAATGCGGTTTTTATATTCTATTTTTTAAACAAGAAAAACATTTTTTAATCGCCTTTTGTAAAGAGATATCAAAAAAAGTTCAACATCAGACCTCAAAAGTAAAAGAATAAAAAAACAATTTTAGCAAAGCACTCGATCTCCATGGTTTTCTATATTGATATCGGTGTCTGTTGACTGGGAATAAAGCAAACATAATTTCATACGTGAAAAAATAATATTTTTTAAGCATTTCACTTTTCTCTGAAATCGATATTTTTAATCTTCTCTAGATTTTTCGGGTAGCTGACATGGAATGTCATTCAGTTTGAACGATATTTTTTTAAAAACTCTTTCACAGTATCTTCTTTTCTTTTTTTTCCACTACAGCGTTTGAAAAATTCAAGATTGAAATCTTGAAATCACTTTTTCCGCCAACGTTGTCTCGTTATTTTATTTGATTGTATAATTCTTTTCTTTGACGATCAATGAATAAAAACGAATGTATTTAAATGTAATTGTGTTGGAAAATATGAAACAATAGACGTATACATAATCTAATATCGTTTTAACTAATAATGTTTCTTTGTAATTTTTTTTTTTTGTTAAACTTTTAAAGAATGCCGTTTTCCACTTAAAGGAATTTCATTCTGTACGAAAAATTACTTTAAATTTCAGTAATGAAAGTTAAAAAGGAAAGAATTTTTTTTTTTTTTTTTTTTTTTTTTTGCATCTCTCAAATATGAAACAATTTAATCTATTTTAAGGAAAACAGTTTTATACAACTGTAACATAAAGCGAAATAAAATATAAAATCACTTTAAAACGCTAGTTTTTAAACTAAACTACTTTTGCATTTTTGAAATAAATTTACTGTTTTTATTGGTAGAATAAAGTAAAAATTAAATTTTAAGAATGTAGTTGTATTCAACTGATTGCGTATCCGCATTATGTTAAAATTGTTTGTTTTTAAGGTAAATTTAACAACAAAAAAAGACCTACTTAAATTAACTACTTATTTTTTACTAGGCACTACGTAAACGCTTTTGTAAATATTAACTTATTTATTTATAGTAACAATGCTTGGCTGTTATTTAAAAAAAATAATTTCTATATATAGACATTAAGGGAGTTCATTTTGTTTTCCTATTAAAGAGCAAGACATAATCAATTTTTTTTTTACCTATAGTTATTCTTTCCTAAAATTTTAGCTCCCTTCTCGTACAAGAAAATGGCGCTCAATGACCTTCATTTTTAAACTTTTTTTTTTTGCAATGTCGCTTAAATTTCAAATTTTGCTCTGATAAGAATTCATGTCAATATTTAAAGAAAAAAAAAATACAAATATCATGATATTTTTTAAAATATACAATTTAATTTGGTAACAGTTCTTTAATGCAGTGTATCTGGCAACTTCAACATTATAAAAGAATATGCTTAGTCATGCAATGGGTCAATTCAATCCTGACTGTCCTCAAGCCCTTCAATGGGAACGTCTGAAAGAATCTTTTAGGTTTAGAAAGGTTCATCGTTTGCCTGTTAATGTTTCGAAAGACGGTATCGAAAAAATATCTTTGTGTTCCAAAGTTGAGTGGTGGAGAAGCTGCGAAAAATATTTAAAAAAAACTTTTTCTTATGATAGTAAAGCAATGGATAGTAGATAAAAACTTTCAGACTTTTAAATTTTGATGTTATGAGCGTAAATATAGGTTGGATTGTGTACAAAAGGAAGGAATTAATTTGGAGAAAAAATTGGACGTGAACTATATAGCATCATGTCACGGAATTAATATTGGCAAAAGTATTTAAATAGTTCTCGGGACCATCATGTACCCCTGACGTTCCCCGGTTGCTTGAAACCTTTTGAAATAGAATTGACCTAATAAAATTTCTGAATTTAGAATTGAAAGAAGGTGCTAAAGTTCTGTAATTTCACATAATTTTTAGTTTTATGATGACGTAAACACATATCTGTATTTTTTTTTAAATAAGATTTTAGGATTTTTAATCATACGATTTAGTTTGGAAATAGTTTTTTTTTTTTTTTTTTATATATTTTCTGTATGTGCCAACATCAACATTATAAAAGCAACCATTGATAAAACATTTTTATCATGAAGCAATTCGTTTGATAGTTCCAATAGTCGCAGCTTTAGTTCATGATCCTCGAACGCTTTTTCTTTCAAGAAGTACTATTCAAGGATTAAAAAAAAAAAGAAAAAAAAAAAAAAAAAAAAAAGAATCTCATATTTTGTACTTTAATGCACATGTGTGCTTTTACACAAACACACTGAAATTCGAACACTTTTTATGACTAAAAATTGTTTTCATTTGCTCTATTTATAAATTCATGAATTAAAATATTTTATACTATTTGATTATTGGATTTGTTAAGTTTTAGGTTATATGAATAATTAGTTTTAAAAAAATTATCCTTTTTGGGATTAAAAAAAACTTGTTTCCAGAAAACAAGGATTTTGTGAAAAACTGACTTATATTTAATGCATTACAAAAATATTAAAAACATAAAAATATATAATACCAATAAAAATTTAAACTCTAATAAAAAGCAGTAATCTTCATAGTTTTAGAAAATATGAAATTGAAAAATCGATTTTTTTTTATCTGTTAGGTACACCTACTCCTGTAAAAAGGTTTGAACTTCCAAGTCTGATTATATTTAATCTATACGTTGTGGGGAAAATAAGTAAAAATATATCTAAAGGTATAATTTCAAAGAACTTTCAAGTTGTATGTGACAAATAACACTAACACCGCAAAAAATACCCGAGAATAAACTATCTTTAAGTATATACATACATCATCAGAGCAACATTGCCAAACCTGAACTTAAAAGTTCTCCATAAATCGACATGTAAACATAGGGTAAGAAAGGAACTCATATATAAATTACATTCCCAAACAGCAAATAAAAACCTCCATCCTTCCACCCATGAACATATTTACTCGGCAGATATCTGAATTTATCGCCATCTCTTAAATTTCGCTGACATATTCTTATGCCTCCTGCGCTGAATCGATAGGTACACCTCCTCTTCTAAAGAATATTAGGCTTAACGTTATGATAATCGCGCCTTGACAGCTGAATATTTATCCCTTATTTTACATCTAAATTTTCCAAACCCCAAATGTTCCCTCTTTTTCCTATACTTTCAACGTTTATTTTTCCCTATATATTTACTTTCCCGCTCTTTTTTTTTTTTTTTTTAAAGAAATAAAAGAAGAGAAATTGTTCGGAAAAAGTGAATGTACTTTTAGTCTACCTATATCCATAACTCCAAGCGCATTGGAGCTAGAAGAGGGGAAAGTGCTTCAGCTTGTTCCCTTTTCGAGAGGGAAAATCGTCGGGAATTGTGGGGGATATTGTATGCCTGTATCGTCATCGTTGAGGGTTTTTCTTTTTTCTTCTTCTAACTTTTTCAACGTTTTTGAGGCATGGTAAAGGAGTTCCCATCAAGTACCTCTGAGCATTTTGCATAACTCGTACTGCTGAGGGATACAAAATTGTATTCATTCGAGTCGGTGGAATAGAAAATATGTCGAATTATATACTTTCCTCTTACGTATATCCATGAGGTACTTCTGCGGAAGAGAATAGATTACTTTTTTGATAGATGAGGTATATTGGGGTTCTGGACGATTTGGGGGTGGTGCTACTTGATTCTTTGAAATTTTAACTTTCGTGTATTTCTATTTGGAATTTAGTGTCAATATTTAACAAAAATATGCGATAAACATTTGGAACTATGGTTAAAAAAATAATTGCAGCTATTGTTGAAATAATCGCTTTCTGTTGCTGAATTCAGCTGAGCATTTGACGTTAGCGTTTCATTGACTGCTGCTGGATTTGAAATATTTTCTTTTTTATTTACCAAATGTAATTCATGCTATATATTTTTATATTGCTTTCATAAGATTGAATGACATTTACGTCACATCTTTAGTAGCACAAGTGTGGGCAATATTGATTGTCGTTGGTCAATCTCAATGTGAATGTGTTGTAAATCGGCCTTTGGGTACCGTTATTGGCCAATCTCGACCATTGTTGGATAAAATATAGATTCGGAAGAATATTATTGGTAGAAAAATTTTAAATATATCGTGTTTGCATTTTTAGCGGTAATTGTGTAAATTTTCATTGTGAATGACATTTAAAAAATGATACTTTTCCAGATAGATTTGTGATATTTACAGAAAAATAACACATATCAACCGCATTGTCTCGTAATAAAATACTTTTTTTATAAATATGTGCGCGAATATATCCCAAAATTATCTAGCACTTGAGAATGACAGAGTTATGTTAGAATATTAAAATTGGGCAATTTTTCTTTGGGACAAATTCACCAGAATAATAACGATGTTTAATCATGAATTTCTGACAACTAAAGACAATTTACGAAGATTTTTTTTTTTTTTTTTAAATTAAAGAATTTCTGAAAAGATTTTAAGGAAAAATTAAGCGATATGGGTTGCAACATTGCAATTTCTTTCAAACTTTTGTATTTCCACATCATCTACAAGTCATTTACTGAGAGTATGTCATGTTTAAAGTATTCGAAGAATGAAGTTTAAATAAGCAAATACAGGTTATATCTACTTTTGATACATTTTAATATTGATTTGATTCAACTGTATGGTTCCGATGAATGAGTTTAAGCTGGTTTTAGTATATTTGTATGAAGTTTTCTACTGAATTACTTATCATAATATAGAAGTTAATAAAATGATAAATTACAGTATTTGATGGATGGATGGAGTAAGAGGACTGGTTTTGAATTTTTAAGGAGCTATAAAATAAATGTTGTTATAAAATAAATACAATAAGTCAATTTATGTAGATATGGTAAATACCATCATGGGATACATAACTGACCTAGTTTATTATTGGAAATATCAGCACTTGTAGAATCGTATAAATAAACCGAAATGTTCTTATATAAATACATTTTTACTAAATAAATGCACATATATTAGGTTATGAGATAATTTTAATAAAAATGTTTACAAGCATAACGTAGAACTGATTTCACTTTCACAAAGAACTAATTGCCTTTCGTAAAAAATGATCACAGAGATATGTATAATATGTTATATTAAGGATGCGTAAATTTCGACATATCAGTGATGTACAAAAATGAGACGGAAATGTAACCTACAAACGTTTATGAAAAATTTAAGGTTATCTTATTTAATAAAACGTCAAATGAAACGCCTCGTCAGATGTTATTATGAATTTCTTATAAAATGCAGATACATGCAAATCGATCTTGGTTATTGGTCTGTCTGGGCAAAAATGGCTGAAACTGTTCGAAAATCGACTTTAAATGAGTTGAATTTAATCCAATTGCTAAATATGTCATTACTTGCCAAATAAAAAGCATTCTTATACATTTTCTAACCCATCGCTCCTTAATTTTCAGTGAAGAAGGTTGCAGACGATTTGTGTTTTCTGGCACCAAATACTTTTATCTTTTAACAGTGATCCAACTTAGCGATATTAATTACGCCATTGATGCCATAATATGTGTTGCCAATTTGGCTCACTTCTAAAGAATGAGCCAGAAATGTGGGAATTGTCTGTACCCCGTTTTAATAATAATATTCAGTATGCAATCGAATACAGTTCAACTCATTCGAAGTAGTTTTTTTTTCTTTTTTTTTTTTTCTGACAGATTTGGTTATTTTTGCTCCAGCAGATCAATGTGTATTCGTAATCTACTAGAATTTCTCTAAATTCTGTTTAAAAAAAAATCAGAATGAGATTTGATGGGGTACCTGAACATGCAGTTACTACTCGCATTAATACATTTGAATTACAGCAGATTGGTTGATAAGTGAAAGAATCTTTCAGACCACATTATAATTTGTATTAAAGTAAATAGCTTTAAGTTATAGCTGAATCTATCTGGTATTGTCGAAAGGTTTCAAACGGGACCAACATGAGGTATTTTTAATGCCATAGTTTCTTTTCATGTTTGTATTTGTTTTTCAGCACTGAATCGATAGCTTTTACAGTTATCAAAAGCTCCAATACTCATTAGGAGTAATCTAAAGCGCACATTCTAAGGCCCGTATTCGATAAAAAGCGTTTCACATTTCTTATATTCATTTTTACTTTCAATTACTTATTTGTTTATATAGAGTAATGAAAGTATAGCATTCGGTTAAAAAATTATTTCGAATTCTTTGTAATTTCGCTACGTTTTGGAATTTCCAGATTTCAAAAAAGTGGTCTAGAAAAAATGGGTGTCTGTGTGTATATGTCTATGTGCCTATGTGTACGTGGTTAGCATAACTAACGAAAAAGTTAACCTACAATGTTAAAATTTTGTGTGTGGGTTTGTGGCGGCCATGGGACCTACCATTAAGGTTTTCTTGAAAATCGCAGCTGTGCATAAGGTGGAATTATTAAAATCACGAAAAAATCATGTTTTTCAGCAATTGCTACAAAATGGCTCAAACGATTTTGATTAAAATCTATGTGCTAATGCCTCTTAAGATTGGGGTTGTTTTCAGATTATCTGACACCGTCAGCAACACGACGGCTATAATGTGCCGAAACATTCGTCATTAGACAAGCCAACATACATTTACAAACACCCATGCCAACATGGGACTCGGAACCCGCAACCTCGCGGTCTAGAAGCTAGCACGCTAACCACTATACCATTTGGTCGGGGCCTCTTAAGATGTTCTAATCGTCCCCATTTCAAAATTCCCGTAGAAATGCAACAAAAGAGTAAACAGTTTTAAAAATGAGTTACTCTAACACAGAGCTCTCTGAACTTGAGTATCGATCATCAAATATTAATTCTTTTGTTTCATACACCAAAAAGGACAATGCAATATTCATCAAATAGCATCGCCAATTTCGCCATTTCGGCGTGTGTGTTTTTTCACCCCATGTAAAAATTATTGGCAAGTATATCGCCAAACTGGCAACTTTAATTTCAGTGAGTAAAAATATGAGAACGGTAAATAATAGCACATCAAATTTTAACCCAATGATAGTGTAATTGAAAGTTGTGCGATGTTCAACACGCCTAGTTGAATATGACTTAGCATTTATTTCTGATGTTCTTTTTTATTCAAAGTTGGACGTCTACAATGTGAAATGTTTCCATAGAGAGTTCGCTTGTTGCGTACTTCTCTCACCCCCATTTCTGATCACACTGATGACACAAGTTCAAAGTTTTGCTTGACCTTTTTAGGTGAGGTACATCTTTAAATGTAAGTATGATCTTCTTACTCTGGAAAGCTATTCTGTATCGTTTTATCTGAAAGTCATCAATCATATTAAACATCATATACAGTGGCACCTAAAAGTGTTTTTACACTAACAGATTATTAATCAAATACTACATTATACTTCTCAAAAATTCATATTTTAGAATAGGATTTTTTTATATAGTATCTCTAATCTCTTATTAATAAAATTATACAAATCCTTAACTTAAATGTAACACATAAAGTATCTCTTAAAAGTCTTCGTTCATTTAAATTTTTATTTTACATATCAGTATGTATTGAAATATTTTGATAAATTACTACTTAATAAGACATCTTTTAGCATTCACAAGACACTTCCATCGTCATGCTTTACTGTACCAACGAAATTTTTAGGAATAAATTCATCATTTTAAAATCCTTTATATTAGCTTCGAATGTATGTCTTTGTTTGTTTGTCGATGGGATCAGAATCTACGGAAGCCTAATCAACCCTCGGGCTGAAACTTGACAGATAGATTCGAAGTTTATGACAATGCATTCTATCAAATTTTGGGTATGTTACTGTCACTAAAAGGTTGATTTTACGGAATACTACTAAACCAACGTGCCGTCATCCAATCGCGTTAAAATAGCGTTGAACCGATCATTTTTGAAACTCTTTCCTGTTGTCAAATTATTTAAGAAGTACATAATAAAATTGCTTTAATCAGATTAAATAAAAGATATTTGGATGTGAGAGTATAAATGCACGTTCATTTTGAATAAATAAATTTTGAAACGCAGTTTGCAGCACATTTTGCTGATAGAAATGTTTTTGGTATCGGTGCTGTGTTAATGAATATAAATATTGATAATGCATATAAAGGATTTTTTAAAAACTCTCTTTTTCTGGGTTATTTTTTCTCAATACAATTACGTGCCCATAGTAATAAAAACTATTACATTTGCTTTAATATTCAAATAAAACTTAATTACAGTACGTTTTTTGGTTTATTTATGTAAAGTAATTGCAAGTCTATCTAATTTTAGCATTTACAAAACATTTTCCTATAATCAGAACGACAATATAGTCCAGCTGATCTGATTACTCTTCGTATAATTCCTAAAGGTCGGAAATATCGATCAAAATAAATATCGATACTATATCGTTGCAGAGAAAAAAATATCGATAAAATATCGATTTAGCGATACATGATTTTGTTTAATTTGATTTTCGATTTTGCCAGAAACAAAGTTTTTCGGGGCAAATTTCTACTTTTCATGATTGCTTTTTTGTAAGGTGGCTACTTTTAAAACTGAAATGGATCTATTACAAAAAAAAAAAAAAAATTATATTTTCGCTTAATTGGTGAAGTGATTTTAAAAAAAAATTTAGATAATTTTCAATAGCTTTTCAGTGTATGGTAAAATATTGAATATTGGTGACATTTTAACTGTCTTTGAGACAAGTTCAAACTTTAGTTTTGAAGTTTTTGAAAAGGGAATAAAGAAAATCGAAAAAACACATGGAACTACAAAACAGTCATCAAAAAACTAAAAATGTTTGAAAATATCGATATATCGGTGACTTTTATCGATATTTTTAATATCGATATTTTTTTTTCAAAATATTGATATATCGCCGACCTCTAATAATTCAAGGTAGAATTGAAGTCAAAACAAATTTCTGAAGAAATGTTTACAGCATAAAAACGTGGATTTTTCCCAAATTGTCTTGCTATAAATCTTTTATAACGTTCAGATAACACTGTTGGGCAATCTTTTCTTGCCTGATTTTAGATTATATTTTCTTGTTCAAAATACTTTATTGCATACTAAACCGTTGAACGGAATAAATTTAATATATTAGCAATACATCAAATGGATTTACATCTATTTGAATAAAATATAATCATTATTATACTGAGCTTGCTTTTTGTTGCTTCTTTACGACTATGAGAAATTTTAAATAATAAATAGATTATGACTAATTGAGAAAGCAAATATTATAGTTAATCTGTTTTTTAAAAGTCACTACAATGCGAGAACAAAAAAAAGTGTCAGAAAATAATTTTATGAATGAATTTATCAGAATATGTTATGATATAAGAACACTTTTGTGGTATTTTTTTTCCATAAAAATAATAAGATTCAATACTTAATTTTAAAATATTAGATTTTATTCCGAATATTGGTATTAATATTCGAATTCAATTCCAGGTTGCTGAACTTTTTCTACAAATTTTTAAGCTGTACGAAGACTTTTGGGAGTTACTGTAAATCTCTATACATGACTACTTCAGTGGTAAAAACAGTTATGCTCCCACTGCTATTTAAACTACACTGTTAAAATTTTGTTCCACCTTGCACCAAAAATTGGTTCCCATTTAGCTGCAATCAATATTTGGTGCTTAGTTTCACGTTTTAATGGTGCTACCTCGAAACGTAAGCACCATTAAATCCTAAAATTGAGCACCAAATATTGGTTGCTGCTAAATGAGAACCAATTTTTGGTGCAAGGTGGAACTAAATTTTTATCAGTGTATTGACTACAACATTGGCGTATTTATGTTGTGTGGTATGCTAATATGCCTAAGCCAATATGTAAACATAACTCTTGTATTTAAATGTAAGTAGAACCTCGATTAACCGTCACTCTTTTATCCGGAACTCTCTGTTAACCGACCATCATTTAGTCGACATCAAAAATCTTCCAAATGAAAGATAAATCATTTGACCTTTTTAAAACCGGAATATTTCCCGTTACTCTAAAGCTACATAAGTAACGGTGAGGCTTTTGACTGTTTTTCAAAAGAACTGACATGGTTAGAGCAACAATCATATGAAGATCAAACTGAACTATTTCTTTTAAAACAATTCTGGATAGAACCACGAAACAACGATTATAAAGATTACGACAACAAAAACTAATTTCCAACAATTATATCATAAAAAAAAAACCATTAAAAGTCCTGTATTTAATAAATGAAAATCATTTACTTTTTATTATTTTTTACAACTCTCTATAATCCGGAATTATCACTTATCCGACCTATCTTCGGTTCGAATTAGGTCGGTTAATCGAGGTTTTACTGTATATTGATTACAACGCTTTTTAACGGGTTTCCTAGAAAAATCTCTTTTGATATTACACCAAAGGCATATCCAAAAATAGAGTATTTCGAATTAAACAAGCCATATATATTTTAAAATAACTTACAATTTCAACCAGACATATCATACAAGAAGCAATCTTTAATATAAAATATTTCAAAAGCAACACGTTTTTGTTAATTTAGCGATCTTTCATTACGAGAGAAAAAAATTTTAAGATAAATTATTAGCGGTTAAAAATATTTTTGAAGAAATTCATCAATTCAAAAAATCCATTTATTTTAAGCTAAATGAGAATCCCACATAGATCAAAGATAATTTACATTTTTCAAATTCATTCCACAAATCCAGAAGTGAATTCTTACTTTTACCACTTTTTAATTCCCCAGGATTTGAATGAACAGCAATAAAAATATCCTACTTTGACATTATCGCATCCTCGAACCCAGTTTCATTCATAACCCCTTCCCAATGTATAAACCGTGTGGAATGAAAACAAAATTTCTCATCCTTTCATGTAATTTTGAGAAAAGATGGAGAAGGAAAAAAAAATGACGTAAAAGAAGTATTTTTACGAGCTTGACTTCAAGATAACTTGTATTTATTCCTGAGAATATAAAATAACAAGGGAAAAAAAAATTGTCCGTAAATTACTTTTAACGGCAACATCCAAGAAAATCTTAGAGATATTATTGAAGAGGAATAAACCAGTCTTAAGGAAGAAAAAAGAAAAAACTCAAGAAAGAATATAGTGTCAAGTTGATATGCATTTGTTCCGATTCATTTGGTCTGCCTTAGTCATGGTGGGTGGAAGGGTCTGAGTAAGGGTGTATGAATTGGATTTCTTGAAGTTTTTCCGCATGGGAAATTACTTATTGGTGCTTATGAAGATATGTCTTGAATATTTATTTTCTGACTGGGTGGATTTCGGACTCTTTGAAACGGGAAGATTGAAGTATAAATATGTAATGATGGTTATGCACTTAGAAAAAAAAATTAAAGTATCATTTATTTGTTTGTTTATATCACTTAAATTTTTTGAATATTTAAACCTCTAAATTTCACAAATTGAGTTTGTTTGAAAGCATTTAACTTGCCTTTGATGTTCGATTGAAAGATAAATATTAGTAATTATAGAGTCATCTAAATGAACATCTAAAATGATAAATATTAATTAAATTTAAGGTCTATTGGGTAACTGAATCCATTAAAGTAACTGGACCATAAGATGTGCTTTCTAAAACCATAGGATTATTTCATAGTTTATATTGCAGGAATACAATACTTCTCATAAGCAGCGTGTAATTTTTTTTTTTTTAATAATGAACAGAAAATACATATTTAGAGTAAATGAAATAGTATGGATCAAACGAAATGTAAAAAATAGAGATTCATACTGAAGTTTTAAAGTTAATGATAATTTACTTAGCAAACAACCCTCCCCCCAGAAAAAAATTGCACCAGACATACAAAGAATCGTAAAAAAATTATTTTGGTGCACACACTAATATTCTTCGACTTTTAGAACCAAAATATTGCCATCATTAAATTTATTTTTGTATTTTACTTTTTTCACGAAACATTAAACCTCAACTACTTTTAATTGCTAAAAATTGTCCACTTATTTCGCGGATAAATAGATATTTTAAAATGTCAAATACTTTTTAGTTATTAGATTTGTAAAGTATTTGGAAAAATAAATGGGTAGTATTTTAAGAAATATTCCTTGTTGTATAAAAAACATATTTTAAACACAAATATTTTGTGAAAAAATTACATTTATTTAATGGATAATAAACAACATATAAAAATTAATGAAAAATGAATATGTTTATCGTGCTATAAAACTTAAACACTGCTGAATGCATAAGTGTTCACACTTTCAGAAAATTCAAAAAATGAAAACTTTTTTTGTCATTTCTGTGTACCTACCCCTGTAAGAATATATATTTAGTTTTAATACCAGAAAACCATTCAATATAATAATTTCTTTATAATTTTAAGATGCAATGTTTTGAAATGTAGAGATTAGTGAATAAACATGCTAATTGACATTTTGGTAAATTAGAAAAAATCCTCATTAAAGTTATGACGATATACTTTTTGTTTACTTACTAAATAAGTGTTTTTATAACACTACTCTACAGAAATTATGTTAAAATTTGAACTGGATATACACTGACGTAACTAAAGATTTTCTTTATTATTTATAAAGGATCTTGTTTTTTATTTACCTGTCCTATATTTACAACGTCATGATTAGTTTTTTGATGAAACAAACAAGTCTCAAACAAATTAATTTAAATATTTATTCCTGTGTATATCTACAAAACAGTATTTTCAGTGTAACTTTGTACTAAAAGAGGATAGTAGAAAGATTAAATGTTTAAACAGCAAAGCGGTATTACAGAAAAGTCATTACAAAAAAAGTAAACACTCAAAACCATTCAGCGTTAATTTTTAAATTTGACTTTTTGAAATATTAATTCATAAATAAACTATATACATTAAAATAACTAAATGCATAACATAAATAGGTATTAATTTCAATTTTGTCTGTTTGCGTGCATGTTTGTGGCAGGAAAATCGTAGAAGCTCTAATTTATCCTATTTGTCCTTATCCAATAGAGTAGGAACTTGACAGATAGGCTCATTGCTTATGATAATGCATTCTATCAAGTAATGGTATAAAAAAGAAATTTAGTTAATGCACAGAATATGTTTTCTTTGTAATGGTTCAACAGCTTGAAAACTTGATTTGAACTCAATTCCTCTAACTGATTTTTAATTACTCATAAAAGTTGACAATGCATATAAAAGTTAATAGTAAAAGTTGACAATGCATATAAAAATTAATGGTAAAAGTTGACAATGCATATTAAAGTTATTAGTAAAAGTTGATAATGCATATAAGAGTTTATAGTTTAATATTGTGTTTTTATGGGTTAATATTGTTATTTAATGCCCGTTGTGAACCTTACAAAATATCCTCTATTGACTTTATTGCAATATCAGTAATCCTTTCCAATACATTATCTTCATACCAAAGATAACTTTTTTCATCGCAATTCTGCTTCAGAAAACCATGATGTACCTTGCTTCTTCTTGAAAGGTGTAATAAGAGTATAACAATAGTAGTACGTGTTAAAGCCAAACTACTAAAAACTAATCCATTTTTCTTCAGATTTGAAAGTTTTTTCTGGTAAAAGGAGATAACATGTGGCACGCTTAATTAATAATTCCACTAATGAAATATCACAAAACTGTGTATATACAATCTTCTTCCAAAAACTACCTTATTAGATGGTGTGTAAAATAAATAAACCTTCTATATTTAGTGTAGACCATAATACGATCTTCAACAAGAAAATGCACTTTTTTAAAGCTTTACTTGTCAACCTAATAAATTTTTCAATTGTGAAACATCCATGTGAAAAGATATTAAATATGTTTTTGAATGTATTGTTCATATACAGTTTTAAACTTAATTTGCTTTTCACTAAATTTGTTGAAATAATTAATTTAAATAACTAAAGAAACCTGTATTTGATCTCTTCAGTAACTAATTAAACTACTTACAGTCAAGGATTTCGAAATTATTAGTGTTTACAACTTTTCATTTGTAGTACTACAATAAAAATACAAATCTGAACACAATCAAAAGGCTCTAGGCCCAGCAGAGATATTCGACAAAAAAAAAAATACTTTATTTGCATACATAACGCAAAATATATAAAATACCAAATTTTCCAAATAATGTAATAAAAATACAAAAATTTTCACAATACTAAATAGAAAATAATTAAATGATAAATTACAAAATATAAAAATACCGAATTTTCTAAATAATGCAATAAAAATACAAAAAATTTCACAATACGAAATAGAAAATAATTAAATTATAAATTACACAATACACATGCCTACATAACTGATTTTACAAATCTAACATAATATACACCACATACAACTCAGAATACAAATAAGATAAAGTTTACATAATCAGACTGCAATAATAAAATACAATATACAAGGTTTACACAGCGTCTAACAAATAATCATAATAGAAAAATACAATACATAATTCAAAATTTATAGAATTGATACAGAATCAGAATCGTATTGAAATAATAGGTCATTTTTTCAAAGTTTAATCAAATAATTATTTTTAAGACTACGGATATCTAAATATTTTTAAATTAAAGTGCTGTTTCTATTTCATATAAAAATCCCTCCAGATTACTAAATAAATCTTATAATATAAATTTGAAGTATTTTGGGGTTTCCTTAACAATTAACAATTAATGGATTTCAATAACAACTGTTCTTTCATTTTATATGTTTGGAACTTTCACATATGTACGATTCAAGCAGAGAAATTTGAATGCAATAATATGCAACATTCATTTGATCTAATTCTTAAATTGTTACACAGTTGAAAGTGGAGTTGCATAGGTGATTTTCGAATTGTGTAATAGTTGTAAATATTTAAGCTATTGCAACATAAAATCTTTTTTATTTCATATTTGAAAGTTTCAACTACAGTTGAGTGGCTTGTTGTTGGTTTACGTATAATAATAGTTTTTAAAATGTATAAAATCTTTCTACTATAATAATAAGTCCTAATTAGTTGAATTTTATAAACTATAAATTACGGAAGAAGTTGTATAAAATATATGTGTTAGATAAACAGTTTATTTGACTTACTTGTTAATGTACCTGTCTTCATACTTTTTCCCAACCTGTGCTGTGAGTGAACCACCCACTTTTCAAACTATTGTTTACCTTTTGCTTCAGCTAAAGTTTTAAGTTGAGATGTATGGTTCCTTCTTAGTTTAATAATATTTGTGTTGGGTTTTTTGTGAATTTTGATTGGTCACATGTGATATTTTTCTAGGCATGCATTTCTAGGCATATAAGAGAAATTTTCTTGTGAAACAGGGCAGATGGTTTCTGACTGTCAGTGAGGTAGTAGGGTTGATTATGTTATAAATAAACTTTTAAGATTTTTACTTCATCCCCTTGTCCTCAGTTTATTTTCCCCTGCATTTACTTTATCAGACAAATGAACGTATAATCTCTATTTTAAAACCTTATGAGATTTTATTAGTATGTATAGAAAAAATTCCATAGCGAAGTAAAAGCATCCAGTGAGTACATCTGAAATAATAAAATAGTATAACAGCATAACCACTTGAAAAATATATTTTATACTCAGCTATAAAATCCTTGCTAACTATTATGTAATCAAGCAAAAAATATTCTGACTTTTACTATTTTAACTTAATAAAACACAATTCCGAATATCAAACCCAACTCTTCTAAATTACCTCAACCTGAAAAACTAAATCACCCAAAACAAGAAAACCATTAATCCAACGTAACAGCCCTTTTCCCAACGACATCAAACTCTTCCAAATATTCAAATATCACAAGAAACAGTAAAGAGAGTCAAACAAGTCTTTCCGCAAACACCCAACTCCGACAATACCCACTGAAACGTGAATTAACTTTTACTTCATGAACGCGCTTTTAAGATTGACGTGGACTCTGATTTCGTTATACAGATCCGCCACGCCTGGATGACCTCCAGTAACTACACCTCCAAGCTCAGAAATGAAAGGATTCTGGCATCCTTCACGGGTTAGCTCCATTCGCTAAATTAATTAAGCATTCTACATTTAATGCCACGTCTCATGCTTCGGAGGAAACCTAAAAGTCGTTGCGTGAAATATGCATGCCTGCCTTATGCAGATTTTATGTCCCGCGTTTCGACGTTCGTGAATTTTGGATGTTGATATCACGGTATCACTTCACAGTATCACTGACGTGTTGGTAATGTCTTTTCATTTCATTGGATATCGGATTGATTTGGATACCTGAGTCGAAGATGTCTGGAAGAGAGTGGGAGTATGGAGGTGATGGATTATTTTGAGTTTATGGGGGGTGTCTGTCTTTGTATAGTGATCTGTCTTCATTTTAGGTGAAATAATTTTATGTTAATGAAGTTCGTATTGTAAATTAATCTGGTGATTGATTGGGAAGTTAATGTATTCAATTATTGAAGGAAACATACCAAATTTATGTATTCAATAATTGAGTATATTTATCGAGCTTGATTAATAGGGACTGACTGAACTAAACATTAATTGTAATTTAGACAAATTTTGTTTAATGAAAATTGTCTTAAATCATTTCAGTATTTATACGAAGATTTAAGTAAATAGACCTGAAGCAAACTTCGAAATAAAAGCTACGAATTCACAGATCACAGGCCCAGGGAAATAAGAATTTTTATTATGCAGGTGTGGTATTCTTTTTTAAATGTAATTAGATTTTTTTTTGCGAAATTCAATTCAGTAACATACTGAAATACATTGGATGGTAATCAACTCCTCTTGGAGACTGACATAATTGGGCTCACATAATTGGTACTTTTGCAGCCGTCCTGGTGCTTCTTTTATTGGGGCAAGCAGTAGAAGAGATCAGACCTGCTCTATGGCTCTACGGTCATCTTCGTGCTCTATGGCTTGTGTCGGGCTTTAAAGTCTACCTTCTTTGCCCGAAGTGTAACTAGGTTCAGGCCACTCCTGCTCATACCTTGGCATGTACTGAATGCCAGAAAGACCAGCTGCACTCTAATCCTGGTGTGGTTCTTGGTTGTTTTCAGATTATCTGGCGCCGTCAACAACACGAGGACTATAATGCGCCGAAACATTCGTCATTTGACAAGCCAACATACATTTACAAACACCCATGCCTAACACGGGACTCGGAACCCGCAACCTCGCGGTCCAGAAGCTAGCACGCTAACCACTATACCGTTTGGTCGGCCTCTAATTCTGGTGTGGTTCTTGCTCTTCTGAAAGCTCACGAGATCATGGACTTGATCTGATGCTGCCGTCACTCAAGTGGTATAAGAAACAACTACAATATATTGGAGAATAAAAATAGATTGAATCAACTAAATAAACCATGCATATTTTAAGTTTAATTTATGGGCTGTCGAAGTTAAAATAATATTTTATTTTATTTAAAGGCCATTTTTTTATAGCAATCACAATAGAAGTCGGTAATACACAACACAAGATTCCATATTTTAAGTTACAGAATGCATCTATAATTAACAGACTATATCAGAATATTTCCATATTAAAAAAAGAATTCAACGATTTGGTGATACATAATTTTACAAATCTCTTCAATGTGTCGATAATTCTCGACAAATCTCCAATTTGGTGGTATTTATAGCTTTTTTGGTGACAAAATTTATTGACAGTTCCAAAATTTGACTGATTATATTGATCCTGAAAGTCAGAAATATGTGCATGGCACTTATATAAGCTTATATCGATAATATAGAGGAAAAAATAAAATTAAACATGTAAAAACATTTAAATTAAGATTAATGAGATGCGTTTCACTTTTCATTTATTGCGGTTCACATGATTTGACAATTCCGTTACTGAATAAAGAAAAGTGGCTGCTGAAAAAGCAATTTTCAGTATTTTGATCGACATTAATTTTCCCTTATTTTCTTATTTAATATATTTTTATAGGATATTAAATAGCGGGGAAGTTGAGATTGTGAAAAGGCATCGCAAGAATGAGTTTTATCGGAATCAATAGAGAGTGTTTTGGTAAATAATGAAAACTCTAAAATTATAAATTCAGGTTTTTTGTTCTATTGCGCGACTTTGATGGTAAATTAATTTTTATGACTAAATTGGAATATATAATTTGGACACGTTTTGGAATTATGTTCTTTGCAGACAAACTCGCAGAGAATTTTTCACCGATCAATTTATTGGTTTCAATTAACGATATGTTTACATAATAGAGTATTGAAAGTATAGCATTAGGTAAAAAAAAAAAAAAAAATAAATAAATTCTTCATTCCTCTATGTTTTAAACCACTCTAATTTCAAAGAGTGGCCGTCTGTCTGTATGTACGTAGTAGCATGGCTCCCAAACAGATTGACCTACGATGTTAAAATTTTATGTGCGGGGTTAGTGATGGTCCAGGGACCCACCATTAAGGTTTTCGTCAAAATCCCGCATGCGCATAAGGTTGAAATCATGAAACAATCATGTTTTTCAGCAATTACTAAAAAATTGATCAAACGCTTTTGATTAAAATCTCTGTACTAATGCCTCTTAAGGTGTTCTAATCATCCCCATCTTCGAAATTTCCACAGAAATGCAATAAAAGCGTAAAAAGTTGAAAAACGAGTGCCTTCCAGACCCTTGAAAATCGCGCATAAGCGATTGATTTTTTTCTGTTTCATGCACAAGAAAGGACAATGTAATGTCTTACGAATAAAAAAAAAAAAAAATCGTCATTTTGGCGCCAATCGCCGAACTAGCATTTTTTACCGAAATGAGTGAAAATATAAAAACTGTAAATAACACCAGACATTTTAATGCAATGACAAATATTATAATGCAATTGAAAGTTGTGGGATGTTCCACACCCCTAATTTTTATTTGGGACCATCCATAATGTGGTGACTACCTAAAAATAAACATAGAACTTTTCATTTTAATGCAGTATTCTATTTACCCTTTGTTACATTGGGGTAATTTAAAGTAAAATCACCGTAATTTAAAAATAAGCATCGTAGATAAAGTCCAACTAATCGATACAGTTTGTACCATCTAAAAATACATCGCAGAGGACTGCAGTTTTTTATTTTTTTTTCAGTAATAAAATTAACTAAATATTTTTATGTATTTAATCTTAAAATATAATGTTCGTAAGGCCCTCTGAATAACCTTTTAACTGTAGAAGACCATTGTATCTTGTATTGATTACTTTCGGTACAGCTACCCCTATCAGGTTACAATAATTACGCTAATGAAGCAAAGTTAGTTATGTCCGCAAATTAGTGGAAAGAATACAGTAATAAATGATTAGCATACACATTATTTTTCGAAATGCTTGTAATTGTTATTTTTAAATATATAACCACTAGTTGCATTTCCTTGTGTTGCCCCGCTAAACGGTAATTAATAAATATTTGTTAAATGTGTAATTCTAAGATTTAATTTATAAAGCAAAATTTTGATCATTCATTTGTTTTACTCAATATGGTTTATATCAAATGCAAGAAGGACAAAAATTAATCTATTGCAGAACAACCGAAATCAACATACAAAATAGATAAATTTAAAAAATTAAAAAACCATTTCACATACACTTTTAATGCATTGCTACATGAAAGCAGAATATCCAATGCAATCCTAAAAATATTACAATTATAAAATATTAAAAGCCAGAAATTAATGACAAATTATTAAATATAAAGTATGCAAACCCCGACTGAGACTCTTCGTCAAGATTGTACCCAATCAGGATACCAGTGATGTGTTTCTGAAGAGCAAATGACACATTTTATTAACTGCCCTCAACGCATCCATCAAAGTAGACGGGAAGTCAAATGTGTTCAGAAATAATATAATTTGAAATACCATAGAAAAGTAAGTCATACAAAAACACCTTCACAAAATTCCAACTGCCTCGTTGTATGTTTCACGGCTTTTACTGTTTTACACAGTAAAATACATTAATTACAGAACCTTACACAGAACATTAATTTTACACAGTTAATTCCTACGATTACTGCCGACCAAACGATATAGTGGTTATCGTGCTGGCTTCTAGACCGCGAGGTTGCGGGTTCGAGTCCCGTGTTAGGCATGGGTGTTTGTAAATGTATGTTGGCTTGTCTAATGACGAATGTTTCGGCACAATATAGCCCTCGTGTTGCTGAAGGCGCCAGATAATCTGAAAACAACCAACCAACCTATGATTACTGTGAATGAAGCAAGTATAATCTGCTTTTAACAATAAATTTGTAAAGTAAATTCGTTGTTTGAATACAGGATGTCAACAAATTAGTTAGAGTTGAAATAGATCTGTATAACTCTTAATAACAAAGCATAGTAAACATTATTTTGTATATAAAATAACATGGTGAAGATAAATTAATTGGGGGAAAATAATGGTTTATAGGGCCTAGTTATTAAAAGTTATTCAGATGTATTTGAACTCCATTGCCCGACTAACTTGTGGACACCCTGTATTTTTGTTTAGTTTAATAATGGTATATGATAATTTTTATTTGATCGTGGTTGAAATATTTGCTATGTTCAAACTCATCAATTTATTTACAATAAAAATTTAAAATTTATTTTATTTTTTGAAGTATATTTAGCAAAGAAATCCGAATGAACATTATATGAAAAACAAGCAGAAAAAATACAGACGAGAGAAAAACTACAAATTTTTTAAAAATTATTTTCTTAAAAATTAGCGGTATTTCTAGAAACTTACCTATTTTTATTATTTGTAATATTTAACCGGCACTTTTCTTTAGACAGATACCAGTTGGTGCAATTGTCGCCAATCCTAAATGCATACACTTTTAAATGAATCGTAAACGTATCTCCTACCCTAAATGTTTAAGGTTTGCTATAGGGTTGCTATAGCAAACCTACAACAGTTTATTGTAGGATTATTAAATGATTTGAAGAAGGTGTTAATTATCATGAGTTATATTTGCAATTTGACGGTTTTTATCTGGTACCTGTCTAACGGAAGAGTGCCTATTCACCTACTCACTTTTTATATCTATTCTATTTATTCAATTGATTTTGGTGAAGAAAATATGCTGCTATAGTAATGATTAACTACAATTTTAACGATAATATATGAGTGAGAGGTTTTCGTAATGTATATATGAAAATATTTTTATTTTCAATGGATCTTATGCTCATATATACTTAGCAGTTGGGATTAGCATCACCATCCTCAGTGAGAAAAAAACAATTTCACAAATCACGAGCAATTATAACAGCAATACAGTTATTCATATGCATAATATAGTGATTAAATTATTGCTCTAGATTTGGAGGTACCTATTCAAGATTACTGACCTGACAACATTTTTTTGAGGAAAATATAAGTGTTTAAACGATGATAAACATTATGTATTTCCTTAGTTGTAACTTCCCGAGATCATATTTTGGTAAACTTAAAAATGATCCTCAGAATTCTACTGCGGTGATACACTAGAATTACACATGACAATTGATCAGTTTAAAACTACTCAGGTCTCCCTGTACTTTTGATATCTGCATGTTTTCACAAAACTAAAGGTAGATGTTAAATAACCCCATTTCTAAATACACAATGCCTTGAAAAAATCAAAGCAAGTAGATCATTAACTGATATCACCATTACTTTTTCTCCACGTATCATGGAAGATCTTTCGTTACCTTCACCTCAGCTGAGACATAATAGATCAAAGCACTAACCACATGAAGCCACGAGGTGACATTTCAATCCAAGTGATGTTCGAAATAAACTTTTTACTTGGCCAACACCTGAATCATTGACCAGGAAAGTAAGCGATAAAAGATCTATGTTAAGTTCTTATTTCTAATTACACATGACAATAGATCAGTCAAGCATTAATTAGTCTTCCCTATACACTTAATAACTGCATGTGTTCGCAAATGCAAAACAAACCCATATATAATACACAATGCCATTTTAAAATGAAAGCAAGTAGCATATTAACTGCCATTTTGCCTCCATATACCATAAAAGAGCCTTCGTTACCCACTCTTCAGATGTGACATTATAGACCAAAGCACTGACATTGAGGTGACATTTCAATCCCAGAAGGCGTGATGTCCGAAATAAACTTTTCCCTAGGCCAACGTATCGCAACAATTGAATCATTGGTCAGGAAAATAGGCCATGAAGATCTATGGCAAGTTCTTATTTTTAATTACACATGAAAACTGATCAGTCAAACATTCCTCCCTATTCTTTTAATATCTACATATGTTCGCAGATGCAAAACAATCCCATATATAAATACAGTATGCCATTCATTTAAAAATGAAAGCAAGTAGTATATTAACTGCATTTTGTCACCATATACCATGGATGATCCTTCGTTACCCACACTTCAGCTGAGACGTAATAGACCAAAGCACTGACCACACTGAGTGTGACATTTCAATCCCAGAAGGCGTGATGTTCCTAAATAAACTTTTCCCTTGGCCAATATATCGCAACACCTGAATCATTGGTCAGGAAAGTAGGCCATGAAGATCTATGGCAAGTCCTTATTTCAAATTACACATGACAACTGATCAGTCAAACATTACTCAGACCTCTCTATACTTTTAATATCTACATATGTTCGCAGATGCAAAACAATCCCATTTATAAATACAGTATGCCATTTAAAAATGAAAGCTAGTGGTATATTAACTGCCATTTTGTCTCCATATACCATCGACGATCCTTCGTTACCCACTCTTCAGCTGAGACGTAATAGACCAAAGCACTGACCACACTGAGTGTGACATTTCAATCCCAGAAGGCGTGATGTCCGAAATAAACTTTTCCCTTGGCCAACATATCGCAACACCTGAATCATTGGTCAGGAAAGTAGGCCATGAAGATCTATGGCAAGTCCTTATTTCAAATTACACATGACAACTGATCAGTCAAACATTACTCAGACCTCTCTATACTTTTAATATCTACATATGTTCGCAGATGCAAAACAATCCCATTTATAAATACAGTATGCCATTTAAAAATGAAAGCTAGTGGTATATTAACTGCCATTTTGTCTCCATATACCATCGACGATCCTTCGTTACCCACTCTTCAGCTGAGACGTAATAGACCAAAGCACTGACCACACTGAGTGTGACATTTCAATCCCAGAAGGCGTGATGTCCGAAATAAACTTTTCCCTTGGCCAACATATCGCAACGCCTGAATCATTGGTCAGGAAAGTAGGCCATGAAGATCTATGGCAAGTCCTTATTTCAAATTACACATGACAACTGATCAGTCAAACATTACTCAGACCTCTCTATACTTTTAATATCTACATGTGTTCGCAGATGCAAAACAATCCCATTTATAAATACAGTATGCCATTTAAAAATGAAAGCTAGTAGTATATTAACTGCCATTTTGTCTCCATATACCATCGACGATCCTTCGTTACCCACTCTTCAGCTGAGACGTTATAGACCAAAGCACTGACCACACTGAGTGTGACATTTCAATCCCAGAAGGCGTGATGTCCGAAATAAACTTTTCCCTTGGCCAACATATCGCAACACCTGAATCATTGATCAGGAAAGGGGGGGGGGGGCCATCAAGATCGATGGCAAGTTCTTATTTCTCGCATAAAACCCCGTAGTAATCCCTTTCGAGGCAGTAACTTTCCTCTAGCACACCTCCCTTTAACTGCGCCCCATGAAAAATTCAGAAGGGTCCTTGTTTATTGATAGCTGGGAGTGTCTGCCAGAGCGTTTATTGGGTGCTGAAACCAGAGCGTCAGGAAATAGGGGCTATAAAAGTACGGTTCTAAAATTATTTCATGGCAAATCGTTCAATTTTTCATCGGTTACCGATGGAATGGGGTGGTATCTAATGCGGTATTAAAGGTGTCATAAGGTGGTGGGGAAATGCTGTCGGGAAAGTGTGCTGGTATTGCTGGAGCTGTTTGAGGTTAATGCCGAATAGGCAGAATGTAATTAGTTTGATGTAAATTATTCAGTTCGGGAAGTGTTTTAATGGTGGAATGGCTCTAAATAGGCTGACTTTTGAAGGTAATTTGTACGGTTTAGATATTATTGTTACTATCTACTATCTAGCTAAACATAGTTTCTAAATAATATAACGCATAAAAACAAAGTTTTTAATATAAATCCATTATATGTATTGCCAAATGCATTAATAAAGCGCAGTTTCTGTTGTCAGCGTGTGCTTGATTTTAATATTTAAAATTAGATTCTAAACCATCTCTATCAGCAAAATAGGCGGTAAACTACTTTTCAAAATTTATTCTTAAAATCGAATGTGAATGTATGCATTTACTTCCATATATCTTTTATTTATTCTGATTAAAACAATTTTATTATTTATATAATGAAACAGTTTTGACAACAGGAAAGAGTTTTTTCAATGATAGGCTAAATGCTATTTCAGCTCAAGTGGATAACGGCAAGTTGGTTAATTAGTATTCCGTAAAAGCGACCTTTTACTGACAGTGATAGTCGCCAAAATTTGGTAGAATGCATTGTCATCCACATTGAATTTATCTGCTAAGTTTCAGCCCTATTGAATGGACGCAAGGGGTTGAATTAGGGCCAAGTTAATATAAAAGATTTAAAAATAAAATTGAAGTAAGATAACTAAGTTCTGTTTGATGTGATATTCTGGTACTAAAAGTCTGCTTGTGTGAAATAAGATTTCTAGCATTTTAAGACTGTGCAACTGATGAGATGATATATGGAGATATGCCATAATTTCCGCCTTACAACCATGGACGCCCCCAGGAATATTTGCAAGGAGGTGCAAGACTAGATTTTTTTTCAAAACCATTAATTTTTTTTAAAAATGTTAATTAATAATTATGCATTATAAATTATACTCTTTGAGAATAGTAAAAATTCATTGTACATATTTTTGAAAGCGCAACTCTGTTAAAGAGAAAAAAATAATAAAGTTATTAAAATATGTTATATAAATTATCATCCAACTCAAGGCATTTAAGAGACAGTGCTTAGAATAGAAGAACTCAAAAATGCAAAAATACAGAAAATAACCATTTTTTTTTTTTTTTTTTATTTCTTCCAAGTTTCGGATATAATGAAAAAAAAAAAAAAAAAAAAAAAAAAAACACGAAGGCAGTATTAGAATATGTTCAGTTGAATTCTAAAAATAGATTTCAAGATTGTATATTTGATGGCTTAAAAAACATAACATTTTTCTAAAATTTTGAGAACTACACAGGAAATGATTATACAATAAAATGAATAGATACTTCTACTCATCAGCCTCTAATAATCATAGACAACAAGCTCCAGAAAACTGTCACGCAAGTATCTATAAAAAAAGAAAGGAAAGAAACAAAACACTAAATTAATAGGGAAAAAAAATGCTCTTTGCTCTTTTCATCTTGGAATTTTCATCTTTTCTCTCTTATTTTTTTTTTTTTTTTTTTTTTTTTTAAATTTTCAAGTGCAGGGGGGGGGGGGGGGTGCAAGTGCACCTCCTTGTACCCTCTTGGGGGCGCCCATGCTTACAACTCAGGGACTGTTGTACATACAATTACTTATGTATTTCTATTTTTGTACCCTTAGTATTATCATAATTACTTTAAAAATTGGTTTAATTGATGACCCTACATCTTTCTGAAATTTTAATCCAGTTTTCTTGACCTAATCCTGCTGATTAACAAGGTTGGTACCTTGGTTTGTTGCCCAATTGATACTCATGGGATAGAGTACTGAATTTGAAAATACTTTAAATTACGTACTCTAATGATAAAGGGATTTCGAAATATTATGTTTTTTGTAAAAATCATTTAACACTTGACACATTTGATCATTTGGATTTTAATTAAACAATTCATTGAAGATAATATACGTCTTGGATTGTTAGGAAGAAATCTCGGAATGCATAAGTTTTATCCTTGACTTAATAGTATGGATATGACTTATTAAAAATATTAAAAATGATTTTGGCATTGATAAATAGCAATTATTACTTTTTTTAATCTTTAATGGTTGCAAATACTTAATGAAATCTGTAGCTACAATGATTCAGATATCGCATGTTTCGTATTGTATTTGTGGAATTGTTAACATTATCCGCACAGCAGAAAATAGTATGCAGTTATTTTATCCCAATGCTATTATTTCTTGCAAATACCATTAATAAAAATATTAAACTACATTACAAGAGTTTTTTTATTTAAAATTCGCAGTTTCTATCATTATCAATAAACACTAATAACAATTAAACAGACAGATACCGATGTTGATACCTGAAAGAGCATCTCTTTCCAGCCCCACCACACCAAGAAGAGGACATTAAGGTTTGGGGGGGGATTTAATTTGCAGTAACTTAGAAACATTCTTTCAAATCATTTGAAAAGTTTGTAACAGTAAAACAATTAGTAAGTCATACACTTTTCTCTTAATTATAGCAAGACTCACGCAACGTCATGATTTAATTCATGACGTCAGCCACATAAAAATCCAAAATTCAAGGTGCTTGTTGTATGTAGCAACATCGTAATCCAAGTAAGGACTTCAAATACATAAAAATTTAGATTAATACTACGTAGAAAATAAGACACATATTTTGTTTAGCCATCCACATAAAAATGCAGATCAAATACACTCGCAAATTTTTAAAACTTGGCTCATATTTTGCTTAGCAACATCATGATTTAATTGCTGATGTCATCAGTTTAAATATGTGGAATAAATATCAATAAAAATGCAGAAAACCCGCCTGCTGCTTTGTTTAGGAACTTCAGGATTTAATTATTAACTCTATCCACAACAAAAGCAACTTGGAAAAATGACCATCTCACAACTTTCAATCTATAATAATAAAACAAGCTGTGTATCTATCTATCTGTCTGTCTGTCTGTCTGTGGCTCTGTGGATCAATAGAAACCTACTTAAAATTAGAGTAGAGCTCTGAAATTTTCAGCATAAGTAGTTTTAGCCTTCTAATTTTACGCATCACAAACAAAATGTTAAAATTTTAATTAGTTCTTTTTTAATTAATTTTTTTAATTAATTAATAAATATGTTACAAAACGATATCTAACATGGCTACAGCTCTGAAATTTTCAACATAAGTAGTTTTGGCCTTCTAATTGTATACCATCACAAACAGAACTTTAAAATTTTAATTAGTTTTTTTTTAATTAATTAATAAATATGTTACAAAACGATATTTAATATGGCTACAGATCTGAAATTTTCAACACAAGTAGTTTTTGCCTTCTAATTGGACTGACAAAAAGAATGTTAAAATTTTAATTTGTTTTTCAATTAATTTTTTCACAAAAAGCGACTTCGAATAGGCCTAGATCTCTGAAAGGTTCAACATAAGTAGCTTTAGCCTCTAATTTTGCTTTCCACAAACACGTGTTAAAATAATCATAAAGTGGTGTTGTATTATTGTATTAACGGGGATTTTTTTTTCTTGAGAAGGAAGAGGCTTCCTATATTAAGTCTTTACGTAGAAATTAGATTTTAGTGAGTGAAGTGAGCTAATGCTTACGCAACAATGAACCTTTCAGTAAGTGAAGTAAGCCTGTGTTTATGTGTCAATGAACTTTTCAGCGAACGAAGCGAGCTCGATTTTGCGTAGCGATGAACCTTCCTGCGAGCGAAGAGCCAAAAACTGGGTTCTATACACGAATGACAGATTTCCGCAATGCGAGGCCTCACAGCTAGCTAAAATATTGCACATATTAAAATTTCGTAGCGAAGCACGGGTATTTAGCTAGTCTATAATAATTAAACAAGCTGCGTATCTGTCTGTGGCTCTGTGGATTTTTGAAACCTACTTAAATTTGGGGTAAATCTCTGAAATTTTCAACATAAGAAGTTTTGGCCCTCTAATTTTACATATATCAAACAGAATGTTAAAATTTTAATTAGTAATTTTTTAATTTATTTTTACAAAGGGACTTCAAATCAAGACACAGCTCTGAAATGTTCAACATAAGTAGTTTTAGCCTTCTAATTGGACTTTTGAAAAACATAATGTTAAAATTTTAATTAGTTATTTTTTAATTAATTTTCTTATTTAATTAACACATTTTTTAACAAAACGAATTTTAATTGGGCTACAGTTCTGAATTTTTTAACATAAGTACTTTTGGCCTTCTAATTGGACTTTTGAAAAACAGAATTTTAAATTTTTATTTAGTTCTTTTTAATTAATTAATAAATATTGTACAAAACGATTTCTACTTGGGCTACAGTTCTGAAATTTTCAACAGAAGTAGTTTTGGCATTCTAATTGGACTATTGACAAAAAGAATGTTAAAATTTTAGTTTGTTTTTTGATTAATTTTTTTAATTAATATTTTCACAAAAAGCGACTTCTAATAGGCCTAGAGCTCTGAAATTTGCTACATAAGTAAAACATAAGCATTCTAATTTTGCTTTCCACAAACACGTGTTAAAATAATCTTAAAGGGTGTTGTATTATTATATTAACGGGGATTTTTTGTGCGTGTCTCGACAGTGGAGAGGCTACTAATATTAAAGGCTTACGTAGCAATTAGATTTTAGTAAGTGAAGCAAGCTTATTGCTTACGCAACAATGAACCTTTCAGCGAGAGAAGCGAGCCTATTTTTCATAGTAATGAACCTTTCAACGAGTGAAGTAAGGCTGTACTTATGTGTCAATGAATTTTTCAGCGAATAAAGCGAGCTCGATTTTGCGTAGCAACGAACCTACCTGCGAGCGAAGCGCCAAAAACTGGGACCTATACACCAATAACGGATTTCCGCAACACGAGGCTTCACAACTATCTAAAATATTGCACATGTTAAAATTTCATCGAAAAGCACTAGTTACACTATAAGACTGGTCGCTGCTTCTAAATTTGACGTGGATTGGTGTTGTTTACCACTTTTGTTTTCATATTTTCACTAAATTAAAAAGAAAAAATGTCTAGTTTAGCGATACTCTTGGCAATAATTATTACATTGGTATTAAAAGAAAGTCGAAATTGGTGATGATTTTCAACGATTATTACGGTATCCCTACGAATAAGTGAAACAGAGGGGGATCCAATTTTTGATGGATTATACTCAAGGGAAGAGAACTCTGTATTAAAGACTTTCGTTTTTCAACTTTTTAAGCAATTATCGAATTTTTACTTTTTACAAGAATTTCGGAAGTGGAAAGAAAATTTTTACTAATTTTCATTGCCCGTAATTTTTAACAACTTTAAACTTGGCTCTATTTTAGATCTCACTACTTTCCATAATCATTGTATGAAGAACTTGGTGCCTTGTTACAGAGATGTTTTTATTGGGATTTCACTTCTTTTAAGTTCTAATTTTAAATGTATTATTTATTTTCGCAACAGTGAATAGTTTTAAAATGTTTAGTTTTCATAGTTTTTAAACTTGCAAGAAAATTTCATGAGATTGAAAGGGTAAAACATACATGGTTTTTTTTTTTTTTGGGGGGGGGATTCTTATTTATTACTTATTATACTGTCGATCATTGACGAACTTTTTATCGGCAGCCAACTACTAGAACTATATTTTTAACCGACTCCTTTATTCATTTAATTATTTTTTGGTTTTAAGGAAGTATTAAAAAACTCCTTCGACAACACGACAACATCCAATTAACGGAGATTTGCATGAGATTTTCTAAGGACCGCAGTCCATGACGTACTTATGCATTCAATATGAATTATGATATTACAAAGTTATTTTAAATAAATAATTTATTCAGATATGCAACAACAAAAAAATTGGCAAAGGGGAAAAATTAACAATTAGCGATCATTTCGCATCAGATAAAATATCGCCAATGGTCAATTTTTTAATACCAAGTACACTTTTTTTTAAATAAGTTCTTGATTTCAGAGGCTTTGCAGCTTATGGTGAGTTTTTCTTCTATTTATGTATGCTATGATCTACTAGTATTCTAAGTTTTACAATGCTAGCCCCAATAGAAATGTATTAGAATAGAGATTCGAAATATTCGAACATTGTCCCTTGAAGGATTCGGAGGGTAAAATCTTGATTTTTATATTTTTTTTCCTTTGAATGCATGTTAAACCTTACAAGAATACCAAATTTCATAGTTCTAGCTCTGCTAGAAATATCTTAGTAATGTAATGATCAGTGAGTGAGTTTTTGGTGGATTTCAAATTATGTCGTTTTTTGCCATTTTCGAATCTTATTATCTCAATAACAATTGGAAGACTTAAAACTTAAGGGTCTTACTAAAGTGGCCAACAGCTACCCGTAAAAAAAAATTCAGCTCTCAGATATACTGTAATACTCAGATAAGAGGGGTCAAAATACTGCTGAGAGGCTTCCGTAAAAGATGGCTGGCAGTGAACTTGACGGGCACACTACCGTGCAAGAAAAGATTTTTTTTACCGAATCCAATAATTTTATTACCCTCTATGGCATATAGAGTAATTGATAGTATCAAGACCTATGTTATACTTTCCAACATCATGATTTAACTACTGATGCCATCCATATCAAATTCGAATTCACTTCACATAAAAATACCGAAAGTATAGCTCAGATATTCTTTATAAATATCACTATTTTATATTGCATATGCCATCTACTGGAAAATGCAGTTTAAATTCACAATAAAATACAGAAAACGAAGCTTCAACTCTATTAATTACTAAAGCGCAGATTGGTTCCACTTAAATTTCATACCTGCAGTTATATTACACTTCTGAAAAGAAGATTATACACACTGCACGAAGTAATTTACACAAATCAATCTTTTCCACCTAGCTGGATCCATTCTCCGATTTCTTTTTCAACAAACAGATAACAAGAAGAAAGGCTACTCTAAAGCCACAAGATTTCCCATTCTTCAATTGAAAAACCTCCTCCTTAAAACTACCCGAATCGAACTGTAGTTCGCCCCGTAAACGTAAGTTCATCGCAAAGGCCGTCGATTCGGTCTCTTTACGTTCCAGTAAAAAAAACCTAACCACGGCCTTACTTCTTTGTTAACAATTGACATTTTGAAGAGAAGTTTTCAAATGGGAGAGGGGTTAACAGGGAAAGAGGGGGCTGGCGACTGAAGGCGTCACGTCGATTTGAAATGGGATGGGGCAATAGAAAAAAAGAATTATAATAAGACTTGGCGAAATAAAAATTGTAAGAAATTCCTGCCCTTCTCTCTCCTGAAAATGGATGCATGCCGCTTTGGCTGTTTGGATGCGAATAGGAAATCTTTGGGTAAATAGTCTTTCACGTTTGATTGTAGCCAAAGCTTCGTGCCATCAAATTTCGTTTCATAGGAGGGAAAGGTTCTTGGGAAAGTGAATTCTAGTTTGCTTTTGGACTTGTTGAGAAAGATGCCTTAGTCGTTGAAAGTAATTTTAGAAGTCGGCGATTTCTCTTTTTTTCTTTTCTTCTCCTCGTCTTCTTTTTTTATTATATTCCCTTTTTTTTATTTATTTAGTTCTTGCTGAAGCAAAATCCATCGGAAGGTATTGCTTTGAAAATCGAAACAAATGATTTTGGGGAATACGCGAGAGATTGACTTTTCCGGGGAATTTGAGATGCTGCTGTTGTTGTGTGCAGCGTGCAGGACTCTTGGGATGAATATAATTTTTGAAATTTCTTGCAGTAACGGTTTTTCTTGAAAAGGAAAAGGTGCAGTTTTGTATTTTTCGATTTGTTGATTCGGGATTTTACCCTCCCGTAATAAAACTGCGGAAGAATTCCAATAGTGTGTCATTTTTCTAACCTTTTGAAATATTATCGTCACAATGTTTATCGATTGGTTGTTTAAGAGTACATTGAATTTATTCATTAGAATGCGCATCAAAAATATCATGTGTAATCCTTTAAAAATATTTGGTCTGTAATCCATTAACATTCAAATTTAAAGATATTTGAATACCAGACACAATTTGAAAATGTTTGTTTTTGCATAGAATGTGCATTGCCAAAAAAAATCCATAATAATAATAATCAGTGCACATTTTGTTCCCAATGTTGACGATTTAATTTTTTTTCAGATCAAAAGTGATTCACCGTATTGAATTTGTGAATTTTTTGTCCATTACTCAATCAACTTAACTATATGTAATCCAAATGAAGGTGAATTAATTTTTTATAAAAAAAATCTGTATTGTGACAGCCATTTTTACTAAATGTTACTTCTATACATATTTCTATTACAGTACATCTGGTTTAGATATCTAGTTTATTCGATTTTGAGACATTTAATGACACTGTTAAGAATGACACAATATTTTAAGAAACCCCTAACAATTAAGAGATATTTCAAAAAGTAAGGGGAGATGTTACCCTCTATACAGATAATGTTAATTTGGCATATATTTCATGTACCTTTTTCTCAAAAAGTATTTGACATTGAAACCTAATTTTTTTTCAGTGCCCTTCAGCAGACACTTATTATTCTACTGAAGATAGCTTTTGATTGTGATTCATTTACTTTTTTTTAAATGAATTTTCATGAAAGTCACTCAAATTTGTTCAAAATTACAATTTCTTTTGGCCGAAAAAAGCCAAAACAAAAAATATTTTTTAAATAACAACAAATTCTCACTTCAGTATATGCAGATACATAAAAAGAATATGTGATAAAAATTTTAGGAATATAGTTGGCCCAGTTTCTGAGAAAAAGGTACATGAATAATGAAAAATGTAGTTTTGAGAAAAACGCATTTTAAAGAAAACTTTACTTGCACTAATAGTTACTCATTTTGTCTTCCAAAAATTATTAAAAATCCTTTTAGTTGAGGTAGTATAACAAATGAGGTATCATTTTAAAAGGGGGAATTTAAATTTTATAATAAACTCCATTATTTATAATTAATTCAATAATAAACTCTAAATCGATTATTTATAAATTTTTGGGTACCAACTCCCCAGTGGCATCAAATCGGTGATATTAGCAACAAACATCGAAAAAAAAACCTTGTCACTGATATTTATCTATACCTAATTTATAACCAGATATCTCAATTTGTAGTCAAGAAATGAACTTTCCTTCCAGATCTCATGGAAGCATCCTTTCGGTTAAACTTTAATACACTTTTTATGGAAATTTTTAGGTTGAATTTTATGCATTCATACCAATAATAACAAGAAATTCAAACTGATATTTTTATTCTAGAGACATTTGAACAAAATATCTGTAGAATTTAGAGTTTATGTTTAAATTATTATAAATTGACTTCCAGTCACCATTTTTATTGATTCGACTTTAAATTTGGCATGGGAATTTGAATCGATGAGACTTTTTATTTCATAAATCGTACGTGTCCGTACTACGGGCAGTTTTGTTTGGGAAAGGTAACATCCAACCCCATATATCACGCATTCTCTCAGGGAGGCACCTAGGAAGTCATTCGGAGTCCCGGGTATGACTGGGGACATCCTAGGGACATCCCTTAGAAGATGTGAGCTATATGGGACAGATCAGATCATGACTCTAAATATAAACTTCATACAAGTGCAATGAATAAACTTAAACTCCAACCTTCACCAACACAGAAATCTGGAATGCATACCAAAAAGCGTGCATTTAAACATTTGTCTTTTCACAATGATTAAATATTCACCGCTCTTTTCTAAAATAGACCATAACCAAGCATTATATATCTACCTATCTAAATAATTTATTTTCTGACTAAAAATCTTCAAGGGGCTTTGTATAAAAAACTCATACCATACATTCCCCCCACAAAAAATATCAGAAAAATACCATCTTTTCCTCCATCGCGAAAAGAAAACCAGAGGATGATAAACGGTTTGCAAATAAAACATGGCATAGGTTGGTGGAAAATGCCCTTAAGGTGAGAAAGAAGAAGACGTAGTGCATTTTTCTTCTTCTACCACCTCATCTTTTTCACTCAAGGAAGCACCAAGCCTGTTCCACCAAATGATTAAGCTTTGACCATGACTTGGTACCTCGTTTGAAAAGGGAAGGGAATGGAGCTTTTAAAAAATATTACATGGAAGGAGAAAGTGGAAACCTCTTATCATGCCCCTCCTTTGTATGGTGTTCCCCAAGGGAGCACTCTTTATATTCCCAATGCTACACAGCAACTGTAGAAGCTCCCCGTTTCGCGACAGTAAATAAGCCTCTCGTATTTAGATCACTTTTGTATTGCTTTTGTGTGGGACGATAAAAGGGGTTAGTTTTGCCTGGGAAATGGCGCCAAATTTTTTTTTTTTTTTATGTTCTATTTAGCTGCAGAATGGAGTTTTTAATAAAATTCAGTTTCGGTCTGGGCTAGGTGAAGGGGTTATAATAATGAATTATTTTATCTCCCCATTGTAAAAATATAATAGGAAAGAACAGGATAGAGTAATAAATAAATAAATAGCCCGGCTTTTATTTTCTCAATTCATTTCTAAGAGGATGTTGCATGTATTAAATTGCATTTTTATTGTATATCTTTACGGTATAAAATTCTCATTTTCTCAGTGTACAAAAATAAATATTTTTCTTTTTATGAAAAGAAGTTAGGGTTGTTAATATTTTACTTCTGGCTTAGATAAATACAAGAAACTGTCTTGTTATATGTAGATAGCCAACTTTATAAAAACTGGAAATGATTTTTTTTTTTTTTTTTTTAATTTAATTTATTCAGTGTCAAATAAATAGTTGACACATTAAACAAAGCGTTGACTGAAGACTGTCTACCAAAATAATGAATATTTCTGTTGGCTATTAAATCACTGAATGTCATAATATTTTCATTTTGGTACGGCCTAGATATGTCGAGTGAGGTGTCAACTCTTGTTTCTGTATTATCATGACGAAGTTTAAATTTTAGACTTGCAATTTGTAGTGACAAATACATTTCTTTTAAGCCAGAAATAGGCAACAAAACAAATTCAAAATATATTACCAGAAACAAGTGTATAAATAGAAATGTTTTCTTGTCCATAACTTTGATACGTCGCCTTATTGATAGTAATAAATTCCTATACAATATTTTTTTTTAATAATCTTCATCTTTTAAATAAAAAGTTAGACATTGAAAAGTAAAAATACCGATATAATCATGTTGTTTAAATACAATCTCCATTTCTTTAAGTTATAATCTAAACACTAGAAAGATATTAATAAATCCCAAATACAATCTGTTTTTATAAAATCTCCAACTTTTCTCATACATTTTAAAATTGAATAGAAATACATATCTAAACAATTACGTTGTTTACTAAGAACCGTTTTTTGTTCCTTATCTTAAAAGTTGAGCAATGAATACTGATAAATTCACTTAAATTTTTTTTTTATTTTTAGTAATTGTATGTTATGTCATAAAATGTCCATCTTTTATCTTAAATGATAATTGAAAAATAATGAATTCATATACAAATATATATTTCTTGCATAAAAACTCCAACTTTATATTAAAAATTGATATTGAATAGTAATAAATAGCTATAAAATCTGTTTTCTTAATTTTTTTTTTTTTTTTTTTAATCTTAAATTTGGACTTTGAACAATAATAAATTCGTGTACAATCACACTCTTTACTTACAATCTTCCATCTTTTATCTTAAAAGTTGGGCATAAAATGAAAACAAATTCAAAATTGTTAGGCCCATATTATGTTCCCCTTTTATCTAAAATGTCGGATTGGGAAGAAAGAAACAAAGAGACATGTGAGCTGGTTAAGTACTTTTACTTTCAATTACCCATATGGTTACATAGGATAATGAATGTATACCACTCTGTCAAAAAACTCTGTTTTTTTGTTGTTTTTTTTGCAATTCTCCACGTTTCGGAACTTCTTGATTTTAAAAAGTGGTTTAGAATTTTTTTTTTTTTTGTCTGTATGTACTTTGTCAGCATAACTCCCGAACAAACTGACCTATGATATTCAAATTTTGTGTCAGGATTAGTGGTGACCATGAGATCTACCATTAAGGTTTTCTTCAAAATCGCGCATGCGCATAAGTTTGAAATCATGAAAAAATCATGTTCTTCAGCAATTGCTGACAAACGCCTCCAACTATTTTGATTAAAATATCTGTGCTAATGGCTAATGACTCTTAAGGTGTTCTAACCGCCCCACCTTCGAAATTTCATTAGAAATGCGATAAAAACGTAATAAGTTGAAAAACGAGTGCCTTTAACACAGAGCTCTCTGCCCTTGAGCATCGTCCATTAATGATTGATTGTTTTCTGTTGTTTCTGATAATACAATGCCTATCGAATAGCATCGCCAATTTCGCCATCTTTTTTCCCATATAAAAATTATCGCCAAAAATATCACAAAACTATCCATTTTTATTTAAATGAGTGGACATATGAAAACGGTAAGTTGCTTCATAAATTTTAATGCAATGACCCATATTATAGCGTAATTGAAAATTGTGCGATGTTCCGCACTTCTAATTTGCAGTGTGTTGTGTGTGTTAGGGGAATTAAAGAGATTGTCCAATACACGCAATATAATGAAAGTGTAAACAAATATTAATTTGTTTTCTACTTGAACATAGAAAAATTAAAACTATTACCATTAAAATACATTAAGTCCTCCTTACCTATATCTTTAAAAAATATATTTCTAACTCAGGAACTATAAAAGAAAAATAATGCGCTTTACTTTCCAAGAACTCGGAGAATCTTTAAAAAAAAAAAAAAAATGTATACAGAAAAAAGGTCTATTTCTTACCTCTTATTTCCGGAGCATTTATTTTGTTTCTTGCGAAGAACATAAAATAGGATCGAAAGTTAGAGAAACTGGCTTTTTTTTTCTGCGCGATTTTCTCTTCCGGGTGGTTAAGCATTGCGGTAGACCATCCTGTATTCTCTTCACAGATTCTGTGTTACGACTCACTTATTAAAGAGCACTTACCAAAAAGAAATGTGAACCGCCATATTATTCTCTAATTAAATACTAGTAAATTATGCAGTGTCCGTTGTAACAAAGTGTTCCCAAACAACATTTTGAAGCGACCTATTCTTGGTAAAAAAGAATAGGAGAGAAAAAAAAAATATTTAGAACTCGCTAGAAAAGTTTAAAAATAACGCATTCATATTTTTTTTTCTAATATGACAGTCATTTATCAAATATATTGTGAGTTCATGTGTTTTGAATAAAAAGTTAAAATTTAAGCCAATTTATTAATGTTGTATATTATAAAAGTTGTTTGGAATGGAGATTGTCTAGCGGAAGTGGTACACAAAAGTTAAACTACTACAAAGTTTATAAATTGATAAAGATATCTCTGAAAAGGGTATTTCTGATTTAATTATTTCAAGGCGAAACTGTCTCTCTTTTAAAATCCTTTTTATAATACTTTCGATTTTATATGTTTGCCGACGGTGGGGAATTATACGGACACCTAATTAACCCCCTTACCGTCATCCAATCGGGTTGAAACTTGGCAGATAGATTCGATGTCGATGATAAATGGCAATGCATTCAATCAAATTTTGGCCTCTGTCACTGTTACTAAAAGATCGCTTTTACGGAATAATAATAAACCAACTAGCCGTCATCCAACCGCGCTGAAATAGCATTTAACCAATTATTGAAGAAATTATTTTCTGTTGCCAAAATTGTTTTAATAAATCATAAAATCAATTATTATATACTAATCATATATAAATTAATTTTAGATAAAATATGCACCAATTTTTTAACTAACAGAGGACATCAAAATTGTAAAAAAAAAAAAAAAAAAAAAAAAAATCGCAATAGTAAAAAAGTTTCAACGTTTTTTCTAAATGCCACTTTTGAAAAAGTTAGTTTCGTTTCAGCATCTTCTTAGACCTAATCGATATTTTGACAGATATTTGAAATTTTTACCCCTAATTGATAAATATTTTAGAAGTTTTTTTAAAGTTTTAATCCACAAGTGGCAATAGTGTTTAAACGTAACTGAATATCTGACTATATTTATTTACAATCTTTTATTTCCACGTTTTGTATTTCTTCACACTTCAACTTCAATATCATTACTCATTTTACCTGAAAATCATACAAAATAAGCTCTAAAGTACGAAGAAGCAAAAAGAGAGTTTTTGTTGTAAACCACTTTAAAAATGCAAAAGAATTAGCAAACGTTCCAGTTCCTGAAAAATCTGCTGAACAGAAATCTGTTTCACAAAATAAACTGATTAACCATGTTTCTAGTGTACCTGCAAATGATTACCATTTTAAAAGCTTTTCTGTCGACTTAGATTGGTTGGCTGAACTCCCGGCTGGGAGTGGAAAGGAAGGACTTGGTGAACTAGCATCTGCCTTCACGTACATATGTGAGAGGACCACCTCTCTAGAACAGGTTGAGGTAAAAAAAAAAAAAAGAACTAAAAAAAAAAACTGGGTTATCAAATCATTTCGGTGCAGAAGGAATTTTGTGATGTTGCCATTTCAATGCTTTCTCCGGGTGAGGACGTGGACACGAACGTCGAGCTGCTCTCCCTAGTTGGCTGTTGACAGATAGTTTTCAATTTGTTAACTGGTTAATACGTATATTTCGATATCACAAAAGATTATTGTCTCGTTCTCCAATCACAGTATAGGTTCTGCAGTTTGTGTATAGCCTTCGATTGTTTAAATATTCTTCTTTCCCAACTTTATCGCCAAGAATGCAAAGCCAAGGAATTATTAATTGAAGAAAATCCAAACACAGAATCGGATGCTCTGCAGAACTCAATCTACTTTGCAGTAACTGTGGATTTATTAGTGCACCATGCTCAACATCCAAGAAAACAAGGCACATATTTGATGTCAATCATTGACTTGTCTACGCTATGCGACAACTTGGCTGCGGATACTATAAAGCCACTTCATGAATGTAATGAATTTGCCTCCACCACCAAGTCTATCAGCATATAAACAGTCATGCCAAGCCACTGTTCAAAGTTGAATCTAACACATGTTTCTCTCTCCTGGGCTCCTGATGGCAAGAGAAAAAGAGGTAGGCCTAAGACAACTTGGCAAAGACAAATGCAATCAGACCTTAAAAAGGCTCGCTTAAATGGTCTAGAGGATTGGTTGGTTGTTTTCAGATTATCTGGCGCCGTCAGCAACACGAGGGCTATAATGCGCCGAAACATTCGTCATTAGACAAGCCAACATACATTTACAAACACCCATGCCTTAACAGGGGACTCGAACCCGCAACCTTGCGGTCTAGAAGCTAGCACGCCAACCACTATACTGTTTGAATGGTCTAGAGGAAGCAAGATCCCTGACAAAAGATCGGAAGGCATGGAGAGATAGGTAACAATAATAGCAGGTTTTTTACATAAAAAATGCCATTTTAAAACTTTAAACGTGCTTTTCTCAAAATATAGTCTCTTCAATTTTGCATTTCATTCAATCAGTAATTACACCAGATTTTAAAATTACTCCTTAAATTTTTTTTTATTATTTTGTTTGACCCTAAATACTAAGTGATTTGTAAATAAATATTTTAACATAATTTTAAAGTTAAAACTTTGTATAAAAAACATGGATTTTTCCATACATTCAGTTAAAGCAAGATATCACAAAATAAACGCACTGTATAATTCTGTTTATAGGGCCAATATTGTATGCCGACCAAACGGTATAGTGGTTCGCGTGCTAGCTTCTAGACCTCGAGGTTGCGGGTTCCGAGTCCCGTGTTAGGCATGGGTGTTTGTAAATGTATGTTGGCTTGTCTAATGAAGAAAGTTTTGGCGCATTATAGCCTTCGTGTTGCTGACGGCGCCAGATAATCTGAATACAACCAACCAACCAATATTGTATCTGCGGGTGAATTAGATTTTTTGTAATTATTGTTCAAAAATAGTCTAATTAATTAATTAAAAGTTAATTAATAAAATTAAAGATATTTTTACATTTTTTTTATTGGAAACAAATAATGGTTGACAAATATAGAAATAACAATATAATAAACAAATATTTGTTCAAATAATGTACTTTTCAGTGCGCAAAGGCCTTATTTTTAAATTGAAAATTTAAAAAAAAAAAAAAAATTGAAACTTATACGTACGCCTTAAAAACTTTGTTTTTATCGGTTATATAATTTGTTGATAAACTATACAGTATAAATTGTTTTTTCACGAAAAGACATTCATACTTTCATTTTTCACTCATATAGTGATTATGTTGAAAACTTAAGTTTTCAATTGCAGGTTCATCTGGGCATGCGCGATTTTGACTCAAACCTCATTGACTAGCCTCATCAGTAGTATTGCCGCGTATACCAAATTTGAATATCATAGGACATTCTGTTATGGAGTAACACCATTCACGGAAAGACAAATAATTTTCTAAAAAAAAAAAAATACATTGTAAACCTTTCAAGTTGTGTAGGTCACCAAAAATTTAACATATATTTTTTTTGGTCCCGATGCAGCACTTCTATTATATTATCGGCCTATGTAAAGCATATATAATTTAAAGCTGAAATCTGCATTTGTAAAATATGACCCACAGGTTTACCTAAACTAATAAAAATACCATTGTATGAGTTTCTCCTTGAAAACCTTTCAAACAATTTAAATTTCAAATTTTTATTAAAAACGAAACCAAACGAATTCCCTACGCACCCTCTACCAACTGCTTAATTTCAAGAACTCAAACCATTTTCTAAACCCCGCCTTTCATGCATTATCCTCGAGCATCGGTTTGTCTTACAATTTATAGATTACATGAGCCAGGTTACAAGTCCTGTTGCAAAGTGATAGCTATCCATGGCGGACCCATTAAGTAGCGGCCACAATTAAAATGGCACCAGATCCAATTTGGAATCGCTTCGTAATCGGCTTCTGAATTGTCGATCATTTACTTAAATGCCATGCTTTGTTGACCGTGACTTGAATTGTTTAATGGGGCTTAGTTCCAATGTTTGGTTTAGTTTAAAGGGGCCAGGGATGGTCGTAAAGTGTCGTCTTGGTTTTGGATTTATTTTGATGGGGGGGTGATTTGAGTTTCAAACTGTTCCTGCAAATTTATCGAGGATTTTTTTCTAAGCGCAAAGCAGGTTGCGGGTTCGAGTCCCGTGTTGGTATGGGTGTTTGTAAATATATGTTGGTTTGTCTAATGACGAATGTTTCGGCGCATTATAGCCCTGGTGTTGCTGACGGCGCCAGATAATCTGAAAACAACCAACAAAATAAAGCTCCTTATTTACTTGCACATGGATTGAGACAATTTGAAAGAACACATCTTAGAAAATCACAAGTATACGAATAGCTATTTAGTAAAATGCAAACTTAAAAATACATTGAAAATTAGTTGGAATAAACTTAAAACTTAAATTTAATTTATCAAAACAAAAATATCGATATTATTTTTAATCATCTTTGTAGAGGAAGAAAACTTTCTTACATTTTTGTAAAACGTATTTGCAAATTTAGCTCTAGTGAATGTGCTAGAAAACTAATTCGCAAAACATGATAAGTTAACTATAACTTTGGAATATGCTTTTATTAATGAGCGTAAGATAAAAGCGCTTTCTAGATAAATGTATGTTCTATGAATTAATAGCGTACGTCAAAATCAAAGAGTTAGGATAAATAGAGAAGTTATCCTTTTCCATTAAAACGAAATAACAATATTGGCAGAAGTCACGTGGTCAGATTGGTTAAATGTATTTGACATGAAACTCCACAAATCGTCACTTTATTCTCTAATTGGAGATTAAACTTATTTTAAGAGGCGGTATGGGGTCAGCTTAAATTTCAAATAATTCACTTTCAGAAAGATACTAAGCCAAATATAGTAAGGTTCTTCATAATTTCACGCCAAATGCAAAGGCAATTACTCTACGTGGCTGGTGTTCCAGCGAAAATGGTTATTGTACTCCTGTCTTTATTCCTCATACATGATAAAACTAGTATTTTTAAATCAGAAATTATTATCCCATTATGTTATTTAATATATAATACGTTAACCAAGACATAAATACTAATTAAAACTTATAGCTTTAAAGTAATAACTTCGGTGGTTTAAAATTCCAATTTGCTTCACATATATATTTTGCATCTTTACACGATTCTAAGAAATAACGCAAAATGACTGCGACTCCACAATTACGGTGTCAAAATCTCAAAAAGCAACCATAAGTAGTCGAAAGCTACCGGGATTACTATCAACTTAACTTTTCATTAGGCTGGAGCTCAACTAAATTTTAAGGATTAAACATCCGTAAGCAAGATGACTTAAAGAGACTTGTAGCTTAGGCTTTTATTCGGTGCATGGTCGTGTCCCGAGCGTTAATTTGACTAGCCGGAAAACTAAGTCTTTTAAATCATAAAACTCCTACACGTGAGTAAGTGAACAAGAAAGATTCCTAATGAGTGTTCTAGAACATGCTATATTTATTCCACACAAAACCCGTTTCAAAGATAAAAATTATTTGAAAATAAGAATAGGTTGTAATTGTTGTTGATGGGGAGCTTTCCTTTATATGTATATAGTGAATCCAGAAAAGCCTATCACAAAGCGGAGGCAATCGTAGAAAATAATAAAGAGTCAGTCCTTGGTCAGGAAGCCATATTTGTAGTTTACTATAAAACGTAGCAATGCGCGTTTAATTTACTTAGAAGGCAAACATAGAGTGTGTGAAGAAAAGGGATTATTTGGGTATAAGGAAAGATTGACGTCACGATTCTGAGGATCTTTAACATTAAATTGGGACAATTAAAAGTGAATACCTATGTTAAGGAAAAACGTGTCTGTGATCTAAGGCAGATCAGCGTATTTTAATAAGGACGGGAGGAATTAATGTAGTATCGAAAATGTAGGAATGCTTTCAACTCTGGAATGACTGTGGTATAAAAACAGATTGGAAACGAAGTGAACATTGATGGAAACTACGGGGGGTGCTTTACGAAATCCTTACATGAATTAAAGTTTTCCCATCATATTTCCAACATTTAGCATTTTATAAAAATAACCACCACTTCCAGAAACAGAATAGAGCAAATTGAACATCGTTTTGTAGTTTTTGCAACATATCCAAACCATTTTTATTTATTTTTTAATTTTTGCATTCGTCAGGGCCATCTGTTGATGAAGTTTGTAATCATTTTTGAAAATTGATGGGCTAAAATTTTCTAGTGCCCCAAGTAGCATTCATCAAACTGTACTTTTCTATCGTTTTCCGTTTTTTTTTTTTGTTTTTTTTTTTTTATTCATTTTCGAGAAACCGTCAGTCCATTTTGGAACACCCAGCATATACACAACAACACACATAAAAAAAAAACTTCATCCCAAGCATCAAATAATTTAATCGAATATCGCATCATCCCATCTGTAGAGAACCACACGTGAAAAAAAAAAGAAAGAAAAAAAAAAGTCACAGCGAAAGCAGCCAGGTTTTCTTTTCTTTTTTTTTTTTCAAAATAGGGCACAGGGAAATTTCCCCAGCGTCATCTCTTCATTTGAAGATATCCCAGGCAAAGGGAGTGTCAAAAACCCAAAAAACAAAAGCCCAATGGTGGATGGCACATAGCGGCGAATAAAATAGAAAAGTAGCGAGAAATATCCATAACGCACTCCATCTAACTCATTCCTTATGTATAAAATACAGAATCAAAACGCTTTACGGCCCAATATTTTAATGGAATGCGCATAGGAAATAACCGGGAAGGAATGCATAAGTTATTCCTTCGCGAACAGATGTCCGACTACAGGAAGATATCTAAAAACAATGAAAGATGCATCCAATACCTCTGGCATGCGTTCTCCGAGGAATCTGTCAGAGGGGGTTGAGCGTCATGGATGGAGTCTTTATGTAACACAGGATATAATCCCAGTTGATGTACACTTTGATATACATCATAGAAACTTATAAATACACATCGAGATACTGATTTTCTATGTAATATGGTGACATTTGTTTTATTTTTCTTGGCATGAGTACTGTAAATTTTGAAACACTATGAAGTTTTATGATGGAAGTATATATTGTTTTCGATTGACATTTGACTTCGACTTTTCAATAGAGCTGTAATACTTGTACGAATAAATATGATGACGTAAAATACTGTAAACATGGTTACGTGGATTTTTCTCTGTGGATATCTGTAAATGCTGAGGGCATCATTTGGATGGTTTATAATAATACAACAATAAAAACAGAGTTTTTTAAAAAATCCATTAAATGCATTGTCAATTTTTATATTCATTAACAAAGCGCCGATATCAAAAACATTTCTAGCCGACCAAACGGTATAGTGGTAAGCGTGCTAGCTTCTAGACCGCGAGGTTGCGGGTTCCGAGTCCCGTGTTAGGCATGGGTGTTTGTAAATGTATGTTGACTTGTCTAATGACGAATGTTTCGGCGCATTATAGCCCTCGTGTTGCTGACGGCGCCAGATAATCTGAAAACAACCAACCAATCAAAAACATTTCTATCAGCAAAATGTGCGGCAAACTGCGTTTCAAAATTTGTTTATTAAAAATGAACGTGTATTTATCCTCTCGCATCCAAATATCATTTATTTATTCTGATTAAGAGGACTTTGTACAACCTGTTTTCACAAAAAAATAAGAAAAATATAAATTCTCTATTTTTTGGGTGTTTGTAATCTTTGAAACTTTCTTTTTATTCTGGAAAGTTTTTGAGCTGATCCGTTGACGGCAATTGCAGAAAAATTATATTTTTATGGAGAATTTCTCATTGCTTCAATAGCTCTTTTGATGTTTCGTGCGCATTTTTCTCTGTTCGTGATTTTTGAAATTCCTACCTTACTCAAAATGAAAGTAAGCCAAATAAAAGTAAGCAATTGTGAATAAAATGACTTGAAAATTTTTTGAAGAAAAAATTATATTTTTCTGGAGTATTTAGCATTGCTGCAATAGCTCCTTTGATGTTTCGAACGCATTTTTCTCAGTTTGTGATTTTTTAAATTCCCACCTTACTCCAAATGCTAAAACTTCAGCAAATATGAATGAAATGACTTGAAATTTTTTAGTGTCAATCTTAATATCTATTTAACAACAATAGGCATCGATTTTTTAACAAAATAAAAACTTTTTTCTTTTACAGATTTAAATGTTGAAAAATAACCTTTTTTTTTACGCTTTTTTTTTACATATAAGTACAGTAATTTTTTTTTTCTCGAAAACTATTTTACTTATTCTAAATCCGATGCCTAAAAAGTTAGAGTTTATTGCTAGAAACATTTGTTTAAAAAATCAGAAAGAAATATTAAAAAATGCAAAAGAAGATAGAATTTGAAATTTGACAAATTTTTTTTAAAATTTTGAAAATTCAGAGCACTATGTGAACTTTTTTTTTTTTTTTTTTTTTTTAAATAAATTTATTTTTTTCTTAGTAATACTTCCAAATCTGTAAAAATTATAATTTTAAGTGCTTGAATAAAAATAAAGTTTAAAGGGTACCAAGTCACCTAAAGGTATACATATACATTAGGAATTTCAAAATTTGTCTCAAGTCTGCATTTTTGTTTTTTGTTTTAAAATATTCCCGAATTCATTACCTTTAAAATAATACCATTTTCTTTCTAGGACTCAATTTTCTTTTTAAATTACAGTGGATTTTGTGTACCTGTTTTCTATCCCTTTCTTTAGTGTAGTACACTTTAAACGCGTTTTCTGAAGAATAACATTTTGGTGTTATATAACTTTACACCAACGGTCATAACTTCATAATAAATTGTCCGATTTACAAAATTTTAATTTTGTTCTGAAGACACAAGTTGTGAATGCGTTTTCTATGGAGAATCTAACATATATTGTCATAAACACATTTTTATGAATATTTTAATCTTAATTTTTTTGTTAAAAACTAAGTATTTTTTTAAACTTTTTATTTAAAAATTTATAATTAAATAAATATTGCAGCCAAACTCAAAATTCTCCATAAGAACATGCGTCAGTATAATATCTTTTATTTGCATTCAAAATCATACCTCTAAGTTAATTACAAGTTTATTTATGTATGTTCTAATAATGTCCTAATTAGTCACTTTAATTGCAATTAGCTGATCAAAAAATTGACGGAAAAATAAAATGTATATATATAAATGCATCATTTTTAATACTGATACACTGCCAAAAAGTTTGAAATTATTATGTAAAAATTAAAGAAAATCATCTCAATTGTATGTGTATACCTTAAGGTAATTTTATTATTTATTAATTAAAAAAAAAATTTGTGCAACAGGGAAAATTTTCAACAATGATCGGTTCAATGCTATATAAATGCGATTAGATGACGGCAAGTTGGTTTATTAGAATTTCTTAAAAGCGACCTTTTAGTGTCAGTAATAGCCCTAAAATTTTATAGAATGTATTGGCATCAACATCGAGCCTATCTGCCAAGTTTCAGCCTGATTGGATGACGGCTAGGGGGGGGGGGGTAATTAGGCCTCCCCAGATTCTCCTTTTATCGACAAACAAACAAACACACAAAATCGAAGTTAATATAAAGGATTTAAAAATACCAATTCTGTTAGGATTACCAACACAAGTGCGATAAAACTAGTTGTTCATTGAAACAACTGTTTCAGTGAATATCGTAATTAAATAAGTTTTCCTTTAAAATACTATTTATTTTAATTGCAAAGCATGCATTAAACACACATATTAAAACAGTATTAGAAGGCAAATTTTCTGTTTTTCAGAAGTATGTTTGTAAAGTCAATGATATATTTAAAACTCATTTACAAAAGTTTACTTGTTTTTTATGGATAAGATTTATATACCACACTAAGTTTTATATATATACTGCACTTGGTTCTCTTCATGACAAATTAAGGGCCACGGCAAAAAACGATTAGAGTCCAATTTTTTTCGAAATAGAGATTTTCCCGCCATTTGCAAGGTCACAGCAGATAGTTTAACCAAGCGGAGTTCCTTGATAAATAAATATCGTGTCAAGTGAGAATTTGAGCAGCCATTTACCTCAGCCCTGATTAAAGCCCTCAGACTTTAAACTTTAAATCAGCTTTTCTGGAGAATTGATTGGTTGTTTTTCAGATTATCTGGCGCCGAGGGCTATAATGCACCGAAACATTCGTCATTAGACAAGCCAACATACATTTACAAACACCCATGCCAACACGGGACTCGAACCCGCAACCTCGCGGTTTAGAAGCAAGCACGCTAACCACTATACCGTTTGGTCGGCACTGGAGAATTGATAAAAACGGACTATGATCGTTCTTGGGCCGTAGTCCTTCAAATGTAATAGACTGAGAGGTGACTGCAATTTTTGGACCTCATCGAACATCATTCTGGATTTTTTTATAGAAATTGGAGAAAAGTGAGTAGATTACGAATCCACTGGTCTGTCGTGGTAAAAATGGCCGAAACTGGTCAAAAATTGACTTGGAATGAGTTGAACTGAATCCAATTGCCAAATGCGCCATAACTTGCCAAATAATGAGCATTTTTTTTTCTTGTAACCCTCACTCTTTAATTTTCAAATAAGAAAGTTGCAGATGATTTGGATGAGTGGCTATGGCTTTTTGCATCTTTCACAATTGAGCCAAATTGGCGATAAACATTACGTCACCGATGACTTCAATTTGGCTTACTTTTAAAAGATGCAAGTTTTCCGAGCCAGAGATCAGAAATCGTTTGCTCTTTTTCTCATTGAAAATCAAAATGCAGTGGGTTGCCAGACGAAAAAGTGTGTTCTGTTTTTGGCAAGTTATGACATATTTGGCAATCGGATTTTAGTTCAACTCATTCCAAGTCCATTTTTGATCAGTTTCGGCCATTTTTGCCATGGCAGACCAGTGGATTCGTAATCTACTCACTTTTCTTTAATTTCTATAAAAAAATTCAGAATGATGTTCGATGGGGTCCAAAAATTGCAGTCGCCTCTCGGACTATAATAAAATAACCGAGCTTACTTCCTGTGCTTGACTCTCAGAAGTAACCTTGTGAGGCAACTTTTATGCAATCTCATAAATGTTTTTATAATTTGAAAACTCATACTTCTTAATGTTAAACTGATTTAATTTCGTGGTTATTACATTGCTCTAAAATATTTCTAATTATTGCCAACATTCGTGACATCCAGGTTTGTAGAAATTAAGTCCTCCAAGAAGATAAACATTGAAGATATGTGTAATAAACAATTCATCAATTGTAGATAATAGATGAATTACTGTACATTAGATTTTAGGGAAGAAATCGGTAATTTTTAGAAGGAAAAGTTTGATTTATAGTACGGATAAAATAGTACCAAATATCAATAAGAAAAAAAAATGGGTTCGATGATGAAATTTGGCAAAAATGTTTCATTTGTCATGAAAATGAACAGTCAAAAGAGTCCATAAGAATATCTAGCAAAGAATGGTGTTTTCTGAAGGGTGGGAGTGGAGGGTGTCAAGGGGTTTTATATCTGGAACAATGTAGACATGTGGCCCATGTTTTTAGAATATTTTTTATTGTAAATCTAATGAAAAAGATAGCAAGACAATGTAACTAATCTAAAAAAAATTTATAGTCCTTTTTATAAACGAGAGCACATGTAAAAAGCGAGGAATGGTAAAATACGACATAGAGAAATAAAAAAATTGGTCCGTTATTGAAACTTGGCAAAAACCTTTTACTTGTCATGAGAATAAAGAAACAAAAGAGTTCATTAAAATATCTAACATTAAAGGTGTTTTTTGAGGAGGTATGAGGGGGGGGGGGAGTTTTTTTTTTAACTGAAAATTAATTTTTGTACAACCCAAGCATGTGACACGTGTGTAGAGTATTTTTTGGCACTGAATTGAATGAAATAAACAACAAGGCGATATAACTATCCTATAAAAAGCTATAGTCCATTTGTCTATTTTATTGATGAAAATACTTGTAATATAAAAAAACATGCAATGAAAGAAAACTAAGTGGAAAATTCAATAAACAATCAAAATTTAATTTTGAAAAGTACCGGTTAGTATCAAAATAAGTAAGTAGAAGTGAATAATTGAAATAGTAAGCAAAAAAGTAGAAGGGAAGAAGAATAAGTAATGAAATAAGGTACACATTTACACGTATTTTCGTCTATAAAAATGACTATAACTTTTTAGCCTGGGTTATATCAAGATTAAATTTCAGTTAAAAAAACCAAAAAAAACTACCCCCCCCCCCCCTCAACGTAACCACCTCAAAATACACTTTTCTATGCTAGATATTTATATTGACTCTTGTTTCTTTATTTTCGTGATAAATAAAACGTTTTTGCCAAGTTTCCTGAACGGAAGAATTTTTTATTTCTTGATGTCGTATTTTACCTTTCCTCCTTTTTTACATGTGTTTTCGTTTATAAAAAGAAACTTCTTTTTTTTTTTTTTTTTTTTTTTTAGATTAGTTATATCGTCTTGCTTTTATTCATTCGATTCAGAAAAAGAAGAAAAAAACTCTTGTCGCATGTCTATATTATTCCAAAATTAATATTTTAATTATATAAAAAAAAGGCCTCTGATACACCCTCGAACCACAAAAACTAGATCACTGCTCGTTGATGCAAACTTCTAAATGAGCGGCAATGATCTATCTGCTCTAAAAGAAAGACAAAAGGAGGAATTGGGATCAAAATTCCATAGCAGGACCACCACAACATAACAATAAAATAAAAGAGGACACAGATCAGTATAAAGTTATTGTTACGAATTTTTGTATATTTTGTAAATATTTCGTAGTGTTAATTTTGTAAATAGGAAAATTTATGTACACTTCACATAAGGCAGTGCAATAGGTCGTCTTTAGTTTGCTTCCCCGCAATATGTGTCTTAATGCTTGATAACGAGTTTTACAGAGATAACGCTGGGAAGCGAGTTTTACAAGGAGCAGGGCATTTAACATTGTGGTAATGGTAATCTCGCCAAGTTGGCGACGGTGTTGGCGACTAATTTTTGTCGCCAAATTTGGCGAGAAATCGCCAAATGTCACCAAACTTGGCGACCATTTGGTGACATTTTCGGTCCCCATGTACATGTATAGGACTTTTCCACTACGATCTGGAAAGTTCTCCAAATGTCTATCTCTGGAAGATTCACGAAAGTTCGCCTTCCCTATATAAGACCGTTAGTTGAGTCATTGAGTTAGTTGAGTCAGTTAGTTGACTGTTGTTGATTGGAGTTGAGTTCGTTAGTCAGTTGAGTTACTGACTGGGTTAGTCAGTTAGTTGACTGGAGTTAGTTGAGTTGTTGACTGAGTTGAGTCAGTTAGTTGACTGGAATTGCTGAGTTGAGATACTGAGTCTCAGTGAGCATTCAGAGTAGTTCTAAAGCGAACTGTATTGCATTGTCTTTTGCGGCGATTTAGCAGTTGTATGTCAAGTTTAACTGCTGTGTGTGCTCTATTGTTGTGTATAGAGCTGTATTGAGTCTATTAGAACGAAAAGTTCTGGAGTTGTAAAGGAATCTGTGAAGAGTTATATTGGAATAAATTTCTGCAAGTGTTGATCTGCTTTGGCTTCAAATCTTTCGAACCCATCCACGCAACATTATGTAAGAAGTGTTATACCAACATTGCGAGCGGGTAAAATTTAATTCACATCAGTATATAATAGTACCCACGATCTCATGATCTCGGCGCTTTTACTTACTAGCACACTGGGACCCTAAGTCTTCAGTTTTTTAGTGAATAAGTTTTTAATTTTAATTTTTAGAGTAAAAATATGTGCCTTACTAAATATTAAAATAAATATTACACGAACTATCATAAATATCCAATTAATTTCAACTTACTGCATTGACTCATTTCCAAGTACTCTGTTTAAACAGTATAACAATCTAAATAAATTATGCTATTATGAATGTAATCTCCAATCATAACTTCTTCAAACAAAACTAAAATCACCATCACAAACTTTCAACAGCACAAGTATCGCTTTCTCTATCCGAAAAAAGAAAAAAAAAACTATATATATCCTCCTTTAAAAGCACATTTCACTAGGGATGTCTTTTTTCGGCACTTTATTTCCCCATTTATTTTTCGGAAATGAAGCCACCACCACTTGGCGTGTTTTTAATTCGATTCTCGCCACCGCTTCGTCGACTCAGTAAGTGAGTTGGCGGTCTTTTGTTTGCCCCCCCCCCTTTTTTTTTTAAATACCTTTTCCCTTAATTACCGAAATGTTATTTTATGACTTGGAAGAAGCTTTCAAGCGGATTTTCTTATTGTTCTTTTTAAGACGCAGGAGATACTTGGGGGTTAGATTTACGTTCGTTATCGAACCTAATGAAGGTTCACTCAACTATTTCATTGTTTAACTCGGAATAAAATGCGGGAGTGGATGCATTTGATTCGCAGTATCGATTATAGGTAAGGAGGGGATTGGTATTTAATGAAGAGTTTAATAATTGGCTGATTTCTTTTTTTCTTATTTGAGTTTGAATAAAAAAGGGAGATAGTAACAACTAAGAAATGAATTTATTTGAATTGTATTGTTAAGATATGAGGGACTGAGAAGCAAAAGGGTCTAAGTGACTTTTCTTAACTTTTAAGAAAATACACTTTAGAGTTTCATATTTATATTAAATTTTATGAAAACTAGTGATATCTTCATTCCAGTGGTTGGTATTTGAACAACAAATGATTTTCATACAAATTTAATACAAATAAGAAACTTTAAAGTGCATTTTCTCAAAAGTTAAGAAAAGTCACTTGGACCCCTTTTCTTATCAGGCCCTGAAATGTAATATGAATGATTTGTGATGATATACTGTATGTAAAGTATCTAAAGTAAAGTATAAAAAGGGAGAGAGTAACAACTAAGAAATAAATTTATTTGAATTATATTGTTAAGATATGAGGGACTGAGAAGCAAAGGGATCTAAGTGACTTTTCTTAACTTTTAAGAAAATACACTTTAGAGTTTCATATTTATATTAAATTTTATGAAAACTAGTGATATCTTCATTCCAGTGGTTGGTATTTGAACAACAAATAATTTTCATACAAATTCAATAAAAACAATTAACTTTAAAGTGCATTTTCTTAAAGATTAAGAAAAGTCGCTTGGACCCCTTTTCTTATCAGGCCCTCAAATGTGATATGAATGATATGTGATAATAAAGAATGTGAAATAAAAGCTGTTAAATTGATGCTTATTAGTGATGATGCTGAGATGGTTATCAAAATAATGGAAACACAGGTGAATAAAAGTTACATTTAAGAAATGGCTTCATAACCATTGAAATATAATCCTAACTGCCGGATTTTTTAATATAAAAAGCATATATCATGGTCCGTATGAGAGATAGCTTTAGTGATGTGGTATACGTCTTGGATTTTTTCAAAAGCGTAAAATGTCAGACATCACAGACTTTCAAAGTGGTCAAATTGTAGAAGACCGACTATTTGAAACAACTGTGACCGAAACATTCAAGCTTTTAGGCGTTTATTGTGGTACTGTGTCTAAAGACTTGACTGCGTACACATTACCAGTCAATACAAGCTCGGTAAAACAAAATAGTGGACGGTAAGAGAAGCTGAGTGAAACAGAGGTTTCGAAGCGGATTTTAATGTCTAAAAAGAAATGCAGAATGGTACAATATTCCTCGAAACACTATTCAGCACTTGTATGATTTGATTCCCAGGCGAATCCGCCAAACCGGTATAGTTTATAACCACAAACGGTATAGTGGTTAGCGTGCTAGCTTCTAGACCGCGAGGTTGCGGGTTTGAGTCCCGTGTTAGGCATGGGTGTTTGTAACTGTATGTTTGCTTGTCTAATGATGAATGTTTCGGCGCATTATAGCCCTCGTGTTGCTAACGGTGCCAGATAATCTGAAAACAATCAACCAACAACCCAGGCGAATCCAAGCTGTAGTGCCGACCAAACGGTATAGTGGTTAGCGTTCTGGCTTCTAGACCGCGAGGTTGCGGGTTCGAGTCCCGTGTTTGGCATGGGTGTTTGTAAATGTATGTTGGCTTGTCTAATGACGAATGTTTCGGCGCATTATAGCCCTCGTGTTGCTGACGGCGCCAGATAATCTGAAAACAACCAACCAACCAAGCTGTAGTACATGCCAAAGGCGGTCTTATGTCATATTAGTAAATCGGATTCCTTATAAATCTAGGGTGTTTCCATTATTTTGATAACCACCTGTATATTGATGTTAGCTATATAATTTTAGACTATAGTGGGGTAAGGAGCGGGTATAAGGATTATGAAGTTAAATTGGTAATGCGATATGTTTTTGAAATTTTAAGAATGATTAAACTTATATAAATTGGATGAAATTAGACTGATATGATGTATGAAATAAATTTAGCATATAAATATTGATTAGTTTTAAAAAATAAATAAGCAATGGACAAGAATATCAATCTAAATCAATTACAATTGTATTTAACAATATCAAAAGGCCGACCGAACTGTATAGTGGTTAGCGTGCTAGCCTCTAGACCACGAGGTTGTGGGTTCGAGTCCCGTGTTAGACATGGGTGTTTGTAAATGTATGTTGGCTTGTCTAATGACGAACGTTTCGGCGCATTATAGCCCACGTGTTGCTGACGGCGCCAGATAATCTGAAAACAACCAACCAACCAACAATATCAAAAGTTACACATAATGACATCTTTCAAAGCGTGACATTTGCAAGAAAAATACCGCAATTTTAAACACACATTTATTGAAGTTGGTGTTTTGAAATTAAATACTGCAATTTTTTTTTTTTTAAAGAGGATTCGCACAGGATTTCTGTGAACAACCTAATATCAGCCACAGCTTTTGATATTCTGAGAACATTTTTAATCAGGAATCCCTTGAAAATCAAGAAAAATTTAGACGTGTGGAACATCGCTTAACTTTCAATTACGCTATTATATTGGTCATTGCATTAAAATTTGGTATGGTGTTACTTACCGTTTTCAAATTTTTACTCGTTTGAATAAAAATGGTCAGTTTGAAAGCATTTTTAACAATAATTCTTGCATAGGCAAATAAAAAACAAAAAAATAGTAAAATTGGCGATGTTATTTGATCGATATTATATTGACCTTTCTTGTGTGTAAAACAGAAAAAAATCAATCGTTGATGAACGATGTTCAAGGGCAGAGAGTTCTGTGTTAAAGGCACTCATTTTTCAACTTTTTACGCTTATATCGCATTCTACGGGATTTTTGAAGGTGTTGACGGTTAGAACACCTTAAGAGGCTTTATTCACATAGATTTTAATAAAAATCATTAGAGCCGCTTTTAGCAATTGCTGAAAAACGTGTTTTTTTGCATTATTTGTCATGATTTCAACTCTCTGTGCATGCTCGATTGTGACAAAGCATTAATGGTAGGTTCCATGGGCACCACTAACCCCCACACCAAATTTAATTATCATACGTCAATTTGTTCTGGAGTTATGTTGATCACATATACACAGACATACATCTTTTCTAGATCACCTTTTTTTAATCTGGATGCTCCAAAACATAAAGAAATGCAAAAAAAAAAAAAAAAAAAAAATTTGATTGCTATACTTTCATTACCCTATGTTAACATTTAAGTGATTGAAACTAATACACATTTGAACTTAAAATTTCCCTACTATACTTTTGTCACTGATTTGTCAAAATTTACTTCGTATCCACAGATAAGTTTTACTCACCTAAAAAGCGACTGGAATCGAGCAATAATTCTAGGAATTTTAATTGAAATCTTTTAAACTACAATGTTCCTGTGTCCTTTGAAATTTTTTAAGCTTCTGCAACCAGCGGTTTATATTGCAAAGTTAATAAGCACAGCGGTGAGCTTAACAGATAAATTCAAAGTCGATGTTTATATCGATATAAATAAACAACTGCATCGACTGCTTAACGCTGGGAAAATGAAGCCGTTAGCAGATCGTTGGTTGGTTGGTTGTTTTCAGATTATCTGGCGCCGTCAGCAACACGAGGGCTATAATGCGCCGAAACATTCGTCATTAGACAAGCCAACATACATTTACAAACACCCATGCCAACACGGGACTCGAAACCGCAACCTCGCGGTCTAGAAGCTAGCACGTTAACCACTATACCGTTTGGTCGGCAGATCGTTGGTTGAACAATAAATACGGATTGCCGAGGATTGAAAAAAAAAAAAATCTTGTATTGTACACAACCGAACTGTTAATAGTAGACTATAATAAGTAAGAATATGCAAAAAAAATATCTACTCTAGCACTTTATAACGTTTCCCTCATTCCCACCCAACTATAAAAGTGAACTGTGATTGGTTAATCATCCACCCATCATTATAAACCAACGGCGCGTTTCCCCCCCCTTGCATCAACAACGGACCAGTCTATCTAGTTGTGTATCTATATCGATGGTTATGACACATTTCGCAGTAGAATATAGTTCAACTTATTTAAAGTTAATTTATGAATGGTGTCGGCCATTTTTGGCCCAGCAGATAAGTAGATGCATAATCTACTAACATTTCTCTAAATTTTATACAAATTAAAAATGATATTCGATGGAGTAACAAAACTTGCAGCCGTCTCTCTGTATCCAATCAGTATTATCACTTATTTTTAGACCCTCTCGGCCCTATTGGGTAAATAAATTCCACTTTTGACCGGATTTGTTGTTGGTTTTTTTAATTTTTTCAGTATTCTTAAGAAATTATGGAATAAAAATATGATTAAAGGAACTCGTAAACACTCTCAGATTGCAAATGGCGGACTTATGTTTGTGAATCCATCCATGTTCCATCATCTTCTTACCATTGGAACGTTTTTCTCCTTGCATTGCCATCGGAGCAGTCCATCCAGTTTATCTATATGTCGATAGGGGTTTAACCCTTTGCACTCCGAACCATTCTGGACGTAAGCTATCAGCTACTCAGAGAAACTTTGTGGCAGAAACGTGCATTAATGAATCCTCATATTATTTAATATAGTTTTGGAATCAAGTAACGTATTATAATGATATTGGACTTGTATTAATTGGTTAGCATCGAGAAATATATATTTGCAAAAAAATCAATATTTTATTTTTCATAATTTTGTACAGTGCGATAAGCTTTGAAACACTCCCCAATATGCATTGCAGGCTAATCTGTGCACGTTTGACAATAATAAGTAGTTTGACGTCTTCCACCAGGTGTTTTCCTGTCAGAACAAATAATACAATCCAGTTTTCTTTCTCCCACATCGGGAATACGTAGCTTATTATTTAGTCCGTTGTCAGCCGAAGATGTGGTTGGACACGTTCTCGGTTCATGGAAATCCCCTCTCAACTGATCTATAAATGCTTTGGCAAACTTGTAATGCGTCATTGGTGTTTGATTATTTTTTTCTTGTTTATTTATATCTAGAAATCTTACCACACAGTGCGAAGCATGCTCCCATACCAACCATCTACATACTCTCTCTCTCTCTCTCGCAGCTTGGCTCTAGCGTTGTTCTTGCGCAAGTAAATTTAAATTTCCACCAACCAAACCATCTACAAACTCACCATATCGTTCCTTTCAAGAGGAGCATAGAAGTTCTCGGACCGTCTTGAGCACACTTTTCACGTTCTCTTCTGACACAAAACCCGCTGACATTTTTTTTTTTAGTATATATCTTAGTAATTTTACCATATTTAGATTTGATTTATTGTGTCATTTCAAGAGAAAACTTCAGGGAAACGTGCATTTCTCAAAAAGTTTGTGCTGGAAAAAGTTACTTCCCCGCAATCATTAATAAATTTTGATGTCCCCTGAGAGGAGACACCCGAGTGATATGCTAGAATTACGGTGTCCCCTGAGAAAGGACAGTGGAATCCTAACGCTTAAGGTTTTTGATGGTTGATTTTTAAAACACATTTCTTGACATTTTCCATACGAAAGACCTCCAGTAAGTCATCTGTTACATAGAACCTATTCCAATGATGTTTTGTCCCAAAAGAACTCTCTTGTACCTTTTGCATCAAAAAAAAAATCCCCAGTACAACAAACCAATAAAAAGTCACCCGCCTCTTTTATCAGTAACATTCCGGCGCCACACCTCAACCACCATTCTAAAACACCTCAGTTAAAATCGATCCTACTCTGCACATCTATATAATTTATGGACCCCCAGGAACACAGCTAAATCACTCCAAGACTCTTATCCACACTACCCCCCCCCACCCTTTCTCCCTTGTACAACCCCGTAAGAGGCAACAGTAAAAAGCCGAAAAACACATTCCTGTTGATGTATGCCTCCCATGGAAAAGCACGTAAATTTTATCCAGTGGCATCCCCCATTCTTAATAATAATGACGTCCAAAGTGAAATGAGCTAATTAACTCGTCATATAGGAGGAATGATAGGGAGAGGTCTAATAAATAATAAGAGGGGGGGATGGGTAGTAAAAGATGGGAGGGGACGAGTAATTAGGAAACAGGACAGTTTGCTGACATAGAAATTAACGCCGCGTTGCGATTTTATTTGTATTTTTTCGGTAATTTTTTCGCCTTGTTTTATGATGGAGAGATGCCGTCTTGGTAATTTTTTAAGTGAAAATTAAGTAATTAAGCAAACGGCAGCGTGTTGTAAGGGGACGTATAAGTCAATTTAGGAATTCACGCTGCTTGTGTTTTTCCTTTAAGGCTTCATTTCGTATACGGCATCTGTTACTTTTATAACTGAGATGGGTTGCTAATGAAATATGCGAGTTTTTTTTTTTTTTTTTTTTTTTCATGTTATTTTGTTGGAGGATTTTAATGAAAACTTGGATTTAAGCTTTTTTTTGCCTTGATTTGGCAGATTAAATTCAGAGATTCGTTTTCAGTTAACTTTTCATAAAAACATACTTTTGAGTTATTTTTGTCATTGAATTGATTAATTTCATAGTAGTCAGAAAGTAGATTTATTTGTTGGATTCCTTTTGGGAATAATTTGAGGATTTTTCAAAAGATATCTATACCTTAGGACCAAAATAGCCTAAGTCCAAATTTGGTGATTGTTTCATTGCAGATTATGTACTGAAAGCTCATTTTTTATCCAACCATAACATCGTTACTGATTTGAATATTGTCGATGTCCAATGAGAGTTGGATTCAGTTTTTTTACTCGTCTGTGAAGTTGCTCAATTTTGACAAATGCTTATTTGCTTACGAGAAACATATGTACGAAGTTTATTTACTTCAAGGTTAAATTGTTGTAAATTTTAGGTTTGTCGTCTAATGTCAAATTCCCTAATAGACTGAGAAGCGACATTAGTACCCTATCGGACATCATTCTGATTTTTTTTAATAAAATGCGGAGAAAATTTAGTAGATTATGAATCCACTGGTCTGCCGTGGCAAAAATGTCCTGAACGGGTCAAAAATCGACTTGGAATAAGTTGAACTATATCCGATTGCCAAATATGTTATAACTTGTCTTTCGAACTATGATGATTGTTACATATTGAACATAAATGCATGGTTGAATATTAGTATCTTAGTTGACTTGAGCAAATACGTTTGGTAGTGAGTCTTTTTAGTGCAACGGTCAAGACCTTACACACAGGAGATAAACATGTAAGGACAGACCTATTTTAGTTTCGCCTTTGAATTTAAATTTTCCTTTCAAAACGTGTATTCTTTTTTGTTATTTCTCTTTTCCGATCATAAATTTCGTTCAATTACTTTCCCACGTTTGCGACAACCTACTCATCCGTGGAGTGTGCTATGTCAGCACTTCTCCAAATGTGAGTCAATTCTTATTAAAAAATCTAATTCTGGCATTCAAGAAACTAAGTAATGTGAATTGAGAACTCACATTATTGCTCGTCACTGCATCAGACTGATTTAGTTTCCTACATTCTCGGTATTTTCATTTTTTGCTAAGCTAAGCACAAGCCTACACGCCACAGCTTGTTTACAGAGTTCACACGAGGTGACAAGGATCATCGTTAATGCTCCTTTCACACTATCCGATTTTAGTCGGACGACAAAATGTCGGGTGTTTGAGCCTAACTGTTGTGGTATTAAGACCAGTATCTCTTTATATCTTTCTCCCCCCCCCTCCCTTCTCTCTCTCTCGTTCCCAAGTAACGGGATAAATAATTTTCTTAACTGCAAATTAAACGACATCTTAATGACTCGCCACACAGTGTTAACTACCCCAAATCATCCGAACATTTCATACATGCAGTCGAAAGTTTAAAATTACAATCTTTGTACTCAAATGCGTAGTAAATTAGTTTGCAATGACAAGCAGTATATTTTTCTGAAAACTTACCAATTTGTCAGCGAGTTGTCAGATTAGGGGCATTGTTTCTATTACATTTGCTAATTATTGTACTCTGTGACACGCGGTTACAAGTGGAGCTTTAATTGGCTCGGGGATTCTGTTGTACAACAGAGTGAGGTGATCGTTCTGGCCATTATGATTGCTTAGGTGTGGTTATTATAATGGTGATTGATCAGTGGCGCGGTGACGAGTAAATCCACTGTTACAATTCAATAACCCGACACTAAAACCTATTATTCACATCCTGTTGTCCGTGACAGTTGCACTGACTATCGATATAGGTAAACAACTGGATAGACTGCTTAACGGTGGGAAAATGAAGTCGCTGCCAGATCTTTGTGGAGACAAAAAAAAATCGGATTACCGCGGGTTGAAAATTAAACCTTAGGTTGTTCACTGCAGAACTGTCGATAACAGACCTTAATTAGTAATAATTCGCATACAAAATATCTACTCTAGCACTTTACAAGGTTTTTCGCATTCCCACCCAACTATAAAAATGAACTGTGATTGGTTAATCGCCCACCCATCATCATCATCATCAACCAACGGCGCGTTTTCCCCTTGCATTAACATCGGAGCAGTCTATTCAGTTGTTTATCTATATCGATAGCACTGATAGGGATGTTTTTACCGAAACTGATTTAATCAAGAAATGCCATTAAACATTCTAACTCAGGATAACTTTATTGCCTACTTGACTTTCAATATAAAATAGCCATTACAACTTCCTCAAGAATTTGCCAGTAATCATATGCTCTAAAAGCGTTAGTATTGCCCGTCCTGTGAGATCAGTTTTTGCTGATACCGTGAATGTCTTTGTCTTATATTCTGAAATCACTGCTTATATAATTATTTGTTCTTCTTCGCTGATGTTGCACTAGTAAAGCATCTACTTAACGTGATTTTTTTTTTTTTTTCAATTTGTTTTAAGTGCAATCTAGAATTATTGAACACAATAATTGTTCACTATAAAGAAGAAGGGAGTGAGGGGGGGTTGCAATGTTATGAATGATTCTAATATTGTTTCTAAAAATTACACATTTACAAAATGGGATCAAATGTTTTGACTTCTGAATTGGGTTTCAAATACACATTATTTATCTTCAAATTAATTAAAATAAAACTATGTTTGATATTGTTTATTGAAAGTCGTGAATGCCTAAGGTGTTAAATTTGAGGAATTTATTTGGTATTTAACATGCCTTGTTTTAGATATTATTTTGAATTATGAAATTTGTCATTTGGCTATCCGTATCATAAAATCCTCACGATTTAAAACATATATATTTTAATGTGGTATTGCACAATATCTATCAACATGAATACTAAATTTAAAAAATCAAATATAATTGGTTCCCCAATTTTCCGAAATAATTACTTATTAGCTTATTTGATGGATTCCTTGGACTAATATATACTAAAAGTTATAAGTATAAGTTTGTGGGCATTAAAACCCCTAACAATAACTGAAGGCTGAATCAAAATATCATTTAAGATTTATTCGCTCATAAATGTATTTCAAATTGATATTAAACTTTAAACAAACTATTTCATTCTTAGAAAAGAATGGTAAAAGTTAAAATTGTTTGAGTTTTAATACAAAAAAAAAAAAAAATATGTATTTGGCATATATATTGGCCTTAAATCATTTCCTCCACAAAATAAAAAATTCCATTTCCATTATAATTAGAAAAATAGTGGATAATTTACAATGTAACAGTTTATAAGTAAATAAAAAATGTAAGGATAAAAATATCAATATATACTCTGGAATATTTTTTAATAACTAAGATCTTGAATACTACTTAACGAACGTACAACAATTTTTTTGGGCCTCAGTGCTTTAAAAACCTTTTAGCTCTTTATTTCATAACTAATGGAATTAAATTCAAAATGGTGTTAGTCACATTTTAATTTCTGACCTTAGTTCAGAAATACAATCTAGAAGGGCTTAACTGTTAAAAGAAAAAGTGAGCTAAATCACAACCTCAATAGGTCGTCACCATTGATCTTTGATAACAACTTCTGGATAGAGCATGCTTGGTTACTGACTTGAAGCCGTAGAAGGCTTAACTATCACCATTGAGATCTATATTAGGAACTTCCCTCCAAACAAGTTAAATTGCGTTTGTAACAATGGACAACAAATTACTTAGTATAGATGGGGAGTAGTCAATTGGCTTCATCTGGTTGCAGAGCAGAAACCGCTTATATGCTAAGTAACAACCTCAATGCTTAATTCTACTGATACCTAACTACAACTTCTGGACTGTGCATGCTTGGTTACTGACATGATGCCGTAGAAGGCTTAACAATCACCATTGAGATCTATATTAGGAACTTCCCTCCAAACAAGTTAGATTGCGTTTGTAACAATGGACAACAAATTACTTAGTATAGATGGGGAGTAGTCAATTGGCTTCATCTGGTTGCAGAGCAGAAACCGCTTATATGCTAAGTAACAACCTCAATGCTTATTCTACTGATACCTAACTACAACTTCTGGACTGTGCATGCTTGGTTACTGACATGATGCCGTAGAAAGCTTAACAATCACCATTGAGATCTATATTAGGAACTTCCCTCCAAACAAGTTAGATTGCGTTTGTAACAATGGACAACAAATTACGTAGTGTAGATGGGGAGACGTAGTCAGTTGGCTTCATCTTTTTCAGAGAAGAAACGGCTTATAAGCTATTCAGGAGCTGTAGTTAGAAATCATTTTCGTTACCAGTTCATTACAATGCTGGGCATGTAACTAAAAGATATGGTTTCTTAGGATTAAACCCTTTCGTGTTTCAAATTGCAGACAACACAATCACTTTAAGCCACTTTAGATAGTGACATAGTATTACGGTAACCAATATTTACCTCTTGATGCAGTGTCTTAGTTTGGTTGAATTTTTGTTTCCTGGCGCAAGGGCAACACTAGGGCCAAACTGCAGTGTCTTAGTTTGTGTCTCATTCTTAAATATTTAATTGTTTACATCATGTTTTAATGTGTGCGAAATAGGTTTAGTCCAGACATAACTTCTACTTTTCTCCTAAGGTACAATTTTTAATAAATATATGCAATTTTGATTTTTATATTTTCTAAGCTGAGGTTGTTTTGAAAATGAAACCACATTTAAAAAAAAATTTATAATTAGTAGCAAAATATTACTTAAGGGCTTAAAACCGGAAGGATATTTTCTCATTGTTTTATCTCAATTTTATTTGTTTACTTTTTTAATTTTGTCGATTTTGTTATGATGTATTTATAACAATTTACTCATACACAGTGGCACAAACAATTAAGAGTGCACTTCGTTTTTTGAGCAAATTAGAGCTTTATATGGTGAATAATGTGCAAAAGATTTATAATTATAACAACATTTTTTACAGCTGCATTAAACTGTGGACATTTTACTTTGTTACTTTGTATATGCACCAAAAATATAATAATTTATTAAAAATGGTATTTTTCATACGGCTTTAAAACTTTATTAGATAAATTTTGCTGTCAAAAAATTGAGAATGCGCTTATGAAAAATGTTTAACTACCCTTAAATGTTTTCTACTTGGCTGCTATTTTAATGTAATTTGGCGTAATCTTATCCTTAACCTTTTCAACGATAATTTTTTTTTGTGACGAGATTTGTTCGACGACTTTAAATCCAAACTTTTAAATAGAAAATGCCTCCTCGAAGAGAAACCAGTTTTGATGTTAAAAAATTCTTATTAAAATTATTTTTTAAAAAAGAAAATCTTACTGAAATAGTTAAAATTGTTGGTAGAAGCCACGCGTGTGTCCAGAATATCATAGGAGCATTTTAAAATGATGGATTGATTGAAAATAAAAGCAGAAGAAAAGGAAAAAATTCTGAGTGATATCACAAAAAGGAACATTTTTACTGAAATCATGGTTTATTATAAAGGAAATTCAGTCAAACTTACTGCAAAAACTTCTCAAATCATCGGCAGAAATGTAAGTGCTGAAACTGTGTGAATTGTAACTAGACAAGCTGGATATAAAAGTCGAGTTGTTAGGAAGAAACCTTTCGTCAGCTTGCAAAACCTGAAAAAGAGTTTGGAGTCTACAAAAACTCATCAATTGAAGACAAATAATTTTTAGAAGAAAGAACAACTTAGAAGTTTAGTTATGAATGTAAATTTCGACATTTTCGGTAGTAACGTTCGTCGCATCGTATGGAGAAAGCCCAACACAACTTAGGATCCACAAATATTATGTCCATCAGTTAAACGTGGTGGTGGCTCCATCATGGTTTGGGATTATATGACTTCAACCGGAATAGGAAATTTAGTTTTATAGACAGTATTATAAACCATATGATTTACTTGGATATACTTCACAACAATCTAAATGAAAGCGCTAAGAGTTTGAGTTTAGATTGAAATTTCGTATTCCAGTACCACAATGACCCCAAACACACGGCAAGCAACATCAAAATATGGTGTATTTTTCATTATAAAAAGCAATTACACACACCACCACAGTCCACCGACATCAATATCGTAGAAAATGTGTGCGCCACACGCGAAACAGAAGGTTCAAAAGCTCAAAATTAGAAACATAGCCCATTTAAAACAAGTGTTGCAAGAATAATGGGATAAAATATTAAGTTGATCAAATCAATACCACGACGTTTTGAGGACATTATAAATGCCAAAGGATGTGCACCTAAATATTGACAATTTCTTTGTATGTGAGGTATTAAAAAAATTTCATTGGTGGTATTCTCAATTTTTTTTAGGTAAAATTCTGCATAAGTTTATTTAAAATGCTTCTGAAATTTTTCATATTAGAAGTTTTTTGTTGATTGTTCTTTATTTTTAATTTAAATTAAAGTATTTGTTATGTGTAAAATTAGAAACGTGTTTGTAATTCTAGGTATTATGTTAATTATATTAAAAGTTGGATTTATCAAGTAAAAGTAAGGTGTATTCTCAATTGTTTAAGCCACTGTATAAAGTTTATCCCCCAAAAAAACACTTTTGAAAAGTAGGAAAACCACCATCCTCAAAAACACAAAAAACTTTCTTGCAATAAAAAAAATCATAAGCATGATAAAAATTTTCAGCCACAAACACAGTGATATTAAAAATTTTCCTGATTACAACTCTCGGTTGTGACTCGCTTAAGAATGTATGCTTACTTAGTTTATTTTTAAAATTAAAGTTCCCCTCCTATAAAAATTTACGCTGCTTGAGGTTGGCGCCCGTCATAGGAATATTAGTAATGCTTGTGTTTAAACTAATTTATGACTGATTCCACGAATATTGGAGGAGATATGATTTCATTTGGATGGGTAGGAAATACTAAGTAGTGTAAATTTTCATGTTCATGTAGATGTAGTTTTCAAAATAGTATAGAGAAACTGTGCTCATACGCTCGCATTTGAATCTTTATTAAGAATTTTTTAAGTAGGAAACTGAAGTGTTTGTGGTATGTTTTTGTTTGGTTGATACATGCATTTTGGAAAGTTTTTATTGTGTGGGGCGAGTAGGGGGTTTAAAGGTTAGTGATTAAGACGGGTGCCAACCTCAAGCAACGTAAATTTTTATGGGAGGGTATACTTAAATTTTAAAAATAAACTAAGTAAGCATACATTCTTAAGCGAGTCACAACCGAGAGTTGTAATCAGAGGTTGGCCATTTCTTATATCACTGTGTTTGTGGCTGAAAATTTTTATCATGTTTATGATTTTTTTATTGCAAGAAAATTTTTTGTATTTTTGAGGTTGGTGGTTTTCTACTTTTCAAAAGTGTTTTTTTGGGGGATATCAGAACTTTTTTTTAAACACTGGCGATGTAAGACTCTAGGCATGTCTAAACTTGGCGACCGCCAAGGAGATAACTATCGCCAAGTGGTCCAAAACGAACAGTGAATGGAAAATCCCCATTGAGAGACGGAGAGGACGAACGAGACGGAAGGTGGAAGAGTGAAGCTTGGTGTGTCGCCGCCTTTCAGAACTAAGCAGATAAATGGACATAGTGAAATATATAATTTTCTAATAATATAACCTCTTATTTTCGTAGCTTGTCATGTGTTGACGTTGTGTGAGTGTGATTTTGAATTAAAAGTGTTCGTTAAGAAACGAGACTATTTCTTTGAGTGAACATTCCCTTACCTTTGGTGCACATGTGTATTGGTATATGAGATAATATGGTAGTTCTAACATTGTGATTTTAAAAAGAATGCTCAGCTACGACCAACTACGGTCAACAAACCTCAGTGGCGCAGTCGTGTACGATGGTTCCTGTACGCAGAAGTTACAGAGCACGAGGTAAGAGCTTTGTTCGTTAAGCCCAAATATCAGTTTAATTATATATCATGCTTATAAAATAATGATAGTGTTTACACATTAAAAATTGTGATCTGATGTGAAAGTGGTATTGGGTGTAATGAAAACAAATTTGGTTTTGTTGTAAAACTGATGCAAGCTATGTGTCACATCCGAAGAGCGAACAAAAATGTTATTATAGATTGTGTTTAAACATAATTATTATGATTATAATTATTGTGATTACGGATTAATAATTTGTAATAATTTGCTATCTGTGAAAGCTATTAATATGAGTTGCTAAAAATTGTTTTGGTTTTGGAATAGAGCTGGCGTCAGAAAGTGCCATTTTCAAAACAAAACAAAAAAAAATAAAAACTTAATGCAGATTTGAAATATGTTCTGTGGATTACGCAACATAAAGAGAGGTAATAAATAATAAATAAATAAAAAAAAAGAAGAAGAAAAGGGGAAAGAAAAGGAGGAGAAATGGTTGGAATGATCCTCTATGTTTTTTTTTCTTTTTCTTTCTTTCTCAGAAATAGTGAATTGGTGATGTATTTTTATTATATATTCATTTGGAATCCGATGTTTTGTTTTGTTTCTTTTGTGAACAGTAATATTTTTATATCTTAGTTAAACAAAACAAAAAATGCATCATTATAAATTGATATAATTTGATTTTGGTAAGGCGTTTTAAAGGGTTTAGAAAATATACATATTTGCTATTAGTGAGTTTATATATATATATATATATATATATATATATATATATATATATATATATATATATATATATATATATATATATATATATAACTAACAGATAAGCCTTTTAATATTGTATAAGTATATAGGTCCTTGCCGTGAAGGAAATATAAGGAGAAAAGCCAAGGTTAAAATAGGTCAATAATGAGTATGTTGAACTTAGGAAATATTTTGTAATAAATATTTAATTGAGGTTATTGTTTAAAATATTAATGAGTATTGATTTGTGTATAACCTTGCGAGTTATGATATTTTAGAAATACATGTTATTTTAAGTATTATTCAGAATTGTTTATTCTAAGGGTGATTGCAACAATAACTAAAACTGAAGTTTTAACTCCTACAATATTTTGTTGCAAGTCAAAATACAGTGTCGGAGTTTAAGATTAATTCTGCTTCTACTGTATGTTATCGAATTGAATATAAGAATTGTGAATGATTTGAATTTTTGAAAAATATTAGTCATACCTCATTGTATTTGAATAGTAGTTTGAATTTATTTTCAAAATTCTTTTGCCATGTCGTTCTTGGGTAAGGGTAGGAAGGAGGACTTGATCGAACTGGCGGAAGAACTGGGAATAGACGTTAGTACAATGAATAAAGTGATTGAAATAAAAGGGTTAATCCTTGAAAGTGAAAACTTCGACGAAGATGATGCCAAAGTTTCTCTGGGCAGAATTATCGAAGAAAGAATTCGGCGAGAAGCAAAAGAATACGAAGAACGACTTCGTCGGGAAGCAAAAGAATACGAAGAACGACTTCGTCGGGAAGCAAAAGAAGAAGAAGAACGGATTCGTAAAGAAGAACGAGAGGCCAGAATCAGAAAAGAAGAAAGAGACTTCGAGCTTGAAATGAAAAGACTGGAATTACGACGTAGCTATTCTCCCGTGGATGAAGTGGCCGAACGATCGAACGAAACGAGATCCAGGGTGCAACTTATGCAGATTACTCCGAAATATGATGAAAAGAAAGATGAAATGCAGTTATACCTAGTAAATTTTGAACGTCGGGCAGAGATGGCGGGTGTAATTAAATCGGAATGGGTAGCTTATCTACTGGGATTGTTACCAACAGAGATAGCTAATAACATAGCTCGAGAACCTCCTGAAAAAGCAAATAACTATGACTTCATAAAAGAAATGCTGTTGAAACGTTACAAGTTAAATCCTGAAAAATTAAGGCAGTTATTTTTCCGACATCAGAAAGACCCAGAAGAATCCTGGAGAAGTTATACACATGCACTGAATAATTACTTTAATGAATGGGTCAATGAACTGGAAGTACAGAATTTCGACCAGCTGAAAAATTTAATGGTGGCGGATCAACTCAAGCGCAGAGTACCAAATGAAGTAAAGGAGCATTTTTTGGACAAATGGAATAAGATGATTGACCCTCTAGAAGTCGCAGAAAAAGTTGATGAATATGAAAGTTTGAGAGACGGATTAAAGAAAAATGCATTCCATAATAAAGCAAAGGATAGTTTTAAATGGCATCAAGATGATAAAAATAAATATAAGCCGAACGGAAAGTTTGAAAATACCAGAAACCAGCAAGTTACTAGTACTACCAAGTATAAGGAGAAGGACAAACCCTTTGACAAAACGAAGAATCAAGGATATTATCAGAGGGATAAAGGGGCCAGAGGATCTAAACCTACCTGTTTTACATGTGGAGATTCATCACATTTTGCACGAGCTTGTCCTACTAATAATAATAACCAAGGGACGCGGAACAAAACTGAAAACATTTGTAGTAATTTGGTCACTACAGAAGAAACTTTAGAAGACAAAGAAGTATTATCGGCTCGAATTACGGTGCCAGCATTGACTCCGTTCAAAACGAGTTCAGTAAAGTGCGATAAACTGACAAGAATAGAACTGAAATGCGGTTCTGCTATATTCGATGGCATTTTGGATACAGGTGCACAAATCTCAGTCATCAGACATGACCTGATTCCAATTGAAGATGGTGAAGGGCAAGGGTCCGTGAAGCTCGTATGTGCTTTTGGTTTAGCTGAAACAGCATCATTAGTGGTCTTCAACATGAAAGTGAACGATTCACAACACTGCGAAGTTCCCGTGATCTGTGCAGTTTCCAAAAAATTAGTGAGTGATATGCTGATATGTCCTACAGCATACGAGGCCCTGAACGAAAATATCCAACATCATCAATCAGTTGTCCCTCACATAGTACAAGAAAACGAACTAGAAAAGAAGTGTAGTCTAAATAAAGTTACCGTAAATGAAAAGGAAGAGTCATCCGAGGTAAATAGTTTTATTCCGTCCAGTGAAGTAAAGGAAGGATGCAAAGAAAATAGAGCAGAGTTTATAAAACTACAGCAGGAAGATGAATCTTTGGCAAATATTTGGGAGTTTGCAAAAGCACGTAGAAACGGCTATGACGTGGACGATGGACTACTAGTACTCTCTGAGTGGGTGTGTGGAGAAAGAATCCAGCAAGTTGTTCTGCCAACTGTTAAGCGTGAGTTTGTATTGAAGACGGCCCATGAAATTCCTTTGGCAGGACATCTTGGAGAAAAGAAAACAAAGGAGCGAATAAAATATTCATTCTTTTGGCCAACCATAAAAATTGACGTAAGGAAGTTTTGTGGAAGTTGCAAACCATGTCAAGTCAGACGGACTGTAACTTACAGAGATAGGATCCCAATCCAGCCAATTACCAGACCAGACAACCCGTTCGAGGTTTGGAGCGTTGACTGCATAGGACCGTTAGAATCCCCGTCCCGGAGAGGACATAAATATATAATTTGTGCAGTTGACTTGTGCACTCGATGGGTTGAAGCTATTCCAACCAAAAATATAAAAGCCAAAACTACGTGTGACGTGTTGATGCAAATTTTCGCTCGTACTGGATTTCCAAAAGTGATATGTACAGACCAAGGAACGAACTTTACTTCAAAACTGACTGGTGCTTTTATGAATCTAATAGGAGTGTCTCCAAGATTCTCAACACCGGGTCATCCCGAGAGTATGGGAGCAGTGGAAAGGTGGAACAGAACTTTAAAAGACATGATGAATAAAAACATCCAGGAATATGGAAACGAATGGGATGTTCATCTTCCACATCTTTTGTTTGCATATAGAGAGGTCCCACATTGCACAACGGGTATTTCACCTTATCAGTTAGTATACGGACGGATACCCAAAGGACCAACTGCATTGCTGAAGGAAGTTTGGACAGGAGAGAAAGCTGTTCCAATGAATGCTTCTCCATCTGTGGAAAGGTATGTCGAAGAATTGCAAGACAAACTTAAGAATGCTCATAAAATTGCAAATGAGAATGCTGAACTAAACCAGCAAAGTTATGCTCGCAGGTATAACTTGAGATCACGAGAAAAAACATATCAATTAGGAGATAAAGTTCTGATATTGATACCTACATCTTCTCATAAACTATTGAATACGTGGTCTGGACCAGCGACTGTAGTGCAACTTAGTCGACCCCATTCAGCTATTGTCGAACTTGATGATGGTTCAAGGCGAGAACTACATTTCAATAAAATTCGACCATATGTGACACGTGTTCAACACATATGGCTTGTTTTTGAACAAGGCGAAGATTTTGGACAGTTACATGTGGCTCCAACCGAGCGAGTTACTACCACAAAAAGTGACGTGGAACAACATATCATCAGGGAAATGACAACCCCATTAAACGCCAGACAACGTTATGAACTGAGTTCCTTACTTTGTAAATACAATGATGTATTCAGTACTAAGCCTGGAATAGCAAAAGTAGATGGACATGTTATTAAGGTTACAAATGACTGTTCACCCAAAAGACTTCGTCCGTATCGTATTCCAGTGACTCTTCAAAATGAAGTGGATCGTCAAATTCGAGAACTTTTGGAACTTGGTCTTATTGAACAAAGTGATAGTGAATGGGCACACCCTTTAGTCGTCTGTGTGTAGATTTTAGACTTTTGAACAGTTACACTATTCCTGATGCATATCCGATGAGACATGCTAATGAACTTTTATATCAAATAGGGAATGCACAAGTGATCACTGTGCTTGACCTCACGAAAGGATATTGGCAGATTCCTATGAGTGAGAAAGATAGACATTACACTGCTTTCGTAACTCATACTGGACACTATCAATGGAGAGTTATGCCATTCGGAATGAAAAACGCTGGCAGCACTTTTCAAAAATCCATGGACAAAGTGTTAGCTCCTCATAAGGACTATTGTCAGTCTTATATTGACGATGTTGCAATTTTTTCGGGATCATGGTCTGATCATTTGAAGCATATCGATAAAGTGTTCCAGACTTTGCGTCAAGTGGGTCTCACTGTAAATCTGGAAAAGTGTGATTTCGGGAAAACAGAAGTGAAATTTTTAGGACACGTGGTGGGTTCAGGAAGACATTCCCCTGATCCAGAAAAGGTAGAAGCTATGAAGAAACTGTCGGCACCAACTAACAAGAAGGAGTTGAGAACAGTGTTGGGAATAGCAAGTTATTACAGGGACTATATTCCAAATTTTGCAAGCATTGTGTTACCCTTAACTAACTTGACTAAGAAGAGAGTTCCCAAGGAAATTCCATGGAACCAACCAGAAGAAGAAGCCTTTCAAAATTTGAAAAAGCATTTAGTCAAAATGCCTTCCTTGTATACGCCACAGTTTGACAAACCATTTCAGCTTTACACTGATGCGTCCGCTAATGCAGTCGGAGCCTGTTTGTCCCAACTTGACGAAAATGGAAAAGAACATCCAATAGCTTTCTACAGCAAGAAGCTTACTCCGTGCCAAACCAGATGGTCTACCATAGAGAGAGAAGCCTACAGCGTCCTAGCCGCACTCCAGAAGTTTGACACCTGGATTTTTGGGACTGATATCGAGGTGGTGTCTGATCATAACCCACTTTCTTACCTTACCCAGGGATTACCACATGGTGCTAAACTTGCACGTTGGTCTTTGGCATTGCAAAGATACAATTTAAAAATTACCTATCGGAAAGGAAGCAGGCATGGAAATGCAGATGCACTTTCTAGATTTCCTTAGATAGAAAAATAGTTTTTATAGCTTTGTAATGGTTGCAAAAGTGTATATATTACATTAGTATTTTCTGTTATATTAGTATTTTTGAATCTTTAATTACTAAAATTTGGGCTGGCGAACAGGCTCTTTCTTCTATTAAAGTGTTTATATTACTTAAATATTCTTCTTTAGCAGCATAGTCTCTAAGGAGAGCTATGTGCTCTTTAAGGAGGGACATGTAAGACTCTAGGCATGTCTAAACTTGGCGACCGCCAAGGAGATAACTATCGCCAAGTGGTCCAAAACGAACAGTGAATGTAAAATCCCCATTGAGAGACGGAGAGGACGAACGAGACGGAAGGTGGAAGAGTGAAGCTTGGTGTGTCGCCGGCTTTCAGAACTAAGCAGATTAATGGACATAGTGAAATATATAATTTTCTAATAATATAACCTCTTATTTTCGTAGCTTGTCATGTGTTGACGTTGTGTGAGTGTGATTTTGAATTAAAAGTGTTCGTTAAGAAACGAGACTATTTCTTTGAGTGAACATTCCCTTACCTTTGGTGCACATGTGTATTGGTATATGAGATAATATGGTAGTTCTAACATTGTGATTTTAAAAAGAATGCTCAGCTACGACCAACTACGGTCAACAAACCTCAGTGGCGACTTCAATTTTTTGAATTTGTCCGTTTCATCGTTTTTCTCCTTATCACCTATAGTACACCTGGTACCAGGAATATTCATAAGTCTTCAAACTGAGTTCGACGATACCTTACATGCAATAATTATCTTTAAAATTGATAAACTGAAAGTGGTACCAATTGCATACCTGGTACTTTAAACTTTCATAATTCGTCAAAACAAAAGCCCAACATGCCATATTTATCTTGGAAATTGATAAACCGAAAGTGGTACTACCTATGCTATACCTGGTGCCTTAAACATTCATAATTTTTCAAGACAAGCCCAACGACACTAACATGCCATATTTATCTTCAAAATTGATAAACCAGAAGTAGTACCACCTATGGTACACCTGGTACCATGAATATTCATAATTCTTCAAGTTGAGTTCAATGATATCTTACATGCCAAAATCTACTTGAAAATTGACAAACCGGTTGAATGTGGACGGTAGTAACCATCAAAATCGACCACGAACGAGTAATAGAAACTTGTGTATGGCAACTCAACCGCCAAAACTTAATGTCTGCCAAGTTTCAACTCGATTGGTTAATTTGTACGCACAACGACCTATTTTAGTGCATAATAACTACTAATCAGTCCGGGAGCATAGCTTAATGTGGATTCTGAATCACAACGAACATCCACACTTAACCCATGAATCAAACCTGGCACCTTTAACATTCAAGGCCAGAGCGTTCATCCCATTGTTAATTTATTCTAATAAATTGTTACAAATAAATATTACAAGTTTTTTACAGTCTAATTATTGCAATATAAATTATTTATCATACCAAGCATTATTTTGATTCACATAATAACCCATGGATATTTGACAAAATTTAAAATATTTTCTTAAAAACAATTTTAAAATTCACTATGAAATTATAATTTTGATGATATATGATTCTACGATTTCATTTTACAACGGAAAGTAAACAAAATCAGCACATCTTTAAAAACGAATTACATTTTTGCAAATTCCATTAGCCAATCGCAATACGTGTTTCATTTGATCCCGGAGTAACGAACTGACTGTGACGTCAGCTCGCATAACCACCAAATTTATACTTTGTATTCAGCCCATAGTATCTTGCAACAAAATATGATTATTTTCATTTTTCAACGGAGATTTCCCGAAATTAAAATGTTTTTGAAAGTTAACTCACTCTAAATTGTCATACAGTTCAAATAACACATGCAATTTGAAGAACAAATATTTTCTTTAATTCTGTCTCTTCAAAAATTAAATTATTTCAATTTTAAAGATGTTATAAGCCATATAATTATAGTCCAATTCGTTCTGCCTATACTTTAACATTACGTTCATTCTCACTTAAGCCTAACATGTCGGAAAAACTAACTTCAAAATTATAGCAAACCTGTTTGGCAACTTTTGGCATATATATCTGAACCTCAATTACAAGTTGATCGCCTTTATCTGTCGCCAAATTATGAAATGAAAAAAAGTGGTTTTAAATTATTTAAAAATAGAAAGAATTATTTAATGAAGTTCAAACCATCGTAGGATTTTAAGTTGAAACATTCCGCATCCTATAATTCAATCCGTTTGAAGATCTATAGTTTAGTTAGGGCTGGACATTTGTCTAAATTTTTACATCAAAATCGGGCTAGAACTCGTTTTTTTATTTCGTTTTGGAAATTTCAATATTTTTTTCTTTTGATATCTTTTATCCTAGGTTCTCAATTTTTTTTTCTTTAAAAGATATCACCGAGATGAATCTATGGAATTTTTTGTATATTGATGTGAAGTTCCGTAAGCACGCTAGAAAATAGTCAATTTCGGCTTTTTTGCTGGAAGTTGTGCAGAGAATAGATACTTACTGTCGTTTCTGCCTTTTTAAGGTTGGCGGCGAAACGACCGTTTCGTCTGATAAATCTAAGTCTTAATTAGGAATTAAAATTTACATTAGAAATTGATTTGATATATTTTTGGTCTTATGTGAAAGATAAGTTGAAATACGAAAGAATTGTATTGTTTTCATCAATCCAACGATCACAGTAAGTTGTGGAAAACTAACATATATAGCTGCATAAAAATTTCTTCATTATGATAATTAATTTATCAATTTAACTAAATGAAATTGTTTTTTATAATAGTTTGATTTGAAAGTATTGAAAAATAATCACTTCGTATGAAAACAGCATGGGTTTAAAAATAATTAGAAAACAAAACAAATTGTTTCACGGATGTGTTTCTTCCAACAGGCTCTTTCCTTGTACAGTGCACGTGTTGCTGACTGCTCCAGATAATCTGAAAACAACCAACCAACCTTGTACTGTGCACTTTCAATTGTATTAAGAAATTTAATTGGTTGATTTAAACTGAAGTCATCTCTGGAGCAAAATGTCTTACACTGACAAAAGCTGGTTCCTCAAAAATCTAATTTAAAATATCTGGCATTAATCTTGTAACACTTAGTATATGTTACACAAATTATCCTAGTTTAAATAACACTTAGAATATCAAAAATAACATTGTATAATTATAAAACGAATGAATTTCAGGATACATTATAATTCAATTAGTTTCCCATGCCATACAGGCTATTGCCATAATAAAGGTTTTCAATATTATATTCTAAGCATAGTTTATTTTCAATGCGTGGATAGGCTTAACTTCACCATCTAATTGTTTTAAGTACATAAAGCACAGTTTGTCACGGGAGGTTTTACCAACCTGAACTGAATATTTAATCTATATATGCTCTACATTCCAATGTGTACTTTCAAGCCTCATGCACAGTGCCTAAAATAAGCACGCCTACTGATTACACGCATTGTGTGTGATGTATGTGTGTGTGCTGTTGAGGTCGGATGCCTCTGTTCATTTGCATATGAATTGTTATTATAACTATTAAATTATAACGTCACACTCTGAATTGAACGTGCGATGATAACTGACTGAGACGTCCAACAATGATATTGTTTGCATATCACTTCAGGTGTTGATTTTAAATCATTGTATGCAAGGGAAGTCGTGTAAAACTCTATACCGGTGGTAAAACTTTGTGTCTGATTTGAAGTAGGAGTTTGTAATCGCTCAATTTTTAAATGATTAGGGGTGGATTCAATTGCAAATCATGGTACCGAGATTGATTGTACACTACTGTATCGATACTGCTCTACAACAATGTAATTAACTATTGAAATGTACGTTGAGAAGGTTTGTGATGAAATCAATAACTCATGTCATAGCAACTTGGTGCATTTTAAACAGAAGTTACAATTAAACATATTGGAACATAATTCGGATATTCTCTGAGAACGAAGGGTGTCAAAGTTGCTTTATTTTCAATTGAACTATAGTACAGAAGTTGCATTACCAAGATGGCTCAGAAATTGGCCGTACACTGCTGTATTGATACTGCTTTGCAACTTTGTAATTGATTATTTTTATGTACGTTGAACAGTTTTTATGTTGAATTCGTTAACTCCTGTCTTAGTAACTAGGTGGTTGGTTGTATTCAGATTATCTGGCGCCGTCAGCAACACGAGGGCTATAATGCACAGAAACATTCGTCATTAGACAAGCCAACATACATTTACAAACACCCATGCCTAACACGGGACTCGAACCCGCTACCTCGTGGTTTAGAAGCTAGCACGCTAACCACTATACCGTTTGGTCGGCAAGAAGTTAGCAGAGCGGCAACTAGGAGGCATTTAAACAGAAGTTAGACAGCGACATATTGGAAGATAATTTGGATATTTTATGAGAACTAGGGGTGTCATAATCGCACTATTTTCAATTGCACTATACTAAGTTACACAACATTATTAATTTTCAGTAAGTGAAAAGGATTAGGAGCTGTCTTAACAACGTTTAAAAGAGAAAAGAACGCTACGCTAAAAATATCCGTTTTTCCCCTTTATACTCCTTTATCGAATTTGTACAAGAATTTCAGAGATGAGTATGTTTAATATACCTCAAAATGCATTACGACATTAATTTTGATCAAATTTTGATGGAGTCATTTTTGACAATTATTGAAAAACATGTTTTTCAATAGCAATTACCTTTTGCGCATGTGCAATTTTGACAAAAACCTTTATGACGTGTCCCATGATCACCACACATCAGTTTTCCAAAGTTTAACATCATAGGCAATTCCGTTTGGGAGTTATGCTGATCACAGATCACATACACATTTTTCTTTACTTATTAGAAAAGTTCCATAATGTGCATAAATGCATTAAAAAAAAACGAAACTTTTTTATACTGATTGCAATACTTTAATTTCCCTATGTTAACATACGCACAATTGAAAGTATATATAAAAGCTATTCAATTACTACTATCACAACTAGTATTTAGCTTTAACTTTTCTAATTTTGATAGCCACATTTTTTTCTCTTTAAAATTATACTCTCATAATTTTAATGAATATTGAATTATTGACGGAATCGTATAAAATATACCGGGGACAGAGCATTTAAAAAAAATTAATTTAAAAAATAATTTAATTTGAAAATATTTTCACGTCAAAGTGTTAGAAATGTTGTATCTTATTTTGCAATGCAAATCGAACCCAATATATGCATTCACTTTCTAATACAATTTCAATATCGGCATTTAAATTATGCAAGGAACATTTTCAACATTTTGCTATGAAAATTTGTTTCTCCATTTTCAATTTCTGTATAGAGAATTGTGGAAAATTTCCCACAAGCTACAAAGCATCGAATTCTCCTAAGGAAAAATTCATCTTACAAAATCTCTATACTTTAGAATGGAATGATGAAAATGGGAAACCCAACGAACCCAATAACAAAAGAAGAATCACAACTTTAAGGAGAGGAGGGGGGGGGGGGGGAAACAAAAATGTCATAATAAGAATAAGAATAATCCCCTGATTTTTCCATCAGAAAAGTTCATAGAATCCATCTTTTTGCAGTAGAGTGGGGTCCCTAAAAATGTATATTCTTGGATACAATTTATAAACGAAGGTAATTTGAAGAAGTTTGACTCGTACGCTTGTATCCTAAAATGTACAGAGAAATCAATCTGAATATCTGGTGTTTGATGAGAATATTATAATAAAAGTAAGATGAATATCAGTGATGGTGGTATCCCTTATGTTGGGACAGGATATTTCTTTTGGATTCGTGGTAGAATTCTTCTTGGGGTTGTAATGGCAAAGGACTTGCATCAAATTATAGAATGAGAAAGTTCTAAAAAAATCTCTTAAAAAAAATAAGGATTGGTATTTTCTTCATCTTCAGTGCATATTGAAATGCTGAATTTCTTTTTAACTTTTAGGGATTTCTTCTTTGTAACTTTTGTTTGTATGGTTAATATATAACATTCTTTTAGATTGAAGCATTGCCCGTTTTATATTGCATTCTATGAACCCATGTCTTTAGTTAATGATTGGTGGCCAATGTGGCATCAACATTATTACCAATCATTTATACAAAAGCCACGGCGGATTGAAACCAGATGGCAATTTTTTTTTTTTTTTTTGGTTAATGAACTAGGTATGTGGATTTTGAAGAGACATTATCCGCAAAACGAATGAACTGGTACCCACACGCAAAGTTGAATGAACTGGTAACAGTCTGTGGTACAATACGCAAAAATTGTATATACTTCATCTTCAGTGCATATTGAAATGCTGAATTTCAAAGTTTCTTTTTAATTTTTAGGGATTTCTTCTTTGTAACTTTTGTTTGTATGGTTAATATATAACATTCTTTTAGATTGAAGCATTGCCCGTTTTATATTGCATTCTATGAACCCATGTCTTTAGTTAATGATTGGTGGCCAATGTGGCATCAACATTATTACCAATCATTTATACAAAAGCCACGGCGGATTGAAACTAGATGGCAATTTTTTTTTTTTTTTTTTTTTGGTTAATGAACTAGGTATGTGGATTTTGAAGAGACATTATCCGCAAAACGAATGAACTGGTACCCACACGCAAAGTTGAATAAACTGGTGACATTCCGTGGTACAATACTCAAAAATTGTATATACTTCATCTTCAGTGCATATTGAAATGCTGAATTTCAAAGTTTCTTTTTAATTTTTAGGGATATCTTCTTTGTAACTTTTGTTTGTATGGTTAATATATAACATTCCTTTTAGATTGAAGCATTGCCCTTTTTATATTGCATTCTATGAACCCATGTCTTTAGTTAATGATTGGTGACCAATGTGGCATCAACATTATTACCAATCATTTATATAAAAGCCTCAGTGGATTGAATCCAGATGACAATTTTTTTTTTTTTTTTTTTTTTGGTTAATGAACTAGGTATGTGGATTTTGAAGAGACATTATCTGCAAAACACATGACCTGGTACCCACCAGCAAAGTTGAATGAACTGGTGACATTCCGTGGTACAATACGCAAAAATTGTACAAAAACGCATTCAAATATTACGCTATCATATGTCATCAAGAAATATCAAAAGGGTTATGAATTTTTTATGAATGTGAGGTTAGTATTATAAAAAATATTATAAATACTACAAATACGAGTTTTTTTTTTTTTGTGTGTGGAAATGTCTATAATTGCATGTCAATCGATTCTTCAATGAATCAGAAAGTAACGCAATATCCCCATTAAACAGGGGTAGAAATAAACTGATTTGAAGTGTTAAACTTTTATTAGAACCCCTTATAATAATCCCGAATCCCGTTCAAATCCGGCTTGCAACTCAAGTAGTAGATACTATTAAAAGAGAAATTATATCTTGTGTGACATCTTTAATTAGACGTTGTCTAATGGAATACAGTATGTTAACAAACCTAACGAAATGCAATACTTTTTGTTTTTACCTGTCACATAATTACTATTCGAGATTTTCTGAGTTTCCACACTGTGTAATTAGTTGCTGATGCAAACTAATTGGAAAATGGAAGTTGTACTTTCAGAGGCTAATAAACATTTAATTATTGGTACCGTGAGTATACAAACGGCAGTGGGAGGTGACTACTACATTGTGTTGAATATACTTAACTAAATCTAGTGTGATACTAATAAGAAATTTAAAAGATTTTCACTTAGTTCCCAAAATGATATATCATTACACAGGGTATTCTAAAAGATCAGACATATTTGAAAATGAATAATATAACACATAAAAATAAAGTTTCTAATATAAATCAGTTATATATGCATTGCGATTTTTTATATTCATTAAGAGAGCACCGTTTCTGTTGCCAGAGTGTGCTTGTTTTTAATATTTAAAATTAGATGCGATCTCTATCAGCAAAATATGCTGTAAACTACTTTTCAAAATTTATTCATTAAAAAATGAATGTGAATTTATGCACTCACATCCAAATATCTTTTATTTATTCGGATTGAAACAAATTATTTTATTATTTATTTATTTATTAAAACTATTTTGGCAACAGGAACGAGTTTCTTCAATGATCGGTTAAATGCTATTTCAACGCGAATGGATGACGGCAAGTTGGTTTATTAGTATTCTGTAAAAGTGGCCTTTTAGTGACAGTGACAGCTGCCAAAATTTGATAGAATGCATTGTCATCGACATCGAATCTATCTGTCAAGTTTCAGCCGAATTGGATTACGGCAAGAGGGGTCATTAGGCGTCAGCAGATTTGCCTGTCACCAACAAAAATACTCACATGCACACAAAATTGAAGTTAATATGCGGAATTTAAAAAAATAAATACCCATAGAAATGTATTGTTTGCTAGAATCTACTGAGAAAATTAATTAATTTTAGTTACTTTAAAAAAAAAAATTGTTACGAATACCAACAAAAGACGTTTTTCAATAAAATACCAAAAGAAAACGGTCTGAAAGCGGCAAGAGCTGTAAAAGGAAATTTCAATCATGCTATGACATTGGTTGGAATGGTGGTTATTTCGATAAAATTGTTATGTAGTTTTTACAACATGATTTTTGAATTTAATGAATGTTTTGAAATCACTCGTGTTTTTCGAATTTGATTCTTACATTTTCAAATTACATCTCGCAAAGCATTAGAAAAATGTACATCACTGTATAACTGATTAATGTAAACCCAGTCTGTTTAACTTAAAAATGTATTTTAGTATAAAGTTATTGAAAAAAAGTTAAATATTCATTAATTAATTCTTCTATAAAAACCCAAGCCTAACAAGAAGTGATTGCTTATGGGGTCTCATTCCAGTAATCACAATTTAGTTCATTTAGTACAAGTATCCCAAAGAAAATAAAAGCGGACACTTTGCGACGGCCCTTAGATTTAATAACTTTTTCTAGCTGATCATTTTGCTTAGCATTTTTTTTTACAAAAACTAGTTGTTTGGGAGATCGCAGTTAATATACGTAGGATTAAAAAAAAAAGAGAATAATAATCATTTTTCGGTGACCTAACTGGCAGATGATAAGGGAGTATTGTATGAGGAATTTTTCCAGGAAAATTACTTTATTTTTACTCATTTGAGGTCGCAAAATTTTTTGATTTTGCCAATTTTTACAATAGCACAAGACTGACCATTGTACTTGTAATTTCCTTTGATATATATATATATATATATATATATATATATATATATATATATATATATATATATATATATATATATATATATATATATATATATATATATATATATATATATATATATATATATATATATATATATATTAGATAGATATAGGATAGATAGGATTTAAAAAATTAGATAAATACCTTTGCGGTTACCTAACCAAACAGTCGGTAGATGGTTATCGTGTTTGACTTTTCTCCAGTTAAGTTACTATCTCGTTCATCATTTATGGTCACTAAACATTTCCCTTTTGATGATTTCTACAACAGCAACTGATTTAACAAAAACAAATAGAGTTTGGTAAGGAAAGGCATTCACGACTTTTCTTATTGAATTTAACTACAGCTTCTTTTAAGCTTTATTTTTAGTTGTTCTGTAAACAAAAATATGCCTGTGTACCAATCTGTAAAAGTTCCACATTCTTAGGCAAATCTAGAAATTAGCAAATATTTCTTCCGCCAAAATTGTAATAAAACACAGCAATCTCGAGCAATTATTAGTTATTACTGTAAAAATATCGCCATATTCGACCCATTTGTGAGTTCTGTCAATACTTACGTATTGTCTCGTCGACCGTTGCCCGAAACGCATGAGTTTAATGGAGGTCCATTTCTAATCGGACCAGCAACGTCCAAGGTGTCTCTTGGAATGTCTCAGCTGCTAGGAGGAAAAGCCATCCTTCCGATCTAACCGTTTTAGCGGACAAGGGAATTCGTGTAACGAAGACTTGTCTTGCCAACTGTCTAAGGGATTATACATAAGTACCATTTTGTTTCGAATCCACTTCACCTACTTATATCATCTCCTTTAAGAAAGTCTTAGGCACAATAGATGCCTTTTTTTCTTTTTTTTTTGAAAATTACGTCTAAATTTTGTTTTTTAATTACAATTCATTCATCATTAGTTAAGGTATACATATACAATTGAGATGATTTTCTTCAATTTTTAGGTTATAATTTCAAACTTTTTGGCAGTATATCAGAAATAAAAATGATGCATTTTTATATATAAACCTTTTTTTTTTTTTTTTTTTTTTCGTAAATTTTTTAATCAGCTAATTGCAATTAAAGTGACTAATTACGACATTATTAGAACATACATAAATAAACTTGTAATTAACTTAGAGGTATTATTTTTTGTTGAAAATAAGAGATATTATATTGACGTATGTCCCTATGGAGAATTTTGAATCTGGTTTCAATATTTATTTAATTATGTGTTTTTAAATAAAAAGTTTTAAAAAATACATAGTTTTTAACAAACATTAAGATTAAAGTATGCATAAGAAATGTGTTTACAACAATATATATTAGATTCTCCATAGAAAACACATTTACAACTATTGTATACAAAAGAAAATTAGAAATTTGTAAATCGGACCATTTATTATGAAGTTATGACCGTTGGCGCAAAGTCATATAACACCAAATGCCATTCTTCAGAAAACGCGTTTAAAGTTTACCACACTAACGAACATGACACAAAACAGGTTCACAAAACCTACAGTAATTTAAAAAGTAATTTGAGTCTCAGAAAGAAAATGGTATCATTTTAATGGTAATGAATTCGGGAATATTTTTAAACCAAAAAACAAAAACGCAGACTGACTTGAGTCAAATTTCGCAATTCCTAATGTTGCACAAATTGTCTCTATATATTGTAAATAGTGACGTATTATTTTAAAATTCTATTGTAATTTATTTTTATCTTATTTTATTTATTAATTGCGATTATACAGGTTAGAAAAAGGTGGCAACACCTAAAGCAATCGAGAAGTTTCGAGATGTTTCTTTTCCGATGAATTGGCTGGAAATTTCTCGATTGTTCTCTCGCGCCAAGTATAAATAAGACTGTAGACCGGGAAAGTTTTCAGATTGACTTCGGACTTCGTTGAAAGCTGATCGCTTTGTTTACCTATTGGAGTGAGCTTGTATAATCGCTGAATTCGAAGTTATTTTTGTTGAAGCTTGTGTTGAAGCTTGAGAGTAATTAAACTGTTGCCTGTGAATAAATTTTGTGAGTTTTAAGAAGAGAGAATAAATATTTTTATACCGTGAAAACTGTGCCATCATTGCCTCAGCGGAAAAATTCGTAACACTAATGTATACGTATACCTTTATGTATAAAACTAGTCATTTCATAGAACAATACGATAATGTATATTGACCTGGATCAAAATATTTGACATTTTTACGAATTTCTCTAGTTATTCTATAGAAGGACTTAGTTTTATTCAAATAGTATGCATTATTATGTACTCTGCATCTCAATTAAAATTAATTCCATACAATTCCTGCATTTCTGACATTTCTGATACCATACATCCCTCCTCTAGTCTAATTTATCCAACACCTAATCTCTCGGGGTGACACCTTCAATTTAATAAAATCGCATATTTCTTCCTCGAAATGAAAAGTAAAAAATCCTCAACAACAAGATAAAGAATAAAAAATACATAAAAAAAATCGGAAAAGTTCTCACAAAAACATACGTTCCAGGAATAATGCATAAGCAGAAAAGGAAGTAGAGGAAGGAATATAAGTTGCACCAGCTGCTGCGCCAAGAAGAATAAATCGCCAACCTCTGTGCAAGGTCATTGATTTCCTTGCTGTCTCGATATGCCAAAGACGTCTGTCGCCACTCATTCCGATTCACTGACCACAATACAGTGTTTCTCTTTCTCCAATGGACACTCCCCCCCCTCCCCCCTTTTCAGATGTGATTAAAAACTAGGGAACAGCACATGATTCGATTCTCTGGATATGCTTGTAAGAGGACTTTCGTATTTCAGCTATGTTTCTGACACGACGACTGTTGTAGTTTTTTTTTTCTCTTCTTTCTAAATCCTTTCTATTAACTTCTATTTAGTGTGTGCGTTTGTCGATGGGGGGGGGGGGGGAATATGCGGAGGCCTAATAATTAACCCTTTTACTGTCATCCAATCGGGCTAAGAAATTTAGCAGATAGATTCGATGTCGATGAAAATGCGTTCTATCGAATTTTGGAGGCTGTCGCTGTTATTAAAAAAGCCGATTTACTGATGAACCAACTTGCCGTCATTCAATCGCGCTGAAATACCATTCAACCGAATTCATGAAAAAACTCTTTCCTGTTCCCCAAATTGTTTTAATCAGAATCAATAAAAGATATTTCGATGTGAGTGCATAAATTCAAATTCATTTTTAATGAATACATTTTGAAAAGTAGTTTATCGGATATTTTGCCGATAGAGATGTTTTTAATACACTGTTAAAAAAATTTGTCCACCATGCACCAAAATTTGGTTCCCATTTAGCTGCCACCAACATTTGGTGCTTAGTTTCACGATTTAATGGTGCTTACGGTCCGAGGTTGCACCATTAAATCGTGAAACTAAGCACCACATGTTGGTGGCAGCTAAATGGGAACCAATTTTTGGTGGAAGGTGGAACAAAATTTTTAACAGTGTATTTAAAATTAGATGCCAACACCAAGCACACTCTGACAACAGAAACGTCACTTTGTTAATGAATATAAAAATTGGCGATGCGTATAAAGGATTTATATTAAAAACTTTCTTTTTATGGGTTATATTATTTTTTCGTTTCGTGGACTGCAAGGAACATTCGAGTTAATTAATTCTAAACACGAAGGTTTTTTATTTTCAATATGTTATTTTGTAGAACTTATTAAATGATTTAAGAATAATTGAGTGGTGAAATGTTTTGTAAAATATGCCTTGGATGTGGATTCATGCCAGAGATACGAGCAGTCATTGACAATTGAACAACGCCATGTATTTTAAATGTATCTGATAAACTTTGCAGGATATCTCATTTTAAGAGAATATAAATTGTGCCATCAGAAAATGAAAATTGTCTTGTCATCAAAAAGGTGATAATGAAAATCCTCAATTGTATACTACAAAATTTGAGCATTAATAAGTATTTTATTTTGGTTCAATACTAGTAAGTGATTTTCTATTGCTATATGTAGATACATTTGATACATTTTTAAATGTTAGGGGCTCACTATCAACAATGTTGTTACGAATATTCTTCTCAGAGAAATGTTGAAAAAAATTAATATATATATATTTCTAAGAAATCTTATTTCAGCAACAATACGTTTTAAACAATCTTACACCATATCATCAGTCAAACTGAATCAACAACAACAAAAAAGCAAGTTTTTTCTTTTATAAAAACCAGAGATCCAAATATACATGCCAGTTAAATACAAAACATCCACTGACTAAAACGGATTATAGACTCTAATTTATTCCAAAACGAGACAATAATAGTTTACTACATTCTTCAGGTACTGGGAACATAATTTACAAAAAGAAAATTTATTTAAATGCTGTAATTAAAATTAATGAAGGTTATGACGTCACAGTCAAGTCCTTTGCGCGGGAATAGATGAAACACACATTGGAATTGATTAATGCAATATGAAAATTCTAATTAGTTTTTAAAGATGAGGGTGTGATTGGTCATAAGCAGGTCAGAAGTACTGCCATTCCATGCAACCCTTCTCCTAATAACACTGTGAATAATACCCATTCATAATACTCATTGTAGAATAAAAATAGAATAAGACTTAACAACATATTTGAGTAAAGTACATTTATTTACGAAATCTTGATATAATTATAGAGTTATGCAGTATTTACTAGTTCCTATATGAATAAGTTGTAACTTCGTCTAAAGCAACATAGGTTTTGGCTCACTGGTATTAACCACTAGGGAAGTTATAAATGTATTCAATAATTAATATTTAAGAGTTACAGATTTACTTTCAATAATCTATATGTTAACGTAGGGTAATGAGAGTATCGAATTCATCCAAAAATCGATTTTTTTTTTTTGCATTTCTCCACGTTTAAAAAAAAAAAAAAAAAAAAAAAATTGTTAAGAAAAATTGTATGTCTGTGTGTATGTGTGTCTGTGGTCAGCATAACTTTCGCATGGATTGGCCTACGATGTTTAAATTTTGAGTACATGCGCATAAGGTAGTTGCCATTAAAAAATTCAGCAACTGCTAAAAAAAAAAAAAAAAAAAAAAAAAAATCGGATTTTTTTAATTTTGAACAAAAGAGCCATCGTAATACCAGCATCTCTACCATTAAAAATACGATACAGGCTTACAAGAAATAAAACCTAATGTCTTTGTGTCTTTAACACATAATTTATTCTTTTGAACATCACCCATAAATGATTGTTTATTCAGTGTTTCACTTACAAGAAAGAATAATGTAATATTTATCTAAAAAATATTGCCAAATTCCCCACTTTGGTGGAGTTGTTTTATAAAAATTTTCACCAAAAATATCGCCAGAGTGGGAATTTTTTTTTTCCATTAATGTAAATGATAAATTACACAAATCCAATGCAAATGTCACTGTAGGGATGAACATTAAGTGTAATTGAAAATTGTGCAATGTTCCATACCTTTAGTTTCTATTTAACAGAGAAGAATTTCTTCAATTTTAATGTTTTTGTTTCGAATGAAATCAACTGTATAAAAATATATTAACGGATCGAAAAAAAAAACGAAAAAAAACATGTAGCAGTTAAGATTTAATTTTAAGTTGTGACTAAACATGATTCTGTTTTAGCTGTTAGTTTGAAAAAAGTTGTTGATAGAAGAAAATAATCTATTGACTAAGTTCTTTAAACTAGTTAATTATTTTGTAGAGCAAATACGCTTGAGATTTATTCAGCGCAACTATTTTTTCTTATTTTCATGTCAACAATTGCGTTGTTATCCTTTCAAAAATTATTCTCACAAATTAAACTTTTTATTTAGAAGCTTTACTTAGAATACCTGATACCTTGTTGTTCCATTCAGGTAATATTTTAATTTGTAAATATCACTAAAAAGTAGCTGCAATCAATGTACTCAAATTAAAATGCTTGATGAACTACACTTATATGTAACACCAGGGATTTATTTTGACTAAGAATTAAAATATTAAAAACAATTAACAATCTTAAAAATTAAATTTTCGCTCACTTTAACTCAAAATGGAACATTTTAAAGTAATAATTTTAAAGTATTGTTAAATAATTACTTTTATATGTATCGAATACATATATTTACCTTTTTTAAAAACATTTCTATAAATTATTAACAACTATCTCTTTTAGCCATATGATTAGCTCCCGCCAAGCCATACAGGTGGTTATCAAATTAATGGAAACCTCCTAGATTTATAAGGAACCGGATTTACTAATATGACATAAGACCACCTTTGGTATTAAATACAGCATGGATCCACATGGAAATCGAATCATACAATCGGATCGAAGTGTTGAATACTGTGTTTAGATGAACCATTCTTCATTTATTTTTATACATTACAATCCGCTTCAAAACCTCTCTTTCACTCAGTTTCTCTTACCGTCCATTATTTTGCTTTACAGGTGGTTATCAAAATAATAGAAACATCCTAGATTTATAAGGAACCGGGTTTACTAATATGACATAAGACCACCTTTGGTATTTAATACAGCATGGATCCACATGGAAATCGAATCATACAATCGGATCAAAGTGTTGAATACTGTGTTTAGATGAACCATTCTTCATTTATTTTTATACATTACAATCCGCTTCAAAACCTCTCTTTCACTCAGTTTCTCTTACCGTCCATTATTTTGCTTTACAGGTGGTTATCAAAATAATAGAAACATCCTAGATTTATAAGGAACCGGGTTTACTAATATGACATAGGACCACTTTTGGTATTTAATACAGCATGGATTCAGATGGGAATCGAATCATACAATTGGATCGAAGTGTTGAATACTGTGTTTAGATGAACCATTCTTCATTTATTTTTATACATTACAATCCGCTCCAAAACCTCTCTTTCACTCAGTTTCTCTTACCGTCCATTATTTTGCTTTACAGGTGGTTATCAAAATAATAGAAACATCCTAGATTTATAAGGAACCGGGCTTACTAATATGACATAAGACCACCTTTGGTATTTAATACAGCATGGATCCACATGGAAATCGAATCATACAATTGGATCGAAGTGTTGAATACTGTGTTTAGATGAACCATTCTTCATTTATTTTTATACATTACAATCCGCTTCAAAACCTCTCTTTCACTCAGTTTCTCTTACCGTCCATTATTTTGCTTTACAGGTGGTTATCAAAATAATAGAAACATCCTAGATTTATAAGGAACCGGGTTTACTAATATGACATAGGACCACTTTTGGTATTTAATACAGCATGGATTCACATGGGAATCGAATCATACAATTGGATCGAAGTGTTGAATACTGTGTTTAGATGAACCATTCTTCATTTATTTTTATACATTACAATCCGCTTCAAAACCGCTCTTTCACTCAGTTTCTCTTACCGTCCATTATTTTGCTTTACAGGTGGTTATTAAAATAATAGAAACATCCTAGATTTATAAGGAACCGGGTTTACTAATATGACATAGGACCACTTTTGGTATTTAATACAGCATGGATTCACATGGGAATCGAATCATACAATTGAATAGAAGTGTTGAATACTGTGTTTAGATGAACCATTCTTCATTTATTTTTATACATTACAATCCGCTTCAAAACCTCTCTTTCACTCAGCTTCTCTTACCGTCCACTATTTTGCTTTGCCAAGCTTGTCTTGTCGCGTTGTGTGTACGCTGTCATGACTTCAGACACCGTACCTCTAGACACACTCCAAAACGCTGGAATGTTTTGGTCACAGTTGTCCCACCTAGTCGGGCTCCTACAATTTGGCCTCTTTGAAAGTCTGAGATATGACGTTTTACGCTTTGGAAAAAATTCCAAGACGTATACAACTTCACTGAAGCTATCTCATACGTGCCAAAATACATACTTTTTATATTAAAAGAAAATGGTGTCTAGGATTATATTTTAATAATTCGGAAACCCATTCCTAAATGTCACTTTTATTCACCGGTGTTTCCATTATTTTGATAGTCACCTCTATAAATCGATAACGTGTTTTCTTCTTGCACTCTCCCCCCCCCCCCCCAAATCATTTCCATCGTCATTCACCAAAACTCAATTTTGTAGATCATAAAGTTCAAAACAGTTTTCACCCTGATTTATATCTCCTTTTTTCTCTCCTCCTTCAAACCCACGATACCTGGTAAAAGCGAATGAAGATACAAAACAAAACCGAAATATTCAGTCTTATATAAATTACCCCCAATATTATTAGTGTAGGGGGGGGGGAGGGAATATTTTCAGTAAGGCGCTTCATCTTATAAAATAATATAAAGTAAAATCGATGGTTTTCGTGACACTGGAATGCGTTCGGGATCAGTTTTTTAGTAAACAACTGCGGAAACGATTGCTAAATCAATATCTTTCTCTCTCTATCTCTCTTCATTTTGCATCTTTTTTTTTTTTTTTTTCTTCTTTGGAGGAAATACATTTTTTAGTGGGATTAGGCCTGATGCCTTTTACATAACGCCACGCAGGGAAGAAATAACAAATTTATGATCATGAGATTTTTTTGTGCTCACTTTTTTCCCCCGCTTAAACTTCTCTGTAACGGGGAAAGCAAACAATGAATATGATTTTCCACTTTATGAGTTGGTGAAGATTTGATGAAATTATTATGATCAAAAGCGAAAATATTGGAAAAGGTAGGAAATGCAAGATTTTCGCGTTTCCCAGTTCCCACTGGGAAACTGACCAATTTTCAACTTGTTTTACTACAATAGGATATTTTGTTCTTTGCTTTTAATCATATTTTCACTCATTAAACGCAACAATTTAATGAAAGGCAAACCTTAATTTTGATGTCACTTCTTTTTTGAAATGACGTCAAGTGGAAAGACAAAAATGCTGCTGCAACGGTATTACTTTTAAACTGGCATTAATATGAAACCTACCAATATTGTTAAGCAATTTCTATTTATATAATTGTAAATAGTGTACATATTTGTATTAAAGTTCAGATTGATTTAATTTATTTGTTATCAGATATACGCAGGCTTGTAGAAGTGGGCCACACCTGAATGAATCAAGAAAGTTTGCGATGTTTTCCCTCTGCATGCTGATCGCCTAAATTATTTGCTCTAGATTTTTTGGGAAAGTTTCTCGAGAGGCTATAAATATTACCAGGGAGTAGAATTTCAGTCAGTTGGTTTTGAGCACAGTTTTGGAAAAGAGTTCAGCATTTGCTTTTGTGGAGTCTGAATTATGGCTGTAGTCGAAGCTGTTATAGCATTGAAGCTTTTTTTTTTTTTTTTTCAAACCCATTGACTGTCATGCACGTATATATACGTCTTAGGATCCTCAGTTTTTCCAGCAATACACAACATTTTTAAATGTATAAATAAAATTTAAAATAAAATATTTTTTAGATATTTTCATTGGGATTATAGTCTATAACCTATCTAAAACAAGACAAATAAAAAATAATTAAAAAAAATTATGTATTTGAATTAGAAATATAATTGAAAAATTATTGCAGGGAAAACAACTGGCGAATTTCGCCCATTCCCATAACCGTCAGTGGGTTAAGAGCGAGTTATTAATTAACGAAGTTTAAATCTTGAATTTTTACTTTGTATAAGCTGTATCGTCATTTTTTTTTTAGAGAATTCGTAACAGTAATTTTTTTTAAAGAAATACTGTTAGGAATTTTCATATGAAATAGATCTAACTTTAAATTATATTTTCTTCTTTTCAGTAGTATGGTGATTGAACTTCCGTGTAATTATTAAAATTTATTAGAAAATTTATAAACTCAAAATTTAAAATCATTGACTTTTTATTAAAGTTTTTAATAATCATTAAAGTTATCAATTAAAGTTAATAATCCTATTAATCATTAGATTAATCAATTAAGTTAATATACTTGAACTTTTTTATCTTTTAGAATCTGTGTCGTCACTTTTTCTGAGCTGAGGAAATTTGTAACAGTATTTTTTTAAAGAAATACTGATAAGAATTTTCATATAAAATAGATCGAATTTTAAAATATATTTTTTTCCTTTCTATGGTATGGGGATTGAACGTCCGTATAATTCTTAAAATATATTAGCATATTTCTGACTTCAAAATTTAAAATCGTTAACCATACAACATTGTTTCTTTATGGTGACATTAAAAAATACTTATGTTTTATTTTAGGATTGACCTTCTTTATTTTTTGCAGACTACTTAATATTACTTTACTTATTCAATCACTTTTTACCTTTTTTTCTTACTCTTTCATTTGATTTTTCTTATCAAATTTTTTTTTTTTTTTTTTTTTTTTTTTTTTTGTGTGTGTGTGTGTGTGTGTGAATCAGTCTGTATAAATGAATGGAGTTTTTCATGAGCTTTATGCTTTACTTTGTTTAAATTTTTTTTTATAGAAACAGCTTATCTTTAATAAAATTGACGCATTTTAAGTAATATAAAGATTGCAGAAAATAATAAAAGAAGTGGAGTATCATTGAAACAAAATAACCCCTCACTTCCAAGACTTTTGTTTACGTCCCACTGAGACAATAGAAAATAATCTCTAAAAATAATGAAAAATAAAATAAAAAGTAATATAGATATATTTTTTAATCTTACAAATGGCGCGTCAATAAAAACTTATAAGCTTTAAATTTCCATATTTCCATCTAGAAATGAAAAATTAGTCTGGTGTTTATTTCTGATACCATTATCTCATTATCTAAATAGTATTATATACATTTTATATGAATAAATACGTATTAGTAATCTTTTTTTAGAATTCGACATTAATTTATTTTATCTTTTCAAAGCGCGTATTCCTATCTTTAATTCTTTCACCTGTTCATTCAATAGCAGCCGATTCTAAACTAATTGTGTGCTACACTATCTACCAATAAGTAATTGGACACCTGTTGTAAAAGAGATAAACACAATTTATTCATATTTAATAGATATTAGATCCGCCACTTGAGGCAATACCTATTTAACCTTCCGGGTCATGCTTTCCACGAGTGTTTGGATGATGGACAGTGGTATTTTCCTCGACTCGGCTTAGAGAAGACATGCAAGTTCTTTAATCGAGTTTGGACGTTTGCTGCACCCCTTAATTTGGAGATCCAACTCGTCCCAGAGATGTTCTATAGGATTCACGCCTGGACTCTGAGCAGGCCAGTCCAGTCGGTTCACCCCGTTGTCACCATACCCATCCATGGTGGACTTCGTAACATGACAAGAGATGTTGTCATCCTGGAAGTAACAATGATCCAACCCGTAAAATTACCACAGCGTAGGAAGCACATAGTTATCTAGATTAATGGAGTAGGAGTCGGCGTTGAGCCTACCATGAATTCGGATCAAGGGTGACGTAGATCAGGACCGCAGATATCCTCATTGGCATGGGTGTCCAAATACTTATTGGTAGATAGTGTATTTATGATGACAGCGTTTACGTAACAGAGAGTCTCATAATTAGTATTCAATTTTGCTCGCTCTTGAGTCGAATGGCTTTAGAGTTCAACACCCCTGGTATTTTAATTTCCGCAAACCTCAGTACAATTCCCACGGTTCCATACAATGATGGTTTCAATTGCGTTTCACGAGAAGATGCTTATACACACTCTTCCTATCTCCCTTCCTAATCACACATAAAATATCTCTCTCTCTCTCTTTTCCCAACGTCTAACTCAATTTAATAAATGTGTTCGACTGCCTCAAAAAATAATGTTTACTGACCCGCCACACTGCCATAATTTGCACTAATATTTGAGAACATTGCTAATATTAATGTGAATAGACACTGTTGAACTATTACCAACTTGTATACGAATACATATGAGAGAACCAAAAACAGTAACTCTCATTTCAGTTTATATAGTCAAATCGTTCATTCTTTTATTGATCGAAACTGCTTGGTGTCTGTCAAGCATTTATTACAGTTTTGCAAGTAGAGTTTGTAAGTAAGTTGTATAGGTTTTGCCAGGAGAAAAATAGTTTCTTGATACTTTTAATTGTCCATTTTAAGCTTTCTTTTACAAGTATTAATTATTGCATCTGTAGTGACAAACCTATTTTCAAAATCCCTTTTTAATTAATTTTTTCCCTTTAAAGCGTTTCTAAAACTTTTTATTCCCTTTTCCAATCATCGTTTTCATTCAATGATATTTCCACGCTTCGCACTGTGTCAACACTTTCCCAAGGCATAAGTTACTTAATATTCATCCTTGCTCGTTATTGCATCGTACTAATTTAGTTCCACAAATCCATGGTACTTTCATTTCTGCCCACTGTTCTATACAATACCTGTTTTACAGAGATTCCATGAGATGATGATGACTGGATTGATTCTCATGCTAACATAGTGCTTAGTAAGACCTGTACCTCTCTCACTGCCCCAAATAGCTAAATGAAATGGTCTCGACTACTGCATATTAAAAAACTATTTCATGATTCATCAAACAAACTGCTAATTGATGGAAATTATTTGAATTAATATTTTTTTATAAATAGAAGTGGTTTTTCTATGCAAAGTTTTAATAAGCTGCGCTGGAAAATGCTTTTCAAAAGTTGAGAATAGTTTAACCTTTTCATGTCTGCAGCTATAGGGTGTTCAGCGAAAGACTCCCTGATTTTATAATAAAATAACTCAAAAAACGAAGATGATTAGAAGAATGAAATAAATTGTATAGTTATTTTGAAAACTGCAAAAATGTAAAATGGAAGTTTCGAAATTAGTTACAAATGTTGCTATCAGATAGCGCTGTAGTTGCGAAATTCGAGAATAGGTTATAAATTTGACCTCTGCAATCAGTCGTTGCAATAACGCTAACTTCCTTTCAAGTTTAAACAGTGGAACTGTCCGAAAACTGATTGCTCTGAGCTTCAAAACACTCTTTATTCGCAAGGACTACAGTGTACAGCGCCACCTGTTGGTAACATTTGTAACTAAATTGAAAATTAAGTATCAGATTCATACCTTATTTTGTTCATTATACTATCAATCTTTGTTTTTGAGTATTTAATTTTAAATTTAGAAAATCCTTCACTTGACACCCTGTATTAAGGTATACATATACATTAGGAATTGCAAAAATTTACTCAAGTCTGTTTTTTTTTTTTTTTTTTTTAAATATGTTCCCGAATTCATTACCTTTAATATAATGCCATTTTCTTTCTGAGACTCAATTTACTTTTTAAATTACAGTGAGTTTTGTGATCCTGTTTTGTATCACGTTCATTAGTGTAGTTAACTTTAAACGCGTTTTCTGAAGAATGACATTTTGGTGTTATATGACTTTACGCCAACGGTTATAACTTCATAATAAATTGTCCGATTTACAAAATTCTAATTTTTTTTCTGTAGGCACAAGTTGTGAATGTGTTTCCTATGGAGAATATAACATATATTGTCATAAACAAATTTTTTATGAATATATTAATCTTAATTTTTTTCTAAAAACTAAGTATTTTTTCAAACTTATTTAAAAATTCATAATTAAATGAATATTGCAGCCAAATTCAAAATTCTCAATTAAACATGTACCAATATAATATTTTTTATTTGCAATAAAAATCATACCTCTAAGTTTATTACAAATTTATTTATATATGTTCTAATAATGTCCTAATTAGTCACTTTAATTGCAATTAACTGATTAAAAAATTGTCGGAAAAAAAAGTTTATATATATATAAATGCATCATTTTTAATTCTTATATACAGCCGATAAATTTGAAATTATTACTTAAAAATTAAAGAAAATCATCTCAATTGTATATGTACACCTTAATCAAACTGAATTTTATCAACATCCATCACTTCAAGTTCCTATCTTGAAATTTGAGAATTTCTTATACGAGCATCATTTAATAGTTAATGAAAGCATAAATTCCGAAAATTTCAGGAACTCTAGCTGTGCAAGAACTTTCACACACAAACCTGAGCAAAACCTTAATTAAATTTAACTCTAAGTCCATCCATAATTTATCCCACATCCTCATACAATCATGGACTTCAGTCATCTACTCATTAGACACTACAGTCTCGTGAAATTCCTTTCAACTTTTGTGCTTTTTACCTCCCAGTTGCAATGAAATGAATGCAATCGCAGCGCTATCAAGCCGTGACATGTTCCTGATACAAAACAAAACACCCTTTCCAACTTGTCCGCCAGTTGTGTAAGCATTTATTCACTTCTGCACTTCAGCAATTAATTAAAGGTAAAATTCGGGCGACAGGAAAATAAGATTAGTTTGCCCGGGTAAGAGCTACAGGAAAAGGTTTTCTCCTCCACGTACTTTGATTAATTGGTGCAGTGTTGTTCTAAATATATAATTAATTAAACCGAATTTACCCTCTCTTCCAAATGTTGGCGTTTTTCTTGGCTGCAAAATCTTTTGTAGTTGATTAATACCAAACCCAATGTACACAGGGAGGTTTATACTCGAAAGTAAATTGGATTGTCACTTTAAAATATTTTGTTTTAAGTTCAATTCTGTGGGAAGAAGAAGGCTTAATTAAAGTGGGAATGTTGTTTAAGTAATTTTTCAGGTGTGTAATTTATTGTTCATTTATTGTTGTTTTAAAACGAAATACGATTTTCTTTCTGAAGTCAGACTTAAAACAAAGATGTTACGTTGCATTTGTTTTATGATTTTTTAACTTTCAAGTTACATGTTACGCGTGGTAAGTAAGAAATGTAAAGCAATTTATTCTTACTAAGAGCAATAACATACTAAGTAAACAATAAGATAAAGAAAAATCTAGATAAATAGAACTCTAAACAAATAAATAAGATTAAGCGGGAAAAAAAAATAACAAGCGGAAATTACAATTAAGGCAAATTGTGTTTTAATTATATATTTAAAAAAGTCATTTAAATTATTTATATTGTTTCTGAATTATATGTATAATAAATTTCCCTAGGTTACAGCATAAGTTATCACATTTAAACTGTTATAACTGCATGTAACATAACGCAAAATTTACAACCCAAATTCTATAAATAAAAACTATTTCATGATTTATAAAACAAACAAAAAAAAAATCGCTAGGATATGAAGTTTTTCAGAACATTCTCCAAGCGTGTAGAAGTTATCAGTTTTCATCCAATGCCGAAAGTAGTCATTGCACTGCATGCTCTACTTTAAAAGATGAGTAGACACGACAAAAATTGTGATATTTTCACCTACCGTTGATTGTTAAGCTACCAGATAGAAATGTTTCGTCTTTTCTTCTATTCGAGACGCAAAAGCGGTGCAGTTTCCCTTTTGAATACATCCAGGTAGGTATGCTATCCGATTAATATTTTAAAATCCAACTATGTATCCGAGCTTACTTTTAGTGTAGTTTTGTGCAAGATAGTGTCTTAATCAATCAATCAACTAAAATTTTTTTATTTTTTTATTTAAACATGCTTATTAAATTCCTTAAAATATATCTTCATTTTAGATATTATTCTAAAACTGTATAACTAAAAATTTCAGGTGAAGCTAGCAAACAAACAAAATCTAGTACTTCTTCTACAAACAACTTAATTACAAGTATATTTTAGTTACAGAATTCTATAACTAATTTCCCTATTCCCTTATAAATTTCGTGATTATTAATTTTGGCCAAGTGTAACATTTTCCAGACAACTTCGTAAAATGTATCGCATTAAATATTTTTGAAAGACAAATTGATCTGTTATGGAAAATTATTTAGATAATTTAAACTGGAACAACCTTGATGGACCTTTTGCTTCTAGTTGGTCGTCCTTCTGGTAATTCCCGAAAATTAAATAAATTTTTAATTTTCAAAACATACCGGAAAGATATATATAAATCCTATATATATATATATATATATATATATATATATATATATATATATATATATATATATATATATATATATATATATATATATATATATATATATATATATATATAAGCTTCAATTTTGTTTGTTTGTGGTTGCCGGGAAAATCTGCGGAGTCTAAATTAACCCACTTGCTGTCATCCAATCGGGCGGAAACTTTGCTGATAGATTCGATGTCGATGACAATGCATTCTATCATATTTTGGGGCTGTAACTGTCACTAAAAGATCCCGTTTATGGAATACTAATAAGCCAACTTGCCATCATCCGATCGCGCTGAAATAGCATTTAACCATTCATTGCAGAAACTCTTTCTTGTTAGCTAAAAAATTTTTTAATAAATAAAAAATAAATTGTTTTAATTAGAATAAATAAAAAGTTAGTTGGACGTGAGTGCATACATTCAAGTTCATTTTAATAAATACATTTTGAAACGAAGTTTGCCGCACATTTTGCTGATGGAAATGTTTTTGATATTTAAAATAAATGGCAAGCACCAAGCACACGTTGTTTACGGAATCGGCGCTGTGTAATGGATATAAAAATTTGCAATGCGTATAAAGGATTTATATTAAAACTTAGTTTTTATGGGTTGTATTTTTTAATTTTTAACGAAAGCTTGATACTATTGAATGCAATAATTAATTCTAAAATCTACATCAATCCATTGTTCAATTTATTTCTATCATTGCCCTCTTTACTCCATACCATAATCAAACATTTAAACTCTCGAGTTTCCTTGATGAAACAACACAAATATTGCTTTTAATGAGAACTTTTCTGGTCAAATCATCGAAGCCGCAAGTATTATTTAAGAGTTTAAATATTTCATAAATTCTACAACAACTTCAAAAATTTCCCAAACAAACAAAATAAGATTAATGATCTATTCATTCATTGTCACGTTGGGGTAAAAGTTACCCCCTTAAAACTTCAGCGCATCAGAATTATATCGCAATTTGAAGCCGGATGTTAAGTTATTAATATTCATATAAAGTTATTTTCACAGACATAAATCATTCTACTGTTTTCGCTTGATTATTCAATTTGAGCAATAGCTTCTGCAATCATTTCCATAATCTCCTATTCATGTTTTTAGACGCTATTTTAAACTCGGCTGCTTCTATTTGCTTAGTAATATTTAATCAACGCTGTGAAAATTGGATGAGGGAAATTCGAATGGATGCATAATTTACAGTTGATGATTAAAGTGTTGTTTTATCACCATGAATTATATTAACGTTTAATTTATGGAAGCATAATGATTCTATATCAACTGTTTGAGACAACAAATTATGATATCTTACTTTTTAGATGCTTCAACTTTAAATTATGTTTGGAAGAAATATTAGTTTTCCTACGTTTCAATCCAGTGTGTTTTCAAATCTGCATAAAATACTCATTTTATAACAGCCCGTCTCATAATTCTATGTGTTAGATATAAGAAAATTGTTTTTTAAAAAATGTAAATTTTGTATAAAATGTTATTTACTTTTTAATCAGATATTTTCCCAAAATTTCACAAAAGTAAAAATTAATACTCATATTGCTCTAAAACGAGTTGTTAAAAATTAATTTTCAAAACCTAAATAATGTATTTTACAGGTTATGAACATTTAATTTTGACGATTATTTTACTTTTGGAAATATTTATTGTTCTTTTAAATATTAATAGTTATCTTTGCATTTTGTTTACAAAATAATATCCATTTTGAGAATATATATTTAGTAGACTAGAAATGTTTAAACTTTTATTTTAATTTGTTGTTGTTTAGTTTTATTTTAATTTTTTGTTGTTTAATTTGTTTTATTTAAATTTAAACTGTTGTCATCAAAGACAGCGGTACAAGAATTAATACGTAAAGTCAATTGAGAATTTATCTATCCAATAAACTTTACTTTTCATTTTATAATAATATAACCCATATAAAGTTTTAATATAAATCTTTTATATACATTGCCAATTTTTATATTCATCAGCACACCGCCGTTTCTGTTGTCAGCGTGTGCTTGGTTTTGGCATGTAATTTTAGATATTAAAACCATCTCTATCAGCAAAATATGCTGTAAAACTACTTTTCAAAATGTATTAACTAAAAATGAATGCGAATTTATGCATTCACAACTAATTATATTTTATTTATTCTAATAAAGTCAATTTTATTATTTACTTCACTAAAACAATTTTGGCAACAGGAAAGAGTTTCTTCAATGATCGGTTAAATGCTATTTTAGCGCAAATGGATGACGACAAGTTGGTTTCTTATTCTTTCGCGCCGACCAAACGGTATAGTGGTTAGCCTGCTAGCTTCTAGACCGCGAGGTTGCGGGTTCGAGTCCCGTGTTAGGCATGGGTGTTTATAAATGTATGTTGGCTTGTCTAATGACGAATGTTTCGGCGCATTATAGCCCTCGTGTAGCTGACGGCGCCAGATAATCTGAAAGCAACCAACTTATCCTTCCGTAAAAGTAATATTTTAGTGACAATGGCAACCGCCAAAATTTGATGGAATGCATTGTCATCGACATCGAGTCAATCTGCCAAGTTTCAGTTCGATTGGATGAAGGCAAAGGGGTTAATTAGACCTCCTCTGATTTCCCCGCCATCAACAAACACACAAAATCGAAATTAATATAAAAGATTTAAAATATTAGTCTTTGTTATCTTCTTCAATCTTCTATATACGACTACCTTTACAAAACTGCCTCTGAACCACTGCTACTTAAGAACATATATCCAGCTCACAATGATCACTGCCGCAAACTTCTAAACTTCCGCACAACAACTAAAGATGGCACTCTCTTCATATATTCTTTATTGGTAAGCTAAGCGCAAAATATTTTATTCCAATTCAACAAACATATCCTCTACTTCTAACGAACTTGTTCGATACTGCAACCCGCAAACTGAATATAATATTCGATTCCATCCTCCCCCCCCCCCCCAACTTTTTCGCAACAATGACCAACCTCACCCCTATATTCCCATTCGAGTACACATAAGGCTCAGCGACCAAAACAGATAAATATGAATGCAAAGTACGAGTCGATGTTTTTCGTTTATTAATGTCGATATTTGGGTCCTTCCCCCCCAATTGTTGAAAATCGATCTTTTATTTTACCTTCCATAATACAAATCGGAGTAAACAATTTGTGGGGTGTTTTATATGGAAAAACTTTTTGAATAATTTTCAACGTATTAGTACCTGAGGCATATTCTGTATTTTTTTTTTTTATATATTTATATATATATACATATATTTAGGTTTGGAAGCTTCTCATTCGCATCTTTTGGATATTCGAAATATGAGTATATTTAAACAGGGTCTTCTGTTCTACAACACAATGCCTCGGAGCTTAGCAAAAATGAAGTTATTTGCTTAGAAATGCATGCAGTGGTCTCTTTATTCTTGCGTCTCTTTATTCGTGCGTCTCTTTATTCGTGCATGTCGGTGAGATATTTTCCATATGCATGAACGTGGATTTTAGAAAACAATATTTGCGCTTAGTTCTGAATGTTAATGCAGTTTTTTTTTTTTTTTTTTCTTTTTTTTTTTCCCACTCGAGACTATTTTAGAACGTACAAATAATTACGATGCGAAATTTGTTTAAGTAGTTTTAAATTTAGACTTGCTTTTAAACGGATTGAATTACATTATGTAAAGTACGTTAGGCTTACCTTACAGCAAAACGTTAATTATGTTTACACAAACATTTTATTTGGGTAAGAGAATAACCACCCGGATCCTGCACTGGAAGTAGAGCGTTATATATATTTTGTTAACAAAAGCTGTAATCATATTCAAATTATCATATTTTTATTTTGTGAGTAATTTCTGGTGAACGATTCACACGAAATAAATCAGAACATTTCTGACTTTTAGAACGAAGCGTCGCTTAAAAAAAACTTATCTCAAGTTATCTCAGTTTCCAGTTTCTTGGCACTGACAATACTTCTATTTTACCGTGTTAACTTTATTTATTACAACAAAAGTTAACGGGAATCCAGTAAGGCTCACTGGTACACAATAACTTCTGGATGGCTTATAAGTGGTGTCTGCTATTTAAACATATAAAGCCAATGGACAATTACCGCATTTTTTAAAAACGAGTGAAATTAGTTTATTTTTCATGAAGAATTCTCTTTCCAATTCCAAGTAGTCCAATAAAAGTTCTTTAAAAAAATCAGTTATTTAAATATTAAGAAAAGAAAATGCTCCAAAACCAGTCGGATCAAAACACTCCGCTTTAGCTGTGACGTCCTGACAACCTTCCCTTCTTTAACGTTAGCTTGAGGTTTCTGCCAAATAGTTGGCGTTGAATTGGTAAATAGTTGTCATATCCCGTACAGGTTGGCACGATTTGCAAGAAACTTGCAAAACTGGTTTCCGCTGCTGCATTTGAAGTCAAGTTGTTCCAGATCAAGTGGCGTCACATTCAATTTGAGCCGAAGGAATCGCTTTCTCGACAAAGTCTAACAGGTGAACTTAGGTTGCAAATTGAAAGAAGAATTTCAGTGAGCAGACATTTTTGTGTTTATGACCTTTTTGAAATATTCAGAATTGAGTAAAAAAAGATTGAAAATGCAGGAATTGTCCATTGAATGCTTTCTCCCTTCATGCTACGTAATAGGTTGCCTATGGTTACAAACACATTCTAACCTAGTTTTAGGGGGAGTTGCTAATGCAGATCTCAATGGAGATTTCTATGCCTAAGTCAAGTCAATAACCCAACATGCATTATCCAGAAGTTGTAATTATAGAACAGTGGTGAGGCCTGGTCTCATCTGACACAGCATATCCATCTACCGAACATTTTGAGGAAATGCAAAAAACTAAACAGTTTTAATATGATAAGAGTTAAAAAAAAAAATGTTGGATCATCAATATTGGAAGACCGTTAACAATGGCCATCGATTCAATTTTAACGTATCGTTAACTTACCAAGAATGAATTTAGTTCTGTACAGATACTTAGGGTCCTTATTATACAGATTCAATCAAGTGGTGAGCACGCTCCACCGCTTCAGTCGCTCAGGCAAGCCACATGCAATCCTATGGAGCTTATTATACTGAGCCACAGCAGTGTCCAGAAGCTGTGGCGCGCGTTCTCCACTCGAGTGGCTCTGTATAATAAGGCCCTAAAAACTGAAACAAAGAAATTGCATCTAATGATTTTTGTAAGTGGGTTCACTGACTGTCCATCAGAATAGCTCCTACTAGAAAGTCTATATGGTTGCAGTCTTTATATATAAACTTCAATTTATTAGCCTAAAAAAGGGGTGCAGAATAGTGACGTCATAAAAGGTTACAATACGATATTCATTTTTGTGATAAAAAAAAAAAAACACCAGCATTTACTTGAATCAATCTGTTTTTAAAATCAATGAAATATCGCCTATACAACATCGAGGAGTTCATCAACCAATGTTGATGTTTTTGTCCTGGAATTCCCCCTTCTAAAATGGGGCTTGTTTTGTTTCCAAGACAACAGAAAACGCTAGACTATTTGGTGGGAGCTATTCTATTGATAAACAGTACCATGGATTTTGGAGGTCATTATATCTTGTCAGCCATGAGTTCTCAATTGATATGCTCTAGATATTTAATATTTTAATTTGTTTTAATTGTTATTAAAGAAGGTATGTTTTGGAATGGTGAATCTCATTATTAGGTATAGAGGTTAGCATGCTAGCTTCTGGACCGCGAGGTTGAGGGTTGGAGTCCCGTGTTAGTCAGGGGTGTTTGTAAATGTATGTTGGCTTGTCTAATAACGAATGTTTCGGCGCAATATAGCCCTCGTGTTGCTGACGGCGCCAGATAATCTGAATACAACAACCAACTCATTCTTTAGTTATAAGTACTTACAGAAAACCTTCTTATTCAATCATTACACATTGTTCTTATTATAAACTTTCAAAATATATCTATAGCTTGATATAACTTGAAACTAGACGATTTATTTAAAATAACCATTTTTAAATATATTTCTTATCCATTGAAATTTTTTTTTTTGAAAACCAAGCATTAGTCAACTAAAATATTGCAGTAACCTTAAAAACCTTTGCTTCATTTTGAACCCATACATCAATCAACCCAGAAAAAGCAGCAGGAATTCTTATCATCGATGTATTTAATATAATTCCTTTAATATTTAACTGTTAAAAATATTCTTAAAATCCTATAAGCAAGTTTAGAGCAACCTTTGTGGGAAAAATTTTTCATTTGTGTTGATTAGTGTATCCATCACCAACACTTCATAGAAGAGTCAATTCATATAGTCCGAGAGGCGATTGCAATTTTTGGATCATATCGAACATCATTCTGAATTTTTTATAGAAATTGGAGAAAAGTGAGTAGATAAGGAATCTACTGGTCTGCCGTGGCAAAAATGGCCGAAACTAATCAATAATCGACTTGGAATGAGTTGAACTAAAATCCGATTGCCAAATATGTCATAACTTGCCAAAAATAGAACAAACTGTTTCGTCTGGCAACCCACTGCATTTTGATTTTCAATGAGAAAAAGCGCAAACGATTTCTGATCTCTGGCTAGGAAAACTTATATCTTTTAAAAGTAAGCCAAATTGGCGACATCAGTTACGTCATAAGTGACGTAATATTTTTTGCCAACTTGGCTCCATTTTAATAGATGCAAGTAGACCGTCGCCACAGATATTTGAATCGTCTACAACCTTCTTAATTGAAAATTAAAGAGTGAAGGTTACCAAATAAAAAAAAAAAAATGCTCATTATTTGGCAGGTTATGGCGCATTTGGCAATTGGATTTAGTTTAACTTATTAAAAGTCAATTTTTGACCTGTTTCGGCCATTTTTGCCACGGCAGACCAGTGGATTCGTAATCTACTCACTTTTATCTAATTTTTATAAAAAACTCAAAATGATGTTCGATGGGGTCCAAAAATTGCAGTCGCTTCTCAGTCTAATAGTAATTTAATGTAAGTTCATTTCTATGTAACTTCCGAATGTGGTTAATATAAAAAAAGGGATTTGCAACACAAACTTTATAAACTCGCATAACTCTGCTTTATTTACAATTTCATACAAATATCAACTTAATAAAATTGGAAATCTTTATTTACATTTCAAACATTTATATAATTATAAGGGTAACAATACATTTCTGGTAGAAAACAGTGATGACAAAACAAAGAAGTGCATTAAAAATTAATACATGTCTTTTATACACATTAGTTAATCTTTTCTTCATAATTAAATTTTAAAACACCAATATGTTTTAATAGGTTTTACTAACATTTTGATATTTTATCAAACAGTCACAAGAGTTGAAATTTGTTGCTACAATTTTTCGCAAATAATGCAGTTATTCTTAATAAATTACATTAAAATGAAATTGCTTATGAAAACTTTATTTTTGTAACTGTTACCGAAAATTATTAAAAGTTAAAAATAATAAAACTTGTTAAATATTTTCTCAAAAATTTCTCTCAAATCAACTAAATAAGTTTTTAGGAAGAGTTTTGTTAACTACAGTAGAACCTCGATTAACCGTCCCTCCTTTATCTGGAACTCTCTGTTAACCGGCAATCATTTAGTCGACATCAAAAATCTTCCAAATGAGTAATAAATCATTTGTTCCTTTTTAAACCGTAATCTTTTCCCTCGCTCTAAAGTTACATAAGTAATGGGGAGGCTTTTGACTGTTTTTCTAAAGAGCTGACATGGTTAGAGCAACTTTCGGATGCAGATCAAACTGAACTATTGCCTTCAAAAAGACTCGGGATAGAGCAGCGAAACAAAGATTATCAAGATTATTGCAACAAAAACTCATTTCCAACAATTATGTCATAAAAAAACATTAAAAGTCCTGTATTCAATAAACGAAAATCATTTACTTTTTATTGTTTTTTACAACTCTCTTTTATCCGGAATTTTCGCTTAACCGACCTACCTTTGGTCCGAATTAGGTCAGTTAATCGAGATTCTACTGTATTTGTTTAACAATGTATACTTTTATAATCCACCAACAACCCTAAATACATAAATTTAAAAAAAAAATCCTTTCAACTTTTTAAATTTTTTCTCAGAATTACTTCCGAAACCAACACAAAAAGTTTACATTTTCACTAATAATTCTTCACCTACACAAGTATAGCGAACGATTTGCATGCGTTGAAACTTTCAACTTTAAATTATACTCAATAAATGAGTATCATCAAAATTGAAGGCATCCCTCACTTATTATGCTAATTATAATTGCTTTCCATTTCAACATCCTGTTCAGAAAATTCATTGAAATATTACGTATTGAAATGCACACAAATATATATTTGCCCATTAAGTTACACTGCATTTAAATGGGGAGTAACAAACGGAATTACCACCGACCATGGAAACCAATTACTGTCGTATAAACCACGACCGTATGTCGCAATGCCTAATTTATGGGATTGTTATTGAATCGCTGTAAGGCGTTTATTGGCATTTGAAGAGAGATCCAGAAAATATTGAATTAGAAGTATACTTCTGAGTTGACCCTCTCCTTAGATATATAGATAATGGTTTGTTTATTCGATTTACTGTTTCGTATTGAAAACTGGATTTAGAGAAGGGTTCGTGGAATACGTATATTCAAGTGGCAGTACTTGACTAACATTTTCAAATGTTTGAATTAGTAAGGGTAATTTAACCTTTTCAAGATTGTGTATTCAAATAACTGTCACTAGCAGGTCACATGTTGGTGTTGTCTGAAAATTATATTTGGACAGTGTTTTGAATAATATAGAGATTTGTAATATTTAATAGAAATGTTGAATATTAAACTCGTTAAATATTTTTCTTAATTGAGTCTAATCTTGATCTTGACATAATAGACTACGACACAGAAGTAGTGAAAATTAGTCGTCGGAATTTATGACATGTAAAGAGTGACTAATTATTTTCACTTTCAAAAAGCAGTGCGTAATATAAACCGTAAAAACAATGATTTTAATATAAATACTATATATTCACTGCCAATTTTTATATTAAGATAGCACCGTTTCTGTTATCACCGTGTGCTTGGTGTTTGCGTTTAAATAATAGAAACAGCTCTATCAGCAAAATACTTTTCAAAATTTATTCAATAAAAATGAATCGGAATTTGTGCATTCATATACATATATATTTTATTTATTTATGTATTTATTCATTCATTTATTCATTCATTTATTCATTTATTTATTCATTCATTTATTTATTCATTAATTTATTCATTAATTTATTCATTTATGTATTCATTCATTCGTTTATTTATTTATTTATTTATTTATTTATTTATTTATTTATTTATTTATTTGTAACAGGAAATAGTTTCCTCCATGATCAATTAAAAGCTATTTCAGCGCGATTGGATGACGGTAAGTTGATTTATTAGTATTCCACAAAGCTACTCTTTAGTGACAGTGACAGCCCTAAAATTTGATAGAATGCATTGTCATCGACATCGAATCTATCTACCAAGATTCAGTCCGATTGGATGACGGCAAGGGGGTTAATTAGGTCAGCAGATTTGCTCGCCATTGACATACACAACCCCCCCCCCCCCACACACACACAAAATCGAAGTTATTAATATAAAGGATTTAAAAAGGACCACTCTTCAGAATAACCTGAAATTTGACCAGGATATAAGAGAAGTAGGGTAAATGGTATGGAATAAGAGAGAAATAATTCGAAATAGTTTGTTATGTTTAGTTGTTTTTATCCTCCTGTATATTATATAATTAATGTATATTGTATCTGGAAAGTGTGTCTGCATCTTTAGAAATGGGCATTTCGAAATCCGTCGGGCATAGGTGATTATTGGAACCATGTTTTAAGAATATGGATTAAAATTCGAAACATTGATATGATTTGTATTGACTACCCAATAAGCATACAATAAGTTATAAACTCTTGCCACAAACAATTTTAGATATCAATGTTTATTTTTAAAGATTGGGAATCACTTTTGGTGTATTATTAACTTATTGTAAATAAAGTATTCTATAAAATGTGTCGGGGTTATGATATCAATGAGTACAATTCTTGTCGTCTCATCTCAAGATATTGATTTGTTAGAAAAGGCTCAGCGTAGAGCGACAAAAATGGGGGAAACTCTGCATTGAATTATGCTGCTAGATTGAGGAACCTTAATATGTATACTTTGGAAAAAAGAAGGTCCAGAGGGGATTTCATTCAGCTGTTTAAATTTATCAAACAGGGGGATTTCAAGGGTTTACAGTTCAATACAAGGGACCAGACAAAAGGTCATGTATATAAGCTATTTAAATTGCATTTTAACTTGGAGAACAGGAAGCATTACTTTTACAATAGAGTAATTGATAAGTGGAACAATCTGCCGGACCACATAGTAAATTGTACCCGACTCCACAGTTTTAAAAGACAACTGGATCTATACTGGAGGATTGCTTTGAAAAGTTAAATTATACAAACTTGATGGGCCTTGTGCCTGTAGTTGGTCGTCGTTTTGGTATTTGTTTTTGAAAAGTCTGAAAATATTTAGCTTAACATAAAGTCTGTGAGGGTGGCATACAAGATCAGTAACAAGATCGCCAATAATGTTTTTTCCCCCTCTTGCTTGTTTTGTCATTTAAATGCTCTAATTAAACTAACATGTCATATAATTATTATTATTATTATTATTATTTTGCTCAACTGAATCAAATAATTACGGCAAATAATAACGCGAGGACTCGAGTTCGAAAAACAAGTTCGAAGGTTTGATGAATGTCACCACATTAAAGTAAACATATTCTTAAAATTGGATAACATCAGAAACTTTCATCTAGATCATCAGGTTGGAATAAATAGTGTAAAGGCTGACACGCAACGAAATAAGCATACAAGTCTAAAAAGTTAAAGTTCTTAATCACGCAGGAGGGAGTCCCCTCTACGTACTCCTTTCTTCGTAACCCCCTCTTTCCCCTCCTACGTACTCCCCTCTCCCCTATCTATGTCATGGGTTAAGTCGGCAAATCATCCATTCTCTCCATTAAGCCCCTTTTAGATGAAAAAATCCGTAACAAACTATTCAGTAAGGGCTGCTTCACATTATTGGTTAGAAAAAATGCTTTGCAAAATTATTTCTCTCTATACATATCTATCATTCGTCAAATAGTTAAAGGTATAAATTAAGTAAATATATTCGATTTTCGTCAAACGTAATACCCTCGTTTAAAAATAAAATAGTATTTTGTTCTTCTGCCCCCTTATAATAATACAATAAAAATAAGCACTTCATTACACATTTGGATTTAAAAATGTAAGGTTCTGTTATGTATATATTTTGAATATATTACTCATGTCACAATAGTTTCTAATACTTCTCCATGATAAATTTTCCTTAGAATAGTACTTGATATTATCGAATCTCATCAATATCATAACAATCCCAGAAAAAATCGTAATTGAATACTTATCATCATCGTTATGAACCCAAGATATATACAGTGTTTATCCCATGGAGGTGATAATATCAAAATATCAAAATCTTTTTGTTTAAAAAAAAAATTATGGTTTAAACAGTTAACTCACTCACTAACCTTTAACTGCTGTGGTTGGGTGGTTTGAGGTTTTTGGCGCAAGAGCAACACATGGTCCATACTGAGCCACACAAATTTGTGAACATCAGTTTAAAGTTTAAGAAACAAAGTATCAGAAAAATTAATATAAAAGTCAAAGATGAGATATTTTTTGGGGTGGAAGCATTCCACATAAAATGACTCGCGGTCTGTCAGACCTCTTACAGCAGTTAAAGGTTAACAAAGCTTTATTTAAATTTTGTAATGTCAAACATGCAATAGAATTCCATAAGTTTTTTTTTATTATTATTATTTATACAAAGTTTTTTGCTGTACATACTCCATTTACAGCATAACTCCATTAATAACAGCAAATACAGACCTATTAAACATTCAGTATCCAAATCACGAAGATTCTGTGTTCTTTGACACCAAAGAGTGTGAGTTTAAACATTCAGGAACAATTCTACAACAGTTGTGGGTGAGGATTTCTTCTTCTTCTTCGCTGCATCGACACACACACGTTTGCTGCATGGATTGTCGTATCACAGATTACAAAAGATGTCTCGCAAAGAGCTTTTGTCGCACCTCACTGTCAAACGGCTAATGCTGTGGAACTACAAGTCCTGGCACATTTCACCCTAAGTCTCTTAAAGAAGTTGAGCATGATGTATGTGATGAGTATGTGTAGAAGATTTGTAGGAGATGTCCTCTTTGCTGAGTTTCTCACTGAAAGTATTTTTAATTGAATTAGCTTTAATTCTTTAAGATACAAGTACTTGGATTTGTTAACGGCAATGTATGAAATACTGCATTTAACTCTTTATTAGTTAGTCAGTTTTTACCATCGATATAGATAAACAACTGGATAGACTGCTCCATTGTCAATGTAAAGAGAAAAACGCGCCGGGGATTGCGAAGCTGGTGGGATGATTAACCAATCACAGTTCACTTTTATAGTTGGATGGGAATGAGAAAAACCTTGTAAAGTGCTAGAGCAAATATTTTTTTGCACATTATTACTAATTAGGATCTACTATTGACATTTCTGCTGTGTACAACCCAAAATTTTATTTTCAATCCTCGGAAATCCATATTTTTTATTCCACCAACGGTATCTGGCAATGCCTTCATTTTCCCAGCGCTAAGCAGTCTATCCAGTTGTTTATCTATATCGATGGTTTTTACTATATTAATTTAAACGCTATGAGACGCATTGGGACTCCAAAATCCACTTCTTTGAAGTTCGTTTTTCAATTGTTGGATAGTAGCGCACACTTATTTATGAAGGAAAATTTCTGAAAAGAAATAAACTTGTTCGGTCATCCATGAACGTACTTCATAAAAGTGAATTTCAATGTCCTAATGAATCTAGGTATTCTTATATAATGTCTATGTTCATAATACATTTATTATCATCTCTATATATATAAGGCAAAGCCCTCACTCACTCACTCACTCACTCACTCACTGACTCACTGACTCACTCATCACTAATTCTCCCACTTCCCACATAGTCACAACTCTGAAAATCGGCACAAATATCAACAATGGTAAAAATAGAAAAAGTAAACTATTCCGATCTCGATTAACACACTTTAAGGGGTCGAAAAGGGGTCAAACGTTCCAAACGGGGGACATTCGAAAATCCTACTTCCCACATAGTCACAACTCTGAAAATCGGCACAAATATCAACAATGGTAAAAATAGAAAAAGTAAACTATTCCGATCTCGATTAACACACTTTAAGGGGTCGAAAAGGGGTCAAACGTTCCAAACGGGGGACATTCGAAAATCCTACTTCCCACATAGTCACAACTCTGAAAATCGGCACAAATATCAACAATGGTAAAAATAGAAAAAGTAAACTATTCCGATCTCGATTAACACACTTTAAGGGGTCGAAAAGGGGTCAAACGTTCCAAACGGGGGACATTCGAAAATCCTACTTCCCACATAGTCACAACTCTGAAAATCGGCACAAATATCAACAATGGTAAAAATAGAAAAAGTAAACTATTCCGATCTCGATTAACACACTTTAAGGGGTCGAAAAGGGGTCAAACGTTCCAAACGGGGGACATTCGAAAATCCTACTTCCCACATAGTCACAACTCTGAAAATCGGCACAAATATCAACAATGGTAAAAATAGAAAAAGTAAACTATTCCGATCTCGATTAACACACTTTAAGGGGTCGAAAAGGGGTCAAACGTTCCAAACGGGGGACATTCGAAAATCCTACTTCCCACATAGTCACAACTCTGAAAATCGGCACAAATATCAACAATGGTAAAAATAGAAAAAGTAAACTATTCCGATCTCGATTAACACACTTTAAGGGGTCGAAAAGGGGTCAAACGTTCCAAACGGGGGACATTCGAAAATCCTACTTCCCACATAGTCACAACTCTGAAAATCGGCACAAATATCAACAATGGTAAAAATAGAAAAAGTAAACTATTCCGATCTCGATTAACACACTTTAAGGGGTCGAAAAGGGGTCAAACGTTCCAAACGGGGGACATTCGAAAATCCTACTTCCCACATAGTCACAACTCTGAAAATCGGCACAAATATCAACAATGGTAAAAATAGAAAAAGTAAACTATTCCGATCTCGATTAACACACTTTAAGGGGTCGAAAAGGGGTCAAACGTTCCAAACGGGGGACATTCGAAAATCCTACTTCCCACATAGTCACAACTCTGAAAGTCGGCACAAATATCAACAATGGTAAAAATAGAAAAAGTAAACTATTCCGATCTCGATTAACACACTTTAAGGGGTCGAAAAGGGGTCAAACGTTCCAAACGGGGGACATTCGAAAATCCTACTTCCCACATAGTCACAACTCTGAAAGTCGGCACAAATATCAACAATGGTAAAAATAGAAAAAGTAAACTATTCCGATCTCGATTAACACACTTTAAGGGGTCGAAAAGGGGTCAAACGTTCCAAACGGGGGACATTCGAAAATCCTACTTCCCACATAGTCACAACTCTGAAAATCGGCACAAATATCAACAATGGTAAAAATAGAAAAAGTAAACTATTCCGATCTCGATTAACACACTTTAAGGGGTCGAAAAGGGGTCAAACGTTCCAAACGGGGGACATTCGAAAATCCTACTTCCCACATAGTCACAACTCTGAAAATCGGCACAAATATCAACAATGGTAAAAATAGAAAAAGTAAACTATTCCGATCTCGATTAACACACTTTAAGGGGTCGAAAAGGGGTCAAACGTTCCAAACGGGGGACATTCGAAAATCCTACTTCCCACATAGTCACGACTCTGAAAATCGGCACAAATATCAACAATGGTAAAAATAGAAAAAGTAAACTATTCCGATCTCGATTAACACACTTTAAGGGGTCGAAAAGGGGTCAAACGTTCCAAACGGGGGACATTCGAAAATCCTACTTCCCACATAGTCACGACTCTGAAAGTCGGCACAAATATCAACAATGGTAAAAATAGAAAAAGTAAACTATTCCGATCTCGATTAACACACTTTAAGGGGTCGAAAAGGGGTCAAACGTTCCAAACGGGGGACATTCGAAAATCCTACTTCCCACATAGTCACGACTCTGAAAGTCGGCACAAATATCAACAATGGTAAAAATAGAAAAAGTAAACTATTCCGATCTCGATTAACACACTTTAAGGGGTCGAAAAGGGGTCAAACGTTCCAAACGGGGGACATTCGAAAATCCTACTTCCCACATAGTCACGACTCTGAAAGTCGGCACAAATATCAACAATGGTAAAAATAGAAAAAGTAAACTATTCCGATCTCGATTAACACACTTTAAGGGGTCGAAAAGGGGTCAAACGTTCCAAACGGGGGACATTCGAAAATCCTACTTCCCACATAGTCACGACTCTGAAAGTCGGCACAAATATCAACAATGGTAAAAATAGAAAAAGTAAACTATTCCGATCTCGATTAACACACTTTAAGGGGTCGAAAAGGGGTCAAACGTTCCAAACGGGGGACATTCGAAAATCCTACTTCCCACATAGTCACGACTCTGAAAGTCGGCACAAATATCAACAATGGTAAAAATAGAAAAAGTAAACTATTCCGATCTCGATTAACACACTTTAAGGGGTCGAAAAGGGGTCAAACGTTCCAAACGGGGGACATTCGAAAATCCTACTTCCCACATAGTCACAACTCTGAAAATCGGCACAAATATCAACAATGGTAAAAATAGAAAAAGTAAACTATTCCGATCTCGATTAACACACTTTAAGGGGTCGAAAAGGGGTCAAACGTTCCAAACGGGGGACATTCGAAAATCCTACTTCCCACATAGTCACGACTCTGAAAATCGGCACAAATATCAACAATGGTAAAAATAGAAAAAGTAAACTATTCCGATCTCGATTAACACACTTTAAGGGGTCGAAAAGGGGTCAAACGTTCCAAACGGGGGACATTCGAAAATCCTACTTCCCACATAGTCACGACTCTGAAAGTCGGCACAAATATCAACAATGGTAAAAATAGAAAAAGTAAACTATTCCGATCTCGATTAACACACTTTAAGGGGTCGAAAAGGGGTCAAACGTTCCAAACGGGGGACATTCGAAAATCCTACTTCCCACATAGTCACAACTCTGAAAATCGGCACAAATATCAACAATGGTAAAAATAGAAAAAGTAAACTATTCCGATCTCGATTAACACACTTTAAGGGGTCGAAAAGGGGTCAAACGTTCCAAACGAGGGATATCCGAATGTTCCTCTTCCAATGTAGTCATTTTTCTGATATTTTTTTGCAAATGTTAAAAAAATAAGTCATTCCAATATCGATTAACGAATTTTTAAGGGATGAAAAGACGACGCAACATTGAAACTATACGAGGATTAACTTAATGTCTAATTAACTTAATTCCAATACAGCTACTACTTTGAAATTTAGAACTAAGAGCAAACATAAACACAATAAACTATTCCAGTTTACTATTCACAATTATAAATTTCGTTTAAAATGTCAACAAAGGAAAGTTCCTATTTTGATAAATCAATTTGTCGGGATCGAAAAGGGAGCAAACGTCTGAAGTGTAGAATACATGAATGTCTTTTGATCGCTAAAATGCTAATGGTAAAATTTCGTAGCGCAGCACGGGTATTCAGCTAGTATTTCATATTTGACCGGCAGCACCCGGAATTCTATCCGACAGGCTAAGGGGGTCTGGGACTCAAAATTTTAAAAATTCTCATTTTTTTTATTATTATTATTGTAATATGTAATAAAAAATATTTTTAAATAAATTGACATAAAAATTATGTTTTTATCAATAGTAGAGCTTGAAATATTTAAGTTTTTGTTACATGACAATTGTATCTCGGACGTGCAATCTTGAAACTTTGAAACTGTTTTTCTCGGTGATGGTTTTTTGACCCTTTTTTTGAATTTGAATAAATATAACTTAAAAAATACTTGTTATAAATATCTGAAAATTTACACAACTATTTTTCATGTGTATTTCTTTAGTTTGTCTTCAGAAATTGTGTATTTTGATTTAACTTTTTGTAAAAAAGTTTTTGGAACTATGAGTTTTATATAGTTTTTGCACAAAACATTTTTTTAAATTTTTTTCTAAAGATTTCATTGAAAAACCCTGAAGACAATGACAATTTATGATAAGAATAAAAGAAATAATTTAACGAAAGAAAAAAAAAAGTTTTTTAAATATATTAAATTTAAGAACTACCAAAATTTTGAAGTTTTTTTTAATTTCTAAAAAAATTGAAAATAGTTTTTTGATTTTCAAATCATAATACAATAGTGTATAAGAAATTTCAGAAAAATAATTCTAAAAATAAAATTTTAGAATTTTGTGTCCTGGACCCCCTAAACCATGCCTAGGTATTCCATAGAATTCCGTTACTTCATTACTTACCGGTAAAACATTCATTGTTTAGAGAAAAACCTCTTACTCTATTTTCAAAAAGTGAATACAGTATAAATTCATAAAAGTTATTTTATTTTACCCATTCTTATTGAGCTGTGTATGTTCATTACTGACAAAGAGATGCCTATGTTGTGCCTGATTGCTAGGAGAAAATGGTTAGGTATTTGAATAAAATCTGTCCACTATATGTCTCATTTCAATTAAGTCAAAATTAAGATATATTTAATATAACCAGCTATCAAGCATCATTTCAGTCTTTGGCCAAGTCGTGGTAAATACTTTTACGTCTATATTTGCCTTGATAAATTTCCAGGGACTGACTGTGGATTTTGATTCATTCTAAATTTTTTCAAATATTAATTTAAAAAGGCTAGACAAAAAAAAAAACCCTGTTATTTCGATTAAAAAATTAAAGTATCCAAATCTAGGATGGAAATTTCATCTTATACACAACCTAAATATATTTCACTTCTATGATGGTTTATGAATTTATGTGCTTAAAAAAATGTACCTTTTTACCGCCTATTACTTACCTATGACGCAGCAAGTGAAAAAGTGTCCCAACTATTCACTAGAACTTTTTTCACTTTTCATTTAGCAATGCGATTCAGTCCCCACTACTTTCCGTACACTGTTAAAAACTGTGTTCCCCTTTGCACCAAAAATTAGTTCCCATTTAGTTAATCCGATGTAGCACGATTTAATCGGAAAATTAAGCACCAAATGTTGGTTGCAGCTAAATGGGAATCAATTTTGGGTGCTAGGGGGATCCAAAATTTTAACAGAGTAGATTAGAATTAGAATCGTGCTCCCACGAATCGTATTATGATTACCTATCTAAAGAAAATAAATCTCCAGGGAATAGATTTAAATTAGTCACTATATAATATAAATCTTCAAAGAAAGCATTAGAATTGCTCTCTAAAGAAAACAACTCGCCAAAAAATATTATTAGAATTACACTCCATTGAATATTCTAATATTAATATAATTAATTTTCGAAGAATATAATTAGATTCACACTCCATGAAATAGTATATATCTCCATAGAATATTCTTGAAAGAATATTGATAGAATTAATCTCCAACGAATAGTATTAGAATTACTCTTCATAGAATAATATTAGAATTTCACTCCACAGAATACTCTTAATAGAATTAATGCCCCACGAATATTTTTTAAAATTACACTCTAAAGAATAGTAAATATCTCTTTAGAATACTCTTCGAGGAATATTAATAGAATGAATCTCTGAGGAACAGCATTAGAATTACACTCCAAAGAATAGTATTAGAACTACTCTCCAAATAGAGGTAGGTACCTGTCAACTGAAATTATCTATTTAAAATAAGAAATTCAAATAAGTTCTTTAAAGGTTTTAAAAAATTATATTAGTTTTTCAATATCAATTTAATAATATATATCGTATCGGCATATCTAACATTGATTCCATCGTTTTGTTATGGTAATTTTATTTATCAAGATTTTATTTATTTATTTATTTTTATTTTTCTGTTATTTTATTCGTTAAGATATTATTCATTCTTTTTCTATCCTAATAAATGTTTTGTTCTCTAAGTTTGATTCCGCAATTGATTAAATACATAAATAGCTCTGCCATAACAGGGCGGTAGAACACAAAGGGCCTAATTACATCCGATTCCAAATTACTTCTAGGGCCCTATACACGACGGACAACGATATGACCGAGGAGTATTTCCCACACCCAAGAACAACACTGTTCCTTTTTTTTCATTTACTACAGAATGCCCACCTCCACTTTACTGCTTTTTCATTGCGCGGCGATTGATGAGACTTTCGTAATAAAATCCTCGTTTCCCGAAACTTAGTCCCTCCTCTCCTCCATTAATGGTCCCTAATCAGTGTTGGGGCAATGGACAATACCACCTCCCGTTCCAAGAGTCTCCAACGACCAGATTTAACCACCTTTACGTGGTAAGAAAACTGTTTCGTTTGTATAGGGGCTCCCACCCCCTTTCGCTTACCGTCTTCCCATGGTTCTGCCAATTTGCTGCAAAACCCTGGTTCTCTCTTTTGTTCCTGTGAAGCGGAAGACGAATCCGGGGTGATATGAAGCGTTCACCTGAGGCCATTCTGGTACAAGACGTGACTGTGTGGTGCACCATTTTTTGTGGTTCTGTTGTTTTATTCATTTGGGAAAGTTTTTTTGGGGGGGTTGCTGGTGGCTAGTAGGAAATGCACTATGCGAATGTTGTGTTCTTAAAAATGTAATGGTATGGTTGGTTCGATGTCCTCATTCATTTATTGCATGTCTCATTGTAAAATATTGTTGGGAGTTTTTCTCAGAGGTAATGAGGGCATAGTTTTTATTAGATAAAAAGTATTATTTATTCTGTATTCAAAGGCTCACAAAATTTATTCGAAGAACAGTGCAATCACTGTCAAGGTTCAACACAAGCTTCAATAAAAACAAATTCGAACACAGCGATAATTCAGGCGCAAAAAGCGCTCGGTCTCTTTCAGATCGGCACCCGAAGTTAAACTGATCTCCCCTAATCTGTGGTCTTGTATTTATAGGTGCGCGTGAGAACTTTCTCGAAATATCTCGTTGACCGGTCAATTGATAGAAACGAAACATCTCGAAATTTACCGATTGCTTTAGATGTTGCCACCTTTTTCTAACCTGTATTATCGCTGTTAACAAATAAAATAATATAAAATAAAATACAATAGTACTTCAAACGAATATTTCACTATTTACAACAATATATTGTTTACATTTGATATTATGGTACTATGGAAGCAGATATCACAACAAAAAGGCCAACTTTTCGACTGAATTTTAGTAACTATTATATAGTTTCCTTAGTTTTTACGGATTTTTACGGTTTTACGGACGTTTTTTGAAACCTACGGAAAATACCTCTTAGATGCATCGATATAGATAAACAACTGAATAGACTGCTCCAATGTCAATGCAAAGAGAAAAACGCGCCAGTGATTGATGACGCTGGGTGGATAATTAACCAATCACAGTTCACTTTTATAGGTGAATGTAAATGCAAGAAACCTTGTAAAGTGCTAGAGTAGATATTTTTTTTTTACACATTATTACTAATTATGGTCTACTATTAGAATTTCTGTTGTGTACATCCCAAAATTTTATTTTCAATCCTCCGCAATCCGTATTTTTTATCCACCCAACGTCATCTGGCAACGGCTTCAATTTCCCAGCTTTAAGCAGTCTATCCAGTTGTTTATCTACATCGATGGTTAGATGCAACCCTGCATCTGTACCTGCAGGCAGAAAGAATATATGTATATTGTTTCGCCCAGTCTGACTTCTATAAATACACTTGTATTCTGTGATTATTTTTACTCTTACTATTGCTCTCATGTTGTCGCTACAGTGGAATAAAGACTGTTCCTGTTTGATTATCTCCTGTTTCATAACCTACTTAATACTATCAAACAATACCAACAAAATATATACTGTCAGTATTTTGCCATAGTCTTGCATATTGAAACTCACTAATACTTTCTCTATTGAAGAGATTTGCCCTATTTTCGCTGAGTGTTACGCTGATATAATAGTCACTATTGTAACTCGTAATTATTCACCATAATGTAAGAGTATTGGCCATAAGTAAACCGTAAAAAGAAATAAAAATTCGTAAAAACTATTGAAAATCCGTAAAAAAGTTGCTATCTCCGGACACTTCAAGAATTTTTAATGTTTTTGAAGGAGGCTTGTTGATATATGTATAGTTCTGTCGGTTTATTTATTTAAAAATGTTGTAAAATGGCTATTAGGATATGTATTATAATGATAAAAGAGTTTTTGAGGAATCATCGGTATGATTGGTCCATGATTACGTTAGATTTTATAAACAAGGGAGAATATATTTTTGGTTAATAGTATTCAATGAGCAATAAAATTGGTTCCATTTCTTCATATTCGACTAAGGAGATATGAATCATGAATGATTTGTTTTTCATTGATATGATGATCAAGTTGCATGACTCGTGGAAATAATTGGAAGAAAGTTTTAGTTATACAGGAATATCAGAGTCTTACATCCTGCATTCTTATACAGGTTATTTAAAATTAGTATTTTCAGTATTGTGTTTAATAATCCATGTATTTAATATACCGCTTTTCTATAATTATTGATTCATATGATTAGGATCACTATTTTTCATTTAGAGAAAAGTTAACCTCTTCCTTTGTAAAACTAAACCATTCTTGCCTGTTAACTAAAATCCACTTCTCATCTTGTAAATGATAATCTGATGTACAGGTGGCTATCAAAATATGGGAAACACCTAAGATTTATAAGTAATCCTTTAGTAATATGGCGTCGGACTGCCTTTGGCATGTAATTCAGCTTCAATTCACCTGGGAATCGAAACATACAAGGGCTGAATAGTGTTTAGAATATTATTGTACCATTCTTCGTTTCTTTTTACATATTACAATCCGTTTCAAATCCCGTCGGTCACTTCCACTCAGCTTCTCTTACCGTCCACTATTTTGCTTTGCCGAGCTTGTCTTGCCGCGTTGTGTGTAAGCTGTCATGACTTTAGACACAGTACCACCAGATACTTCTAAAAGCTGGAATGTTTTGGTCACAGTTGTTTCAGATAGTCAGTCGCCAACAATTTGGCCTCTTTGAAAGCTGTGACGCTTTTGAAAAAAAAAACAAGACGTATACAACTTCACTAAAGCTATCTATCATACGTACCACAATATATATTTTTTATATTAAATAAAAACCTGGTAGCTAGGATTATATTTTAAAACTTTGAAGCGCTTTCTTAAATGTCACTTTTATTCACCGTTGTTTCCATTAATTTGATAACAACCTGTACGTAAAAACGTAGCAGTTTCAGAGTACGATATGGACAAACATAAACTATTGTAACAAAGACAAATAAAAATTAAAATGCTTTGAATGTTAATAAATTTATAAATTACGTTTTCATTTGATTTGGTAATACCTTTATCTTATTAACCTATGTTTAAAACTAGTTTTATATTTTCAAGAGTTGCTTAGGTCAAAACATTGGCATTTCCCATTTTTTAATCTGTGACATGAAAACTAATTGTTATTTATTCCTTAAAAAATCCTCGAGAAGTTATGTTTCACATTCTGACTGTATGTTATAAATTTGTGGTTGATGTCCTTTTGAAGGAGAAAATATTTATTTATTATAATTAATTAGGATATATATTTTTGACACCATATTATCTTAAATTAGAATCTTAGAAATCTTTCTTTTTTCCGTTGATGGAATAAGAAATTTAGTCAAGACCTCATTGTTTAATTTGTTTTTGACGTATCCATCTGATAACAATAGCATTGTTTATTTATCATAATCTGTAAATAACAGCTTGTATTTAATTAACAATTTAATCAAAATCCTTTTAATAATTATTGAACTTGACTTTTAAAATAAATATAAGTAAGTGTTCAATTTATTTTCAACTACTTGAGAAACTGTGCATTTCATTATGCAAACATATTAACAAGAATTAATTGATTAATTCATCTTATTCAGGATATTTTTATAACATTTTTTCAACATTTTGTTACATTTAACTCAAATGTCGAGTAGTTAGAAATGGCTTATTGTGGCGCAGAATTTCTACTATACAGTATAATATAACGAAATTCACATACTTTTTTTTTTTTTTAATACAATTGCACCTATTGCCAAGCATGATTTATTTCGCTTTTCAAACAAAATTGATACTAGCAAACCAATTTTAAGTTCAACACCATACACACAGTTAAAAATTAAATTAATAGTACTAATATGCTGACTAGCATGTCATAGATATTTGGTTAATTCATTTCTTTAATTCTTGAAATCGAAGGGGTAAAAAAATTACTCTTTTTTTTTTTCTTTTCCTTTTTTTTTAAACTTTAAGTTCAATAACTTTATATAAAAAAAAAATCAGAAAAAGAAAGCAATCTAGATCTAAAACACCATGAATAAAGAAACTGCCAGCTGAATTACATTTAGCAATGACTTTAAATAATGGAAAAAGTAAAAAATCAGTAAAACTAGTCAATTTTCAACACTCCCAAGTAACCCAGCTGAAGTGCTTTACAGGTTTTAAAGTACGTACATTTTTGAGATCTGAATACATATCTGAAAAATTCCTAGAAATTTATTGACCAATGTTATTTAAGTGGGTTGATAGCTGCTAAATATTATGATTTGAATGAAAAAAAAAATATTAAAAAAAAAATTATCACAAAATAAAAAATATAATTAGAGCTTAAAATAATTATAAATTACACACAACTTATTTATTTAATCTCGATCGTTAAAGTGTGTTAACCTTTTGAAGCATTAATTTCGATTAGATTTCCGATTATAATTACATTTGGCCGTTTTTATGTGTAATGTAGAAAAATGATGTACAGTCAAACACAACTAACTCAAAGTCAATGGGGCCGCTGAAATTTTTTGCGTTAATCGGATTTCATGTCAAGCGGCGATTTCGCGTTAACGGGGTTTGACTGTAGTATACTTCCATTTTGCAAAAAAAAATATTTATTTTAACTTTCGTAAATGGTTACGTTATGAAGCCATAATGCAAGTAACATTGAACACAAATAACATACCTAATCAATTTTTTTCTGCATAAAGAAAATTGCACTTTGTTTCAGGTCATACAAAATCGAAAAATTACATTGATTATGTGTTATTTGGTTTCACTATAAAACCAGTCTGCGTACAGAAATAAAAATTTAAGTGATTTCTGTGTGGAACCATTGTGCTTTAAAGGGTTAATATTTGGGCAGGTAATGGGCAATGGGAAACGTTGCAATAATATAATTATTAGTTCTATGCGCCAAAAGCGATCACTCATGAGTGGTCATCATCAATGTGTCAATAACAAGTAATATTTTAATCGATACAGAAAGTTTATATGCTCACCGTGGCTCATGTTCTCCGTGATATGCAGTCCCGAGTTCTGCTGCCTGAAGACAAGCTCTTCGTTGCTCATGGTGTACACTCTGGAGATGGTGGCGGTGCACTTGAGCTTCATGTTCCCACCCCGAAAGTGGTGCTCACTCACCACGAACTTCAAGCTCAGGCTGGAGGACTCGAGACCACTCGAATGGTGGACTGTCGAGTGATCCGTCTGGTAGGAGCTCTGTGGGAATGAAAATGGTCAGATTTAGAGAATGAAACAATACACAAGTACAACAATTACCCGTCTCTCTTTTAAGTAAATTTATCATTTGTTTATGAAAACCAAAGTGATATCCCCTGATCTCTTTTGCTGGTGTTATTCAATTCTTCAGCAACTTCAGTCAGCTAATTATAGAATCTGCCGACAGCCTGTCTTTAGTTAAATTTACCATTTCTTTATCTTATCAAACTTGTACTTCCTTAATGTTAGCAAAACCTGTAGTCATATTTTGAGAATGAAACAAAACGACTAAATCCGCGGACTGCCTCCCTATAGTTAAGTTTACTTTTTTTTATCAATAGTGGAGTAATATCAATGCTGGTGTTATTCTATTCTTCAGTGACTAGCGATTTCAATCAGCTACTACTTAAAGAATCTGCCACCACTCTTAACTTTAGGTAAGTTTACCGTTCTTTATTTCTCTCGCCCTTCTTTAATATTATCAAACTCTATGTTCAAAGCTAGAGAGAAGAGCTATACAACTACATCCGCCGCCAGTCTATCTTTAGGTAAGTTTACATTCCTTATCAATAATGGAGTTGTACCTCCTTATACACAATTGCTGGTGTTATTCTATTCTTCAGCGACTTCAGACAGCTACTACTTCATTTAATCAAAGAATCCATCGCCAGTCTGACTTTAGTTAAGTTTACCGTTCTTTATTCTTCTCCCGTCTTTAATATTATGCATGGTCAAATTTAGAGAGTAACGCATGGCAACTACAACAGCCGCCAGTAGGTCTTTAGGTTATGTTTACAATCTTTATCAATAATGGAGTATTATCTCTTTATCCACAATTTCTGGTGTTATTCTATTCTTCAGTGACTTCTGTCAGCTACTACTTAACCTAATTGAAGAATCCGTCACCAGTTTGATTTTAGGTAAGTTTACCATCCTTTATCTCTCTCCCGTCTTTAATATTATACATGGTCAAAATTACAGAATAGATCTAGACAACTACATCCACCACCAGTCTGTCTTTAGGTAAGTTTACATTCTTTATCAATGATGGAGTAGCATCACCTTATCCACAATGTCTGGTGTTATTCTATTCTTCAGGGACTTCTGTCAGCTACTACTTTACCTAATTGAAAAATCCGTCATCAGTCTGTCTTTAGGTAAGTTTACATTCTTTATCAATGATGGAGTAGCATCACCTTATCCACAATTGCTGGTGTTATTCTACTCTTCGGTGAGCTACAACTTAAGCTAAATAAAGGATTTCATGTTATTTCTTAGTGTTTTCCATTATTCTGATGACTCCTTACATTCTGACCACACTGCTACAAAGTAATTGCTTCGAACTCAGCACTGTGTCTTTGGCATTTGAAAGTCTTATATTGCCATACAACGCCGGTGGATTTCAAACCCAGCGTCCATGAGTTGGAAATAAATTAAATCGACCCCCCCCCTTACCATCTCTCCCCCCCCCCCCCTCCCCAACATCATTCCGTTTTAATTACTTAAACTATCCACAGCTGGAAAGTAGTAACGAAGTTAGTCCCAGAGTAAATTCGAAGCTGTTTCCTTGTTATGGGTTCTGGGCCGTTATTAAATTTATGCGTGGTTCCAAAACAACATCAATTAATTTGTCATTTGTCCCCAGCGAACGCAGGAACCTGACAGCTTGGACCCCTAAACTTGATGGATTATCGGGATAGTCAACGTTGACGTGCCTTGTGTGTGTGTCCGTAAGGCAAGAAGCGTTTCAGGTTGAGTTACTTTTCAATTTCGTATTAGTTTCAGAGACTGGTGTTTTGAAAAGAAATTACACGTCAAGATGAATTAAGACTTGGGATGGGGGTCTCGGAAAGTGTTGGGGTTGATACATGTGTCAGATTTGCTGATGTTATGTATAAACAAGTTTGACGGTCAATGTTTTTTTTTTCTTTTCTTTTTTCTTCTTAAACTGTATTAAAATAATGTATAATGTAATGTGTCTTTTAACGTTTCAAGGAAGGCGTTGACATGTGTATTTCTTTGATAAAACTTTTGCCTTAAAAAGTGGTCAAATGTGGCTATAGCGTGGTTGGGATTAAAATTGAGAATTCGGTGACATAATTGAAGTATTTGAATATGTAGCTAATTTATCCGGTGAACTTAGGTCAGAAATTGACGTTTCCAAAAAATGCGCACTCATGTTTTACAGATAGCTAGAATTGATCTGTAGAAAAATCATTTTGCACTTTCACATTGTATGTGTAAAATCAACAAACTCCTTATGAAAGTAAATTACAATCGCACTTTTATTATACATGTGTTGCAATTTTTGCAAATATTACTTTGATTGAGAGTGTAATATAAGTGATAAATACTATTCTTCTATTTTTGATTATTTTGAGTTCAAGAAGATTTTGAGTTCAAGACAAGCTTAGATTATAAAATAGATTATTCTTTAAGTCAACATAATTACATGATCATAATCCTAAATGTTATCTCTAATCATTACGATCATTTTTGTAATAATTATAAGTTTTGCACGAAAGATTTATTGATAAATATTGCATCTCTTGAATTATTTATAACCAATTTATTAATCAACAAATTAATTTATTAGTATACTCAAGAAGGAATGTCAGTCAATACTTATTCCACAAATCGAAATTTTAAAACAAACATAACATTACCCAATTAAAGCTTCCTTTGAAATGGATGAAAAGACAATGTTTTTAGTTTTTATCTTGTTTATTTTGATCATTTAAGGTATATTTTGAATTTTTCAAATTTTTTGGAAAATTATTTTTATGATTATTAAAAAACAGTAAGTGAACCAAAATTGCAATTTATTTCCAAAGAAAAAAGCTAAAATTATGATTGGCAAGTTTTCTTGCTAACCATCGTTCATTAAAAAATTGAAGGTTTAATAAAAAAAAATTTGTTGTTGTTTTCATTAATTGTAAGTTAGCTTATAAATAATAATAATAGTAATAGTAATAATAATAATAATAATAATAATAATAATAGTAATAATAATAATAATAATAATAATAATAATAGTAATAATAATAGTAATAATAGTAGTAATAGTAATAGTAATAATACTAATACTAATACTAATACTAATACTAATACTAATACTAATACTAATACTAATACTAATACTAATACTAATACTAATACTAATAATAATAATAATAACAATAATAATAATAATGGTAATGATGGTAATGGTAATGGTAATAATAATAATTATTATTTTGCCTTTAAATATTTTTTTAAAGAGCTTTCATTACTAATGTTATGCCTATAATAAAATTCATGTGCTTTAAAGCAATACTCCGACAGAAATTGTGGCTGAAAAAATAAAGGGCTATGGGACAGATATCTGGCTGCAGCAACGCATTTAATATTTTTATAAATGATCAAAAATTAAGTATGGAAACACTCGTATAACTTTCAAACAAATGAAGCTGGAGTTGTGATGCATGTATCTACGTAAGTAACTAGGGACGTGGAAATTCGCACAAATTTCAATTACACTATAATACTGACGTGGATTTGTGCCATTTATCGTTTTTATATTTTGATCATTCATTTAGCGAAAATGGTCAGTTTGGTGATAATTTTTGCGATAATTCTTGTATGGGTCTAAAATCGTAGTTCACATTGTAGTGGTCACTTGTCTTAATGTGAGTAGATGCTTGTTTCACAATTCTTGGGTCATTCGTTTAAAAACTATTTGAGCTTATACAGATTAAAGTTTACACCCTGTATGTTGCATCAACAATATCAACATGCCACGCTTTAAAAAAAAAAAAAAAACGCTCAATGTTGAAGAAATTATCCAAATTTCTAACTCGAATAAAGTCAAACACTTTATAGCGTCTTTTACCAAAACACTCCAGTCTTTATGGAGCTTGAAGGCAATTTCCCCTCCCCCGTTATTTCCGTTAACATTTGTCGTTGTTGGCCGCTTATACGACCTCCAACGCCAATAAAGATTAAGCTCGCCAAATAATTTAAGGACCGCCGCCAAATAAGCGTCGTTTGGCGAATTATGATAGAGTCGGGTCTTTGTCCTTTACGACCGCCAATGATCGGTAAATTCTTATTTACGGCAAGTGGGACACTAAATCCAGCTTTTAACAACGCTTTCCGTTGCTGGCGCAGTTTACTGCGTATGAATCATTAGGTTATTAAATAATATCAGGTAATCCTTCCCTAAGCATAAGGAAAAGAATAAACGTAATTCTTGTGGGAGATTCTCCGGAGTACCAGATTATCGCTTCTCCTTTCTCTCCGGAAATAAATTCAATTAATGCAAACTAATGTTATTTGTATGCGGCGCTCGAGAAAGGTGAATGAAAGTTGAATTGTTCTTTTCTGAATTGATTTGAATTAAATGAAAACTTCTGGAATAATTCCTGTTGCGGTTAATTATGCGGAATCTTTGTGAATAAAAATTATTCCCGTTGAAATGTTTTTATGCTCATGGCATCGGATTTAAAGGGTTCTTGAAAGCATTATAAATTCATTCGAAACATTAATTTCCAAATTAGCTTGGCTTAAATTTAATTAGATTCAGCTCTAGTCTTGATATAATTCATTAATTTCTTAATTTCATTTTTTTGTGGGAAATGAAGAATATTTTGAAACACGACTGGTGAAATTTTAGACCTAGAGTTTTTAAAAAATACTCTTAAAATTGAATGAATATTTTATACAGTTTATTAAAATGAGTTAGGCCTCACAACCTTAAAGGTTATAAGGTTGAGATAGCTCTTGCGGGCGGAATTATTAGTGCTTCTGTACGTTTAACCTCTCAGCGTCACACTGTCTTCTCATTAACGTTGTGGGATTGTAGATGAGAGGTGCTAGGTTAAGAGAAGACCTCGTTTTCTGACCTAATTATAAATTAGGAAACGTTATATCTTTGTTAAGTCAGAAGAAAGAAACCTTGCTTTAAAATTGCTTTTTACTAAAAAGAAACTGCTTGAGTATGCCTGAGTGCGAATATATGTGTTAAGACTTGTGACAAGAAAAAGATGGCAACGCTATGGAAGATTAAGAAATAGTAAAAGTAAAGATGCGCATTAAAGATAAAAAAAATGGTCCGTTCATGAAACTAGGCAAAAACGTTTTCTTTGTTATGGAAATGAGTAATCAAAAGAGTTCAGCCGATCAAACGGTATAGTGGTTAGCGTGCTAGCTTCTAGACCGCGAGGTTGCGGGTTCCGAGTCCCGCGTTAGGCATGGGTGTTTGTAAATGAATGTTGGCTTGTCTAATGACGAATGTTTCGGCGCATTATAGCCCTCGTGTTGCTGACGGTGCCAAATAATCTGAAAACAGCCAACCAAAAGAGTTCATAAAAAATAAGTAGCAAAGAAGGGTGGTTTTTTGAGGGGGGGGGGGGGGTTAGGGGATTAAACTGAAAATGTTGATGTAACCCAGGCATGTGATACATGTGTGTGAAGTACTTTTTGACGCTGAATCGAATCGAAAAAATCAAGATCATATAATAATCCTATAAAAAGTTTTGATCATTTATATAGATGAAATTTTTTATATCGACGAACGTAAAGGTGTACCTAAATTCCTAACTTATTCTTTATCACTTATACTTTTTTTACTTATTTCAATTATTCACTACTAAATTACTTATTTCATTACTAACTGGTACTTTTTCTATTAAATGTTGGTTGTTTTTTAACATTTTCCACTCAGTTTTGGTGCATTACATGTATTTTTATATTACAGTCTATAAAGTAGACAAATGACCTATAACTTTTTATAGGATGTTTGTATCGTCTTGATTATTTTTCCATTCAATTCAGCGTCAAACAATACTACACCCACATGTGTCACATGCCTGGGTTACACCAAAATTAATTTTCAGTTAAAAAAAAAAAACTCTTCAATGGCAAATAAAATGTTTTTGCCAAGTTTCATGAACGGACCAATTTTTTATTTCTTTTTGTCGTATTTTACCTTTCGTCGATTTCTACACGTGTTTTCATTAGTAAAAAGACTAATTTTTTTTAGATTCGTTAATTCATCTTGCTATTTTTTTTATTTGATCCAGTATTAAAAAATACTCTAAAAACACGTGTCAAATGCCTAGATTGTTCAAAAACCAATTTTTCAGTTATTTAATCCTCCCGACCCCTAACTCACCTCCCCCCCCCAAAAAAAAAGTCCCATTTTGCTAGATATTCTTATGAACTCTTTTGATTATTCATTTTCATGTCAAATGGAACATTTCTGCAAAGTTTCATCAACGGACCAATTTTTTTGGTTTTTCTTATGATTTTTTGGTGCTATTTTACAATTATTAAAAGACAACTGACCGAGAGAGTATTAGGTGATGTTCGTAAAACGAAATTTTTTTTTATGCTGCTTGAGTTTTGGCCTGGGTCTTTGTAACGAAAAGAGCCAGTTTAGTAGGCGCTCTTTGCAATCATTATCTTTTGTAAATATATCATGTTACTCTATATTCATTAAATTAGTAAAACCATCAAGAAATGTTTTTATTTATTTGAAGTTTGCGTTTAAATTACCTTTCAGCAATCATTTTTAAACCATCCACCTTATAGAAGACAACATGTATGTGTGGAAGGTCCGAAGTCTAAAAATGAGGCTTTTGGAAAATGGTCTGCATGTTTATTTGAGGTAATCTCGTGTACAAATAACAGATACAAAACCTAGACACTAGAGATCTCTTTTGTCTAGTAGATAGAGTATTTGACTGGGAAACCAAAGGTCTCACGATTGTTCCCCAGCAACCGCAAAAAAAAAGCTACTTCTCTTTATTGGTGACTATAGGACAACTGAATCATGCTGCCATCTATCAGCACCTTCTGAAAATACTGCACGACTTCCGACTTCCACATAAATCATATCGGCATCTTTGGCGACTCACTGCCGCACGAGTAAGTAACTCAATCGTTCGTCCCTTCGCGACTCACTGAGAAGGGGCTATGTGGTGGTCTAGTTTACAAATAACAAATACAACACCTAGACACTAGAGATCACTTTTGTCTAGTGGGTGTAGCATCTGTCTGGGAAACCAAAGGTCACACGATCGATCCCCAGCGACCGCAAAAAAAAGCTACTACGCTTTATCTGTATGTGAGCTGCTGAAAGGAGTATGCAAAAACTTTCAAATTTGGTATTAGACTGAGCTAACGTGAGAACAAGGATTTTATATTAATTTAGATTATTTTGTATGTGTTTGTGTATGTCGATAGCGGGCAAATCTGAGGAGGCCTAATTACCCCCTTGCTGTCAACCAATCGGGCTGAAACTTGGCAGATAGATTCGATATCGATGACAATGCATTCTATCAAATTTTGGTTGACTGTCACTGTCACTAAAAGGTCGGTTTTAGGAAACACTAATAAACCAACTTGCCGTCATCCAATCGCGCTGGAATAGCATTTAACCGATCACTGAAGAAACTCTTTCGTGTTGTCAAAATTGTTTTAATAAATAAATAATAAAATTGTTTTAATCAGAATAAATAAAAATATATCTGGATGTGAGTGCATAAATTTACATTTACTTACAATGAATAAATTTTGAAAAATAGTTAATTGCATATTTGCTGACAGAGATTGCATCTAATTTTAAATATTAAAAACAAGCACACGCTGACAACAGAAACGGCGCTTTGTTAAAGTATATAAAAATTGGCGATGCATATAAAGGATTTACATTAAAAACTTCGTTTTTATGAGTTATATTATTTCGAACTCTAGACGTTTCAAAACATATAGAAATGCAGGCCAATCGACATTTTTGACCTCATACCGTAGATTCATATTCCAATACTACATATAGAGTCATTGAAAATAAAAAAATTAAAAAAATCAAGATTGATGACATAGAAAAAAGTGCCACTTACATCTTTTTTCCCACTTATTATTTCATCGTTTATGTACCAGTTGAGTGTGGCAGCTGGCTTGGAACTAGAGGACGTGCAGTTGACGAATACTATATCACCAACTCTGTATCTGGAGAGACCGCCAGTGATTCTCGGTCCTTCGGTAGGTAAGACTAAAAGAAAAATGCTTAATTTCAAATGTATTCTACATTTTAGATGTTAAGAAATGTGTTTAAAAACAACCTTAATTGTTATACAGTAAAGGACCCCTTCAACAGATGGCTATCAAAATTATGGAAACACCGGTGAATAAAAGTGACATTTGAGAAAGCGCTTCAAAAGCATTAAATATAATCCTAGCTACCAAATTTTTTTAATAAGTATATATCATGTCAATCTATAATAATAAAACAAGCTGTCTGTCTGTGGATCTATAGTTGGTTGGTTGGTTGTTTTCAGATTATCTGGTGCCGTCAGCAACACGAGAGCTCTAATAAGCCGAAACATTCGTCAGTAGACAAGCCAACATACATTTACAAACACCCATGCCAAACACGGGACTCGAACCCGCAACCTCGCGGTCTAGAAGCTAGCACGCTAACCACTAGACCGTTTGGTCGGCCTGTGGATCTATAGAAACCTACTTAAAATTAGAGTAGAGCTCTGAAATTTTCAACATAAGAAGTTTCGGCCCTCTAATTTTATATATGTCAAATAGAATGTTAAAATTTTAATTAGTTCCTTTTTAATTAATTTTTTTAATTTAATTTTTACAATGGGAATTCAAATAGAGATACAGCTCTGAAATTTTCAACATAAGTAGTTTTAGCCTTCTAATTGGACTTTTGAAAAACAGAATTTTAAATTTTTGTTTAGTTCTTTTTTAATTATTTTTTTTTTTTTTTTAATTAACAAATATTTTACAAAAAGATTTCTACTTGGGCTGCAGTTCTGAAACTTTCAACACAAGTATTTTTGGCATTCAAATTGAACTATTGATAAAAAGAATGTTAAAGTTTTAATTGGTTTTTGATTAATTTTTTAATTAATATTTTCACAAAAAGCGACTTTTAATTAGCCAGAGCTCTGAAAGTTTCAACATAAGTAGTTTTGGCCTTCGAATTTTGCTTTTCATAAATACGTATTAAAATATTCTTGAAGGGGTGCATTATTGTTTTAACGGGGAATTTTTATTTCTCGACAGAGGAGGGGCTTCTAGTATTAAAGCTTCACGTAGCAATTAGATTTTAGTGAGTGAAGCGAGCTTACGCAACAATGAACCTTTCAGTGAGCGAAGCGAGCCCATGCTTGCCATAGCAATGAACCTTTAAACGAGTGAAGTAAGCTTGGGTTTATGTGTCAATAAACATTTCAAGGAACGAAGCGAGCTCGATTTTGTGTAGCGAGGAACCTTGGTTGTATTGCTTGTATTCAGATTATCTGGCGCCGTCAGCAACACAAGGGCTATAATGCGCCGAAACATTCGTCATTAGACAAGCCAACATACATTTACAAACATCCATGCCTAATACGGGACACGAACCCGCAACCATGCGGTCTAGAAGCTAGTACGCTAACCACTATACCGTTTGGTCGGCACGAAGAACCGAGCGAAGCGCCAAAAACTGAGACCTATACATCAATGACGGATTCCCGCAACGCTAGACCTCATAGATAGCTAAAATATTGCACATGTTAAAATTTCGTAGAGAAGCACAAGTATTGAGCTAGTATTATATAAATCAATAATATAAAAAGTTTAAATCATTGTACTTATGAGTGGTAGGTTTAGTGATGTAATATACGGCTTTTTTTTTTTTTTTTTTTTTTTTTTTATAAAAGCGTTAATCTCAGACCTCACATAGTTTCAAATTGGTCAAATTGTAGAAGACCGACTATCTGAAACAATTGTGAACGAAACATCCCAGTATTTAGGCGTTTCTAGAGGTACGGTGTCTAAAGTCATGATAGCGTACACACAACGCGACAAGACAAGCTCGGTAAAGCAAAATAATGGACGGTAGGAGATGATGAGTGAAAGAGAGGTTTTGAAGTGGATTGTACTGTCTAAAAAGAAATGCAGAATGATACAATATTCCTCTAAACACTATTCACAACTTGTATTATTCGATTCCCAGGTAAATCCAAGCTGTAGCACATGCCAAATGCGGTTTACGTCATAATAGTGAACAGGGAGACCTTATAAATCTAGGGTGTGTCCATTATATTTATAACCACCTATAGTAACTCAGTAGTGAATACCTCTTTCTTTGCGTTCTGTTTGTCTCTCCTGCATATTTTTTGTACCTGTGTTTTGCGCATGCGTGCAGGTTTTTTGTAAATAAAAGGAATCGGTTCCTGAATAAAGTTGCTTCTAGTTTGATCCTGCCTTCTATGCCGTGTTCTTACTTATCTTCTAACAACTTCCCTTTGCCAGCGGAAATATTGGAGGTTCTATCGAGGTTCGTGTTTCATCTTTTGAAAAAGTAAGTCAAATTTACTTATCTTAAAAGGAACCCGAGCAATTAGTTAAGCTGCGAGGTTATGGAAAATCGGCGCTGACCCGAATCGAAACGTTTATAACCACCGTGAGCTCGGACAGTAACTCTTTAGACATTTAAAAATCGTCTAGCGAGGTTAGAAGATGTTTTTCGTAAAATACTGAAATACGACTCCGTTTTGCCGGAAGAACACCAAGAAGCAGATAAATTAGAAGACCGTTATTTTCCACAATTGTGGGTCATTTGTTGGAGCTGAAAGCGCATCCTAACCCCGCAACTGGTACAAAGGTTCTAAACGCAAGCTTTAGAACAGCAACGTACTTTCGAAAAACCAGGCTAAACACTCCTACTTTTCATCTGGATTTTACACAGTGGCTTCGATTTAAAGAGTTTGAAAACGCAATTTCAAATTGTAACCTCAGCATTTTGCGATCACTAGCTGATATATCATAGCAAGTTATACGAGATTTTAAATACGTTGACGGAAGTGTTTCAAAATCCGACGTTTGTGTAAACTACATAGTTCTTAATAAAATTGACCGTGAAACTCGTCATTTATGGTCAGAAAAAACGGTAGATGTAGACTTCCGTCTTTCGATTCTTTCATAGAATTTTTAAATGATAGATGCTTTGCATTGAACGCCAAAATGGGTGCTCAAAGCGAAACGTTCACGTTCACAAACACCTTTCTTACCTGAAACGTTTGCTCAAAAACATTCAATAAGTTATGATTCGGGAATTCAAATGGTGGTGGTGTGGTTACCACCACAACTTTAATCAGTGTAAACTTATCATTTTTTCCAAAGCATGATACAAATGTAAAATTCAATGTAACGGAATTTGCTCTAAAATCGTTGACCACCCCACAACTAAAGCATGCTATCACATTCCGTGATCGTGAGCTACTAGCCAGATTACAGCTGGCTGATGGTGGGTTTTACACTCCAAATGAAATCTAATCATCGGAGCCGACCATTTCTTTTCATTAATTTTACCGAGTCAGGTTTTACTCACCAATGGTGTACCTATAGCTCAGAATTCCTATCTAGGATGGATTGTGGCTGGCATTGTCAATAATAACAAATTAGCATACTAAACTTGCTAACACAAATTTTCACGAAGATTTTAAAAAAACTTTTGAGAAATGGAATCCATACCGGGAGCTCCATACCAAAGAGTTAACTCTCCAGAAAAAAAACTTCTACGAAAAACATTTTCTATTAAATTACAATATTAACTCGAAAGGAAGACTTTAAAAACTTTAAATGCCAATAAGACATCTAGAATCTTAGAATCCCTACCCACTGACTCTTGCCATTTTTTACCGTAGGAAAAAAGAAACTCTAATGTAACCTCACTTGGAATAAATCCTCAACACCTAGAAAGTTGTGAACTTTGATGGCCATGGCCCAAGTTTCATTCAATGCAAATATGCAGCCTGTTGGCCTCGCGAAAACTAAGCATCTGAGCAAATAAATGGACATAAAAGTACTGGAACAGAGAAGTGACCCCATTTTTTTCACATTCATGTATAACTAACTAAACCCTAAAAGATATTTTTGAAAAACATTCATCACTTTCTAAAATAGTTCGCATACCGGCCTATTGTCGACTTTTCATATTGAATTGCAGACCCAGTATTCGCTTTACTAACACAAGTGGTATTGTACCTCTGGATTTATCAGAAATCAAGGAAGTAAAGTGCATCTTATTTCGTTGGGTTCAAGAAGTTCACTTTTCCAGGGAATTAAGTTGCTTACAAGCACCACCTACCAGCACACAAAATTTGAACATAAGTCATTTTGTTGAGGATTTATGCTGACCACGTAAACACAGACACACGGACAAACATTTTTCACGGAAAGGTTTTGAAATCACAGTGTTCCAAAACATGGAGAAACTAAACAAAACAATTTTTTTTTTTTTGACTGGATGATATATTTTTATTACTTGATGTAAACATATCGGTAATTGAAAGAATTTTCATATAATTATCTTCAAATGAAGAAATCTAAAATTATTGTATCAAAAGTAAAGAAAGCATCAAACACCATCATACTATAATCCCGCACTCGACAATTCAAGAGCACAAACATCAAATTCGTGTCTACCTTACACAAGTCCCCACTAAAATCTTTCGGAAAAATTCAGAAAACGAGACAGCCTAAGTATTGCGAAAAGTCTCCCATTCCACAATGGCACCCTTAACAAAATGTCCTCTTTCCGATGATGTTTCGTCCAGACCACTTGACGAATACCCATGAGCAATTCAGACCTAGGTATCTATCTACCCACTGCTTCTTCACCGTATACGTTATTTAGAACTCGGCGGGTACTCGGCGCTCTGTGACATATGACGTGACATAAATTATGCAACGGCTCATACGTGACCAGGTTGTGAAACTTGTCGTAAAATGCCACAAGAAATGTTTTCTAGTTTGCTGTTGATGTTTGGAGGTGACGTGGTTGGCAATGCTGTGGTTTTAATTTTTTATGAATTGCGGTGGGGTTTTGTTATGCGTTTGGGATCGCTAATTGTGATGGGTTTTTTTTACACAAAGCTTAAAAATATTACTTAAGAGGGACGTCACACTAGATATTGTTAATGCTCCATTTTCTCTGGCCTTAATTTCTGCCAAATTTTTTGCTTAAAATATGAGTTTTTAAATACTTTATTTTATATTTGATTTTTTGTGTGTGGGTTTTTTGTTGGTTGGCTGGCTAAGTGGATGTGTATGTTTGTAGCTAGAGGGAAAATCTGCGGATGCCTGATTAATCCATTCGCCGTAATCCAATTGGGGTGAGTCAACCAAACGGTATAGTAGTTAGCGTGCTAGCTTCTACACCGCGAGGTTGCGGATTCGAGTCTCCCGTGTTAGGCATGGGTGTTTGTAAATGTATGTTAACTTGTCTAATGAAGAATTTTTCGGCGCATTATAGCCTTCGTGTTGCTGACGGTGCTAGCTAATCTGAAAACAACCAACCAATTGGGGTGAAACTTGATGGGATGGATTTGATGTAGATGACAATGCATTCTATAAAATTTTGGAGGTTGTCAGTATCACTAAAAGTTCTCTTTTACATACGCTTCTATAAGCTCTTCGGAATGCAAATTAATCCCATTTAACCGATCGTTTTTGAAATTCTTTCCAGCTGCCAAAATTGTGTTGATTTAAGTAAAAGATAATTGAACTCGATTGCATAAATTCATTATGAAGTGAAGTTTAATCAATTCAACTTTGCGTTGCCAAGCAACGCTATAAGCTAATAAATAAAAGATACTTGTTTCTATTGTCTTGCATCAAACTTATTAGCTTTTACTCGTGTTTTGTTATCCAGACACCAATATTAATTCAAAATGTTCAATTTGGTGATATATAATGACTGAAGCATTCCCCTTTTAAGGTTGACGAGGCAATATTTTCGGAGGACTAATTAACCCATTTTCTGTCTTCCAATCCAGATGAATTTTAGCAAAAAGACTCGTTGTAAATGACAATGTATTCAATCAAGTTTTGGGAGTAAAAATATAGTAAACAAATTCGGAATGAATATTTTGTTCTTAGTGGACAAACACTATGAAAACTCGATTGAGCTGAAGAAGTTGCAATTGCACATAAAAAAATTGGCAATGCATATAAAAAAATTGGCAATGCATATAAAAGATTTATATTAAAAACTTTGTTTTTATGGGTTATATTATTTTACTTAGTATAACAACCATAGACTTATAATTATCAATAGACTGCGCATTCCCACTTCAATTATACAACGAGAATGAAACCAAAATGAATCGCATGAGTAGGGACTTTTTGGGAACAGTCTTACAGATTTGCCAGGTTTCTCCTCACTCGGGCGATAAAGATCGTTCTCCTTCGTCTATCAGTCACGTGGTTTTTAATTTGGGTACTCGAGGTTACTCTAAACATGCGGTCTAGCAACCAACAATTTAACATACAATACAACTACGTCGTAAAATTAATCGTTTATCTAATAATCTTATTATCCTTTATCGCCTGAGTGAGGAGAAATCCGCCAAATCTGCAACCCTGCTCCCAAAAAGTCCCTACTCATGCGATTCATTTTGGTTTAATTCTCGTTGTATAATTGAAGTGGGAACGCGCAGTCTATTGATAATAATAAGTCTATGATAACAACAGTTAGAAAAGATCATTAACAAAATTTGAAATTAAAATATTTTTTTTTAGCTAGCTTATAAAAAATTTTTAAATTATAATTAAAAAAATTCCCAGTTATTTTTCATTAAAAATTTGGCCGACCAAACGGTATAGTGGTTAGAGTGCTAGCTTCTAAACCGCGAGGTTGCGGGTTCGAGTCCCGTGTTAGGCATGGGTGTTTGTAAATGTATGTTGGTTTGTCTAATGACGAATGTTTCGGCGCATTATAGCCCTCGTGTTGCTGATGGTGCCAGATAATCTGAAAACAACCAACCAATCATTAAAAATTTGAAAATGGTCTTTATTTATATTTGTTATACTTTTTGAAAAGATTCATACGTTTTAAAACAATACTTGGGGGGATCATGTGACGAAAATATTAAAGCATTAGATTGATGGGGTAGAAACAATGTGATCGTATGAAAAGTGCAGAATGAAGAAAAAGTTGCTTGACTTTGAAAAAAAAAAACCTCGATTCACGGAAATAGTCAAAAAGATGCTCATACTCACTTCGTAATGTAAAAAATAATTGTTTTTTTTTTTCTCAAAACACATTACTTTACCTTAAAATTATAAAGTTTAACAGTTTTTGTTCATTTAAATACTATGGGGAAATGGTTCACATATGTCTACAGTGCCATCTATTGAGGAATTTTTTTATATTTTGGAGGAAATAAAAATAATTTCTTTAAATTCGCATCCCTCTACCCTCAAATATTCATAAAGAATATATTTTAAAATAACCTAATGATTCCATAAACAACATTTCAGTGCGTGGAAAGTGAAATAAAAAACTTTTTAAACAAGATTTTGAAGAATCAAATTCATTTAAATGTTGTTATTTCACTCTTTAACCCTTTGGGTACATTTGACGGCTGAGATTCGTCATGCACTTGTTTTGCTTGTTAATAATGACGAACCTATTTCGTCATTCAAACTAGGTTGATTGAATGGATTTTAATGGCACAAGAGCCATGATTGGTTAAGCCAAGCATTGGTTGGTTTACCTATACTTTAAAAAAATAATTTGTTTGGCTGTGTTCCTTTAAAGTTCCTTTATTGTTTTGAACCAAACGTTCAAAACGCAAGAATTTTCCCAAATAAATCTGTACCCAAAGGGTTAACTAATCAATCTATAATTTAAAAAAGGAATGGATTACATTCAAAATATAAGAAGTGAATGTAATTTTTTGGGAAATTAACATTTAAAAAATGTTTAGTTTAATTCCTTTAAATCTTTCTTCAGGTTTTGGTTTAAAGTTCCTTTTTTTTTCTTCATAATTTATTTAACATTTTTGCAAAACATAGAAATGCAGTAATTTCTTCTTTGGTCAATCCTCAAATCTTTGACAGTTATCTTAGTTCTGTGTAATATAAAATACATTTACAATTTTCATCATAATTTGACTACATAATTAAAACCATTACCAAAGTTGAAAACAGTCACTTAGTCTTATTTCTGAGATTGTCATTATTACAAAACATTTCTATTACGAATTCGCCGACCAAACGGTATAGTGGTTAGCGTGTTAGCTTCTAGACCGCGAGGTTGCGGGTTCGAGTCCCGTGTTGGCATGGGTGTTTGTAAATGTATGTTGGCTTGTCTAATGACGAATGTTTCGGCGCATTATAGCCCTCGTGTTGCTGACGGCGCCAGATAATCTGAATACAACCAACCAATCCATTACGAATTCAAAACAAATCCATAATTTACACTGTAACTTTCATTAATTTAATTATAATTGAAATTTCGTATCCCATAAATTTGAAGAAGAAATACAAATGAAGACATTAAATAGATTGACACTAATCAGCGATCATTCATTTTCTTTCGAAAACATTTCTTTTAATACATTAAACAAATCAAATTATAAATTTAACTGCATTTGGGAAAAGATGAAAAAAACAAGCCTGTTTCTATTCAAATTTAAAATGGTTGATTAGAACGCGAGTGTATTATGTTGAAACTCGATTGATTCTAAAATAGAAATTTTATATTGGCTGTCGGAGTAAAATTCTTTTTTCAATTTTATAATAGATTGGTTTTCTAATAATGTTTATGTTTTATGAAAAAGAACTTAAATTTGAAAAATACGATATTCTTATTTTAAAAGATTTCGTTTTTCCAATTACGCGCATTTAAAGTTTTGCAGGTTTATTATTTGAAACGTTTGCAGTATTTTTATTATCATCCAATTATTCCAATTTGTATTCAAAAATTATTTTACTCTTCAAATGGCTTTTTTTTTTTTTTTTTTTTTAGTTTAAACGTTTTTATTGTTATAAATTCCTTCAACTATTTATAGTTACCCAATTATCCCAATTGATGCATTTCTGAATAAATGAAAAACAACAAAGTAATAAAAGTACACAATGGAACGCTGTGTAAAAAATAGTTTACTAGATTTTACCAAGTAGTATTATATTTCACCGCAAATTAATCTTGCACAAGAACTTCTAATAACTTACTTTTAAATCCTTAATTTTTATATTTATTTACATTTTAACTCGAATGTATCGAATATAAGTAAGGAAATTTATAAATATGTTTTTGTCATTTTACAAAAAAAAAAAACTATGCAGAAGAACAATGGTTTCATATATCAACCAATAACTTCAAACAAGTCGACTATGTTGAGTTAAGAAGGTTTATATTAATTAAATATGCGTTCTGGTTTAAAATGAATATGTTGTTGGGTTAAAAAGAGCATTAGTTGTCTGAAGTCAATCCTACTATATTAAACTAAACCATTATCTATTACAAAAAATAAAACATCCTTGTTTGCGATTTTGAAATTACATATTTAACTATCAATTCACTAAGCACTTGCATCTTTCTGAGCTCCCAATCGAAAACAAAGCCTCGACTTTTAAGAAACAGGTTGAATTATTTTCAGTAAATCTAAAAAAAGAAATTTTCTGTGCATCTTTCTATTGCGGTAATACAAGGTGAGACCGAAAAGTAAGGTGACTGATGTCATAATTATCACTGTATTATATATTTGCAGATAAATACATCACTGTCCTTCAAAGTAGTCGTCGTCTACAATATACTTCTGACAACGTTCATACAAGTTCTTGAAACTTCTGAAAAAGTTTTTGAGTTCCTTGGTAACAGCTGCTTGAATCTCTGAGATGCTTGAAAATCGGTTTCCCTTTCAGTGCCAATTTCAGTCGTGAAAAGAGGAAAAAATCTGCTGGCATCAGGGGAATAAGGATTTTTTCCTCTTTCCTTGACTGAAATTGGTACTGAAGGGAAACCGATTTTCAAGCATCTCAGACATTCAAGCTGCTGTTACCAAGGAACTTAAGACAGTCTCAAAGGATGACTTTTTCAGAAGTTTCAAGAATTTGTATGAACGTTGTCAGAAGTGTATTGTAGACGACGACTACTTTGAAGGACAGTGATGTATTTATCTGCAAACATATAATAGTGATTATTATGACATCAGTCACCTTACTTTTTGGTCTCACCTTGTTATATCAGGTGCAGATACCCAGTATATACAATTTGAGGACATTTTAATCAATAAAATCTTCCCCATTTGATATTGAAAATATATTGCCCTCAATTTTCCTAAATATAATTCTAAATGGTGCACATATTTATTTTTAAAATTACAATTCCTTAAATTTATTTATAAGCAGCGATAATAATAAAGCTTCGGTGTTGGCAACAGCTAGGAATTAGTCAAGAAACTTCACGATGTTTGGATTTATCGTCAGATGAATTTATCTCTCTGATCCTGGTAATTGTCATGAAGCCATAACAAGGATTAACAATCAGCATAAAAAAATCTATGGTTGCAACTTCCCCCTAAATAGCTCAAATTTATTTGTAATCATGGACAACCTTACAAAGCATGAAGACGGCATTCAATTGGCTTCGTCTACTTGCAGAGCTGAAACCACTAATAAGCTACACAGAAGTTGTTTGAAATCAGCAATTTATCTACATCTTTCGGGAAAATTCGCACACGAGGATATAAAAAGAGAATTTGGACGGTTTAGAGCTGCTTTGGAGGAAGATCAGTGCTTACTTCTGTAGAGTCTGAATTATTGCTGTATTTGTGGCTGTTTGAGCCGAATGCGCTCACCAAAGTTTGCTTGCGATCTTACTGTTGTATAATTAGTACTTATTTTGCAAAGCTGTGTCAATTATTCTTATGGAAAAATCTCAATGATACGATAAAAAAAAAATCCTGCCAATTTGGATATTTGTATCACCAACTTGTTATTGAAGAGTTTTGATTAATCAATGCGCACATTTAAAAACATCTTGGAGCTTTGTTATCAGTCAAAAGTCCTCATGAGTTGCCAGTGACGTAGTCGTCATACTACTCTACTTTATAATTATCATATTACAATAGAATTCAAAATACTATAATTGGCAATACTTCATTATCATTTTCAAAGCTGGGAAAATTAAAAATACGAAATAAAAATTAAAATAATTTTAAATTAGTCACATCTGGGTTACTATTTTTATAATTTCAGCTCAGATTTTTTATCATATTCTGATAATCTGGTCAATGTCATGGTATCATTTTTTAAAGTGTTTTTTTTTTTTTTTTTTTTTTTTTTTTCGGTACTAAAACGCTGTTTAAAGGAAAACAAACACGAGTCGCGTAAGCTTAAAATTTAATAGCTTAAAACTACTTAGAAATTTAAACGAAAGAGTGACAAGAGTATTTTTGGGAGACACATACCTACGCCAGCAACAAAAAAATTTTTTTTTCAACAAAATTTCATTTTTCCTCTAGAGGTCGTCAAATACCAAAAACAATTCTGTTATTTTGGCAGATAATAAATCAAAATCTAAAAATTGCATCTTTTATTGTTTATAAAATCCTTTATATTAACTTCGATTGTGCGTGTGTGCGCGCAAATGGGGGGGGGGGGGATCTGTGAACGCCTAATTAACCCCCTTGCCTTCATCAGTAACGTCCTGAAACTTAGCAGATAGATCCAATGTCGATGACAATGCATTCTATCAAATTTTGGGCTGTTACTGTCACTAAAAGGTCGCTTTTGCGTAATACTAATAAACCAACTTGCCATCATCCAATCGCGTTAAAATAACATTGAACCAACCATTGGCAACAGGAAAGAGTTTCAACAATTTGTTTTAATAAATAAATAATAACATTGTTTTAATCAGAATAAATTAAAGATATTTGGATGTGGATGTGAATGCGAGTGTGACGTTGATTTTTAAAAATAAATTTTGAAACTTGGTTTTCCGCACATTTTGCTGATGGAAATGTTTTTGATATTTAAAATTAGATACAAGCACCAAGCACACGCTGTCTACGGATCGGCGCTGTATTAATGAATCCCCCAAAAAAACACTTTTGAAAAGTAGAAGAACCACCAACCTCAAAAACACAAAACTTTCTTACAATAAAAAAATCATAAACATGATGAAAATTTTCAGCCACAAATACAGTGATATAAAAAAATGGCCAACCTCTGATTAGAACTCTCGGTTGTGACTCGCTTACGAATGTATGCTTACTTAATTTATTTTTAACATTTAAGTTCCGCTCCCATAAAAATTTACGCTGCTTGAGGTTGGCGCCCGTTATAGGAATATTAACAATGCTTGCGTTTAAACTAGTTTATGGATGTTTGCACGAATATTCGAGTTTATGATTTCATTTGGATGGGTAGGAAATACAAAGTGGTGTAAATATTCATGTTCGTGTAATTTTCAAAATAGTATAGAGAAACTGTGCTCAAACGCTTGCATTTAAATCGTTATTAAGAATTTTTTAAGTAGGAAACTAAAGTGTTTCTGGTAAGCTTTTGTTTGGTTGATACATACATTTTGGAAAGTTTTTATGTGTGTGTGTGGGGGGGGGGGGGTTTAAAGGTTAGTAATTAAGACAGGCGCCAACCTCAAGCAGCGTAAATTTTTATGGGAGCGGAACTTAAATGTTAAAAATAAACTAAGTAAGCATACATTCGTAAGCGAGTCACAACCGAGAGTTCTAATCAGAGGTTGGCCATTTTTTTATATCACTGTGTTTGTGGCTGAAAATTTTTATCATGTTTATGATTTTTTTATTGTAAGAAAGTTTTTTGTGTTTTTGAGGTTGGTGGTTCTTCTACTTTTCAAAAGTGTTTTTTTGGGGGATATCATAACTTTTTTTTTTAAACACTGGCGACTTCTCTTTTTTGAATTTGTCCGTTTCATCGTTTTTCTATTTATCCCCTATGGTAAACCTGGTACCAGGGATATTCATAATTCTTCAAACTGAGTTCGACGATACCTTACATGCAATAATTATCTTTAAAATTGATAAACCGAAAGTGGTACTACCTATGCTATACCTGGTACCTTAAACATTCATAATTTTTCAATACAAGCCTAAGGACACCCAACATGCCATATTTATCTTCAAAATTGATAAAACAGAAGTAGTACCACCTATGGTACACCTGGTACCATGAATATTCATAATTCTTCAAGTTGAGTTCAATGATATCTTACATGCCAAAATCTACTTGAAAATTGACAAATTGGTTGAATGCGGACGACAGTAACCATCAAAATCTATCACGAACGAGTACTAGAAACTTGTGTATGACAACTCAACTCCCAAAACTTAAAGAAATACGTTGCCAACAAAGATCCTGTCTGCCAAGTTTCAGCTCGATTGGTTAGTTTGTACGCACAACGACCTATTTTGGTGCATAATAACGACTAATCAGTCCGGGACCCACAGCTTAACGTGGATTCCGAATCACAACGAACATCCACACCTAACACAGGAATCAAATCCAGCACCTTTAACTTACAAGGCCAGAGCGTGCATCCCATTGAAAGTTTATACTAATAAATTGTTACAAATAAATATTACAAGTTTTTTACAGTCTAATAAATATTGCAGTATAAATTATTTTTATTATACCAAGCATTATTTTGGTTCACATAATAACCCATTGATATTTGACAAAATTTAAAATATTTTCTTAACAATTTTAAAATTCACTATGAAATTACAATTTTGATGATATATGATTCTACAATTTCATTTTACAACGGAAAGTAAAAATCAACACATCTTTAAAAACGAATGACAATTTTGCAAATTCCATTGGCCAATCGCAATGCGTGGTTCATTTAGTCCTCTGTAATGAATTGACTATGACGTCAGCTCGCATAGCCTCCACATTTATACTTTGCATTCAGCCCATAGTATCTTGCAACAAAATGTGATTGTTTTCATTTTTCAATGGAGATTTCCCGAAAGTAAAATGTTTTTGAAAGTTAACTCTCTCTAAATTGTCATACAGTTCAAATAACACATGCAACTTAAAGAACAAATATTTCTCTTTAATTCTGTCTCTTCAAAAATTAAATTATTTAAATTTTAAAGATGTTATAAGCCATATAATTATAGTCCAATTCGTTCTCCTATACTTTAACATTACGTTAAAACTCACTTAAGCCTAACATGTCGGAAAAACTAACTTCCAAATGATAGTAAACCTGTTTGGCAACTTTTGGCATATATATCTGAACCTCAATTACAAGCTGATCTCCTTTATCTGTCGCCAAATTAGGAAATGAAAAAAAGTGGTTTTAAATTAATTAAAAATAGAAAGAATTATTTAATGAAGTTCAAACCAGTGTAGGATTTTAAGTTGAAACATTCCCCATCCTATAATTCAATCCGTTTGAAGATCTATAGCTTGGTTAGGGCTGAACGTTTGTTTAAATTTTTACATCAAAATCGGGCTAGAACTCGTTTTTTTATTTCGTTTTGGAATTTTCAATATATTTTTTCTTCGTTGTCTTTTGTCCTAGGTACTCAATTTTTTTTTCTTTGAAAGATATCACCGAGACGAATCTATGGTATTTTTTGTATAATTATGTGAAGTTTCGTAAGCGCGCTAGAAAATAGTCAATTTCGGCTTTTTCGCTGGAAGTTGTGCAGAGAATAGATACTTACTGTCGTTTCTGCCTTTTTTAAGGTTGGCGGCGAAACGACCGTTTCGTCTGATACAAAAATTGGCAATGCAGATGAAGGAATTAAAATCCACATCGTTACAAATAACCTTGATCCTTATATAGGATCAAGGTTATTTGTAATAATGATGAGGATTTTAACAAAGTTTGCCAAATTTTCAATAGTAATTTACTCAAAAATAATATTCCTAAAAACTTTTGTGGATTTAATATTTCATGAATGTGTATTAATTAGGGCGATATCGAAATTTTATTGAGTAGCCCCAGTAAATGAAGTTTTTTTAATTTTCTATTTTATCTTAATCTTTTGAATTTTCAATTTTAATTTTGGTAAATAGATGGTGCCTTTAAATTGAACTTTTTAGAATACGATATTATTTTCTGCTGGATCTTTCTGCAGAACAGTTTTTGGAGATATTGTTTTAAACTGAAAATTTTTCTACTATATTTTCGGGTATTATTCAAAGGGGTAAGTTCTCTGGACTTTTTTGTATTTCCTTGCATTGAATATATTATAGTATTTCTAGGATTTATCATTATTCTGATGTGGAGTCGTCTGAGTTCAAGAGTGACATTTTGTGCCTTTTTGGCCGTACTCTTTCAGAAACGCCGCCTGGGGGCTTCCGGCTGGTTGAGCCCCCTGATGGGAAACAGTCGGAGCCTCCTGTTCAATATTTAATACTTTACTTTGTCTATATTACTGGTTACAAGTTCTACAATTGAGCTGCTTTTGTGCCAATGTGGACTAGTACTATTATATTTTCACTTTATGATTGTTTCGCCATTTGATTTTCATTTCTACGTAAATTAATTTGCTTGTATGCAGTAATTATTACTTAAAACTACAGTAATTATTACTTAAAACTACAGTAATTATTACTTAAAACTACATTAAATACTTGTCACTTCTGTAAACAGTTGTTTGTTTTACAATTGGTAAATGAAACCAAAGCGGAAGAATTTTTATCCAACTCTCATATGCACATTTTTTAAACATTCACAAATATTTTAACAACTACATTTTAAGGATCTTTTGGTGATTGCACTTCATATTAAGTACGACTTGTAAAAAAAAAAAAAAAAAAAAAAATTGTTCATCGTTTTTTTGTTGCACAATTAAAGTCCTGAATCAAGGCAACAGCTTGTTCATCAATATCATTTATGCAAATTAAGTTTTCGGCAAAAATCGCAACTTTTTTACAGCTTTGTATTTCTATCTTGCAAAGAAGAAACTAGTACCGCTAAGCGATCAATACTTCTTGTGCTTTTTGATGAAAATTTGAGTAGCAATTTACCATCCCAATGAACTACTGACTTTGATGCCTCAAACTGTGTTTTTAATTGTTCAGCAGTTTCACGGCGCAGACCTTGACATTGCCGATGAACAGTAAATTTTTAAAGAACTACTGACAGATCAGATATAGCTTTGTGATTATAAAATTCAGTTAAAAAAAAATTAAAAATATATATCATATGAGTTCATGATAAAGTGTTTTTAAACCAAGTTTATGATAAAAGAAATTGGTAAGATAAGTATGGTACAGTTCAATAGATACGGTTATCTGCATATTAATTAAAAATCCAAATTTTGCACAAATTCCCTTTCTATTAGCTTAAGGAAGCAATAAAACTTTTTTAAATGACTTTATTTTTTTCCAGCCTCTCCTGGAACACCCTAGAGTATATATTCTGATTCTTTAGCTTTCAAACAATACTAAACTTTTGAAAGTATCCTTAATATATTTTAAGTTATAATTAATTAAAGGTAGGTACTACTGGTGTTAGGTTCTAAGCTTCAAACCTTTAAACTTGTTTTATGATGAACTGTATTTTAATTAAGTCACACTTTATTCAAGCAATGTTAATTCAACAAAATGTTCCATTATAATTTTTATTTTCATATAATAGTAATCTACGTAATATTTTAGATGTTTTAAAACACAATTATTCAAAATTAGTTTAGTTATTGATTTTTTAGTGGTTTTTAAAACTTAGAATTCATTGAAAATATTAATGATTTTCATGTTTCCACACAAAATAAATTGAAATATATATATATATATACATTCTATGTTAGAAACTTAATTGCTTTTCAAAATATGAAGAATATTATTTCGAATGATTACCAAATGAAATTACCTTTCTAAATAAATTAGAATTTGATATGTCTTGTTTGAATAAGGTACTAAATACTTAATTACAGCTTAATTAACAAAATAACAATTGCCGAAACTTGAAAAAATATTATGAAATGATTTTAAACATATACTCTCTAACTCCAGTGAAAAGGAATTTTATTTTTGAACTTAGAATTTAAAAAAAAAGAAAATCTAGGGTATACATACGCCTTAAGTGAAAGTGGAATTGGGGTAGTAAAATAAATTGCGTGAAGCTGATTGACTCACCTAGAACTTTCATCTCCTTCTCTGCTTCCACCGTCTGGAATTCTGGCGCCTCTGCTGACACCTCACACCTGTAGACTCCTGCACTCAGCAGATCTACATGGCGCAGATAAACACTCTGGCTACCGCTTTTAGACAGCTAAAACAAATACGCCTCTTTGAAATTTTGGAAGTACCACAACTTAAAATACTTAAGCTGGATTTACACGCTACCAGTCTGGGGTCCAGTTTAGATTCTCCAGTTCTGTGACGTCAGCAAAGCGATCGCTGCGCCGTCTGTATGTGATCATTGGAGATAGCTCACGTGATTGTGTGATGAAAGTCAGCGGCGCCAGTAAATAGAAAATGTTTGACGTCACCTTGCTATTTATAACCACAGACTGGCAATCTAAACTGGAACCTCGACGGATAGCTTGTAAATCCGGCTTAAAGAGAATGTGATATCAGTAGAGGAAAAATAGGAGTTTTGAGACATCCTAAGTTATAGATTTTGTGAGGATTCTGAGAATATAAAGGAGAGTTCTAAACCATATTAAGAACCTTATTGCATCGTATGTTCTAGGAAAAACAACACAATAACATCCATAATTCTCCCTACAACAAGGCGATATCAATCTTGGAGGCATGGAACTTATCGTATCCTTCCAGAATACATCCAAAATCCATAATGGTTCATAACTTTTAATTTTTTCATACTTGCGTCCACAAATTATGATGACCAAGAATCATGTGTTTATACTGGACCAGATCAATTTGAAAAATTTCAGTGAATATTTTTACCAGCACTTAAATTGACAGTATTTGTTTGGACATATTATTCCGAACCGTAGAATCAGAATGAAAAGATTTTAATAGCATTTCACAAAACTTTCTTGTTGAGCAAAAATAAAACTTCTTAAGCTCCAACTCAATATAAAATAATCGCGTTTGCATAGTACTCATTTTTCTAAAAAAATTTATCAATTATATTAATTAGTTTTACAGTGGTCAAGTTTATGCTTTTAATAGTCGATGGGTCGTTTCATCCTGTTAAGCATGCACCAAGAAATGACGTAACCAAAACTGACGTTTGTACATTTTCATTTTAAGCCCAATCTTGCAATTTTAAACAATTGTTAAAATTCAATTTTGGGATTATTTAAATAGCTAAAATTGAATTTTGTGGTACAAAAAAAAATTGCACCTGACTCATTTTGTATTGTATTCAAACTTTTAAAGTATGTGTAAGCAATTGGATTATTTTAAAAATAATCACTTACTAAATAAACGTCTGAAACGCTAAAGTAAAATCAATTCTTAAATTGACATCGAGCTAAATTGTATGTTTACTCACAGTTAGTTTGTTGACACATACGTCAAATATAAAAAAAAAAAAAAATGCAGGAACATACACATTTGTCAGATTTATGCTAATTATCGAAACCTCAAGTATATAATTAAGTTATCCTCCGCACGTGGAATTTAAGCTAAACTTCGCATCATAACTCGAAACATGAGAGGTAGATAATTAGTGGTTTTAACCAATTAGTAATATTATCTCCCTTATGTGAAGCCAGATAAGTAACCCCTGCATTCTGTTTTTTACCTATACCATTTTTATGCATAGAAAAGGCACGATAGCTTTATATAATAGAATAGAACGCATAAGATATTCTGAAATTATCCTTCCAAAATTAAATTGGTGTCTTCTCAACCTTACAGTAGAAGTATTTATTTTTTTATAATGTCAGATTGAGTAACTTTTTTAATTAATTTTGTCAATTAATTTTGCATTATTTTCCAAAATAACAGAAAATTATGTAGTTTGGTATCTTTCATGATTTAACATTTGACTTTAGTAATATTACTCAAAGTAAAAATATAACATTGTATTGAAAATTGTCTAGCTCAATAACAGAATATTAAACACTAACTTATTGATGTTTTGCTTCTTTAATTTAGGTAGACAATATTAAGATATTCCTCTATATTCATAAATTCAATACTTTTCTATACCAAACGCAACGTTCTGATAAAAGTAAAACAAAGTGCAATTACACTTAAAGAAAATGCTTTCTCTGCACTAAAAATAATATTAATTAATGTCTAGTAAAATATTTATAATGAAAAGGACCTTTGTACATGGAAATAAATCTCGGTTTGTTTAATGTTTAGTACAGTAAAATTAAAGTTGTAGATATGTAAATATATAAACATATATGGAGATATTAGAGATATCTGAAGTTTATTAATTCCCATAGATGCAACTGATAGTCATTTTTCCCCCCTTGGATTGAATATTAAAACTACATATACAATGAATGCTTACTTTTAAGATAGATATGTATTGGTTAATCCACAATGTTTATAGCAATTGTCATGAGTAATATGAATACAAATTTAATTATGTACTTAATCAAAAGTATGGATATTACTATAATTTGTATGTTAATTTTTCTTTTATTATTAAACCACACATAATCAACGGTATTTCTTTGAAACTTTTCGGCATGTATTCCAACCATAAAATAAAATAGGCATACGATACAAAGTATAATGTATTTCAAATGGGGTTTGTTGAAAATCATAAAAATTCCTAATAATTTTAACAATAATTTTTAATGATTTTATTAATTAAATACATTGTTAAAAATTAATTTTAATTAATGGTCATTTCCTTATTCCCAGTTTAAATGTAGAAAAAATTCTCTCTCAAATATCTTGTGGGAAAAAACGGCGTTGTTTAAAGTCGGAAAAGTTCATTATACTCATACTTTAACTAAAACATTAAGAGTTTATTTCACTGATATCTTGAGTCTAAATAAAATAAAAATTCAGAATAACCTGTTAAAAATTAGTGTAAGCGACATTTTTAGCTTTAAACTGTGTTTTTGTATTCTTTTATTTACTTTTAAATGCATCAAACATTAATATTTGCGGTATGTTGATTTTATTGATTACGCTTTTCAGTATATTACCACTAAAATAATTAGCATCAATGAATCGATGAACCCTTTACAACAATTCTATTTTCTTCCAAATATATTAGTTTATCATAAATAAGTAATATTTAATTTTGTATGTACTTCAAACGGTACATAATTATTACGTAAAGTTATATTTTACAAAGTCTCTTTGCCATCTTAATTTTACTAAGTATCCATGTCATTCTGTTTTGTAATTAACTGTTCTTACTTTATCGATATTATTTTTGAAAAGGCTATAAAACAGGTTCTTTATAAAACGTAATAATCTTCGATGATTTCAACTACACTTTTATAAAAGGATTCAGATGAAAGTCCAACGTTGATTTTGAAAACTTTTTATCACTTTCCCTTAACCGTATAAACAACACAAAATATTTTCTCATCTTAAAAAAAATTTCGAATTGCTTTTCCAAATGTTTCCCACACATTACAATTGCAGACATCACAATTCAAGTTTATCAATATCGAAATCCCTTTCCCCATTTAATGGTATTAAAAAACCAGATTTTAATATATTTGCATAAATACCTAACCTATTCCTAAAAATAATTTTTTCATCCATGCAACAAATAAAATCCCGTAACAAATTTAAAAAAATAAACACAACCAAAACTATCTTCTCACTCAATCTTCACTTTTACCTCGATATAACCCGAATTAAACTCAACCTAGAAGATCCAACCTAACAATGAACACCAAATTTACATTAAAAAAAACTCTCGAAGGAAACAACAACAAAAAAAAGTTCATCAGAGGCCATATTTTAAACAACAATTAATTTGTTCTTTGTTGGCTGCGATGGCCGAACAAATTTGCCTCAATGGCTGCGTGCTCACTCCGGTTCATTTTCCCAGGTCATTAATTATTCCCAGCCACCCTCCACCCTATCAAAACGGGTTTCTCGATGGTAAATATTTAACAATCTTGCTTAAATGCTGCCGTTTACAAAAGACCCTCCCTACAAAGAAAGGTCTTAGTAATTGCTCTATGGATTGAAGCATCAGGATTTAAAAACCCGCTCTGGCTCGCGCATTATAACGGTTTGTTTGCTTGGAGCGGTTCACGGCATTAAATTACTCCAGCTCCACGGTTTATGTCGGTTTTACAAAAGCACCACCACCACCCTAAGTAGATTAAAGTCGGCGGGCACCAGTGACAAAGACGCCAGTGTGTAAGATGCGTTAATCAACTTGAGTAAAGATGGTATACCTTAATCAAGATACACTGTGATTAATTACTTAAATGTGCAAATGAAACATATTTCAAGAATAAAGAGCGGGATAAGTTGTTGGAATAAACTCCACTTAAGTAAGGTATTATGCTCCATTGACTTAATGGGGGGTTTCAATGAATAGATGATTAATAATTTATACACACAGTGATTTCGAAAAATTACTCTCTGGCTGTGTGTGTATAGCGCTTTCGTGTGTTCTGTTGTGAAGTGAGGAATGTATTAACCATTGAAGTGCATATGTTTATTTTGTATTGGGAAGAGACATGAATGCTTTACATTTCTCAACTGTTTGTTTAATTGGAGTTTGCTTTTATGCGTTTAAACATTTGTTCTGATGTATTCTTCCCCTGGTCGCTGTCATTATAATTTTATGACTAAATATTTATTTGCTTGAGATTATTTTGCTAATTGAAGTAATGTAAAACAAAATTTTGTCAAGAAATCAGTTTGCCAGAAGTAAATTTATTGGTATATTAGGGCATTGCTTAGTTGCATAGAATTCTAAAGCTTAAAATTTAAACGTAATTTCATAACATGAGCATTTTATTAGTTTATTAAAAAATGATGCTTTTGCAAGTAATTGAGATGGGTGTTACTTTATAATTTGAAATCGTAATATATGCACACAAAATATGGTAGGCCTCAAATTAAATTTGATAAATGTTTTGTGGAACCTACTAAGGTCCCACGTATAAATAAAACTATTTGGTTAATGAAGAAAGCCATGACTTTATTAATTTTTACACCATAATTGTATGTGTTACTAGTCATCTATTGATTTGTTTCATTACTAAATAGTCTAATTATATTATTAATAACACAGGTCTGCAACCAAATATTTTTTTTCGACTGCATGAGGTGTTTTTGCTAATTATTATGTTTTTTAGTCCACTGAATCCTAAAATGATCTCCATTTCGCTCCATCACGTACAGATTTTTTGAAAAATACAAGGTGTTTGCATGAAAAAAGCATAACACTAATGCGAAAAAAACACCATTTTATTACATTGAACCAAATAATATTGCTTAATATTCTTTTATAGCTATGAAACTTTTTTTCTTATAAGTTTTTCTTCGCATTCTTCCGCTTTCCATTTTTTTGTGTCCCGCTTAAACATTAATTCTCTAACACCAAGTCATTGAACTCGCTTTGTGTAACAAAGTTTCTAAGGAGTTTTTTAAGAAAACCTGATGTGATGTAATTTTGTTAGTATTTTTCCCGGTTTTAGAGTGTTGGTTCATACATACAATATTCTTAAGTTGTTAAGTTAGTTACGCATGTACCAATTTCTTTAATAAATTATTACTTGATAAGCTACTTTGCTTCAAAGGAGAACTTAAGTGTCCGTCATTGCGGGGTCTCAAGTAGCTGTGGTCTGACGTTGCTCGTTACAACCCAGTTCAAATTGGTTCATTTGCAAGTTACGGCATGTGCCTCCTTCAGATCTTACCTTTAATTCCACCACATGAACCACATCGGAATGAACTTTTATTCCCGACAGTCTATATTAGTCAAATATCTATAGAAAACTCGATAAAAATCGTTAAATAGATCTCAAGTTATAAAAAGGGGATGAAGGTTATTTTTCAAAATCTGAAGCAAACTGTTACCTTCCAAGTACGCAAAATTTCATTCGGATAGGAATAAATCCTTAAGTTTCAAATTATAATCGCGCTCCTTGACGCATTAGTGACACCACTCCTGAAAAATCTCGATTGTATATGGTTTACTGGAGCAATGACAAGTGTCGCCAATGACGCCAGGCAAATATCCCCCACAATCTCAATCAATGGTGGCACATGATCACAGCCTTCTTACAGTTTTGTTCAAGTTATTATTTATTTATTTTTAAAATATTTTTTAATTTTTACTTTATTCTGTTCGATAAAGTTGTGTTTTTAATGGTTGTTTAATGTTGTTTAAAGTTGTGTCACAAATTTAATGGTATGCAAGAAATTCCTCCCCCCCCCCCCATAATCCCCACGTGACTAACCACGTGACAAAAGGTCACGCCCTTAACCTAGGGAAAAATCACGAAAAATTATACATACAGGACAAAATTATATATGTCTCTGGGACAATTCCATAGATTCCTGTCATGCTATGTATTTTTTTAAGTAGTTGCCAGATTACAGAAACAAAACTTATTATAAATAACATCGTATACCAAGATTTCTGAAACTAAATATAATACAAATAAATATACGAAACTGAAATTAGTGACATAAAAGGAGTGTTGACACTTAATGAAATTTTGCACACTTGATCTTGGAAGGTCACTAAGTCCAGTATAAAGTTGTAGCTTTTTGTAAAAACACACAAGCAACATCCACATCCAAAGACGCTTTTTAAAGTATACATAACTCATACCCTCACATGTAAAGTAAATCACCTTCATGCCACCTTTAAAGTCTTCCAGATTCAGTTTTAAATAGCATTACAAGCTCAGAAAAAAAAAAAGCGAAGATGTTCTTTTCGGCATTTCTATTTTAGGAAATACCCACGCATGACTTAAACAACTTAAAACATATGTTTACATAATTTATTATGCAGTTGTTTCTTTATAATAAAAGTGAATTTAACAAGAAAGCACACAAACAAACAAAACCTCAATAAAAAAAGAAGGAACAAAAAAAGACGCCTTACTCGCTTACGTAGGGTGCTTTCAAATTAATACAAATAAAAACTAAGGAAAGCATGCATATGAAATGAGGCTGATGCTATATTTCTTTTAGTCTAATACATTTGTAGTGCACTTTTTAAACTAGAGCTGTGGAACATCGCACATTTCGCTTGCCCGAAAGTACAATGTAAGAACTATTCAAAAAGATTATTAATTATCGCCAATTTCGCCTAATTGACGATGTATTTTTTTGCAAAAGTAATAATGTCCTTCAAATATATCACTAAACTGGCCATTTGTTTCTTAATGAAAATATGGAAACGATAAATTACATCAATCCATTTCAAGTTGAAATGCAGAAAACACTATAATAATATGATTAAAAGTTGTACATTGTGATCCACACTACAAGATTTTGAAATAAATGTACGAGAGAGTAATATTTTGGCCCTATTAAAATATTGTAAACAAATTTTTGTTTTGTTTTTTTGTTAGTATCATTGTATTCTTTTCAAGAAACCCCACGCACTGGATTTAAACAACCCTATAAACAAACATTTTTCGAGCAATTGACTTAACTTTACTTAGAATTCAGAAAAAGCAATCCGAACTCAGAAACGTGCATACACAAAAAGAAAATCTCAAGCACACACTAAACAAGAGAGAAGGGGGGAAAAAAACACACCAGCAAACACATACAACTCCTTGATTCCAAGGTACCAACCAACTGCCCTATTCAAGGCAACCATTCCCATGGGCTCAGAATAAGGTTGCGATTCTCAACTTGTTTCCTTGAAGAAGAAGAAAAAGAATGGTAACAAATCCTTTACAAGCAAGGACGGCTGGAGCTTCAGTCATAGCGCCTTTTTGAATCCTTGCCTACAAGAAGCACAGGCAAGTTTTTTACAGCTCCATTGTGTTTTTTCTTTTTATATATCTATATATTTCTTACGCCTTTTGGGGATAAATTTCAAATGTTCCGATCGTGACGTTCTCTTTGTAGCTTGGTCGCCAAATGGCGCTACTGGCTAACTCACGCGGACTTGGCTATAGTAGACCTGTCACTCCCGTAAAAATATATTGTTAAAGTTTTGTTTCTTATTTGTAGAAGGGAGCTTACTGTTTTTTTCCCCTTCCCTAAGCAAATAGGTTACGTGCTGTTTAGTCTGTGGCTTTACATGGGGAAGATGCCGGTAAATGTTTTGAATTGTTTTTTGAGTTTTAAATAAAAGAAAACGTAGGATAACTGCTTTTTTATGTTATTCATTTACATAGTTATTGACTCTATTTCTTGGATAGGAATTGGTATTCAAAAGCTTAAACTTTTTTTTTAAATGGCTGAACTATGTAAAGATGGTGGGTAATATTTATTGAAAAACGTGAAGTTCATTTTAGTTTTCTGAAATACACCTGAAAACTATTCAATACGTTCTTTCTCTATTCTTTAATGTTTTAAACATTTGAATTATTTACTGTGTATTGTGTTATTACACAAGATAATCATGTAATAATGTATGCGGTGATTTTGTAATTATAAACAAAGTTAATTAAAAAATATAATTTCTTCATAATAAAAATTATTAGTGTTTCGCTTTATTTTAACAGTTACTTTTTCTTTCCAGTCAAAATGTTACTTCATCTCTAACGTTTAGGAGCTGTTAAAATTACACCAGGATGCTAATTGAATAATATGAATGGTTAAAAATCTATTTATTTTTAGAAATTTTTGCATTTTCTCATTGGTTTAACACTTATTTGAGATGGGTTCTATTACTTAAAAAACTATCCAGTTATAACAGAATATTATACTATTAACTCGTACTATTACAGATAACTATTAAAATAGAAATTGTTCATTTATTAAAGAAATTAGTTGGCTCACAAACAAGGGGAATAACAATAACACAATGGAATTACAATTAACTTAATATTAAATAGTCGTTGTTCCCATTGTGAAAACATAATCTATTTACTCCAATGCCTACTTTAGTTTTACAAGAACAATAATCGGAAACCGAATAACACTTATTTAAAATTACTTGATAATAAAGTGTCGAATCTTATTACAGAACTCTAGCGAGTTAATGCCGACCAAACGGTATAGTGGTTAGCGTGCTAGCTTCTAGACAGCGAGGTTGCGGGTTCCGAGTCCCGTGTTAGGCATGGGTGTTTGTAAATGTATGTTGGCTTGTCTAATGACGAATGTTTCGGCGCATTATAGCCCTTGTGTTGCTGACTGCGCCAAATAATCTGAAAACAACCAACCAACTAGCGAGTTAACCAGACAAGCATTATATTTACAGAGACCACTGGCTTTCACTAGCTCAAAAACTGCTCATACCAACTTTCCTATTTAAAAATAGAAGCAGTTTGATGTAACTTATTACCAAAAATACGTAATGATATGACATAAAAGAAAATTAGAATGAAAACTATTTTATCGCAAATTATTTTAATTGAACGCCAAGGAAATAGTTTAAATGACTAAGTCCCAGTACTTATTAATTTACATAATGAGAGGAAACTTTCGGAATGCATCAGCAATCTTATGAGACAATTTGGCTTAAAAGGAATATTTGAACGAAAGTTTTACAGCCATACACTAGTCTATATGCTTAGTTAGATGGCAGTAGCACAATTTAGACGAGTACATATAATTTTAAATGTTTTGCCTTGAATGCATTAGCAACTACAGACTTTGGAAGTATCATTGCCACTTCAAATAGACTATTTTCACTAATTAAAAACAAGCAGACAGGTAATGAGTTGCTACCGTCTACAACCTAATTCCTTAGATGTGATTAGCAGTTAATCATTTCTAATGAAACAAGGTTAAAGAAAAAATATGCATGAGTAAATATTGTCTTGAATTGTGTGTAAGGATTTTTGTATTATATATTAATTGATGTAAATAGTAAAGTAGAATCTTCGTGAACGAGTTGATTAGTTGAAATATTAGATTCTAGATTAAGTACGTAAAGAATGGTTAACGTTTAAAGAAGTACCTCCGAGCTTTATCATCTGGGAAATGAAATCTGCATTTACTAACACTGAAATAAATGCTGCCATGTTTTCAAACAGGATGCAAACATAAACAAAATCGTAAGCACACCTCAAATAGGTCGATAATTGTCACATTCAATCGCGTACAAATTCTTTCAAAAAGGTCTACTTGTTTTTCGTCATAGTAATGAAAATTGGGAAATTCTTGCCATAGACTTTGTTTTTTAATTGAACCATTATATTGAAACGACATTAAGAATCATCACAGGAACAGAACGATTAACTAAAAAAACAGGTATACCAGTAGTACAGTAAAGACTTGGGGTTCAATCTATGATTCCATGCACAGATGTTTATAAAGCCATATGTGTATTGACTACTGTCATGTGTCACACTCGTTAACAAATACAAAGATGTTTCGTACAACAAGTAAAGAAAAAACTAAAGATACAAATAAAAGCCTGATTTTTAAATTAAAAAAAAAACTTCAATCTTAATCCACCTATGGCCAGTTAGACATCGGAATCGCTTTCGCTGTGGGTGACGGGGTCTCGATCCCAAGACCATTGGAACTCGAGAGATATACTTTACCGCTGTGCAAAAGAGTACTCCATCGCACAGAAGTTTTATCTGTTATTTGAGGTCGCCACACAGCCTCCTCCCAGCGACGAAGAAGCGATGCTGTTGATCAACGTCTGATCGGAGTTGGAGGTTTCGGATGCTTGTTGCATCGTTGTGTCCGCTTGTTGCGGTGTTGCATGCGAGTTGCGTATGTGATCGCTTGTTGCGATGTAGAGTCTGATCGCTTGTTGCGAGTGTTGCGTATCTGATCGCTTGTTGCGATGAAGTTTCTCCTTTCAGAAAGTGCCGATAGATGGCAGCATGATTCGTTATAGTCCGGCTGTCACCAATAAAGCGTAATTAGTTTTCATGTGCGGGCGACGGGTCTCGATCCCAAGACCATTGGAACTCGAGAGAGATACTTTACCGCTGAGCAAAAGAGTACTCCATTGCACATAAGTTTTATCTGTTACTTGAGGTAGCCACAACAATATTCACAGAATAAAAGAAGTCGGTAAACTCGTTCTTATATTTATAAAAAATCAAAATATATTTGGTCTCTCTTTTCATTGAAAAAATTTCACAGGCTTATTTCAATGGAAAAGAAGAAACTTCTAAACGCTATAAAGACTTTATATGCCCTTAATGTTTGAAAGACTACTGCGTCATTGGATCATCTACGATACAATTGCTTTAATGAAAAGTCGGCTTGCAAAATTACAGCCATATATTTTTGCGGTAACACACACATTGTCACTTCCTCTAACATTATCTACTGTTAAATATCAAAACTTTTCTTTGACTAATTTCAACCTAAAATCCCCTTGTACCTCATGACTGGTTAAGACTATTCAAAGAAATCATCTTCTACCCAAATGACTGACTTCCAATCAGCAACATTCCAGATCTTGGAAATTACTAGAAGCAAATACAAGATTGACTTCACTACTTTCAGACTCGATTGAAATAACTGTGAAAAAATTGTCAATTGAAAGAAGTAATTGTGAAAGAATTATTGAATGAAAATAGATTTTCTTTGTATCACCATCACATATTTTGGTTACTGCTATTTTAAACATCAAAGTTGGTGGTATGAGTAGCTTTTGGCTTCCATGTTTAAAATTTTATAAAAATGTTATATATTTTGGTTTTTTATTCAAATTTTTTTTAAAGAAATTTTATTGTTCTGTCATTAGGATTTCATGTGTATGTATTGTGATTTTACACCTTAAGAAACGCTCTTAGGAACTACTACTTTTAATATACATTTCTTACAACTCGGGAAGTTGCCGTTAGATTCTAATTACAATAAGAGTTCGAGGTGGTGGTGGACTCCCGCTCGATAGTGTAGCATGAGTAGAAGATAGAGTGACGTCATTCCTCTATGACATTTATACTTATGATAAATAACAGAAATAAAAAACTTTAATTTACTAGAAGCAAATACAAGATTAACTTCACTACTTTAAGGCTCAATTGAAATAACTGTGAAAAAATTGTCAATTGAGAGAAGTAATTGTTCTATGAAAATAGATTTTCTTTGTGTCACCAATGCATATTTTGGTTATAAATTGGATCAATCTGCTATTTTTATATATCAAAGTTGGTGGTAGGAATAGCATTTGGCTTCCATGATTTAAGTTTTATTAAAATGTAATATTGTTTTTTTATTCAAATTGTTTTTTAAAATAATTTTATATTTATGATAAATAACAGAAATAGAAATCTTTAAACGTATGATTTAAAAAGCAATCAAAACAAACAAATAAAAAATAATTTTTAATTCTAGTACAGTCAAGTAATTCTTTAAATATGTAGTATTTCTAGTTGATATGGTTAAGCTTTAAATTTCATTTGGTACACATTTGAAGGAAATTGGAACCCTGTAGTATAATTTATGTGCATTTTACTATTACGAGAGAAATTCAAGATGGCAGCCAATGGTCAATATGGCGGTCTACCGTTACTTAGATTTTTCTAGACTTTTGATATGTTGTTCAGGACATTTTTCTGAATCTTAATTTCCTTTTGTTGCAATTTATTTGATGTTTAGCCTTTTTTAGCTCTAAAATGACTAGTCTACAATCAAAACAAGCAAATAAAAGTATTTTTAATGTCATTACTCTCAAAAAGTTATAAACTAGAAATACATTATATTAAAATAAGCCAGAAATTCAAGATGGCGGCCAATATGAAGGCCTTCTGCCATTTAAATTTTTCTAGACTTTTAATATGGTTGTTCAGGACATTTTTCTGAGTCGAAAAATATTAAAAACCTTTTGCTGCAATTTGTTTGATGTTTTCATCTTAAATGGACAGGATGATTCGATACTTAACTTTTTATTTGCATAGCACTTCGAGCATTAAAGTATTGATTTTTGGCAAACGCTTAATCTTATAAATAAAAAAAATGCAATTAAGATAATTAATATACTCGGAATTTATAACTGATAAAGTGATAATTGATATACTGCTAACAATAGATAAAATGTAGTTTATTTGTACGACAACTAAGGGCTTATTATAACGAGCCACTCGAGTGGCGAACGCGCGCCACCGCTTCATTCACTCAGACAAGCCACTCGAAAAGAAACATTCAATCCTATGGAGCTCATTATACTGGGTCACTGCTCTGGTTAGAGTTTGCGTCTGTCCCTTGTGGCTCTCGGAAAGTAAGCAAAACATGCAATCCTATGGAGCTTTTACTAAGCCAGAAGCGGGGGCCTTTCTTTCGCCATTCAAGTGGCTCTGTATAATATAGCCCCAATATTTTAAACGATTTTGTTTGGTAAAGTATTGATTTCATGCGTCAGCCTGAGGCTCTTGTTCAAAAGTGAGCTTCCCTTCCTTTTAAAATTTTGATCGGGCCCTGTTAAAACGTCGAGTGGTGTTTTTCTAGCAACCGCCATAATTCAGACGATTAACTATTCTCCTGACGGACAGGCGTTTTAATTGACGTCACTAACTGATATAGAATGTCCAACGAAGGATTCCCAGATTTTAAAATTAAATAACTCAAAAACAATGATCGATAGAAGAATGAAACAAAAAGTATAATTATTTTGAAAGCTGGTAAAAATCTGAAACAGAAGTTTCAAAGTTAGTTACAAACGTTGCCAACAGATGCCGCTGTGCACTGTAGTTCTTTTGAAGAAAGAGTGGTTAAAAGCTCAGACTGATCAATCTTCCATCAGTTCCACTGTTTAAACGCTGAAAGAAGCTTGCGTGATTGCAACGACTGGTTGCAGGGGACAAATTTATAACATTTCTAGAATGTGGCAACTACAGCGCCATCTATTGGCAACATTTGTAACTAATTTTGAAACTTTTATTTTAAATTTTTACAGCTTTCAAAATAACTTTACTTGGTATTTCACTCCTTCTATCAATCTTTGCTTTTGAGTTACTTAATTTTAAAATCGGGGAGGCATTCCCTGGACACCCTGCAAGTTAAACAATAGAGCTAGGAAGGGCCAAATATCGCAAGATATAAATATACTCACGTCCACTCTGACCCCTTGAAGTGGGAGGAACTGTCCGGGTGGCCAGTCGTTAGGCACATATCTGTAAAACTCCACGTCGTCTTTGTACCACTTGACGGAGTAGAGCTTGTCTTCGTCCAGCAACTCGTAGCTGCAAATCAGCTCTACGCTCTCCCCTTGGTTTGTAGGGCTAGGGACGTCCATCATCAACATGCGAATTGCTGCTACACTCAGGCGGACTGCAATAGAAAAAAATAGTTTTAAGTTAATGATTTACGTATGTTTCTTTAAGGGTACTGTTTTGCTTAACGAGAATTTGTGGAATTGCGATAGGCTAGAACACCATACAAATGATTTTAAGATAAAACCTAGTCCAAATCCATACAAATGATTGGGGTATAAACTACTCCAAATCTAGCTATGAACTTCTATCTAGATACTAATTGCTACCTTAACTCATTGTTAAGGTTTGCTTTATAAATTATATCGCAACCTTGTTTCCAAAGTGAAACAGTTAAAAATATACTTTATGTTTGAGTAGAAATGATGCAGAGTCATACCGCATGAACTTGAAGCTGGAAGAATTGTACAAGTCAGTTTCAATTTGAAATCAACTTGAAAACAATCTTATTCCGATCTACCAACTATGTAATATGTTAGGGATAATGGCAGAGTATCTGAGAGAAGCAACAACACCAGCGGTGTAATTAGTTTATTAAATCATTAAATCGCCACGGATATCAAAATACAGGAACACACACATAACATAAGAAAATCAGAGAGGAAGGAAGGAAAGAATGACATAGACTAGAATAACACTTTATATAAGCCAGCCACATGGCTGCGCTGCAAGCCAGAGACAGTCCACAAAATAGTAAATTGGAAATGAGTGACAGGATAAATCCCAACACAATTTGGGGTTCTATAATCACTTTGACTCTAAATAAAGAATGAGTTGTGTCAGTTTTTGAAGAAAGATTACGATTTGCCTATTAAATCAAGAGAGTTGCAATATTGGGTAAATTCCTAGTTTACGTGTATGGGTTGGTGCGATTTGGAAAAGTTGGCGACAAAGCCAAAACGTTGCGGTATTACATTATCAGCTGAAAGCAAATTTAAAAATGGCCACCAAAAAAAATCTCCTTTCTTCCTACTCAATCCAATTAGGGTTACCATAGAATCACTGTTGCACATGCTTGGTAAAAAAAAAGGCTGCCAAATGTGGAACTTTATCGTCTACAAAAAGGCACCAAATTGGCTTGGCGACATTTACACGTCAAATATGTTTAGACCCAATATTGTTCCAACGATACAGGCAAAGAGTCCTATTTTGAGTGAGTAGTTTATTTTTACCCACCAGAAAAATCACTTATGCCAATACACAGTTACAAAATTCCAAATGCATTTATGAGTATTCGTTTAAAAATGACTTTGACGTAGTTATTTAAGTTTTATATCCAGATCATTATTTTCTAGTAAGGCATGTGCCTAGGATCCCCGAATTTCGGGGTCCCTAAATACCAGAAAAATTCTAAATAATTTTTTATCCATCAATATTCTGTTTAGTGCTCTTGTTCTATGTCATAAATATGATTGGTGAGTATCAGTATGAAGTAGTGCTACCAGCACTCTCGAACAAGTAAACTTAAAGTGGAAGGTGATCGAAAAAAAACAAAAAAAAAAAAAACCCATTAAGTTACAAAAGAACAGATGACATTTCAATTAATCCAATTCTGCAGAAAAAAAAATCCTTTTCTCTGGAGACAATTTCCATCGTCCACTGTTATCACCATCGACATAGATAAACAACTGGATAGACTGATACGATAGCAACGTAAGGCGAAAAACGAGTCGGTAGAAATGTTTGCTTTCCTGTCAATGGTGGGACGATTTTCTGAATCATGGTTAATTACTGTGGCAACGGTTCGTTTCCCCAGCGTGAAGCAGTCTATCCAGTTATTTATCTATATCGATGGTTACAACTACCGTGGTCAATAAACAAAATATTTGCAGTGGCAAAGTAGTAGCGAAACAATATTTATTTAATTAAATAGCTTTCAATATTGATAATTACGTTTAAAACTCATTAGTTAACAAAAATATTAATATCTTAACATGAATTTATTCAAGACGGTATAATAAAAATTGTCATTACATTTAAATACCACCAAAAATCGTCAAGGAGTCCCATTTGCAATGTTGTGACTGTAATAATCAGTCAGGCCCAGCTTATGTCTGCTTGCAAAATATTAGCAACATATTATTATAACTATTACCATAAACTTGCTTAAAACGAATATTCGTTAGATAGTAAAAATGATAAAATGAGCTTAATGAAATAAATGGGAATTATAAGTTGTATGGTGTACATAATGGTTAATGTTTAGTATTCAGTTATAGCATACAACTTTATATTAAAGCTTAATTACACTCACAACATAGACAAATATTCTAGTTTTATATTATTCTACTTCAATGAATATCTCAAAACATGTCTAATAATATAACCCATAAAAAGTTTTCAATATAAATCCTTTATATGCATTAACAATTTTTGTATTAATTAACAAAGTGCCGTTTCTGTTGCCAGCGTGTGCTTGGTGTGGGCATCTAATTTTAAATATTAAAAACATCTCCATTAGCAAAATATGCGGTAAACTACTTTTCCAAAATTTATTCATTAAAAATGAATGTGAATTTATGGACTCGCATCCAAATATGTTTTATTCATTCTGATTAAAACAATTTTATTATTTATTAAAACAATTTTAGCAACAGCGAAGAGTTTCAACAATGATCGATTGAATGCTATTTCAGCGCGATTGGATGACGCCAAGTTGGTTATTAGTATTCCACAAAAGCGACCTTTTAGTGACAATGACAACAGCCAAAATTTGATAGTATGCATAGTCAAGGACATCGAATCTACCTACCAAGTTTCAGCTCGATTGAATGACGCCAAGAGGGTTAATTTTAGGCCTCTGCAGATTTGCCTGCCATTGAAATTCCTAGCCAACCACTGACCAAACGGTATAGTGGTCAGCGTGCTAGTTTCTAGACCGCAAGGTTGCGGGTTCGAGTCCCGTGTTAGGCATGGGTGTTTGTAAATGTATGTTGGCTTGTCTAATGACGAATGTTTCGGCGCATTATAACAGTCGCGTTGCTGGCGGTGCCAGATAATCTGAAAGCAACCAACCAACCTATCCAACCACATACACACATAATAGAAGTTAATATAAAGGATTTAAAAATAATATTATTCTAATTGTTTTTTCCATACTCCCAGAAAGGAACTTTTCTTTGATATATTATAGTAGCAAAAATAAATAAGAGTCCAATTACTTAAAAACTATTAATACATATTTTCTTGGGTAAAATAATAGCACACAAAATGTTTCGAATATCTACTGCCTTGTCACTTCATCTTATAACATAAGTGGAATTTATGCATAGGTTTAAATTTTATAGTATTCTAAAACGTTATTTGATCGTAGAAAACAAAATAGATATTTTTACGTGTTTACATGTGTAATGAAAATGATATTTTGATACACCATCGCACGTAATAAGTAAAACAACTAAAAGAACATGCAGATAATTAATAATCTGTATGATAAGTTTGGTATATCGGGTTTGCTTTCAAAACTAGATTCCTTTAAAAATACAAATTTACTGCAAATAATACATCATATTATTCCCGATAAAATTATTGATTATTTCCTATGAAACCATTTCCATAATTACAAAGCAACAGTTTTTGACGAAGAAACAATTATCAACGTTTAGTTTAAATAATTTTTTAGTGAAAAAACATATTTTAAAACTAATCATCATAATTAAAATTAAGAGAATACTTAAAATCACGAAAAATAAGTTCTTGTTTTGTACAGAGAGACACTTAAAAAAATGTAAAAATTCTGTAGATTATAAATTATTCTTAAATTATGCTAGTGTAAACATTTCAATAGTTGAAATATTATGCATTTTATTAAATATATTTTTCCAAAAGAGAAAAGCCATTGCTACAATGCGGCAGAGCATCGTTACAGTACGATCACACCTTCTAAGATTAGTTCGAAAATTCCAAAGAATTTCTTCCAGGAGGTAATGTAAAGGTTATACCACTAAAAGTAAACACTACTATAATAGTGACAAATACACGGCATATAAGCATTTGAAGTTCTCGATAAAATCAGTAAAATCATATGAAACAATTACGCACATAATTGGTTTGAAATGTTTCCGGAAACTGTTTCCTTGGTAATTAAAAGTTTTCATCTTGAGTGTATTCAAATAGAAATATCAGCTTATAATTTGGATATTCAGTGAAAAGTTTGTTAGATATTGCGTAGCATTGAATTGCATCATCATATTTTATATTAGTACATCACAATCCCATTCTTACATTGCATCATTTTATTTTAATATTTTATTATTTGCTTTATTATGATTGGTTCTGCAATTAGTTCTCTTTCCCGTCCTGTTAAAGGTTGTAAACATGCAAGATATTTTTGCTCGTCAGTTGTTTTTTAGTAACTAAAATATACTTTTGCGATCCAGCATTGATATCTTTTTACTTACTCTATTGTATTTCAGTTTCTTTCTTATGCTTGACGCCAAACTCGTCATTTGGCGAAATTTTTTTTATTAAAAAAAATTCTAAATTAGCGAATATTTTGTTACGAGTTTTCGAAATTTCACTCGGTAAAGTGTTATTACTGTCTGTCCAGCAGGAGAATATCTCCCTTGAGGTAGTCTGATAACAAACGATTTAAAATAGGGGTGTGCATGCAGGAAATTGACGTCTAAATCCTATATACTGATTAGATGTCTTTCTCTTGAAATCCTGTGTGGAAAATGAGAATAGCCATGTTTCCAAAATCAACACACAACGCTAGACAATCTTGTGGGACTATTTTAGGCGATACACACGCAGTACTTATACGTGTTATTATGCTGGGACACTGTGTTGGTTGTTTTTCAGATTATCTGGCGCCGTCAGCAACACGAGGAATATAATGTGCCGAAACATTCGTCATTAGATAAGCCAACATACATTTACAAACACCCATGCCTAACATGGGACTCGGAACCCGCAACCTCGCGGTCTAGAAGCTAGCACGCTAACCACTATACCGTTTGGTTGTCCTGGGACACTGTGATATAAACGTGCATAGAAATTTTATTTTAGGGACTGTTGCTGGTGCAATCCAATCTGTTTATCTATCGCTGATACTACAGACATGTCTGACAATAGTATTTGTGCAAGTAGTCTGGAAAGTAATACTTGTTCAAAAGAGGTAAAATACTTATTTGACGAGTACGTCAGCACGAGTCAAATAATTTACCGAGTTCGAAAAAGTATTTTCCTATGTGTTGCGTACAATATTTTTTATAATCACGCGCAAAAAATAACATATTTATGGTGGCAACTCGTGTCGATGATTTTTTTCTCAAAATATGTCATTTTAATATCAAGACTATCTAAAATTCGAGCACGAAGAGTGCGAGAAAGTACTTTTTCACACTAGTGTGGGAAAGTTACTTTCTCGCACTCCTCGATATTAAGTCTTATTTTCGCCACGATTTCTGATTAAGAAAAATTAAATTGTTGTAACAACGTGCATAATTTTTTTTTTTTTTTTTTTTTTATATAATCATTTTGAATCAAAAATAGTGGCGAAAGTAGCTCTTTCTAGCGAGGAGTGCGGGAAAGTTACTTTTTCACACTAGTGTGAAAAAGAATTTTCTCGCACGCCTTGTGATCAAATATCAACTAGTCTTGGCATTGAAATGAAATATTTTCAGAAGAAAATCATTGACACGAGTTGCCAACGTTAATAAATATATGTATTAAAAATATTTGTTGCTCGTGATTATAAAAAAATATTGTATGCAACACGTGAGAAAATACTTTTTCAAACTCTGTAAATTATTTGATTCGGGATATCGCACTCGTCAAATAAGCATTTTAAGCTTGACGTCCACTATCGCTGAGCAGAGCAGATCAGAGCGGAGTGGATTAGAGCCAATTACAAAGCCGTCAACGTCCATTGTAGCTCGAGGCTCGTGCTATAGTAGACATTGTCAGCCTTGTAATTGGCTCTAATCCACTCCGCTCTATTCTGCTCTGCTCTGCTTAGCGATAGTGGACGCCAAGCCTTACCTCATTTGAAAAAGTATTACTTTCCCCACTAGGTGCTTAAATAACTATTTTCCGAGTTGTTATAACAGTTATTTATGCACGAGTTATTCGCAACACGATTTCTGTTTTAAAAAAATGTGATTTTCATAACAACGCGCAAAAAGTTAAACTTTTTTTTAAATCATTTTGAATAAAAAATAGTGTCGAAAGTAGCACTTTTTCTTGAGGAGTGAAAGAAATAACTTTTTCACACTATACTAAACTTCAACTTAACTTGACATCACTAGACGGTAGATCGTCACAGTGCTCATAGGCAATTTATCCATTTTGGCAGCGTAAAAGCATATTGCTCGCCAAACCACAACCTGTAGAGGACAAAAAGCTATAAGGTTTGGCGAAAATTATGTTTTCACTCCGCTAAAATGGATTAAATGCCTATGAGCACGGTGAAGATCTATCGTCTAGTGATGTCAAGTTAAGTTGGAGTTTAGTATAGTACAGGTAAGCTACTGTCTCACAATCCCAGCTGTTAAGACTTATTTTGTCACGATTTCTGATTAAGAAAAGGTTAATTTTTTGCACGTTGTTATAAAAATATATTCTTTCGCCTCTTCCAGAAAAGCAGGTTTGGCAAGCCTCCAAGGGAAGTGTGAATTTTAACTCAGTAAATGATATAAATTCAGGTTTGGCGTGTTCGAAGAAATTGTATCGGCTCACGATGGAAAAGAAAAGATAAATGAAAAGGTTAAATACCATTCAATAAGTACTTAGAAGATAACGCTTTACTTACACTTCCTGTGCCAAAAAAAATATCCATTGAGGGTATCGAATCAATACAAGTCTGCGTGATCGTTTTATCAATAATTCTTCATCGGATCTTTGGTAAACAGAGCATTTCTCAGTCATTCTTGGATCGAAATTCAGTTTTAAGTGTTTAAATCCGATGTTAATGCTGCTTGCTTAGTTAATATCATCGGTTTTCATTTTGGTGAGATTCTAAATCTAATTGTAAAATCTCGGGGGAAAATGGATTCGGCGTTTCTCCCCCCCCCCCCTCCCGTATTTTTGCATATTTTAAGTTTGGAATTTAAATAAACACTTTTATTGGTTAGGAGGTACTAGGGATACTTGACACAATGCCTTTTTCTCAAAATTGGGAAGGTTTTATAAGTCGGAAGTGTTATCACTTTTTGCTTCTTGCCCTTCAGTTAGCTAATTACATTGTGAAAATGACAACTGAATCCTTGCATCGGTTTTTAAACTGTATGACTACAGCGAGGTTGCGGGTTCGAGTCCCGTGTAAGGCATGAGTGTTTGTAAATGTATGTTGGCTTGTCAAATGACGAATGTTTCGGAGCAGTATAGCCCTCGTGTTGCTGACGGTGCCAGATAATCTGAAAACAACCAACCAAACTGTATGAAAAATTAAATTTTCATGCTTCAAAAGTAATCTTTGTGTTATAAACGCTGATGTGAAAAGGGTTTTTGTTTAAAAGTAAGACTTTTTTTTTTAAGTAACAATACCAAAAAGGTATTGTTTACTGATGGATATTCTTAAAAGTTGTAAGTCGTTGCCTACCATCGATGTTACATTAGTTAACGATATTATAACTCCCTCCACATTTTTTTCACGTACTGCAAATATTAGGTGTATCACCATATTAATATTATGTAGCTAATAAAAGTAAAAAGTATTGACCTAACTGAGCAAATATTAAAAAAAGCACCAACATTGGACTTATTAATGGAAATTATGTTATTATTATGTAAAAGTAGTGCAATTATAATTTTAAATTGTATACTCTTAAATATATGACTTGGGTCAAGTATCCCTATACACATTGGGACACTTGACCCAAGTTGAAGGTTTTTCATGTTTAATATTTTACTTAATGAAGTATAGACATCATTTACACACACATAAGTAATGTAAAATAAAAACTAAACACCCAAAACAAAAAATTGGGTTAAGTATCCATAGTTCCCTCCAACCCCCCCCCCCCACCCCTTCCAGAAACTTTTTTTTTTCTTATTCATTTTGTAAAGAGAAACTAAATCGCGCAACTTTCAATCACACTTAAAACTGATCACTGCATTTAAATTTGTCTTGCATTGGTGTAATTTACTGTTTTAAGTTTCATATTTTCATCATTTTAAAAGAATGGCTAGTATGACGATATTTTTGGCGTTAATTATGATATTGGCAAAAAAAAAAAAAAACTTCCTCCAAAATAACGAAATTGGTGATATGTTTTTATTAAATATTGCATTACTCCTTTTTTTTTTTGTAATCGAAATATACCAGAAACAATCATTGATGGACAGTGCTAAAGGAAAGAGAACTCTGTGCTAAAGACATTCTTGTTTCAACTTTTTCCATCTTATGTCGCCGACCAAACGGTATAGTGGTTGGCGTGCTAGCTTCTAGACCGCGAGGTTGCGGGTTCCGAGTCCCGTGTTAGGCATGGGTGTTTGTAAATGTATGTTGGCTTGTCTAATGACGAAAGTTTCGGCGCATTATAGCCCTCGTGTTGCTGACGGTGCCAGATAATCTGAATACAACCAACCAATCCATCTTATGTCATTTCTACGAGAATTTGGTTGGTGGGGATGTTTAGATACCCTTAAGAAGGACAGTGATTTTGATAAAAATTTCTATAGCCGGATTTGTGTCAAAATTTTATTTAAAACATGAATTTTTAAATACTTTATATTAACTTCGATTTTGTGTGTGGGGATGGTTGGGATTTTGGTTGATTGACTGGTTGGGTGTGTGTTAGTCGCCGGCGAGCAATCGGTACTTGGCAGATAAATCCGATTGACAATGCATTCTATCAAGTTTTGGGGGCTGTCACTCTCACTAAAAGGTCACGTTTACATACGTTTCTATAAACGTTTCGAATTCTAATAAATCCCATTCAACCTATCATTGTTCAACTTTCCTGTTATCAAAATTGTTTTTATCAGAATAAATAAGAATTATTTGGACATGAATGTGTAAACTCACGTTCGTTTTAAATAAATAAATTTTGAAACGTAGATTGCCTAATATTTTCTGATATACATGCGTTTATCATTTAAAGTTAGATCCCAACACCAAACACATGCTAATAACAGAATCGGCACTACGTTAGTGAATATAAAAATTGGCAAATGCATTTAAAGAAATTACATGAAAAACTTTGGGGTAAATTCCTAGTTTACCTGAATGGGTTGGTGCGATTTTGTAAAATTGGAAATAAGGCCAAAACGTTACAGTGGTACACAGTTAGCCGAAAGCAAATTTCAAAATAGCCTCCAAAAAAATATCCTCGCCTCTTACGCATTTGAATTAGGGTTATCATAAAATCGTTGATGCTCATACGGGATAGGAAAAAAAAGGGAGTTGCCAAATGTGAAACTTTGGCGCCTTTTTGTAGACGATAAATTGACTTGGCGATATTTACACGTCAAATAGGAATATACCAACTTGGTATATATGGGTTATATTATTAATAAGTGAAAACTTAAAAGTGAGATTTTCTCTCAGCACATGGGTACTGATCTTTATCATGAGTATGCAGACCAACACCTCAATTCCAGCTGGACGATTATTGAAAGACAATTTTTCCGGAGCTTTTAAAGAAATCGAAATATATTTTAGAGGAGGAGAGAAAGTTTCATTGAGGGCGTTCTCGAAATATTTTAGACAATATTTCGAGAACGCGCTCAATGAAATATCTCGATACATTGTCGAAATATTTTAGACGTTAAAAGGAAATCTTCTATAGCAATTCTTTCGGATAAACTGTTGTCTCAACCAGTCTTGATAATCAAATAAAATAATAGTCTTAAGTGGAATTTTTTTTTTACTTGTGAAACTATGGCTGCAGGTGTAGTTTGTTATTGTACTGAGAATCCAACGCAGGAATCACTGATTTTAAAATTAAAAATATCGAAAACAAAGATCGATTGAAGAATGAAACAAAAAGTACAGTTATTTTGAAAGCTGTAAAAATCTGAAACTGAAGTTTCAAAATTAGTTAAAATGTTGCCAACAGATGGCGCAGTAGTTTCAAAATTCTAGAAATATGTAAATTTGTTCTCTGCAATAATTCGTTGCAATCACACAAACTTCTTTTCAAATTTAAACAGTGGAACTGTCCAAAGATTGATTGCTATGAGATTCAAAGTACATCTTTATTCGTAAGAAATACAATGTACAGCGCCATCTGTTGGCAATATTTGTAACTAATTTTGAAAATTTAGTATTAAATTTTTACAGCTTTCAAAATAACTATACTTTTTGTTTCGCTTTTCTATCGATCTCGTTTTTGAGTTATGTATCGATACTCCCCGATTTTAAAATTAAATATGATTCAAAATGCTTTTTGATTAAGTGTTCGTTAAATGCATTTCCTTTACTATAATAAATGAAATAAAAATTAAATATAATGGCCGCGTTAGCTTACGTTTAAAATTTGAAATATATATTTATATTAAACAATGATATTGATTTGTTTTTCACAAAATCAAAATGTAAGCATCCACTACTGTATATTATTACAAGCTCCCTTTTCACTGAAAAGTATTACGATGTGGAGTTTCGAAAAAAAAAAACTTTAAATTATTGTTTACTCTAAACAATCACAAAAAGCTTTATGTCGGAGATATTTTTGCAAATAAAATACAACTAAACATAATGCAAATACTTTTAACATAATTGTAGTTTATCGATTGGTCCAGCTTTGTGAAAAACGTATTTCATGATTCATATCTATAACTTCCGACATGCACACAATGTCGAACGCAAACAACCACTTTACCAATTGTTGCCACTAAAGTATATTTAACGATAAATAAACTCGATAATCACGGCTTCAAAGAATCCAGCTTCCATTGGATATTCTTTTTTGTTGTTCGAAACTTTATTAAAAAAGCAACTTAGCCAGACTGTTACCACTGATGCTAAATAAATTAAAATAATTTGAAATTTGTTGGTCAAACAAAACAGAACTAGCGTCAGAAAATGCTTATGCTTGAATAGCAGTATTTAAACAAAATTAAATTCAATTTGGTTTCTGTTCGTTCTATTCGACGTCCCTGACAGTTTCAAGGACTCTGGAGGAACAATACATTTTCTTTTTGTACTAATATTTTTTAAACTAGTAATTGCTTAGATACGCATGTGTATTAGTACAAATTAAACATGCTAATTTGCACAAATTAAACATGCGTTTTAACACAAGTACGCATACGTAATAGCACGATTTGCCCATGCATTTTTAGTAGTCATGAGCATGTGCGCATGCGTGGAAGCAATAAAACATCTATAAAAATAATAATAAAATCTGTCAGTGGCTTTATAGAAAGTAACTTTCAGTATGCGTAGTACTTTGAAATTTTGAAAATAATTAGTTTTGCATTCCAATTGTGCTTTTTTGACAAACACAATGTTAAATAATTCAAATCATTTTTTTTTTTTTTATGTTTTAAATTTGTTTACAAAGTGATTTCTAATCAACGTAGAACTCTGAAATTTTAAACAGTAGTAGTTTCGGCCTAATTTTGCTTTTCACAAACATAATGCTAAAATTGGTTCACGTGGATTGTATTCGAGGTATTATCGAAAAGGGTTGGGTTGGGAAGGCTGGAGGTGATTTATTATTACATTTGTTCTATTACCAGGGGAAAAGGTTAAAAAATGTATTACTCGAAGAAGAGTAGAGTGCGGTGTAAAAGTAAATTCCGAAGGGTTGTTTTATTGTAATAACGGAGAAAATTTTAATTTGTTTTACGACAAGGGGAGGGGGTTCTAATAAAAAGAATCTATACAGCAAACAACAATTTAGTAGAGTGAATAGAACTTATGCTTGCTCGGTAAGCCTATTCAGACGTAACAATGAAGGTTTCAGCGAGCAAGGAGTGCATGTATTTACGTAGCAATGAACATTTCAGCGAGCGGGGAAAGCCTGTGTTTACGTTGCAACGAACGTTTCAGAAAGCGAATAGATCCAGTGTTTACGTAGCAATGAACGTTTAGCGAGCTTGGAGAGCCTTTGTTTTCGTGACAATGAACGTTTCAGCAAGCGAGTAGAGCCTATGTTTACGTATCAATGAACTTTTTAGCGAGTGAAGCGTTACATGTTGTTATTTATGCACACAAAGATGGACCTCTGCAACGCGAGACCACACATCTAACGTAGAAAGCACGCAAATAAATGTTATCATCAAATAACACTGGTATTCGTTGGCGACATTTATATCTGGTAGTATACCAGTGTGGTGACTTAGAAAGTTCATTCTACTTTCTCTATTCGTCAATCCTTTCTGCGAAGTGAAACTCATTTGCTACAACAAAAACTAAAAATGTGACAATCAAAATCCTTAACAAATGAAAGTATTTCGGTAAGTGATCTTAGCCAATCACCACAGCAAGAAGGTGGAGCTAATTCATTCTTCCTAGAGATCCGAACCGAACGGTCAGGAGTTGTCTGGTTGGTTATTTTCAGATTGTCTAGAGCCGTCAGCAACACGAGGGCTATAATGCACCAAAACATTCGTTATTAGACAAGCCAACATACATTTACAAACACCCATGACTAGCACGGGACTCGCAACCTCGCGGTCTAGAAGCTATCACGCTAACCACTATACCGTTTGATCGGTCCTCATGAGTTGTCTGAGCTCTGATTCTAATCCCAAAGGACCTGATGTTCCTTCTTTTTTAAATTTTTGCAATTTCTTCCTTTTCTATTTTTTTTTTCTTAATGCAGCGTGTGTTGTGTGGTGATTAAACGTTTTAACATGCACCAAAAACATTCCGACTTTAACCAGGTCATACCAATACAACACCATACCAGATGCACGCAAGTTGATCCCAACCGGACCATTCCCTTCGATGCAATCAACTTAAGAAAACAGCAACAAAAATCGATCCGACAAATTTGCTTTAAAAAAACAAATTCCCAATCCTATCTCCGAACTCATCTCTAGTTTTATGCGATACACTGATCCGATGGATAGAAGACCAGCTTTGGAGAAACACCAACTTTTCGAGTTCTCTGGGAAAAAAGTGCCTTTTTCCCGCTCTTTCTCCAGAGTGTTCGAATTCCACGCATCGGTTTACGAGTTGGGTTCTAAAATTTTACGCGCGCGTAAATCAAACTTTTATTCCATTCACTTATTCCGCAATACCGAAAGCCCTCGTGAATAAACACTCGAATATGGAATGCTTTTTTTTAGGGTTCCACGTGGGGGAATTGTAAACGCAAGCGAAAATTAAAACCTCAAATGTAAAATTGATGCGTCCTCGTAAAATATTTTATTTTGTTGAAGATGGTAATAACAATATTAAGAGTCGCGATTATATTTGTTTTTGACAATGAAGTTTCATGCGTATGTCAAGATGATTAATAATTTTTTTTATGATTCATTTGTACCGGTCATTATTTTTTGACGCACTACTACACTACAGTGAAACTTTTAGATATATTAAGCAGTTGTTTGATGAGAAACATCTTTTTTTGTCTGCCTTTCTGAAAAATAGCTCCCGACAGGTAATCTAGATGGTCGCTATAGAAATAATACTCTTCGATTTAGATTAGGGTGCAATCCATGCAAAAATGAGGCAGCTTAAAAGATTACAATTATGGCATTCGTTTGGGAAATCATTTACTTGTAAACTGTGAGGCGACTGCTAGCTTAGGTATCCCTTCAACCACCATTCTGAATTTTTATAGAATGCTAAGAAATATTAGTAATTTATGAATCCGCTAGTCTGCCGGAACAAAAATTACCGAAACTTTTCAAAAATCGACTATGAATGAGTTGAACTGAATCTAATTGCCAAACATGTCAAAACTCGCCTAATAATGGGAATTTTTTCTTTCTGGTAACTCACCACTTTTTAATTTTCAATTAAGAAGGTTGCAAACGATTTGTCTATCTTGGCGCCAAGATTTTTGATAGTTTAAAAGTGAGCAAAGTTGATAATAGATATTACGTCACCAGTGAAGTAATATTTATTGCTGATTTGGCTCACTTTTGAAAAGTATTTTTCCCAGAAAATAAATATCATCAGTGGGTTACCACATAAAAATAGAATACTCATTATTTGGCTAGTTATGGCATATTTGGCTATCGATTTAGTTTTGTTTATCGATTAGTTAGTAATCGATGATTTTCGAACTCATTCAAAGTCTATTTTTGAATAGTTTCAGCCATTTTTGCCTCGGCAGACCAGTGGATTCTTGACCTACTAACATTTCTCCATATTCTATAGAAAAATTTAGAATGTTGTTCAATGGGGTACCTAAACGTGCATTCGCCTTTCAGACTATCGAATAAATATAGTTTGATAACCTAGAAAATATCGCAACAGTTCGCATCGGGGCGTTTAGCAAGTCACTGATGCCTTTCTCTGGAATCCCTAGGGGAAATTAAGACTTGTCTTGTTTTCATGTCAATAGACTCTAGGCAACTTGACGGGACATATCCTTGCGATAGACAATACCACAGAGTGGAAAAATGGTGCCTTGTTAGCAACACAAAAACCTTGTGATTGTCGTACTAACGTGTTAAACGAACTCTGAGAAATTAGTCATCTAAATAGTAAACTTAAGTGATGTCAGATACCTTTATTTGCCATGTATAAGCCTATTTTACTAATTTCCACAGACTCATAAATATTCAAATTTTGGAATGTTGATTTGTTAATTGTTTAACCGGGGGTGGTAGTAAAATAAATAAATAAAAAATTAAAAATATAATTAGTTTAATCACTGCAGTAGTTATAATGACAAACTGTCTAAAGGGATATCAAAATCAATTAAAGGAATATTCACTTCGAATTTTTAAAAAGTTTTATTTCTAATCATGCAAAATTAAAATATCTTTCCACTTGCCCAACCTCTTAAGAAAGTTTCATATTCAAGAACTTATCCTCCCCTTCTCCATACGATATGCAAAAATTCCTTCTACTCCAAAACACATCGAAAATGCTAAACACTTTACGATGTTGACATGTCTTCCTCAAGATTAACTTCTCAAAGATTTACGGACTAAACAACCTATAACAATATTTCTCTCTCTCTCTCTCGCGCCCCCAAACAAACATCTGAAAGCGCCCTCTGGCGGCCCTAAGGCCTCCTTCACACTCACGCCATAACAAACAACTGCCGACTGTTGAAGAGGAACTTCCGGAAGTAAAACCGCAAATTAAAAGCTTTCGGCGACTTAATTAGATTCATTTGAAAGCGATAATCTCGAATGTAATTAAATATTTGGAGGCGATGCACATTCGAAAAGCGATAATGGTATTCTCTATCTTTTGGCAGCAGCGACAGATAACTTGTATAATCCTTGTGGCACCTTGCCGAACTGAGAGGCGGAATTGAATGTTTCATGTCCCGAAAAGTAAAAAGATCTCGCTAGAATGATAAAGTTCTTGGATCTTCGACGGTTGCACTTGTAATCGAGAGAAGAGGATGGTAACACTCCAAAACTAATCTGAATTTATCTTTCCAAAAGAGCTGGCGCACAAAAGGATTTTCGGCGTATTTCATTGTTCGGAATAATATTTATTGCTTTATGTGACTTCAATTAGGGGAAGAAGACGGGTTGAAGTAAATTTTCTAGCGACTTCGGGATTTATGATCGTGATTGTTTGAGGCGATAACAGATGCTGGTTTATCGCTGGGAAATCTTTTGTCTTTCTCACTCTCTGCTTTGTTGTATCGTTTTAAAATTCTTATCTGACTGGATTATCAATTTGTTATTGAAAATAGAAAACTCGAGTAACATGTGACAAGACTTTTCAAAATTCTCCTGGGAAGTGTTGCAGTTTGGCTTAGAACAATCGCCTTTTAGTGAACTTTTGATTGTTCACCTGAATAATCGCTCTACCGATGAAAATGAGTATCGAAAAAAAAACGAAATTTGTAACATTTCGATGACTTCACTACTTTAAATTGCTCGATTCTCGTGTTATTTTTAATCCTATCACAAAGCTGTAGAATTTACCATTCAAAGCGTCATCATGCCATTTTTCATGTGATTTACATTATTGTTTCTCTACACAGCAAAATGATGTTCAGATATTAACGAGAAGATTTTATAGCGTTGCATATTTCTTCATTAATATTGTCAGAAAAGGAAGACGCATCTTGAAAATTGTACATTTAAACTTGTAGGTCCTAAGTTTTGATGATACTGCAAAGTTCCACATTTCTAATTAAATGATCACCAAGTGAATCTTGGGTTGTTTTATGGTAAGACTTGGTTATTGCAAGAGTGAAATTTGATTTCAGGGAAATTAGTTTCTGTTCAAAACTTACATTTTTAATTTCCTCAAATCCTTTATATTAACTTTGATTTTATTCCTAAGTCTTCAGAGGACTAATTAACTCATTTGTCATGAACCCTTAAAGTTAAAACTTAACACATAGACTCGCTGTCAATGATAATGTATTTTATAAAGTTTAAGATCTGTCACTAAAAAACAGCTTTTACACACGCTTCTGGTTCTTTTTGGTAGGCTAATTAACACAACATGCTGTCATCCAATCGAGTCGAAACTTGGCAGATTGGTTGGTTGTATTCAGATTATCTGGCGCCGTCAGCAACACGAGGGCTATAATGCGTCGAAACATTTGTCATTAGACAAACCAACATACATTTACAAACACCCATGCCTAACACGGGACTCGGAACCCGCAACCTCGCGGTCTAGAAGCTAGCACGCTAACCACTCTACCGTTTGGTTGGCCTTGGCAGATTGACTCAATTTCTCTGACAAAGCATAACAAGAATCGAAGTCTGTCTCCAAACTATCGATTTTACACACTCTTCTATTCTCTCTTCGAAGGAATAATTAACACACTTGCCTTCATTCAATCGATTAGCAGATAGGCTTGTTGGCAATGACAATATATTACATCGAAATTTTGGGGGTAAAAAAAAATCTAGTCTATGGCACTGAATCGATGATTTTCTACACTGAACACTATTTTGGTTTCTTTAAAATTGTTTTCAGAGGAGAGTGAGTTATGGTAATCATGTGTTTCTATTCACATCAATGCATTATTACTTATTTAAAGATTTACAGGGTGAAAAATTAAGATCAGATAAAAATTATAAGGAATGTTCATTTTCACCCCTTTCTGCGGGAAGAATCTGAACACTCGTTATAATTTATGTCTGATCATATTTAAACATTTACATGATTTTGAGTTAATACGCTGATATTCAACTCACCCCTTTCTGTGGGATGAATCGGAATACCATGAAAAAAAAATCAAAATAAATTAAAGTAATTTTTTCCCAACATTTTTGGGATTGATAATCATAGGAGGTACGACCCAAGTTTCAAAGTCAAAAATATGTTCGTTAATGATATTATTGCATCCGATTTTTACTTTGAAAGTTGAAAAGTGTTCCGATTCACCATTTTTTAACAATATTCGGTCGATTATTTTAATCGCAATTTTTTTTATTTTTTTTATCCTTAGTTGTTTATTATTGCATATTTATAATTGAATTGTGAAAGTATGTAGTTCCTGTTTTACTAATTATAATAACTGTGAGATATATTTATGCTTTCACAGATGTTTTAACATTTCTAAACTCTGCAGAATAAAACTCTGGGCTTGACTTGAAAAAAGAATGCCACCATCAATGCGTCTATTTTGGGTAACTTTGAACTATCTACGTTTACGAACCGTCTTCCATTGGTCAAATAAAGTTCTTTTAGATAAATATTTTCTAAAAGTTACCAACAAAGGTCATGATTAATCATAAAGTATGAAAAAATACGAACCAAGCTTAATAATAAACGTACGAAGTTGTTTGCCTACAAACTTCGATAATAGTGACGTCAAGCTCTGCTGAGGAACTTACCCGAACTTTTCTAATCAAGTGACGAATGCCGACCAAACGGTATAGTGGTTAGCGTGCTAGCCTCTAGACAGCGAGGTTGCGGGTTCGAGTCCCGTGTTAGGCATGGGTGTTTGTAAATGTATGTTGGCTTGTCTAATGACGAATGTTTCGGCGCATTATAGCCCTCGTGTTGCTGACGGCGCCAGATAATCTGAAAACAACCAACCAACTAATCAAGTGACGATGAGTTCAGAAACACATTTTTTTTTTATTCGATTTATAAAAGTTTGAGCAGTTATTTTTAGTAGAAAATGCTTGTATTATTATTTCGTTAAATACTACATGTATGCCGCATTTGGTAATTACTTGTTGATGGTGTCAAATACCTTATTATAAAAACACCTTATTTTAGCAAAATGAATAACTACTTATTGAAACGATAAAGCCAATGTAAAGATTTATCTAAGCGAGTGGCAACAGCCGAAGTGTGAGCCTGAGAACGAAACCAGAGAAGAACAAGATTGTAGTTGGCATGAAAAATATATGATAGTCTCAATAATATTAAATTTAAACAACTTCTTTTAAAATATTAATAAAAGAGCTACCTTTGTAATTCGTCGTCGTTATTTCGAGAAATCGTCACACCAACGTACTCAATTTCCCGTTTTAGCTTCTTATTTTAGACAATCTTAAACAACATTACATTGATGGTCAAATCTAAAAGCTCTCGGGCCTATAAAATTGATTTACTGTCGGAAAGAAGAAAAACTCTGCGTGTTACAAAGCATTTCAACTTGGGGGAAAAGCAAGAAAACCATAGCGAAGATGGATATCAAAAGCCACCACATCTCTGACAAGAATTCCCAGAGCAAAAGAGCAAAAAATGCTCAGTAGAGCAACCTCAAGATTGAATTTCTTAAAAGTGTCCTTGCTACCCCAACATGTGATTGATTTGTGCACTTGTCTCGATCTGTGGGCGAGGTAAAATATTTTATTTCCCAAAGAAGAGATTTCCAAAATGGTTCTTCAAAAATTCAAACTCCAAGGGACGATATATAAATAATTCAAAGTTCAGTGATCCTTTTACTTTCATCCTCTCTCTCCCTGTTCCTACCGGGATATTTTTTTTTTCCCTTCTTTGTATTTTCGTCTAAGATTCTCACTGCAAAAGGATAGAGAAGAAGAAAAAAAAGTAAGAAAAAGCTTTTACATTTATTGAAAGTGTTTATGCTGTGATTTTTATTTCCTTTTTCTTTTCTTCTTCGGGAAATTGGATGTTGACTTATTTTGAATATTCATGAGGTCTAGAACGACACGAAAATGCTGTATAGCGTAATATGCAAGTGAAGGATTGTGTTTGTCCTTTCGGAGATATTTCTTGACTTCTGACTCTGCAACTTGCAGGTACATACAACTCGATTAAGAGGAAGTCTTAGTAAAGATTATTCGCTATACTCGCTATGTTACAATCTTCTAGCCCTAATGCATTTAGAAGCTACTTTATATAAAACTTTGAAATTTGGTGAGTAGGTACGAAAAGAATCGCATAGTGAAATGACATAAATTGTTTTCATTTAATGCCTATCTATTATAAATTATAATTAAAATAGCAATAGACAAAACCAGGTGGAGCCACTGAAAAGGCATTGACGAAAGGATTTCAAAAATAGAATAAAATATATTCGATGCTATTTTCGAGTTTTTAATTTATATCTTTTTATTAAGTGATCATTTTCGTACCTACTCAAGTAATTTGAAGGTTTTTTTTAGAAAGTAGTTTCGAAATATGAATGAACGTGAAAAAATATGAATAAAGAGCTTTGTTTGCGCTTTGTGAAATTATAATACAGGGTGGACAGCATAAGAGAAGCCCCGTATTATTTTCAAAACATAAGTTTGGAATTAGTTTACGAAATTACGTTTAAAAATCTAAAAAGCAAGGTTTCTTTTAACTTGTAGATTCTTTTTACGCTGGTCACCCTGTATAATAACGTTTATGATACTGTAGAAAATGTAAGTACCAGGCGGGAATCGAACTCGAGGCATCCAGTATGCTGGGCTGAAACTGTAGCCATTAGACGAAAACGTTCTCCAGTGCCGAAGGGATTTGGTTGTTTTCAGATTATCTGGCGCCGTCAGCAACACGAGGGCTGTAATGCGCCGAAACATTCTTCATTAGGCAAGCCAGCATACATTTACAAATACCCATGCCTAACACGGGACTCGGAACCCGCAACCTCGCGGTCTAGAAGCTAGCACGCTAACCACTATACCGTTTGGTGAGCCCAGTGCCGAAGGGAAGTTTCGAAGTTCGGTTGTTATGGAATTTATCTTTTAAGTCTGAGATTGGAATTCAGTATTATATTAAAAAAAAAAGATGATGATGACGAAGAAGCTCAAAATAACAGCTGGGTATAAATGGATTTATAAAGTATGGCTGATTTGAATGCTTAATGACTATTTTTGTGCACAAGTATGGTTAATTGGCTTGAATATACAGCTTAACGGGGATTCCGAATAACAAAGAACATCCATGCTTATTCCAAGATTCGATCCTTGCATCTTTTCTATGCGAGGCAATACAGTAAGTGGAATCGTAAAAAAGATAGTGTGGATTTTTCTTGAAGAGGATAAGGAGATAAAAAAAAAAAAAAAAAAAAAAAAAAGTGAGTATATAATTGTAAAAGAGTGTGGAATCCTGAAAAAAAAGTTTTTGAAAAAGAGTCGGGTATCAGAAAAGTGTGAAAAATCATAAAAAAGAAGCGGAAAGTTAAATATAGCGTGTGGAATTATAAATAGAAGTGGAGAATTATAAAAAAAAGTAGTGTGGAATTATAAAAAGATAAATTGGAATTAAAATAAATGTTAGAATGGTGTCAAAAAGAAGACAGTGCAACCTGCAGTCCAATTCGTCCCACACTTTGGTTAACAAGTCCGGTGTAATAGAAGCAATAGCCTCTTCAATTCTGTGTCTCAACTCTGTAAAATCATTAAGTAACGGAGGAACGTAGACAAGATCTTTTATAATGTCCCACAAGAAAAAAAAAATCGCACGGCGTTATGTCAGGTGAACGTGGAACGCCAACGACAAATAGCTCTGTCGCATCTACCATTACGACCAATCCAACGGTCAGGGACTTCGACGTTCAACTACTCTCGTACAAAGATACTCCAAATATGGAGAGGCTCCGGTTGCCTAATAAAGTTTATAGGTTCACCGTCTACTAATTGGGGAAAGAGGCATTCTTTCAACCTATCCAGATATGTGCGCTGTGGATAGAGCGTACGTGGTGCTGCAAGCGAGAAAACAACAAAGCGGTACTCGCGCATGTGCTTATATAAAACGGTTTGAGTTAATCTTTAATTGTGACCTTGAACCAACACTCTGCAATGCTTATAATTGATACTATTAAAATTTATTACTGGGGCATTCTTTTACGGACACTGCCGACCAAACGGTATAGTGGTTAGCGTGCTAGCCTCTAGACCGCGAGGTTGCGGGTTCGAGTCCAGTGTTAGGCATGGGTGTTTGTAAATGTGTGTTGGCTTGTCGAATGGCAAATGTTTCGGCACATTATAGTCCTTGTGTTGCTGACGGCGCCAGATAATCTGAAAACAACCTACCAACTTTTACGGACACCCTGTATATACTTTTTATATTAAAAGAAAATTATAGCTAGGATTATATTTTGAAGCTTATGAAGCGCTTTCTTAAATGTCACTTTTATTCACCGGTGTTTCCATTATTTTGACATAATAATAAGTCATTATTCACTCTATTCTTCATTCTCCTACGAATAAACACAACAAGAAAAGAGCATCAGCCTGAGTAAGTGACTCGGATCTATTTAGACAAGCATCGTCTTAAAACAAGTCAACGAAATGCCCCGACCATGCATCTTCCCATCCTGACGGAACAAAAGCCGGTCTTCTACGCCGTCATCCCCGACAACGGATTGCCATCATCATCGTCGGAGTATGAGTGGCAAATGGCATGATGCTACAGATGGGCCCTTCGAGTTTTGGAGTTGCATTAAGAACGGGAGGATCAAAGGAGATAGATGAATAATGCAGCACAACAAAGGCCCTTTTCAAACAGGGCAAAATTCAAGAAGGACCTCTTAGATCCTTTTACCCAAATATCCTTTTGCCCGCGAGTGATCCCAAGGGAGGTTTGTGATGGAAGCAGTCTAGAGCAACGGAAGAAAAGAGCTAATAGCTCGAATTATTATTAGTTGGGAAAAGGACGCGAAGTCTGTAGGGGAATTAGAAACCGTTCTTTTCCGTTTGAAGACGGTTCCTTGATATGTCGGGAAATGAAAGAAGCGCTTTATCGGTTTAGTTTGAACGCGGATCTCAGGGCTAATGGTCGGGATCAGTGCTGATAATTTTCGGTTGAGAGGAAATCTTTGGAGGCAGTTGCCCTTTGGTGCATTCTTGTGTCTTTTCTGTTGCGAGTTTTGAGTGCGTTTTTCAGTAACAAGTTAGTGCTATCACCATTTAAACTTTGCGAATGCTTTCGGATATGAAGATGAGTCTGTATCTGTGCCGGTTTGATGCTATTTCACTAATTGTAATATTATTTTTATAAACTCTTATGTCTCGAATTAAAGTTCAAGTTCAGAATTTTGCGTTGCGTCGCAAAAAAGGATTGGGTGAGAATTACTCACTCAAAGATATTATATTATCGCACTTTTACCATTTATTAACATATATTTATACCTATCAGAATATTGATCTTATCGAACAACCTTTATCTACCAAGGTGTAGAGCTACCCCAGTAGCATAACAACTTTGGCTAATATCGGCTGACATTGGTCAATATCGATGTGGAACGTTGTCCAATAATCGGTTTCCATTGGCTGATTTACAATCTCGCCCAAGGCTGTATAAAATATTCTAGAAGTTTTAAAATGTCGATGTACAATTTTATTAATTGAAATATGTTATTTAAAAGAAAGAATAATGGGGGGGGGGAATGTGTTTTGTGATGTTTTTAACGTATTTATTTTTAAAAATAGCATGTATTTTGGAATCGTGTGTCTGTATCGTTTATTTTGAAGAATCGGTCAATTGTCCAGAAATTCTGTTTGCAACATTGGCCAATACTTTTGTGCTACCTGGGTATTTCTATATCCATAGGCTTCTAAAGGAAGAGGTAGAAAATAAATGAATGAATGAATAAAAGATAAGTAAGTGGATGAATTAATGAATGTTGTTTTCATATTGTCCACATTCTGTAACTCTTTCATTTTTTATCTTGACCCGTTTTCAGATTCAGTAATTTTATTAAAATCTTATCTCCCTCCTTAATTAAAGTTTCTTTTATGAAATTCTAGCTTGCTCTTCAATATGAAATAAAGTTGGAACAATTTGAAAAGTTGTAGACTAAACAAAAATCATTAAATATAATAGAGGAAATATAGTTTCAAAAATATAAGAGGACCTAAATCTGTATTCAAGATGAGGGTACATTAAATTTCCCCCATCTCTGAGTATTAGGTTATTATTGAAAAATTAAGAGTATTTTATTTTATTTCAAGAAGTATACAATATAGTTTCATATAAAATTTTATGACGGTGAAAATCGTTTTAAAAACCAGGAATAGCATTTTTTTAACTTTGGTCGCTCTCGCATAAAATTAGGCTAATCAACAAAGTGTCTTACATATCTGCACTACAGATATAAGGTGATTGTGATTCACTGATATTCATTCGATGTTTAACCATAAAAAATAATCTCATCACACGATCTTCTCAACATTGACAAAGTACAACGATGGTTTACCAAATTCTTGTACTTACGGTGATGATAGTAATAAGTTGTTCACAATTATTCTAGTACGATAAACATTTAATTTAACCTGGTATAATCCTCTCTTCTGAAAATATAATTAATATTTTATGACAAAGAATTTTAACTATCATTAATATTAGAAGGATTTAAGTAAGATACAAATAAACGATCCTTACATACTAGATTAGTTAATTGTTCCGAACAATTACATTTTAATATAAATGACCTAACTCATCAACATCACAACTAGATGATACACAAACTCTCACCCTCACGAAGTTGGATCCCAAATAAAGTCCACACCCACTCAACCCAGACATATCCATTAAATACAACACGTCCGATCTTCTGGATCAGAACCCACATTTTCATCCTTTAACCATTCCATCGCTTCAGCGAGCATAACCAGACAGAATATCTACAGTGTATCAGTTTAATATCCGTGGCGCAGGCTGTTTGCACACTCCAGCCCGGTTAATGTTTCCATTTAAGCTCAAATTACTGGACTGGAACCCTGGTTGCTGGAGAGATGATGTGCTGCACCTTGGGAATGCTGTATCCGGGATATCTTGGAATTAAAGAGGTAGTCACACACCACTACGAATTTCAAATTTCTGATGAAGGATATTTCAATGGCAGGGAGAGGTCTGTTTATTCCATTCGTGGATCCGTTTGGTTAGGTGTTGGATATTGAAGGATGACAAGTAAGTACTGACGTTGACAGTGTCCTTCATCAGAGGATTGGTAAAATATCGTAGTGTGTGCGTTGGAAGGAGGAGATTCGGAACGATGCTGCTAGGGATTGTTAAATATTGAATGAGAAATTGGTATAGGAGTTGAGATGGAATTAGTTGATTTATTTATGACTAAATCTTCTTTTAAAATAAAAAATTTAAAAAAAAGTTTCACTTAAAATAACAAAATAGACATAAATGGTAGAATTATGGTCATTGGATATTTTTTATTATTATTCAAATTATGGTCATTGGATTAGCTCAAATAACATATGACACATATTTTTATTAAAAAAAAAAAACTTTTTAAACCTTTAAAAAAAAATGTTACCCATTCCCCATATGAACACTGAGTTTCAGAAGCAATTGACGTCAGGTTATATATATAAAAAAAAACTAACCCATACACATAAATAGTTTTTAATATAAACCCTTTATATACATCGCTAACTATTATTTATAATTCCAACTTTGATTTTAAGCTGAGTTCAACTTTTCCAAGTGTTTGACCAATACGACAAAACCATAGATTCCGCACCATGTACTAACTCAAATTTGCTCGCTTGATAGAATGCATTTTCGTCTGCAGTGTGTCTATCTCCCAAGTTTTATTACAATATCATGACTACAAATGGGTTAATTTGTCCTCTTAAGTGGGGATAGAAGAGTGTGCAAGAGAGGACTGTTAGTGACAGACCCCAAACCTTTATAGAATACAAGTCTATCTACTAAGACGAGTCAATCTACTGTGTTTCAATTCATTTGAATGACGGAAAATGAGTTTATTATCCTTCTACAGATTTACTTGCCGCAAACAAACGAACAAAAAAAAAATGTAAGTTAATAGGAAGGATTCAAAAATGAGCGCATACAATGTATTGTAATTCTTACAGTGAAATCTAATAACCTAAATAAGAATGCTCTCACTGAGCATATGGTGGTATTAACCCTTAAAATGTGAATACCCAACCAAACCAAACGATTCGTTACAATTCTTATAATATGCGTGATCAGAAAAGAAAATTTTTTATTACATTTTAAACTTAAAAGAGTTTAATTTATTTTTTATTATAAACATATTTGTAAGATTGCTACCAAACTATTTGTGCCGTTTTTTATTATTACTATAAAATTTGTGTTTACTTCTGAGGGTCATGGCCGTATATATACGTCCTTTGATCCCCAGTTTTTCCAGCAATACACAACCTTTTTAAATGTATAAATAAAATGTAAAATAAAATATTTTTTTTAATCTCTTTATTAGAATGATAGGTTAAAACCTACTTAAAACAAAATAAATAAAAAATAATTTTAAAAAAAATTATATATTTGAATCAGAAATATAATTTAAAAACTATTGCAGGGAAAACAACTGTCATCGCCCATTCCCTGGACGCTTAGAGGATTAACCCAGAACTATATATTTACGCGGATGGATATATCTTACAGCTTTTTCTCCAGAGTCGGGTAAGATAGTCCCTAACTAAAGGAATACATTTGGCTTGGTTTTCTTGTCATATGTAAACATAAAACATATCTCAACCATAAGGAATGAATCCCCGTAATTATTTCACTTAAAATCAAATTCACTTAAAAGTGACAAACGTTTCACTTGGCATTCATCCTTTGATTGGTGGTGTATGACGCATTACATTGTCAAAAATTGTGACCTTATTTGGCTGAATTTCATTTTAATTGTGCTTAAAAAACTTGTAATTATTGCAAGTTATTTGATGAAATATATTATATTAATAAATATATTATTAATATTTAATTCTTTTGAATTTTTCTATTAAACATTTTCTTAAAATCTTTTTCTCTTTTTTCATACTTAAGTATATGTTTACTTTTTATACTTCAAAACTCTATATTTAATTGAATTGTAATCTTCTTTTAAGTAAACTAGTTTTTTTTTTTTTTTAAATGTTTATTCTTTGTATAATTTGTTTTATTTTATTCCGAAAACTATTATTAACTGCTTGTATTAGCCTATTTCAGTTAATCAAAGCAATAAATATTGATTTTCTTTCTCTCACCTTAAAATCGATTACTTATTTTTAAAAATATTCTACAAACCTTGATTTTTACATTCTTTCTTTCGCCTGTTTAACTTTTTATCTTTATGGTTTGTATTCAACTCATATTCATTCATTAACTGAAATTTCTAAACATATTTTTATCATAAACAAAGTATATTTTTCTATTTTTAAATCCATCTCAATTATTTTGTACTTTTAAAAGAAAAAAAAAAAAAAAAGATTATGTATAAAAGATTTAAAAAAAAAAAAAAAAAAAAAAAATGTACTTTAAAAATATGATAAATTTAAGTAGCTTGATTAAAATGTAATTTTAAATAAAATAATTCACATTTTAATGTAATAACTGTTATTTTAATAAAACAGCTAGTATTATGGTTAGTAATTTAATTATTTATTTGATTAAAATAGGTAGAATAGTAATTATTAAATAAAATATTATTTAAAGAAGTAATACTTTGGTAAAAAGTAATTCTATTAATAAAAAAAAAAAAATTAACATTTCTATAAAAAATAAATATTTTGGTGAAATAACTATAATAGTAAGAAAAATATGTACTATTTCGTTAAATTAATTTATACTTTAAAATAACCCGTATCATATATTTTAATCAAATATTTTGCCTTTTGAAAGTCAAGTATATCAAGTTGAAATATTTTTATTTTGTACTTCTCAAAAAATTTAGTGAATAGAATATTAAAAATGAAAACACAATCGAGAAATGAGTTGGAGTATTAATTATTACCCACTGCGGAACACTGTATCGTTCCTTAAATTAATTACATCAGTTGCTCCGAGGAATTGTTTACCAACAAACAAAAACACCGAGAAGCAATCAAAAGGATAAGATAAAAAAAAAAGATCGCCATCAACACAGAGATGTTCCCATACCATCAAAAACACCCACACACAAAAAAAAAAATAAACTTCATGCAGTTAACCCTCAATGGCAGAAATTCTTGGATTAATTGCTCCCATTTAGATAAACGTTAATACATTTTTTATCTGCTCCACTAACATCGAAAAGAAAGCACTACCATGTCTAATAATAGATAAGCTTGATAACGTAAAAGAAAGGAACCCACCTGCGGTTTTTATTCTCGCCAATCAAGCCAAGACACATAAAAAAAAAACGCCAAAAAAACATCTAGTAAACCCACTTCCTCTTTTATTAACCAACGTACTTGAGATTCATACAAATCCTGGGGCAATTTTCAGTTTAATGCTTTTTTTGTTGTTGCTTTTTTTTATCTTCTACCCGTGTTATTCTTCGTACCAGAAGGCCAAAAATTAAATCACTCTCTTCAGCCATCGAGACCATTAGGGTTGGAGAGCGAAGAAAGACGGGGAGGGAGCTTTAATTAAATTTATGGCATATTTTTCGTTGAAGTATTATTACAATTAAACGAAGGGCCAGTTTGGTTGAAACAAAGCTAGATTAGATGCCATTTTTCGTTAGTTTCTGTCTAAAATTAGATAACGGAGCTAGTACCTCGGGTTAATTTTCTGGCGAATGCTTGTTTTACTTTTTACTCCTAACTTTAACTGACTTCTTTGGAGTTAATGCATTTTCAAATGGGCAAGTGGAGTCGTGTGTTAGTAAGGGTATTAAATTGTTATAAGCGGTTTATGCAAGAGCTTAATTTTTTTTCAAAATTTATACGACTGTGTGACTCGTCAATTATGTTTATGAATCGGTTGATACAAAAGCTACTTAATTTTATTAGCGTACTTAGAATTCTTTTAAATTTGAAAGATTATTAGTTCAGTACTGAAATTCCATATTTCAAATAAATTATTTTCTGAATGCATTAATTGGTTGATTTTCAGTAACATATAACTCGGTAAATTAGCGGATCTGAATAAATAAGATTGCTAATAACTAAATGCGATTATTTTTTGCCAAATTATGCTCTCACTTTAATGGTCAATGTTACTAATATTAGAAGCACTTTAAATGTTTTTCTTGTTTAAAAATTCATATGGTTAGGTGGAATAAATTGATTATGATCTGCGATATATTTCAGGTCAGTAATATTTCACAATACAACTTATGAGCGAAATAACATTATTACTTCTCATTGCCTTAATATAATAAAAATAACATAATGTCGAATTTTCCTTTTGTTTTCATTGTTGTATTATGATATTGATTTGTTTATCTTAATTATAAGCGCATTTACAATAAAACTTATGACCGAAATAACATTAATATTTCTCATAGCCTTAATGTAATAAAATTTACTTAATGTCGAGGTTTTACTACGTTTTCATTGCTGCATTATGACGTTGAGTTGTATCTTTAAATATATAAGCATTTACACTACAAATTACAGCTGAAATATGATCAAAATTTCTCATTGCATCTGTATGCTCATTTTATCCAGCCATTAATTAAATGTATGTATCCAATTATAAAGACAAACTTATTGCTGTGCCATGGTTATGTTACAGGCAATATTAAACATAAAATTATTTCATAAAATGAAAACTACAATACTTCGGCAATTATATTATGTGGCTCTGGCCAAATTTTACCCTTTTTTTGTGTATTTTAAAACAAACTTTGAAAATATTTTTGAAAAAAGGTATCAAATTAAATTGGATTTAAAACACCTTCTCCCTCCTTCTCATTCTGAAACATTCTGGTACAGGATCAATTTTTTTTTTTTTTTTTTTAGAAAATTAGTAGTTTTATAACAAAGAGTAGTTTTAAAAAAAAATTATTTTGATTCATAAAAATTCTTAGATTCTAAGAAATAAATTGAAACGTTTAATATTCGATACCATCATAAAATGCTAATTTCGAATCCACTGCACACAACTCCAAACAAATTCTAAAAAAATATTCAGAAACAGCTAAAGTGGCAGTTTCAAAAACTTTTAGAGGCTTTATTTTTATTTGATCATTTACATGTTTTGTTTAACTTAAATGCAAGAATAGGAGGTTTAGTTGGGGGTAGGTCATACTCATAACCTGCCATCAACTGAGCCAATTTCAACTGGATTATACCGGGAAACGCCCGGCCTCAGGAGTTTGGAACCGGGCAATGCTGGACACTTCAAGTAATTTAAAGCACTCCACTTTAAGTCGCATTGCTTACAGACCAGATTTCTATCTGATGATATATTAACCCTTGGCTAAGTGTCTTTTGTCTCTTTTATTGAACTGAATAAAGTAAAATGCAAAAATATATGAAGGAAACTCTAAGAATAAAAAAATTATTGAAATGAACTTTGTGAAGATAAACAATATTTGTAGGGGACATTTATCAGCCGCGTGACTTACCAAGGGTTAAAATAAGAGCATTGAAGAATTTATTCTGAAGTGCTTTTGTGCTACTAAACATATAAACTTATTATACAATAGCGTGCTTTACTGGATTTGAATTGCGCCTCGTAAAATACTATACCTTGTCTGAAACACTTTATCACAACAAGTAAAACATTCTTAGTTCAAAAGTAACCGAACTTTTAAAAAGTCTATAATTAACGAACATTTGAAAATAATAAAATATTTTATCAGAAATTCAACTTTTTTTTCCAATAAAGGGGAAAAAAAATTAACAGATAGCGATGTTGGTATCTTTGGCACATTGACCGATGTTATTTAGATTATATACAGGCTGATAAAGGGATTGCGGGTAGATGAAATACGTCATCTGTTGACAAATAAACAAACTATTTTTTACATTTGGTAAAAAAAAGAGACTATTGCCTTTTAGTACTTCAATAAAATAAAAAAAAAAAGACCAACTATCGATTTTTCAAAATTCTTGTTACCTTTCGATCAACCTACACATGAAGACTTAATGCATATCCTTCAACAGGATTTACAATGTAAAAACACACGGTTTAGGGCTATCAAAACCGCTATAAAATAACTTTATTATTTATTCAAATCATCAGGTGATACCTTATCAGCAAACAACAACCTTATTGAACAGGTCCCCTTGCCATCAGAGCACCCAGTCAATCTCCCATCATAAACGTCAGTCCTTTCCAAGCAAACGCCCCCTTACCTCATTAAAACGAAAAGGCCTTAAAAAGCAACTAATGCCCCTACCTGCATCAAGATGTTTTCCTTTCGGTGGGGGTATCATAAAAAAAAATAGTTTTCTTTCGACCGATAAGGCCCCAAGGATTTTAAGGGGGAAGAAGGCGCGTAAGTTTTATGAAAGCGTCGTAAAAATGGAAAAGATCGGAGCGCGTCAACCGAAGATGATTTTCTTTTGTGTGTTCAATAGTTTATGAGGAGAGGTAATGTCCACTATTAAGAGTAGTGGACGTAAAAAAAAAAAAAAATGGAAGTCTTGTTTTGAGATGGAACATCTCTGAGTTATGGGGCGTGTTTGGATGTCGACGAGAAAGAGTTGATGCTTTTGGACGATGTTGATGAAAGTTTGACAAACTCAACTAAGCCGGAGGTTATTGCAATGCGGTGGAAATGGCGCTTGATGCTATGATAGTCCTGTTAGTGGCGGAATTTATTTCATATGTCTTATAGTTGTTATTTTTATAGGATGCTTCTGTACGATTAACTTTATTTTCAGACGATGCTGAAGATTACTAAATGAGATATCGAGTGACAAGAATTGAGATGTTATTTTATGTATTTTCTTTAGGATTTGATTCGGATTTTATGACTATGACGTAATTATTCTAATCGTCATTGCTGTCATAATTATTATATTTACAGCTTTCAAGATTGATGTGGAATTTTCGTTAGTCTATAGATTACGCCAGTTTTATTACGTAAGTCGTAGTGTGTGTGTGTGTGTGTGTGTGTGTGTGTGTGTGTGTGTGTGTGTGTGTGTGTGTGTGTGTGTGTGTGTGTGTGTGTGTGTGTGTGTGTGTGTGTGTGTGTGTGTGTGTGTGTGTGTGTGTAACAATTGCACCAAGAAGTGGTGTAATTGTTTCAAACAAGGAGCTTTTACAAAGTCTAACAGTTAGAAAATATCACACCATTTGATGATTATATACCTTTCCTAATCGAAAAACATGCCCAAAAATAGTCCTTATAACACAGTTATGCGATTTAACATTTGTAAGATTGTGGAAGCATTAATTTTTAAGTAACTTTATTACTTAATAAAAAAGATATTAAGTATTAAGATCCTAATGTAAGGAATGGTGGCATGCATTACAGAATAGGCATACAATGATTGTGCTTTTAGCAATCACCATTTAAATTGCAAAAAAATTACAGATGTTTTTCACTTACTAACCAATGTAACACAGGTGATTATCAAAGTAATGGAAACATCCTAGATTTATAAGGAAGCCGGTTTATTAATATTGCGTACGGCGGCTTTTGGCATGTAAGACAAAAGATTTCGCCTGGGAATCGAATAATACAAGTTATTAATAGCGTTTAGAGGAATATTGTATCATTCTTCAATCCTTTATAGACTTACAATCCGCTTCAAAACCTCTCTTTCTCTCAGTTTCTCTTACCGTCCCCTATTTTGCTTTACCGAGCTTGTCTTGCCGCGTTGTGTGTACGCTGTCGTGACTTTAGACACAGTACCTCTAGAAATTTCCTAAAATCTGGGATGTTTCGGTCATAGCTGCTTCAGCTAGTTGGGCTCCTACAATTTGTCCTCTTTGAGAGTCTGTGAGATCTGATATTTAAAGCTTTTGAAAACAATCCAAGACGTATACAACATCTCTAAAGCTACCTCTCATAGGTACCATTATACATACTTTTTATATTAACAAATATCTGATAGCTAGGATTGTATTTGAATGCTTATGAAGAGATTTCTTAAAAGTCACTTTTATTCACCAGTGTTTCCATTATTTTGATCCCATTATATTTTAAAAAAAATAATTAACAAAGCCTAATGAAACATATTTTTTCAATTTAGCTTATATTTAGAAAAGAATGGTATTATTTTTCTAAAAATATATTTACCTGTTTTGAATACTATGTATAATTATTCAACTTTCAACATTTCATTTTACGAGTTAAGTATTTGAATCTAGATCGAAAGAGAAACAAATTAGAACCCCAACAAAATTGCATGCATTTAAATTGGCTAATTTATTTCATATTTTGAAGGGAAGATATGTTACTATTCTTTTTATATTTTACTATGCATATTTTTCTCACATAAAGTGTGTCATAAAAAAAAATACGTGCTGGCTTTATTTTGAATCCATAATAACTAAAATTCTCGTGCTCGTCGACAAAACCACTTTAATTATGTTTTTAATTACTAAAACAAATATTTTACCATCAGATTAAAAGTAATATCTTTTAATAATCAGATCTCACGTCATTAGTATAATATTATTTCAAATGGCAAACACTTGATTGTGTTATATTTAGTTTAACATGTAGGTTGATTATAACTATAAAGTTTACCTTTCAAAAAGCAATAAAAAAGAAACAATTGTAATAATAACCTGCAATTTGGCCTGATTGTACACGAAGAAAAGGGGAATGGTATGGTATAAAAGAAAAAACTATTTTGAATCTTTTTTTTCATGCCATACCATTCAGGTCAAGTTTCAAACTATTCTGCCTCTTGGTTCTTTTCTACACATTTTTGAACGTTGAACTTTAATTATAATTCCCCAGGGATTATTCATAATCACCTTGCATAATTAAAACTTAATGAAAGTTCAAAAGAAATTACTTAAACTAGAATCAGAGAGACATTTTTCATTTTCTACAACATTCCCGCCATCTTAAAAAAAAAAAAAAAAAAAATTCCAGGGAAAGGAAAAAAAGGAATGGAAAGCCTGATAAAGATAACAAAAATATAATAACGACAAAGAATAACAACAATCAACAAAACTTTTTCTAAATTTTTCAATTCTCTCCCCGCCAGCCCTTTTCATCATTTTTATCAATTTCACTTCTTCATTTCGTTTTATAGTTCTCTCGAATCGAAACTTTTTAACACAGTAGTGAAATTTCGTAGGACACACAGTTGCGGGGGTCACATCGACCCGAAACCCGATGCAGACGTTCTACGAAAAAGTTTCATATCGAAAAAAAAAAGTAAAGCAAACGGGAAAACCTCAGTATCAAATAGATTTGTGAAAGTGAAAGTGGTATGAGTTCACAGACAATACATTAGTACGTCAATCGCGTCACTTCCGCTGTTCCAACAAGACGGCATGAGTTATTAATATCACATTTTTACTTGGAGAATAAGAAACATTACTTCTACTATCAAAATAATGGAAGCATCGATTAATAAAAGTGACATTTTAGAAAACACTTCATAAGCGTTAAACTATAATCCTAATTACCAGGTTTTTTTAACCCCTTGGGTACAGATTTATTTGGGAAAATTCTTGCGTTTTGAACGGTTGGTTCAAAACAATAAAGGAACTTTAAAGGAATACAGCCAAACAAATTATTTTTTTAAAGTATAGGTAAACCAACCGATGTTTGACTTAACCAATCATGGCTCTTGTGACATTAAAATCTATCCAATCAAACTAGTTTGAATGACGAATTAGGTTCGTCATTATTAACAGGCAAAACATGTGCATGACGAATCTCAGCCGTCAAATGTACCCAAAGGGTTAATATCACATTTTTACTTGGAGAGTAAGAAACATTACTTCTACTATCAAAATAATGGAAGCATCGATTAGTAAAAGTGACATTTTAGAAAACACTTCATAAGCATTAAACTATAATCCTAACTACCAGGGTTTTTTTTTTTAATAAAAAAAAAGTATATATAATAGCACGTATGAGAGGTACATTTAGTGATGTAGTATATGTCTTGAATTTTTAAAAAGCGTAACATCTCAGACCTTGCAGATTTTCAAAGGGGCTAAATTGCAAGGGCACGACTAGCTAAAGCAATTGTGACCGAAACATTCAAGCATTTTTGCGTTTCAAGAGGTACTGTGTCTAAAGTCATGACAGCGTACACACAACGCGGCAAGAAAAGCTAGTTAAACTAAAATAGTGGACTGTAAGAGAAGCTGAGTGAAAGAAAGGTTTTGAAGCGGATTGTTAATGTCTAAAAAGAAATGATGAAAGGTACAATATTCCTCTAAACACCATCCTATGTAGATATTGTGTCTCTAGTTGATGGTTATGTTTGTATTTGTATTTCTTTTCAGTATTGACGGGATTTTACTTTGGTGCAATTTATGCACTGGGTATTATATGGATTTTTTAGTCTTCATAAACTTCTTTATACCTTTAAAAATGAATCTGACTTTTCAAATTCATTAGACAACAACAAACGCATATTTCTTTCTTTCCAGTCACACAATGGAAACATTGTTGTCTGTGACATTACAATGGTTTAATTTTCTATGATATATACTCGTTTTTATGTTATAGTTATTTTTTCACTGTTCGTGCGTTTTAAAAAGAAAGCTCTTTGGTCTTGCTATTTATAATAGTCGATTGACACAGTATAGCTGAAAATGCTTGAACGTATGTGTCATTTAAAGAACAGATGTGTATTTTCGAGTTTCTGTTTATCAAGTAAGAATTGAGTTTTTGTTTTGCAGACAAAAATTAATGAAAACCGAATGCGCCAAAAATCATAAGTTAAGAAACACAGTGTCACATATATTTGATATCCCCAATTTTTAAGATTTGCTTCTGAAATTTTGCATGTAGATGGAAATTTAACAATTTCATGCTGAAATAAAGATTATGATATTTTAACGAATAATGTGTACATCTTTCAAAATAACTATACTTTCAATTTCATTTTTTTATCAATTTTTTTTTTTTTTTTTTTTTTTTTTAGTTTAATTTTAAAATCAAGGAGTCCTTCGCTTGACACCCTGTATCAACAACTAAACTCTAAACGAGAAATTGTGTTTCACAGTTTAACAATTTCATGTAGTGGATGATAACAGTTATTGATTAAGTCATTAACATTTTTAATATTTTCCGTGTAGATTGAACCATTAAAGTTTACCATTATGTATAAAAAATTAAGGCGAACTCCCTGTTAGCTGCAATAACTCAGTATGGCAAAAAAAAATTAAAAAATGTAAATACGGTCATGTGTTAAGCACGGTAGTATAAACAATAAGGCTATATCTTCCATTCTCGTAGTAGTATTCTTCTTACAATAGGACCTTCTAAACATCGTTTAAAGTACAAACAAAGGTAGAATAACGTAATATCAAACATTTAAAGAGACTTGGTACCCTCTAAAAATCGTTAATGTTAGTTTGGCATATTTCATGTACCTTTTTCTCAGAAAGAAATTGACACAAAAGCCTAATTTAATTTTCAATGCATATAGCAGACACTTGTTACTCTACTAAAATTAGCTTTTGATTTCAATTCATTTATTTATTTTTTAAATGAATTTTCGTGAATATTGCTCAGATTAGTTAAAAATCACAAGTTTATTTTTGCAAAAATCAGCCAAAACAAAATTTTTTTTAAAATAACAACAAAATCTCATTTCAATATACGTAAATACATAAAAGGAATATGTGGTAAGCAATTTAGGACGATAGTTTGTTCAGTTTCTGAGAATGAAGTAGATAAATAATAAAAAAAAGCAATTTAGGACGATAGTTTGTTCAGTTTCTGAGAATGAAGTAGATAAATAATAAAAAAAATTAACTTTGAGGGAAACGCATTTTAAAGAAAACTTTATTTGTACCAATAGTTACCAATTTTGTCTTCAAAAAAAATTATTAAAAATACTTCTAGTTGATTATACGTTGAAAATACTTCTAATTTATTATTACAAATGAGGTATCCTTTTCAATGGAAGAATTTAAACTTTTATAAACAATAATAAACTTAAAATCGATTATTTATAAATTTTAGGGTACAAACTCCCCTAAACAGTGATAACGTCCTTAGATTATTAAAATCTATTTTCTCTATTGTTCTCTACTTACAAAACTTGCGTTATTTTGGAACAAGTAATTGTGGAAATGGGGGGCATTTCGGTCGAGAGGATATTACATGTATTGTGGTGTTTGTAATTTTGGGTAAATTAACTTTCCCCACCCCTTCCCTACCAGAATATACTTCAAAATGTGACAAAGAAAATTTTTGTTTAGAAAACTAATAAAAAAATTAAAAGAATAAAAAGACACTTAACGCATGTACGTGCTTTTGCCATTGATGTCTTCGATGCTTATGTTTACACTTGGAATTGCTCTTTAGGGTTAGAAAAACGCTACCAATTAAAAATGTTGACTTGCGTCACTTTTTCTTTCATAGCTTCGAACGGAAAAGGATAAAGAAAGAAGGCAGAAAAGAAGAGTTTATGAAAAATATAAATAAAGACAGATAAAAAAAAAAAAAGAGGAGAAACTTAAGATCCATAACTTATTCCAATATGTGTGAGAGATTGGTTCGAATCTGAGTCAGAAGACGTAATGAATTATGAAAGCTCTACGAAGCAAGAAATATGTATGAATTTGAAATTATTCTTTTCTTTTCTGTTATTCGCTTCTTTTTTTTTTTTCTTCTTTGAGAAGAGTAAATTTAGAATGGAAAATGGTGTTTGGGAATTTTTCTGTACCGTATCCCTGTATATGTTTTGCTGAATAGCGCAAATGGAATTTGCTGAATACTGAATCGATGTCGATGATGAAACTGGTCAATCGATTCGCGTAAATGATGTTGAAAGGTGCGTGGATATGTGCTTGTTGTAGGTATGCATGAAATGTTAAAAATACCATAAATAATGAACTTCATATCGAACGTCCGACTTGGAAAGATGGAAATGGAATGTTATATAATATATTCAAGGAAATAAACAAGAATATATAATTGGACTACACTATGCAAAAAACCCAGACTAGCGATAGATTTTCAATTCTTTTAAAAAAAAAAATGTTTTTTCATCGCACTCGACTTACTGTGAATATAGATTATTTATTTGCGATGTATTTTATGCACGACGATGTTAAAGGCAACTGCTTTCGCAATATCTGATAATGGAAAACGAAATACTTGTTTGTTATTAGCTACAGTTTCGAATTTATTTTCAAAAATGTATTGCCATTGGTTTCAAGTTTTGGCACACGATAACACCATACTACAAACAGCGTCGGGCGTAAAATCTATTAGTTCTTTTAATTCTTCGTATCTGCAACTTCGAGATGGTTATCAAAATAATGGAAAAACTGGGGAATAAAAGTGACTTTTAAGAAAGTGCTTCATAAGCATTAAAATACAATCCTAGCTATCAGATATTTGTTTATATAAAAAGCGTATATCATGGTACCTATGAGAGGTAGCTTTAATGATGTTGTATACGTCTTGGATTTTTTTTCCAAAGCGTAAAATGTCAGATCTCACAGGCTTTCAAAGAGGCCAAATTGTAGGAGCCCGACTAGCTGAAGCAACTGTGACCGAAACATTCCAGCTTTTAGGCATTTCTAGAGGTACTGTGTCTAAAGTCAAGACAGCGTAGTAGACAGCGTTAGTAGAAGAAACTGATTGAAAGAAAAATTTTGAAAAGGATTGTAATGTCTAAAAAGAAATGAAGAATGGCACAATATTCATCTAAACACTATTCAGCACTTGTATGATTCGATTCCCAAGTGAATCCAAGCTGTATTATATGCCAAAGACCGATCTACGTCATATTAGCAAACCGAATTCCTTATAAATCTAGGGTGTTTCCATTATTTTGATAACCACCTGTTAGTCGAAATGTGAAATGGCGGTTTAAAGTTTAACAACTTCATGCAGTTGATGCTAACTTATTGACTAACTTATTAACTTTTTTAGTGTTTCTCGTACAAATACATTCATCAAAATTTACTATTATCTAGAGAAAATTACCCTCTGATAACAATCTTTTAGTTTAGGGAAAAAACCCAGCAGAGCTTAGAAGGACATTATAGAGACAACTAAAAGACATTAACTAAAAAAAATGTATAGTTTACAGAAAAAATAATTAATAGTTTAAAAAACTAAAAAACACGCTTTAATAGAAAAGCAAACTAAAAAGTAGAAAATAATTTTAAATAAGTTTGAATTAAGAATCGAGTGATTAACAAGAAATATTTATTTTATCGTAAAAAAGCGTGGGGTGCTTGATGTCAATTGTTGTAAATATTTAATGACAGATATTGGTAAAAGTAGAGCCATTATGAAAATATCTTAAAAAGCACCCCAAGCTTTTTTACGATAAAATAAATATTTCTTTTTAATCACTCTATTCTTATTTCAAACTTATTTAAAATTATCTTCTACTTTTTAGTTCACTTTTCTATTAAAGCGTGTTTTTTAGTTTTTTAAACAATTAATTCTTCTTCTTTAGTATGGAATATATAAGTGCTTTCAGAAAGGTCTCCCTAACTTCGAAATACCATAATTGCTAAAAAGATACAGAAAAAAGAAACAAGTAGTGTATTGGATCGAAAGGTAGGGAATTTTAAATACAATTGTTCGCAAAATTGATTGATAGGTGTATATATCATAACGGCTGCATATGGTTTCCCAGTGAGTCCCATTTTTAAATCCTTTATATTAGCATCGATTATGTGTGTATGTTTTTCGATGGTGGTCAAATCTGTGGAGACCTAATGAAGCCCCTTATCGTCATCCGATAGGGCTGAAACTTGGCAGGTAGATTAGATGTCGATGACAATGCATTCTATCAAATTTTAACAGTTGTCTCTGTCATTGAAAGGTCTCTTTTACGGAATCCTAATAAACCAACTTGCCGTCATCCAATCGCGCTGAAATAGCATTTAACCGAAAGTTGAAGAAACTCTTTCCTGTTGCCCCTAAACTGTTTTAAGAAATAAATAATAAAATTGTTTTAATCAGAGTAGATAAAAGACATTTGGAAGTGAGTGCATAAGTCCAAATTAATTTTTAATGTATGAATTTGGAAAAGTAATTTACCGCATATTTTGCTGATAGAGATGTTTTTGATATTTAAAATTATATGGCAACATAAAGCACACGCTGGCAACAGAAACGGCGCTGTGTTAATGAATATAAAAATTGGTGGTGCATATAAAGGATTTATATTAAGAATTCTGTTTTATGGGTTATATTATTATTTTGATGGATTTGTCAAACACCAAACTGGTGAATATGGACTACTGAAATTCCATCGATGTGTCTCGAATATCCTCTGCAATCTGCAAAAGCGATTAACAATCCTGTGAATAAATCGTAGCGCCATTTTACCCCCCATGAGGAAAAGCATAAACTCACTCCGCTATAATCAGATCTTACAACAATTTGCCACATTTCAATGCTGTAAATAAGTTTCCGATACAGTGTATTTAAATTTCCATACCTGTCAATCCGAAGTACGACTTGTCTCTTCGTTCTGTCTCTCGCTGTTTCGCAGTTATATCATTTCAGATTAAAGTACTCCTTTCTGAAACACCCTCTGTAGAGAGCGCATTCATTTTTAAAATATCAAAAAACTCAAATCAGCATATTTCTTTTATTTTATATTCAGAAGTGAAATTTCAAATGAGAAATCTTTCCACGCCATCTATATGCAACATGTGAAAATAAATCCTTGTAAATACGCCAAACGTTGATAGAAGAAAGGCAAGTGCGATAACTTATTTTTCACACTAGGAACTTTTGCGGGATAAATTTATAAGACATCCTATACGCATCTAACATTGGGATAGCTTTTACCTATTAAAAAAAGATATTCTTTAACTATTCCTAGTTTCAACATTATAAATTTTATTAGTATTGTTTAAATAATATACAAACTTTAAAAAACTAACGAAATTTACTGTACAGTTTATTTGAATTATTACACACTTGATGTAAATTGAAGCAATTGAATACTTAATATTGTCATGAAATTTTTACTGAGGAAATGACGCAGTTTTTAGTAAATAAAAATTATTTTATCCTCCCTTCGATTACACGATTCCATTTTTCGTCTCATTTTATAATCAGAAATTTCTAGCAATTTCAATCAACCAATCACGTGATACAGACGTCTCAGATTTTCCTGATTGATTTAGTTGTTTGTCCTAACCTGTATAATCACTGTTAACACATAAAATAAAATAGAACTTTAAAAGGAATACGTCACTATTTACAATTATATACAGAATAAAATAAAATAAATACGTCACTATTTACAATTATATACAGAATAAAATAAAATAAATACGTCACTATTTACAATTATATACAGAATAAAATAAAATAAATACGTCACTATTTACAATTATATACAGAATAAAATAAAATAAATACGTCACTATTTACAATTATATACAGAATAAAATAAAATAAATACGTCACTATTTACAATTATATACAGAATAAAATAAAATAAATACGTCACTATTTACAATTATATACAGAATAAAATAAAATAAATACGTCCCTATTTACAATTATATACAGAATAAAATAAAATAAATACGTCACTATTTACAATTATATACAGAATAAAATAAAATAAATACGTCACTATTTACAATTATGTACAGAATAAAATAAAATAAATACGTCACTATTTACAATTATGTACAGAATAAAATAAAATAAATACGTCACTATTTACAATTATGTACAGAATAAAATAAAATAAATACGTCACTATTTACAATTATGTACAGAACAAAATAAAATAAATACGTCACTATTTACAATAATATACAGAATAAAATAAAATAAATACGTCACTATTTACAATTATGTACAGAAAATTTGTGCAACAGTAAGCTAATCCTTACCTTAATTTAATTGGGTATTTTGGAATCAATTGTCTCAGTATATTGAATAGTGTATTGATGAAATAAATGTCTCGTGAAGATTTTCTGATAGTGTTGACTGGCCGTTAAAAACTTTGTAAGTTTTGGTTCGAAATTTTCTCAGATTTTCAAGGAGTAAATAAGGTAGAGAAATTATGAAGTTTTAAAATAAGATTTTATGTTTTTACACAAGAAAACTGATGATTTTATTGCTTGTTTTAAAATAGTGTTCTTTCCAGAATAAAAATAAATAAATAATATAACCTATAAAAACAAAGTTTTTAATATAAATCCTTTACATTAATTGTCAATTTTTATTTTCGATAAACATAGTGCTGTTTCTCTTTTAGCGTTTGCCTAGAATTTGCATCTTATTTTAAATATCAAAAGCGTCTTTATCAGGAAAATATGCGGTAAACAACTTTTCAAAATTTCTTCATTAAAAAAAAAAAAGGAATTTATGCACTTACATCCAAATATCTTTTATTTATTCTGATTAAAAACAATTTTATTATTTATTTACTAAAACAATTTTGGCAACAGAAAAGAGTTTCTTCAATGATCGGTAAAATGGTATTTCAGTACTATTGGATATTGGCAAGTTGGTTTATTAGTATTCCGTAAAAGCGACCTTTTAGAGGCAGTAACAGCTCCCAAAATTTGATAGCATGCATTGCCATCAACAACGAATCTAGTTTACAAGTTTCAATCTGATGGCAAGAGGGTTAATTAGGTCTTTAAAGATTTCCTGCCATCGACATACATACACACACATAAACAAATTTGAAGCTAATATAAAGAATTTAAAAATTGAGCCCTTTCAAAAATAAAGACATCATTATTGTTGCAATAACTTATTTTTGTAATTATTTATAATAATCGTTTTTTGTGTTTGCAAATTTGCTGAGAACCAATTAACCTGCATTTATTCAATCCATCGGAAACTGGACAGATGAACTCGCTGCATTATATAAAAGTTTAGGGACTGTAATTTAAGGCCGTTTATACAAGCGTTCTATCACAGTATTAACTAAATTGTTGTCATCCGAACGAGCTGAAAGTTGGCAGATAGATTCGTTGACAATGCATGCTACCAAGTTTTGTAGGTTGGTTGTATTCAGATTATATTGCGCCGTCAGCAACACGAGGGCTATAATGCACCGAAACATTCGTCATTAGACAAGCCAACATACATGTACAAACACCCATGCCTAACACGGGACTCGAACCCGCAACCTCAAGGTTTAGAAGCTAGCAAGCTAACCACTATACCGTTTGGTCGGCCCAAGTTTTGTAGGCAAAAAATAGTTAGTCCATAGTCTATGTGGTCTTTTTGTAATGATCAAACACTATGAAAAGTCAAAATTGCCTTGCAATTGCAAATAAAAGTTGGCTATGCATACAAAGAACTTATATTAAAAACTTCGTTTTATAGTTTATTATTCTTATATTAAATTTAACTGAGTTTTAAGCTGAAGCAAAAACATAATATATTCCACTTAAAAAATAAAATATATAACATAAAAAACATGAAGGTGTAAGACGCGCCATCACTATTATCTTAACCACATAAAATATTCCCTTAAAAACACTAATAACAACTTAAGACGCTCATTTATTGACAGAAAATAAATAAAAACTGGCATTTCTGTCAAATTCTTTTTTATATACATATATATCATCTCATTCCTCCGGCAGTTAATTCCTTTTTAAGAAAAGCACGAGCTTCCCCTTTGTTGTCACCATTTGAAGCGATCAACCGGCATGACGCATTTTCTTGACAACACATCTTCTTCAAAGAAGGAAAAGTGTTGTTGTCATTACTATTAAAAGAAATCTTCTTCTTAAGGCCTGTCGGGATGAATATTAATAAGAATGGATGATTGTCATTCGGAAAATGATGTTTTTATCCAGAAAATCGGGGATTTTCTTTTGAAGAAAGGTCGGGTCGATGTGGTATTAAAAGCTAATTCGGGTAAACTCTTTGTGATATATTGCATATTTTAAAGACTCCCCCCCCCCCCTCTCCCATCATTTTAGAATGAATGGATAACGTCTTATGATAAATATTACACTGTAGTGTTGGGTGTTTAAAAATGTGTGAGTTTTGATTTTATACTTTACAATTAATAAATTGTATGTGTATGTGAGCGACAAATTATTTGAGGAATGACATAAAGCGTTTCAAACTTATATGTATGAAATTTAAAATTCCCAAATTTGAAGACAAGCAGTCATTTTTTGGTATTAGTAACGTAAAAGAAAAATAATTACGCAATTTATCTCTATATAATTGTAAATCATGTACATATTACGCCGACCAAACGGTATAGTGGTTAGCGTGCTAGCTTTTAGACCGCGAGGTTGCGGGTTCGAGTCCCATGTTAGGCATGGGTGTTTGTAAATGTATGTTAGCTTGTCTAATGACGAATATTTCGCTGCGTCATAGCCCTCGTGTTGCTGATGGCGCCAGATAATCTGAAAACAACTAAACATGTGCATATTTCTTTTTTAAAGTTATATATTTTTTAATTTTTTTTATTAAGAGCGGGAATACAGGCTTGAAAAAGTTTTCAATACCCAAGTGAATCGAGCAATTTACATATGTTTTCTATTGCGTTCTGGTCTCCAGATCGTTTTCTCTGGATTTTTCGGGAAAGCTTGCACGCAAGGATACAAAAACCGCCAAGGCTTGGAATTTGAAAAAGTTGGAGGTTTAGAACCTTATTGGTTAATTTCCCTGAGCCATAATTTTCATTACAGCTGGGAATCCCGTGTTAGGCATGGGTGTTTGTAAATGTATGTTGGCTTGTCTAATGATGAATGTTTCGGCGCATTATAGCCCTCGTGTTGCTGACGGCGCCAGATAATCTGAATACAACCAACCATTATAGCTGGAGTTGTACACACTGAAGATTTTGTTAAAGCTTCATAGCGAGTTGTATTAACTGTTCACAATTGTTTAGAGAAACTGTTTAAGCCATAGAGAGGAAGAACAAATTATCAATTTCTATTTAGTAAAATCTTTGTCGTCATTTTCCTCTGATAAAATTTGTAACTGTATTATGAACATAATACTTGGGCAGAATGCAAGTCTGGAAACACTCATATAAAGTTTAAACGGGTAAAACCAGTGTTGTGTAAATGGTATCGATTGGTTGGTTGTTTTCAGATTATCTGGCGCCGTCAGCAACACGAGGGCTATAATGCGCCGAAACATTCGTCATTAGACAAGCCAACATACATTTACAAACACCCATGCCTAACACGGGACTCGGAACCCGCAACCTCGCGGTCTAGAAGCCAGCACGCTAACCACTATACCGTTTGGTCGGCGTAAATGGTATCGAACTATATTAAAAACGAGCTTGCGTTATAGTGTAAAAAAAAGCTTCAGCAATCAAAATAGTTATTTATGGATTCAATTCAAAACTATGAAATATAACGAAAAAAATCAATTATAAAAAAGTAGACACTAGTTGTCGACATTGTGCAAAGTTACTTAGAAGCCTCCTTGAAATGTAAATGGATAACCATTTGCAGTTCAAATATGACACTAATCACTTGAAAGAAGTGTGGTGTTAAATGTTACAATGCACCATTTCTTTAAAAAAAAAAAAAAAAACGACACATGCGAGATCTGTTCAATTAATTTTAATATGAAACACAAACTTAGTATGATTGATGTGTGCACCATCAAGAGCAGGAAGTATTTACACTCAAGCTCTACAATCCTTTATTAGGAATCTTTTTCATTTCACAATCTGGTTTTTTTTTATGAATTCCCATGGGTATTTTATAATTTCTAATTAAGCCATTTTTGCATGTAAGACATCATTTCAAACTAAATCGAGGATACTCGTCGTTACAAATTTGTGATTGCAATTTTTTTTTCTTTCTCTATTTCTAATCTTTTTTATTAAATAGAATCTATAAAATTAAGTCAATTGTTTCAATATAGCACTTCACATATGATACAGTCATGCTAGTTTGACTGCAAGTAGATACTTCGAATCTATAGCTTTACTCAATTGAAAGTTATATGTATATTTCCAAACTTTACTTTGATCCCAGTAGAAGACATAAACGCATGCAATATTGCGATAATTTAAGCTGTCGAGCATTTCTACTGTTGTTCGTATTAAATTAACTATGTACCATTTGTTAGCTTAGTAGTGAGCTGCAATATACAAAACTATAAAGTCAAATTAAGGTTGCTTAAAATTTCACTTTTTTTTTGCACCAAAATCTTAAAATCAAACATGCACTTTTAGAAATCTAGCTAGTGTAAATAACTGTTAGATCTAATTAGATAATGCGTTGATGGATATCAATTTAGTAACAATTCAGGTAGTGTAATTCGTTTCATCATCTCTTTGAAAAAAAAAGTTCTGGAAAACCACAAATCAACAAATTAGCTCGATAAATTTTCGTGGGTTTGAACACATTTTGTAATAAACAACTTAATGACAACTTTTTAAACTTAGATTATGTTTCATTTACACTTCGTTGACTATATGATAATAACATAACACACCAGATGCGTTTTTAAGTTTGTGACGTAACTTTTTAATTGGGAAAAATTAATTATTGTACAAAACAGTTCAATTAAAATTAACACGTTTTTGATAATCTCATTTAAATTAAATTTATTATAGAACCAAATTGATTATCAATGTTACATTAAACACTGCTTGTGTGATAACAGTTCAGATTTTTAAGTTTTTTTAAGTAGTGAAAATACAAATAAAGTTTTGTATTATTATAGAGGAAGAAAAATCAATAACAATTAGGTAATAAATTTAAAAAAGGCTATATACTTCCTACTCTGTTAAGGTATACGTATAGGCTTCAAATCGCAAAACTCGCAAAAATCGGGGAAGATTTGTAAGGCCGTAAAAAAAACAAAAGCAAAATAAAAACAACACAAAAAAAGTAAACCCTATGATGAAGGAGCATACTAAAAAGGAAATATATAATAATTAGTATAATAATAACAGTTTTTATATAAAATATACTTTTTTAAAAGTTATTCTCAGATTGTAGTTTTTTCTATTTTGCATTTCATTCAAACAGTAATAACTCCAGTTTAAATAATATTTTTTGAAATGTGTTTTTTTTTTTTTTTTGCTTTATAATCTACATACATTGTTAAATGTTTTGACCCAAAATACTAAGTGATTTGTAAATAAATATTCTTTTAATTGAATTTTAAAGATAAGATTCTGTATAAAAAAAAACTTGGATTTTTCTAATAGATTCAGTTAAAGCAAGATATCACAAAATATACACACTGTAAAATTCTGTTAATAGGGTCAAAACATAGAGCAGAGTATTCCGCATTATTGATCAACAAAATTGTATCTGTGGGTGAATTAGAATTTTCTTCATTACCGTTCGAAACTAGCCTAATTAGTCGATTAAATGTTAATTAATTATTAAAATTGAAGAATTGTTTTTTTTTATTAGAAGCAGTTTAACAAATGTACTTTTCAAGGTGCAAAGGTCTAATTTTTAAACTGAAAATTTAAAAAAATATGTTGAACCTATACGTATACCTTAAGTACTACAATGGGCTTTCTCCGATTTCACCTCAACATCAAGCGCCAAGATCTTAAAACAAATTCGTAGGACTAAACCGGGCTAAGGACTTAAGAAAAAGCAGATACTGATTGCCTGAAATTTATCCTTGAATTATGGAACAGCAAAGTACATCCAAAGAAAAGGGAAAAAAGCACAATGACAAAAATAATAATGATATTTCTCTTCTCCTTCCATGTTTTTATGCTTCACTCAAGGGACAACAGCTAAAGCACCTTAAGCACGCTGCAGCGACACACAGCGAGTAGAACTCTCTTAAAAAGAATACTATGACAGAAAATTTTTCCAAGGGCCTCCAGAGAAATAAAAAGGTATTCTTGGGGAAAGTGGCAGGAGATTCGAAGAAAGATACGGAAAGTGTATCCGTGTTTGCTTTTATTCGTTTGTGTTTTCTCGTTTTTCACTTCTGAGTTTGACGCTGATTAATTGAAAAAGAGAGAAAGTTGACTTTGCGAATTTGTGCTTTCTATTGTTGTACAAATGTTCCGAATGTAGAATAAATATAAACGAAGGAATAAAATATTTGTTTGGTGTTTATTTGACATGAAAATAAAAGGTTTTTTTTTTTTTTTTTTACGAGAAGTTTGGTAACTTAAACGGGAAATTGAAAAGAATAGAGTATATTTTTTGAAGTTGAGTACGTTATATTTTAGTGATATAAGAAGTTTGATGTTTAAGAAATGTATACATTCATACAGGGCGTCTAGTGAAGGGCTCTCTGATTTTAAAATTAAATAACTCAAAAACAAATATTGATAGAATAATGAAACAAAAAGTATAGTTATTTTGAAACCTGTAAAAATCTGATACTAAATTTTCAAAATTAGTTACAAGTGTTGCCAACAGTAGGCGCTGTACTCTATAGTTCTTATAAATAAAGAGTGATTTGAAGCTCAGAATAATCAGTCTTCGGACGGTTTCACTGTTTAAACCTGAAGGGAAGTTAATGTGATTACAACGACTGAATGCAGAGGACAAATTTATCAAATATTTCTAGAATTTTTGCAACTACAGCGCCATCTGTTGGCAATATATGTAACTAACTTTGAAACTTCGGTTTCAGATTTGTACAGCTTTAAAAATAACTGAACTTTTTGTTTCATTCTGCTATCAATCTTTGTTTTTGAGTTATTTAATTTTCAAACCAGGGATTCCTGGACACCCTGTAGAAAGAATGATTCAGAACGAGTGATTAAGATCTCTCTTGGAGATGAATATTTTTTAAATTTAGTGTTATATTGGTATTTTTTTTTTTTTTTTTTTTTTTTTTGACTTTCTCTAATGTTAATTTAACTTTATAAGATGTACCCTCAAAATATTGTTAATAAAGCATGCTTTTCAAATTTAATCATTAAATTCATCTTAAATATTCCCCCTCATTAACTATTTCTGAGCATTATCTTAGCGCAGAGTTCGCCACTAACTTTTAGAGGCGCGTCGTAAGACTTATGTTGGAGCTTTTTGCCGGCCGGATACATCAGTATATGTATCTTTCATTATTATCGATTTAACAAAATATAGCAATCCTAAAAACTGAAAAAAAATTATTAACATTTTTCTTATATTAATAAAATTACAATTGATATTTCATTATTAATAAATCAAAGTCTGAAAAAAGAAGGGAATCTTTCGTTCCAAAGGGACATTACGAGTGGAACTAACTTTTAATAAAAGTTTTTAAACTGTATTATGTAACAGGTATGAGGCTTAACAATTATGAGACGATGGCAGTCATAATCTTTCAGTTTAATTTATGAGAGAGTTACTATTTTTCGCAGTATTTCATTCAGCCAATCTTAATAAATTGTCCAAATGAGATTCAGTTAAGTTGTTCCTGTATTTATTCTTGATAAAAACTATCGTGCTGAAAGCTTCTTCATATAGTTTCTTCAGGCACATATTGAAGATCTCTGTTCAGCAGAGTTATCACATACTATTTTGGATGAATTAAAATTATGTAAAAAAAAAGTCCATTCCATGAAGCTTAATTTTTTTTTTTTTTTTTTTTTTTTTTCTTCTTTCTTCTGAGCGGCCGGCGGGCCGCAAAAAAAATATATCGTGGGCCACGTAGTGAAAACGCTGTCTTAGCATTATGAATATTCACTCAAATTTAAAAGTTGAAATGTTCACAACTTAAAATTACGCTTAAATAATTGTTTAGAATTTGTTTTCATCTGAAACTTAACATAGAAAGATTTTGAGAAAAATATCTCTTGATATATGAAACTTCAATAGTTTCAATTGATTTATAAGAAATCATTTTATGTTTTTCTTTCGTAAAAAATCACTTTTCATCTCTTTTTTACAAAAGAAATTATGTTTTGTCTTTCTTGCAAAATCACTAATTGATAATTTTTTATTAGTTGTTGATTGTTAAAGAAAAAAAAAATAACCATTTAAATGGGCTCATATAGCGGTGAGTAAAGGCTCTAAGCTCAAGTCCGGTTGATCGTGGTGTCGGTGTTGGTGTGTACGATAATGATGGCTACTGCACATTAAATAGGTCGTAGCTTCAATGTATTTTAATCCCAGAACAATAGCCTGGAAAAAAGATAATGGTGAAATTACCAGAGATATAGAAGAAGTCTTGAGTAGGTGGCGTGAACATTTTAGGAATCTGCTAATGGGTAGAGATAACGAAGAAGAGACAATTGCGCTTAATGGGCTGCCTACTATAAGCGATGAAGATGAAGGAATAGAACACAAACCACCTACTCTTTATGATGTTCAAATAGAAATCCAGGAGCTAAACCACAGTAAATCTGCTGGACCAGATGGTATCAAAGCTGAGCTCATAAACATCACTGAAACTAAACTAAATAAAGCAATTCACAACATTATCTGTTGTATTTGGAAACAGGAACGAATGCCCACTGAGTGGGAAGAAGGAATAGAGAAAAAGTAGAGAAAAATAGAGAAGTGTGAATAGAGAAAAAGTACTCGAAGCAATGGTGGAATCTAGTATACGAAAGAAATTGATAAGTCTCACAAAGGATGACTCTTAATACCGTGAAATGCAGAATTAAAATTAAGTCGCATCTCTCGGAACTTTTCTATTCTGAAAAAAGGTTTAAGACAAGGAGACTCACTCTCAGACCTATTGTTTAATTTATCCCTAGAAAAAGCAGTGAGAGACTAGGAATTAAACACCAGCGGAACTATCCTACAAAGAACAAACTAAATGCTAGCTTTTGCTGATGACATCGATATCATTGGACGTACTAAACAGGCGGTTGTCGAAGATTTTGTATCACTTGAGAATGCAGCAAGGAAGATTGGTTTAATCATTAACGAAGATAAAACTAAATTCATGATTGCAAAAAATAAAAACACAGATTCATTCCGTCTGAAGTTCAATAATTATACCTTCGAGACTGTAAAGCAGTTCAAGTACCTGGACACAATGATCTCAAGCTGCAATGACATAAAAATCGAAATAAAAAGCTGACTATCCATGGCCAATAGATGTTTCTATAGCCTTAGAAACCAACTTAAATCTAAATTAATAAAACTAAAATAAGCCTATATAAGACATTGATAAGACTTGTTGCCCTTTATGGCAGCGAATGCTGGACACTATACAAAGCAGAAGAGGACCTTTTACTTATTTTTGAAAGAAAAATTTTAAGAAAATTTTTTGGATAAATAATACAAAATAACGAATGAAGAGTCGCATATAATCATAAAATCTATATAAAAAAAAGTATATTGAACCCAATAAAATGAAAATAGTAAAAGCGCTTCGTATTGGATGACTGGGGCATATATGTAGATATGATAATGCATCTCCAACCAAAAAAAAAAAATTGCATTTTCAAATATAGAAGGCAAACGACATAAGGGGACGATCACCCACCAGACGGATTGATAGTGTTGAAAATAGAACAGATGGGAGTGAACCGGCGGAGGGCTATTGCGCCGGATAGAGTCAGGTGAAGAAGGATTGGTGAGACAGGTGGTAGTACTTGTTAAGAAGAAGAAGCTTCAATATTCTCTCGTTGGTGTAGTAGGGTTGGAAATAGAGGTACAGGTGGTTAACAAAATAATGGAAATACTGGTGAATAAAAGAGACATTTAAGAATACGCTTCATAAACATTAAAATATAATCCTAGCTACCATTTTCTTTTGATTAAAAAAAGTAGATACTATCGTACGTATGAGGTAGCTTTAGTGAAGTTCTATACCTTTTGGATTTTTTTCAAAAGCATAAAATTTCAGATCTCACAGACTTTCAAACAGGTCAAATTGAAGGAGCCCTACTAGCTGAAGCAACTGTGACCGAAACATTTCGGCGTTTCTAGAGGTACGGTCCCTAAAGGTATGACGGTGTACAAGCAGCTTGGCGAAACAAGCTCGGTAAAGAAAAATTATGAACGGTAAGAGAAGCTGAGTGAAAGATAGGTTTTGAAGCGGCAATGTCTAAAAAGAAATGAAGAATGGTACAATATTTCCTCTAAACACAATTCACCACTTGTATTATTCGATTACCAGGTGAATCCAAGCTGTATTACATGCCAAAGGCGGTCCTACACCATATTTGTAAAAAATTCCTTATAAACCGATTATGTTTCCATTATTTTGATAACCACCATTATGTGCGATAAAGCTTCGACCTCATAGTTTTATAGCAGTTCAAGGTATATTTGGCTGTAATACGTACCTTTATGAGGGAAGAAATAGACTACAAGAACCATATTAACTAAACTAAATCATTCGAATATATAAACTTATAATAACTATAGATAAACCTTTTTCATTCGAGTTAATTAGAAGTAGTTGTAATGTCTGACAACATACATACTAAGAATTCTTATTGTTACTAAACAATGTAATCATACAGATTACAAATATCAATTCTATATATTAGGCTCAATATATGCTAAAGAATTATCATACAAACATATCGCAAATTAGAATTCTTTAGAATATCTGACAAGTGCTAAAGAAAGTATTAATGACGATTTTCAAATTTCCGCAGATTAGATTCTCATTTTAATTTTTTAAAAATTGCTCGAAAATGAAGCAATTGTTCTATTTAAATCATTCTACTTCTAATTCGTTATTCTAAATATAATAATTATTATAAATTAATCTAAAAGATTTATATGCAAATATTTACGTTTTATTCTCAATAGTATACAAAGATATCCAATTTAAATTCCATCATACTTCGCAATTTTCTTAAGCAAGTCTGCTTATTTTCCTTCAACTATACAATAAACATGTAACTTCTATAACATATATTCTAAAATACCTTTCAGTAAACTAAGAAAATGCATTACAATGTCCGTTAACACTTCTGTTGAGCAGAATCATATTAGAAAAAAAATTCGCTTTTATGAAAACTTCTATCTCACACGACTCCAACAACATCTGTACTATAAATCCAAACACAACGCAACAAAGTCTTTCCTCACACCACCCCCTACCCTATTCATACCAACTCAATTGTCCCATACCCTTACCCCCTTCTACCTCACTACCCTTCCAAATTAACCGAAAGATATTTACCTATCTCATTTACAGTTTGTATCAGTCCATTCGGCGAGAAGGCCCAGAAATATTGATTGCATTAAGTGCACAGAGTCCAACGTCCAATTGAATTCAAGTGCAGTTGACAAATCGAGTTGGATCCGGGCACACTCCCCCCTCTCCCCCCCCCCCCTTCATCCTTTTGAACCTTATTTGGACTTTGCCTATGTCCAACCTATTATGTTAAGTGGCCGCGGGCTGTTTAGTACTACAGCGACTCTGCTCCAAGGCTTTATGCCTTCAATTACATAATTAGGCGTGGACACGTTAGCATCATGAAGCTAGTTACTGTAATGAGGAATAGAAGTGGAGATGCGACCTCTTGAGCGAGTGCGTATGGATGGTATGCCTCGTAACTATGCAAATATGGATGATATCTGGGTTGAGAGACTGGATCTAAAAGGAGACGTTGGAAGAGAGATCTCGACTCCAAAGGATCATTGAGTCGTAACTAGAGGATTCTGTGAGACACGAGATTACAGAGGTGAGCGTAAAGTAAGCTGTAACTATCATAAGAACAGAAGCTAGAGATTAATTCCCAAACTATAGGTGGTTATCAAACTGATGGAAACACCCTACATTTATAAGGAATCCGTTTTACTAATTTGACGCGTGGGAGCGCCTTTGGCATGCAATACAAATTGGATTCACCTAGGAATCGAATCATACAAGTGTTAATAGTAAAAATCCAAAAAGTATAGAGGAATATTGTACCTTTCATCATTTCTTTTTAGACATTAACAATCCGCTTCAAAATCTTTCTTTCACTCAGCTTCTCTTACCATCTACTATTTTAGTTTAACTAGCTTTTCTTGCCGCGTTGTGTGTAAGCTGTTATGACTTTAAACACATTACCTCTTGAAAAGCAAAAAAAGCTTGAATGTTTCGGTCGCAGTTGCTTTAGCTAATCGTGCCCTTATAATTTAGCCTATTTGAAAATCTGCGAGGTCTGACAATCCGTTTCAAAATCCGTCGGTCTGTTTCCCTCAACCTATCCTACCATCCACTTATTTTGCTTTACAGAGTTTGTCATGCCACGTTGTGTGTTCGCTGTCACGACTTTAGACAAAGTACCTCTGGAATCGCCTGAAAGCTGTAATGTTTCGATCTCAGTTGCCCCAGCCAGTCGGCCTCTTACAATTTGGCTCTCTGAAAGTCTGTGACATCTGACATTTTACGCTTTTCAAAAAAATCGAAGACATACACAACTTCACTAAAGCTACCTCATACGTACCATAAAGCTTGGCGTCCATTATCGCTGAGCTGAGCAGAACAGAGCGGAGTGAATTAGAGCCAATTACAAGGCTGTCAACGTCCATTGTAGCTCGAGGCTCGTGCTACAGTAGACATTGACAGCCTTGTAGTTGGCTCTAATCCACTCCGCTATGATCTGCTCTGCTCTGCTTAGCGATAGTGGACGCCAAATTTAATATATACTTTTTGTATTAAAAAAGAAACCTGGTAGCTAGAATTACATTTTAATGTTTACGAAGCGCATTATTAAATGTCACTTTTATTCACTGGTGTTTCCATCATTTTGATAACCGCCCGTAATTTAATTTGGCTTTATATAAGTGATGTGATTGCATTTATAGTATCTCTGCTATACAACTCGTTGCAAGATCTTATTTTTCATCATATATTGTGCGATTGGGTTAATATTATGAAGATACTAGCTGAAGTGGTCTGTCGCTGGAATATCTTTGGCCCGTCTTTGCATCATACAATCTAGTTCAAATTGGTTAAAGGGGTCTCAAGTTTATGATCTTGCTTCATTTAATCCTCTATCCTCAATTTCACCATCTTGACTATAAATTATCAGATTAAATTGTGTGCCTGATAATCTGGATTAGTCCAGATACCTGTAGAAAAACCGGATTAAATTATTTAGGTAGATATCGAGTTACAATTATGCATTCCTCAAGTAGTTGAAAGAAGGGATATATGTGGTTCTTTTGAACTCTCACGTAGCAGGTAACCGTTCCCATGTTTTGAAGAACAAGTCATCTTTCATGTATAAGAAATTTTTTATGTGCAAAAAACACTAATCATTTTTATAAATTAATTAAATTCCATATCAAAATAAACGAAATTCAATCAAGTGCTACAATTCGCTGGACAAAAACTAAAATCATCATTATCAACAAAACATATCACTGATGTACTGCATCGTTATGTTTTACCTATTGATATTATCAACAAAGATAAAGATATAAATCAGTGACGAAATATATCATTGGCGTATTGTATATTTATGTTGTATAAAAAAGTATTACCTACGAAAGTGAATAATTGATTAAATATATTATTGGCATATCTTATATTTTTTATTTATTATCCATCAATATTTTCAAGAAAGATAATTGCATCTTTATCAAATTGCATCTTTGTTTCATATAATAATCTCTGCATCTTTGTTTGCTATCCCTATCATTGTCTATAATTGCATCCTTGTTTGTTATACCAATCAATACTCATTAACTGTTATATCATTGAGGATATATATCAGGTATCATTGATATACCAATCAATATTACCTATATATTATTGACAAAATATATCTTTGCATCGTTGTTATATCATTCAATACTCATTAATAGTTATATCATTGACGAAATATATCATTGAATCTTTGTGTTTTATACAAATCAATACTCAATAACAGATATATCATTGATTAAATAAATCATTGTATCATTGCGTTTATACCAATAAATACTCTTTAGCAGATAAATTATTTTTGAAATAAACCATTGTATCATTATGTTTTATACCAATCAATACTCATCAACAAAGATATATCCCCATTGACGAAATATAACATTGCATCTTTATACTTATATCAATCAATAGCATTAACCGATATATTATTGATGAAATAATCCATTGTATCATTGTGTTTTATAACAATCAATACTCATCAACAAAGATATATCATTGCATATGTGTGTTTCATAAATCTATACTCATCCGAATTAAATATGATCCTTTAAGGTATACATATACATTAAGAATTGCTAAATTTGACTCAAGTCTGCGTTTTTTTTTGTTTTTGTTTTTGTTTTTTTTTAATATTTCCGAATTCGTTACAATTAAAATGATACACCATTTTCTCGCAGAGACTCAAATTACTTTTTAAATTACAATGGGTTTTGTGAATCTGTTTTGTATCACGTTCATTAGTGTAGTAAACTTTAAACATGTTTTCTAAAGAATGACATTTTGGTGTTATAAGACTTAACGCCAACGATCATAACTTCATAATAAATGGTCCGATTTATAAAATTCATATCCTTTTTTGTAGACAATAGTTGTGAATGCATTTCCTATTTAGATTCTAATGTATATTGTTATAAGCAAATTTTTTATGCATATTTTAATCTTAATTTTTTGTTAAAAACTGGGCATTTTTGTAAACTTTTTATTTAAAAACTTATAATTAAATAAATATTGAACCCATATTCAAAATTCTCCATACGAACATGCGTTAATATAATATCTTTTATTGGCAATAAAAATCACATCTCTAAGTTAATTACAAGTTTATTTATGCATGTTCTAATAATGTCCTAATTAGTCACTTTAATTGCAATTGGCTGATCAAAAAATTGACGGAAAAAAAAAGTTTATACATGAAAATGCATCATTTTTAATTCTGATACACTGCCAAAAAGGTTTGAAATTATAACCTAAAAATTAAAGAAAATCATCTCAATTGTATATGTATACCTTAACCCAAAACGTTAATTTCAACTATATCGTTCTACTTTCCGAACATACTTCTTCGAAGAACTTCATACCTACGCCCAATTTAGATAGTTCAGTGCGCTCCTTAGGTCTTTTTTTTTTTTTTTTTTTTTTTTCCGCGTGGCCTTCCTCCTTCAAAACTGCCATTTTATATTCCTTACGCCATATATTAAAGTTCTAGACGTCCGAAATTAAAATGCGGTTAGTGGAAGTTACTTCATTTTAGAAGCAGTACTACATTCTGCTGGAACGGGTATTTGCTTATAATGAGTTTTCTCCGCTGAGACTGCTATTCTAGAAACCAAAACCGAATCTCAATGCTAATTGCAGTAAAAATTACGACCGAACTTTTAGTCCTGACGGAGTTTTGATTTCGAAAGAAAATTCATATATATTTATACTTGACAGATGGAAAAACATTTTCCCGTCCTTTGAGAGTTTTCATTTTGATGAAAAAACTTGTATCCAGTTTTTTTTTTTTTTTTTTTTTTTTTTTTAAATATATAAATACAGAAATACGGTACACTTTCTTTGATATTCAGTAAAGAAAGAAATGGTCAGAAATGTGGATATTAAATTGTTCATTTTGAGATGAAGCGCAACCTCAGAAAATTAAACTTAGACTGAAACTTATGAGTGCAAATTTATAAAATATTATATTCTACAAAGAAATGTATTGTTAGTTGAGAAGTAGGCTAAAAGTTTTCAAAATCTATGAGAAAAAATTATTATCGATAATTTCCAAATCTTACTATTTGGACCTACTTTTATCTGTAGATATTTATTTTTTACATCTTATAAGAATGATGATGATAATGACGACAACAAAAGCAATGATAAAATATAATAATCATATGTTATAATATATGTTATAATACTAAATAATAGTAATATATAATAATATATGTTATACTACTAAATAATAGTAATATATAGTAATATATGTTATAATATTAAATAATAGTAATATATAATAGTATATGTTATAATACTAAATAATAGTAATATATAATAATATATGTTATAATATTAAATAATAGTAATATATAATAATATATGTTATAATACTAAATAATAGTAACATATAATAATATATATATAAGTAATACATAATAATAGTAATATATAATAATATATATAAGTAATACATAATAATAGTAATATATAATAATATATATAAGTAATACATAATATATAATAATGCTATATAATAATAATATACAAAAAAATATATAAAAATAAAATATAATAATGCTATATAATAATAATATACAAAAAAATATATAAAAATAATATATAATAACATTAATTGTTAACTTTTAACATTAACTTAATAACATAGAAAAAAAAGTTCACTAAATCTAATGAATACCAAACGATTTTTCACAGAGCACCGAGCACACGTACGAAACAAATATGCTACATGATATCAATCATATCACTTAAACCCATTATGTACTGACCGAGACCTAAAGTTCCTTCAGTATACCCATGTACTGTATTAATTCAAATGCTTTGAAGCCCATTGGGACTTTGAAAACCTATGTTTTTGCAGCACAAACTTATTTCTCTTTATATGTAAACATAAGGATGATTTTCCAATTTCTAAGGCATTCATCGTGACCTTACATCGTTTTATGTACTTGCCTCTAGCAAGCTTCTTAAGAGAAATAATTTTGTGCTGTCATCATCAATTGAAGAGTAAACTTCTTTGAAATAGATTTCAAAGTTCCAAAGGGTCTCAAAAAGTTTAAGGAGACTTGTGGTACACTTCAAACTTTTTTTATTTATGCAATTAAAAATTATAATCTTGCATATCTGGAATTATAATTCTTGCATATCTGGAAGTATTACTAAACATTTCACACAGTGACAGTGATCTAAATTTTAGAAAATTAAAAAAAAAAAATGTTTAAAAATTCATTAAATTTCAAATTCTATCTTCTTTTTCGTGTTTCAATATATATGTATATATATATATATATATATATATATATATATATATATATATATATATATATATATATATATATATATATAATTTTATTGATTAAAAAAAAATCCTAGTAATATACTTTGACTTTTTAGGCATCGAATTTAGAATAAGCAAAATAATTTTCGAGAAAAATGATAATTACTGTACCTATATGTAAAAAAAACGTAAAAAGCAGTTATTTTTCAACATTTAAATTTGCATAAAAAAAGTTTTATTTTATTCAAAAGTCGATGCGTATTTTTGTCAAATAGATATTAAGAACGACACACAAAAAAATCCATGTCATTTCATCCATATTTGCTGAATTTTAAGCATCTTAAGTAGGGTGGGAATTTCAAAAATCACAATGTGCGTTCGAAACATCGAAGGAGCTATTGCAGCAATGCTAAATTCTCCATAAAAATATAGTTTTTCTGCAATCGCAGCTACCGGATCAACTCAAAAACTTTCCAGAATAAGGAAAAAGTTTCAAATATTATAAAAACGTAAAAAATAGGAAATTTATATTTTTATTATTTGTTTGCAAATCAAGGGGTACCAAGTCCCCTTAAATTATAACAGTACCATTAGAAATCTGACAGGGGGTTAATATAGATCGGCAGTCTGTTCCTGTCCCGCAGACTTGATGATTTATTTTTCGGTCAAACTATTTACCAAAGTACCCGGGTAGCACAGCGGCATTGTTCAATGTCGGAAGCAGGGTTTCTGGAAAGATTGGCCGGTCCATGCCGAAACTCGAGCATCGTTCCAAAATACAACCCTCATAAAACATATTTTTACCCCTCAGTCCTTTCTTATAAAATTACATTTCAATCTTAAAACCCTGCATCAAGACTTCGAAACTTCTAGTATATTTTAACCAGCACTGGGTGAGATTGGCCCAGTTCCGTAGCATCGGCCCGTCTACAACAGTCGACATAAGAAATTTCCCACCAAGTATAACAATAGTGATTTTATTTTGTTAACAATATTTGAAGAACAAACAAGTGTGAAGTGTTTTCTATGATACTATATGAAAAGTTTTGAATAAACTTTTTTTTTTTAAAGTTAAAAATAAAAAACACTAGTTATTTTCTATTTAAATTTTGAAAAATTCGAATATTTTAAAGGAATATTTTGAAAAATTCGAATATTTTAATGGAATATTTTGAAAAATTCGAATATTTTAAAGGAATATTTTGAAAAATATTGTTGATAAAAAAATGAAGCATTTGGTTCAATGGGAAAGAGACAGGCTGGTGATTTACAATAATTCAGTACTGGATGATACAAGCAGAAACTGATTTTTAAAAAAATAAATAATTTACGAACATTTAAGAGAAAGATAGGGTGGCTTTCTCATAAATGCTCAGAAAAATAATAAAATCTTTCAAATGGTGTTAATTACATAAAAATCTTATTGATTATCAATTCGCAGTTTAAGTAAACAACGTTGCATTGCTCATCATAGATACTTACAGTGCCATCGATCATAAGAAAACTAACTATATATTACTTTATGGAGAAAAATTACTTTTTCAAAATTCTTATGAAAACCAGATCATCCCGCAATCAAATGCTCATAAACATTTTTTTTTTTAAACATGCCCTATTACAACACTCTTATTTTAATATATTTTATCTCGTTCTTGTGTATCATAATCAGTACTTTTTACGTCTCTAAAACAGATTATCCTAAGAGAAATTTACTGAAAAAAAAAAGATTATTTTTCTTCAAAAAACCGTCTTTTCTTACATAACAGTACAAATCCAATCTGGCTATCGCATAACGACACCAAAAAAAAAAAAAATTAACAAAATAACAAAGCAGAATTAAAAGAGCTCCTTAAAAAAAAAAAAATTAGAAATGTGTTGACTGCTTCTTTCTTCACACTAAACCATCGACGCAAAAGGCGAATGGTCAATTAGCTGTTTTTTTAACCCATTGCAAAAAGTGCCAATTAATACGAGCTAATGAATAATACGCTTGAAAATCCCGTAAGCGTCTGACGCAGCGAAAACAGATTGTATTTACAGCGTCCTTTTCTTTCTAAAGCGCAGCATTTTCTTATGAAAGAAGTCTCAAGATGATATTATTAACTCAGTTCTTGTTGGTTTTTTTCTCCTTCATACCTCATTAAAAAGCCTTAATTCTTCGCTCTTCTGTTTTTCCTCTCGCCTTCCGAATCTTGTTTTTCTGTATCCAAAGAGTGAATACAGCGACGCGGATCTTTCTGCTGTGTCATACGTTGCGCTTCGGATTATTGTATCAATCACTCTTTTATCGTTTTTTTCATTATTATTATTATTTACTTTCGTTTTAATTTCGGCTTTGTTTAGTTTTTTTTAGGGGAGCTTGCGAGTTTTCGTTCTTGCCCGTGATGAATTATGGTGAAAATAAATTCATTTACAGCTTGTTTGCTGCCTATCAAAATACACAGATTTTTGGGTCTTAAAGACCTTAACTGCAGGCATGGTTTATGTTTTAGTTAAGGGATTCTTTTTTTTTTTTTTTTTTTTTTTTATTTCCTTGGGCCATTTTTAATTATGATATAAAGAAAATTTATGTTTTACCAACGTCAAAAATTTATGTTTTTTGGTTATTTATGGATACTTTTTGGTTTTTGAAACAAAAACCTCTCAATAAAACAAAAAAATATTTCGGTTAAATAAGTAGCCTTAATAATGCAACCTATATAATGTATCTTCTGAGATATATTGCAGTTTCGTATTAACAAGTATACTCAAATAGGAAATACACACAAAAATTGACCTATAAAATCTTGCATTTATTTATAATATTTTTGCAATTTTCTGATAATAAAATTTCTTGCATATTTTCCAATTTCTAATATTTACTAAATTCCTAATCGCTGTACCTCTTTTTTAAATTCTTCTATGTATATATTTTCGACCTTGAAATCACATAAACTGATTTTATAGTTCACCTTAGAGTGTATCATTGTATTTTACTCGTAGGATCTATAGAATCCTAATTGTCCTTTATTGTACAGGTACATATCAACCGATTTCTTTTCGTTAATATGTTTTAAAATTTTTGTGGTATACTAATATTAAAATATGTTAATAAAGTATGAGTAATGTTTCTGACTAATGTAACTGATGTATGAAAAACAGCAACAAAAAATTTATTCTATATTTTAACTATATTTCATACTAACAACTTATAACGAGATGCAAATCTTTGTATATTACATAACACAAACGGAAAAGGACTTTGTTTAAAATCTGATTAATGTTACAATTATATTGATTAAAATTATAATTTTAATGATTAAAATGTGTATTTTAATGATTAAAATTAATATTTTAATGGATTTCATACGATAATGATAATGCAATAATTTCATTAATATAACAGTGAAAAATAATATTCATATCATTACAATGTGTAACTTCTGAAACATTTGATAAACCTTTAATCTTTATCCTCTTGTGCATAATGCAGCATATATGCTACACAACTTGGAAGTAAAATTTGAAAAATAATTAATATATTTTATTGTAATTTGAAATCGCAATAATTTATATCAGTCATACTAAGATTGTTTACACATAAAAATATTTTTATTAGTATACTTTTTGTAATAAACACCAGTTTTATCATAAAGAAAAAGTTTGCACAAACTGATTAAAAGATAAAGAAATCTTAAATTCATTTTAAGAATCCTGAATTGAAAGATTTTGCCACAATTCTAAATTAAACATTCATGCATGATTAGTTTATAAGATACTCTACTTTAAAATAGGTTGCAAGTTTAAAAAATTATGTTTAAAAAATCTAGTATTATAAAATAAAAATTATAATATTATAGATGTATTCTTAAATGCCCAGCCCTTTTGAAGGAAATGACAAATCAAGTATCCAAAATTAATAAAAAAATAATGATAATAAAGTACACGAAATATTTATGTTTCTATTGCATTTCAAATATAAATAAAAATATCAAAATTTAAAAATAATCGCGCTTTTATGGTCTAGAAATAATATCACCAATAAAAACAATTTTTTTATATAAATGCTTTCTACGCATTGCCAATTTCTATGTTAGTGCATATATCTAATTTTAAAGATCAGAAACATCTCTATCCAACTATTGTTTACTTTTCAAAGTTTATTCATTAAAAGGAATGTGAATTTATGCATACACATCCAAATACCTTTTATTTATTCTAATTAAAAAAAAATTATTATTTATTTATTTATTTATTTATTAAAAAAAAATTGGCAACAGGTGAGAGTTTCTTCAATGATCGGTTAAATACTATTTCAGCGCGATTGACTGACGACAAGTTGGTTTATTAATATTCCGTAAAAGAGACCTTTTAGTGACAGTGACAGCCTCCAAAATTTGATAGAATGCATTGTCATCGTCATCGAATCTATCAGCCTGATTTGATGACTGAAAGGGGGTTAATTAGGCCTCCGTAGAATTACCCGCCATCGACATACACAGCCACCCACACACACACAAAATCGAAATTAATAGAAAGAATTTTAAAAAATAAAATAGTTTATTTAAATCAACATAAGAGAAACTAAAAGTATTACATTAGAGTCACAACTTCTCAACAATACATTAATTCTCCCGTTCAGTAGGCACTGAAATTTAAACCCAACTCCATTTAAATATGGCATATTTATACCCTGCAAACCAAACACATTTCCAAGACCATCCTTCCAGACTTTTGAAAAACATTTCCAACATAAACTGTTAGGAGTACGCGGGCCAGGTACACACCCGACAGATAAAGCTAAGAATAAACACTCGGTCTAGACTTTTGCAATGAGAAGTAGAGAGACCTTAAATCACTTCCAAACCTTGAAGAAAAACTTTACCATTGCTATCCCTTCCAATTGGCTGGAGAGGAAGATATTTCCTTTGAGAACTGGAACTTTCATTTGGCACTGTCAGATCCAATACAACAAATTCTTGATACGGGGTAGTTGGGTAAATTGAGATACTTTTTTTTTTTTTTTTAGTTATATATCTTTCCCCCCCCCCCCCCCCCCTTCTCAAAGAGTACAGTTTTGGGAAGAAATGAAAAATAGGTGATTCATTGATATCATGTAGCAAATTTGTTTCGTACGTGTGCTAGGTGGTCGGTGAAAAATCATTCATCATCGAAAATCATTTGGTATTCGTTAGAATTAGAGAAGTTTTTTCTATGGTATAAAGTTAATGTTAAAAGTTAACAATTAATGTTATTATATATTTTTTATATATTATTATGTAGCATTATTATATATTATTATTACATATTATTATATAATATTATTATATATTATAATTATATAGTATTATTATATATTATTATTACATATTATTATATAATATTATTATATATTATAATTATATAGTATTATTATATATTATTATTACATATTATTAGATATTATAAATATATAGTATTATTATATATTATTATTACATATTATTAGATGCTATATAATTATAATATTATTATATATTATAATTGTATAGTATTATTATATATTATTATTACATATTATTATTATATATTATAATTGTATAGTATTATATATTATTATTACATATTATTATATATTATAAATATATAGTATTATTATATATTATTATTACATATTATTATATATTATAAATATATAGTATTATTATATATTATTATTACATATTATTATATATTATAAATATATAGTATTATTATATATTATTATTACTTATTATTAGATATTATAAATATATAGTATTATTATATATTATTATTACATATTATCAGTATACATTATTATTACATATTATTATTAACATATTATTATTGCTTTTGTTGCCGTCGTTATAGTCACCATCATCATCATTCTTATTTTATTATTAGCACTATTATCATTATCATTATTATTATTATCACTAATATTATTGTCATTACTATTATTATTATCATTATTATCACTATTCTTCTTATGATTATTATTATTATCACTATTATTGTTGTTGTTGCTGTTGTTGTTGTTGTTGTTGTTACTGTTATTATTATTGTTGTTACTGTTATTATTATTGTCATTACTATTATTATTATTGTCATTATTATTATTATTATTGTCATTACTATTATTATTATTGTCATTACTATTATTCTTCTTATTATTATTATCATTTTTATTATTATGTCCTATAAAGTATAAGTTTGGTAACTGTTTAATTAAGCTTTTCAAATGAACTACCTAATTTAAGCAAGGTCAATATCAGATTACTTTTTATTTAAAGCATTAGTTACTTTATTATCACTTTATTTGCGGAAAATTAGTCTTGAAATAAATCGAAATTTTTTAACTTGTTCATTTGGTGTGGTTCTTAAGGAGAGAGATGTGCTCTCTCAGATATTGACCTCATTATCTGATCTAGTTTACAATTACAAGGTGATAATTTGTTGTGCTAAGAAATTAATTGTTTTAGAATTAGACAGCTGGTAAAAAAAAAAAGTAACTTACATACAAACTTCATTGAAAACCTAAATTTTAAAGTTTAACTCGTGTTCATCGTTAATATTTTAAAACCCACGATTGACTTTTTTAATATTTAGAATACATTTAAAACCCAGATTCAAATTCATACAACAGTTTAGAGAAAATAAATAATATAACCCATAAAAAAGTTTTTTATTTAAATCCTTTATATGCATCGCCAATTTTTATATTCATTAACAAAGCACCGCTTCTGTTGCCAGTGTCTGCTTGGTGTTGGCATTTAATATAAAATATTAAAAACATCCCTACCAGCAAAATATGCGGTAAACTACTTTTCAAAATGAATTCATTAAAAATGAATGCGAATTTATGCACTCACATCCAAATATCTTTTATTTATTCTGAGTTAAAACAATTTAATTATTTGTTTATAAACAATTTTGACAACAGGAAAGAGTTTCTTCAATGATCGGTTAAATGCTACTTCAGAGTGATTGGATGACGGCAAGTTGGTTTATTAGTATTCTGTAAAATCAACCTTTTAGTGACAGTGACAGCCGCCAAAATTTTATAGAATGCATTATCATCGGCATCGAATCTATTTGCCAAGTTTCATCCCGATTGAATGACAGCAAGGGGATTAATTAGGCTTTCGCATATTTGCCCGCAAATCGATAAACATACACATAAAATCGAAGTTAATATAAAGGAATACGAAACATAATTCCTTCGAAATTTAAAGACACTTCGCTCAGCCTTAACTGTGCCGAAAATAAGCTGTTTCATTAATATTATGTATATCTCGAACAAAGGATACGCTATTTAACACAATATTAAAAATAACACAATATAAATTATCATAATTATTTTCCTTTACTATTATAGATAAGGTAACAAAATAAAACCTGTAATATAATGAGTAGTCATTAAAAAATAGTATGATATCAATTTGATTTTTTATACAAATACATATACAAAAATGACGACTAACTACAGGCACAAGGCCCATCAAGATTGATCCAATTTGACTTTTCCGAACAATCCTCCAGTTTAGATCCAGCTGTCTTTTAAAACTGTTGACTCCGGTACAATTTAAGATGTGATCCGGAAGATTGTTCCACTTATCGATTACTCTATTGTAAAAATAATGTTTCCTGTTCTCTATGCGATTTAAATAGCTTTTATGCATGACCTCTTGTTCGGTCCTTTGTATTGAACTATAAATCCTTGAAATCCCTCTGTTTGATAAATTTAAACAGCTGAATCAAATCCCCTTTAAGACTCTTTTAAGGAAAAAGGTAGACTACAAAAGTGTTCTTGAGATCTGACCACATTTCTTATCTTATCAAAGCTCTGATATGATTGACAAAATATATTATGCAAATTCATTTATAACCTCATTTCCGAAACCAAAGTCACAAACTTTTTTTTTTTTAAAAAAAACATGATTTGTATACAAAAGTGAATATAAATATTCAATATATTGTTGCACAAATTGTCTGTATACAGTGTAAATAGTGACGTATTATTTTAAAATTCTATTGTAATTTATTTTATCTTCTTATTTTACTTATTAACAGCGATTATACAGGTTAGAAAAAGGTGGCAACACCTAAAGCAATAGAGAAATTTCGAGATGTTTCTTTTTCAACAAATTGGCTAGAAATGTATGGGAATGTTCTCACGCGCCAGGTATATAAAGACCGGAGATCGTGAAAGTTTTCAGATTGACTTCGGACTTCGATAAAAACTGATCGCTTTGTTTACCTATTGGTGTGATCTTGTATAATCGCTGTATTCGAAGTTGTTTTTGTTGAAGCTTGTGAATAAATAGTAGTGTGATAGTAGTTTTCATCTTAAAAACTGTGAAATCATTGCCTCAGTGGAAAAATTCATAACAATATGTTTAGTAGCTCTGGTAAAAAAAAAAACAAGCATTTTAATGCTTGTTAAAAGGGTATTTTTATGAATGTCTGTATTTAACCACAAAACTTTTTCTTGAATGGATATGAAATGTAAGTAAGTGATTGTCTTAATATCTTTAAAGATGATATGTACCCAATAATTACAATGATAATAACATGATGTCAGTGTGCAGCCTGCGGATGAGCATTTAAGACAACTTAAAAAAAGGATTTTTTTTTTTTTTTTAAAGTTTATCAGAGTTAGATATTGCTTACTATTGCTGAGAGATATAAGATTCCTTTAGGTTAGGCTAAAATTGTTATTTTCTCTTTTCTATAGTGCTGCTATCTACTGCATACTATCGCAACTTCCCAATATATTTAGACTATATCTGTTACAGTCGTAACCTTTTCCAAACAAATAACACACTGTAATTATAAACAAATTATTCGTCAGAAGCGGAGACCATAGCCTTTAACTTGATATATTACTTATGAATTTTGTTTATGTAAGAAAGGCCAAAAAATATCGTCAAAAATATATACAGCCGTGAAATACGATATTAGATAGTAAACTTTTTTTTTTTTTTAATACTTTTGAAGTTTTCCAAACATTTTATTCTACCTTGAAACATTCTAAATAATTAAAGCCACAAAAATACACTGTGGCTTTTAAATGATTAGCTCTTATCGTTAAGCTTTCCAAACACTATAGTGCGCGATTACAAATTCCTCGCTTGAACTTCATTAAATTCTGGCAACCCTTCAAAATCAAGCGGCCGAATCCAACAAATTTATACTAAGCACTCCCTTTTAAAGCTGTTTTGATTAACGACATAATTTATCGGGCGTTTTAATGGATATTTAATTGAGTTTTAAAAGCCTCCCTTCTGCATTGATTAAATTAAATGGAGTATTAAGTTTTTTCCTTCACCTGAAGGGAGTAAGGCGATTCCACTGAATGCGATACGGATCATGAAATTTTGTGGACAAGATGTTTATGTAAACTGGGTTCTTAGTTTTGTTTTATACAATGAAAGTAATTTTACTAAGTACTCTTTTAAAACTAACCTATGCATTGATTTTTTATGTTTCAAGTATAAGTTAGAAAATAATACATTTTCCAGATTTGATTATTTTTATGCATATCTTGCTTGCTATGTCTGTGTATAGTTCTTAAAACCATTAAATATTCTGACATACTCCACTCAAGAGTAATATTATTAACATTAGGTATCGGAACAGGGGATATATTAGGAAGTATCAAAAAGAGTTGCGTTGTAAATATCACTTATGCTACAGGGTATAGTTCTTAGGTATAGTTCTACAAGTATAGTTCTTTAAACCATTAAATATTCTGACATACTCCACTCAAGAGTAATGTTATAAACATTAGGTATCGAAATATGGGAAATATTGGGAAGTATCAAAAAGAGTTGCGTTGTAAATATGACTTATGCTATAGGGTATAGTTCTACAGGTATAGTTCTTAAAACCATTAAATATTCTGACATACTCCACTCAAGAGTAATATTATAAACATTAGGTATCGAAATATGGGAAATATTGGGAAGTATCAAAAAGAGTTGAGCTGTAAATATCACTTATGCTACAGGGTATAGTTCTACGGTACAGTTCTTAAAACCATTAAATATTCTGACATACTCCACTCAAGAGTGATATTATAAACATTAGGTATCGAAATATGGGAAATATTGGGAAGTATCAAAAAGAGTTGCGCTGTAAATATCACTTATGCTACAGGGTATAGTTCTACAGATATAGTTCTTAAAACCATTAAATATTCCGACATACTCCACTCAAGAGTAATATTATAAACATTAGGTATCGAAATATGGGAAATATTGGGAAGTATCAAAAAGAGTTGCGCTGTAAATATCACTTATGCTACAGGGTATAGTTCTACAGATACAGTTCTTAAAACCATTAAATATTCTGACATACTCTACTCAAGAGTAGGCTTGGGCGATGTATCGATATATCGGAAAAAAATGGTATGAAATCAACATCGTCAAACCGGTGTCACTATTTTCTCCAAACCAACACATCGCGATCTCTTTTGACTAGAGAACGATACTTGCCTAGTACTTCAAGGACGAAGAACCGTGGCAACGATTCATGCCCGGTGTTTCTAAAGCACTATAGAAACGTAATGAAACCGTTGACGCCCCGCCGTTTGAAACTAGTTCCATTTGCTTTTGCGCGGTACTTCATCGGCAAGCTCACATCGTGCTAATCGTATCCACCCTGCCTTGCATATGAGAGATGTTCCCAATATTTTATAGAAATATAGTGATACCGTCGACATCGGGCCGTTTGAGACGATTTCCATTTGCTTTTGCGGATGAACGATATTTCATCAGAAAAAACCGTATCGTGGTAATTGTATCCACTTACGCATGTGGGATGAGTATTGAAATTGCGAGGTGACGCCAGCAGTCTAGTAATATTGGAGATTCCATAAAAGAAGTATTCGATTTATTGTTTGAACATTATTTATGTTGTTCTCTCAACAGTTAGAAAACGTTTTGATTTGTATTTAATAGTCATCAGATATAAGACCTTGATGTCTATTTTCGGAATTCAATTGAGCATTTCCTACACTTTTTGTGTTTCATTTTTGATTTTTTTCCCCTTTATTATTTCTCTAACTTGAGAGAAATAAAATATTACACTTTTGTATTTTGAAATCTTTTATATTAACTTCAAGATTTTCTTTATCTTGCTATTATTTTATTTTGCTTTATTTATTAACGCAAGGATGCACCATTCGGCCGCGGTAATTTATGTCTAGTTTTTACCCAGTTAAGTTAATCTGGTTATTTATTACTATGAGCTGTTTGTTATATCTGCCAAAATCAATGTGAACTAGCACATGGACAGTTGTTTCTCTAGTTCGTATAAACGATTACATATAAACGATTTTTTTCCATTTAAGTTGAAAGATTTTCTCTTCTGACTGGTAAGGAAATAAATGCTTTATAAATTTTTATAGTTAGTACAATTTGAATAAAGTTTATTTATTTCCATGAGATTAATTACTCAATCCAAAATTTTTTTTTTTTTTTTTTTTTTAATGTTTTTTAATTGCTAAGCATAAAAGTTTTTTTGGATCGAAAAATGATTTGCGTAAGGACTCCATTTGACTACGTTACACTGCTGTCCTTGATACATCTGGTTCAAATCCAAATTCAACTTAGGTGATATGCTACAGTCAAACACCGTTAACGTGAAATCAATGGGGCCGCTGAAATTGTTCGCTTTAACCGAATTCCGTGTTAAGTGAATAAATTAATGTTATGTTTTAACTACAGAGACTTGCTTTAACTTCGTGTTAAGCTGGATTTCATGTTAAGCAATTTCGCATTAACAGAGTTTGACTGTTTATTAGTTGAAGACAGGCGATAGGGCAATTACACACATGGGTGCTCCCAGGAGAGTGAAAGGAGGTGCACTTGCCCCCCTCCCCTGGATAATAACGAAGTAAAATTTCCTTAAGATAGAGAAATTGAAAAATCCAGATTAAACCAAAATAAAAAATAACCTGCTTATACTCCTCGGGTGCTTTGTGTATCCCCCTGAAAATAATTTTGTCGCTGCTCATGTTATTTAAAATAACCTTCCATACATGAATTTAATGAAATTTTACAATATATGTAGTTAACATCGCGATATATCGTGACATCGTGATGTTTACTTCCCGATATATCACGATGCAGAAATGTTAACATCGCCCAAGCCTACTCAAGAGTAATATTATAAATATTAGGTATCGAAATATGGGAAATATTGGGAAGAATCAAAAAGAGTTGCGTTGTAAATATCACTTATGCTACAGGGCATCCAACGAAGGATTCCCCAATTTTAAAAACAAATAACTCAAAAACAAAGATCGATGAAAGAATGAAACAATAAGTACAGTTATTTTGAAAGCTGTAAAAATCTGAAAAGGAAGTTTCAAAATTAGTTGCGTATGTTGCCAACAGATGGCGCTGTAGTTGCAAAGTTCTAGAAATATGGGATAAGTTTGTCCTCTGCAATCAGTCGTTGCAATCACACTAACTTCCTTTCACTTTTGAACAATGAAACTGTCCGAAGACTGATCACTGCTAGCTTCAAAACACTCTTTTCTCATAAGAACTACAGTGTACAGCGCCACCTGTTGGCAACATTTGAAACTATTTTTTTTTTATTAAATTAGTATCAGATTTTTGCAGCTTTCAAAATAACTATACTTTTTGTTTTGTTATTCTATCGACCTTTGATTTTAGTTATTTGATTTTAAAATCAGGGAATCCTTCGGTCGACACTGTATAAACGCATACAATAATTTTAGTATATATGGAATGAACTCAAGAGTGGCTAATCACAAAGAAGAGACAAAATCGTCTAAAACAATAACGAGTTAGTCCTTGTTCAGACAGTCATATACGCAGTTTATTTAGAACACAGTGTTATTTTTTTATTTACGTGGACGGCTGAGATCGAGTGTGTCAGTAATAATATAACGCATTAAAAAGTTCTTTATATGAATCTTTTATATGCATTGCCAATTTTTACATTCATTAGCATAGTACTGTTTCTGTTGTCAGCTTGTACTTGGTGTTTGCATCTCATTTTGAATATTAAAAACATCTCTAGCAGCAAAATATGCGGTAAACTACATTTCAATATTTATTCATTAAAAATGAATGTGTATATATGCACTCGCATTCAAATATCTTTTATTTATTCTGATTAAAACAATTTTAATTTTTATTAAAACAATTTTGGCGTTCGCAAAACTGGTTTCTGTGCGTGCATAACTCATCCATTTTTTTTTCTTTCTTTTTTTTGTGATACACGTACCGTTTCAACGCTCTTTAGAATTTTCGCATGCGCTGAGCATTTTGCGATAGAAAAAAGTAAGTGTTGCCATTAAAATATTTGGAGTTTCTGTAACTATAACCGCAACCGTGAGCGCCATTTTGTTGCCATTCACGGAATCTTAAGCTCATACCTCTAAATAACTATACTTGAAATCTAATCTCGAGCTGTTGAACGAAACAGCCGCTAGAGGTCCATATATCGGCAAAGTTTCTTTATGATCACCCTGTATATTAGAACTTGATGACATACACACCTCGTATATTGCCTGGTTCTAAATTTGGGCACCGACAGGAACTGTCATTATTTTATTTTATTTTTCTACTCTCAATTAATTGCTATCTCAAAAAGGCAACTGAAACAAATATTGGAATAGTATAGAGTATTTTATTATGCTGTAAGATAATGGTATTTACTTTGGATACTTGAGGATCAAAATATATTACACAACGGGAAGATTTGATAATATAACTTAAAAACATATCAAAAAATCTCAATGGCGCTACAAGAAATAAGTGAAATCCAAAAAAAAAAAAAAAAAAAAAAACTCAAACTAGGAATGTGGAATAACGTACAACTTCCATTACAATTAATAATGAACACTGCAGGTAAATTTGGCATGTATTAGTGTAGTTTACCGTTTTCATTAATTTAAAAAAAAAATTAAATTGTTAGTTTGGTAATATTTTTGACATTATTCATTACATCTCTTTCCTTGCTACCGAAACAGACAACTCCAAAAAAGGCAAAATTGGCGATATGCCTTTCGATCATTACAACTACATTATCATTTCTAGTAAGTACTTAGCAAAACCTTAATGACAAGTTCCAATCACTAACCCGTATGCCAAAAGTTGAACATCATAGGTCAATCCTTTCGAGAGTTGTGTTGACCGCAGATATTCACACAGACATTTTTCTACAACAAATTGTTGAGCTTTGCAAGTTCCAAAACGTGTTGGAATGAAAAAAAAAAAAATACCGAAAGCATTAATTCATTTACCCTATGTTAACATATGTATCATTGAAAGTAAAAATTAGACAAAATCAGATGCACGGCCAATTTCAACATCATAGAATCGTGATAATTTTCACTAACAAGAAACCAATTTCTTAGTTTCATATAATATATCGCCGACCAAACGGTATAGTGGTTAGGGTGCTAGCGTCTAGACCGCGAGGCTGTGGGTTCCGAGTCCCGTGTTAGGCATGGGTGTTTGTAAATGTATGTTGGCTTGTCTAATGACGAATGTTTTGGCGCATTATAGCCCTCGTGTTGCTGACGGCGCCAGATAATCTGAAAAAAACCAACCACTCTCACTCAACTTCTCTTACCGTCCACTATTTTGCTGTACCGAGCATGTCTTGTCGCTTTGTGTGTATTCTGTCATGACTTTAGACACGGTACTTTTAGAAAAGCCTAAAATATGGGATGCTTCAATAACAGTTGCTCCGGTTAGTGAGGTGTCTGCAATTTGGCATTTTTGAAAGCTTTTGTGCTTTTGAAAAAAATCCAAACCGATACCACTTCACTAAAGCTACCTCTGATACATACCATGATATATACTTTTTATATTAAAAAGAACTGGTAGCTAGGATTGTATTTTAATGCTTGTGAAAAGCTTTCTTAAATGTCACTTTTTTTCATCGATGCTCGCATTATTTTATTAATCATCTGTTTAAAGCAAAAACTTTTTCAAAAGAATGCTAGTAGGACAACATACCTCGTTCCCTCTAGAAAACCCGGCCAAATTACAAATTAACTAATTTTTCGCCATTTAGAGTCCTGATCCTTATCTTATATTCTGTGACACACAGATAATGAGGCTGCGTCTGATCATAAATTCGAAACGATTTTCAAAAAGAGTCTATAATTCAGTTACCACACTTTATATTAGACGTTGAATAATGCATGAGGAATAAATTCTCAGCAGCTTCAAATTTTATAGGGAATAGAAATGAAGAAGTCCCCAAGAACTCTCTTTTTTTCCCTCAATAAACTAACTTAATCAACTTCGAGTGCCTTGGGGAATGTTTTTTTTTTTTTTTTTTTTTTTTTTTTTTTTTTTTTTTTTTAACTCTTTCTGTAGACAATAATGAAATCTATAAATTACTAGGAGGGTCATTATACATTTTTTTTTTTTAAACTGAGGCAAGATATCTAGACATAAAATTAACAAAAACAATGGTTCTTAACTTAGTTAATTTCGATGGGTATTCGGTAAAATCATTCGGAAATGTGTCTATGTAAAATATTTGTTTAAAATATCCAGCGTGGTTTTAAAGTCAGTGCCTAATTGTAGTAATAAATATTCCGAAGAGTAAACCACATATCACAGTTTGATATCCATTGAAAGCGTTATTAAGGTGTAGCAATTGGTTATTAAGTTACATTTTAACGCATTTTCCCACATATTTCTGGATTTTTTAGGAACAGAATCCACAGCTTTTCGTAGCATCTTAACTGTAACATTTGCAAACACTTCACGGATACTTTGATGAAGGCTGTTAGTATCCCTTGGTTCTAACTTCGCACACTTTCAGAAACAATTAAAAACCAAGGGTCTCGACTTGAACAGCTTTAATCGCCAAACAGCCGTGAACAAAATATCCGTGAATTGTTTGCAAATGTTACAGTTGAGATGCTAAGAAGAGTTGTGGATTCTATTCCGAAAATATTTCCAAAAAAATGTGTGGAAAATGCAGGTGCATACGTTGAAATGTAACTTAATTTAACCAAACGGTACACCTTAATAATGTATTCAAAAGAAATAAAACTGAGATAGGTTGCTCTTTGAAATATTCAATGTTACAAATAGGTACTGGCTTTACAACCACCTTGTAGATTGAGGAGTGGATATATTCCTCCAAACTCAATTGGGATTTCAGACTGATTAACACTCTATCAGTCGGTGTCTCAGTTGATATCACCAGCTATATGACGTCATCGCTTGCGCTTAGTAAACGCATCATTTCAGTACCAGTTGAAGCCAGTTTGTCCCGTGATCATCACTGGACAGTGGCTCCAGTAGATCAAAAAAATTATTTATACAGTACCTATACCTTCAGCATTCTGGTATGAATAAAAAAAGACAAAAGCGTCAAGTGTAATAGTCATATTAAACGTATACCAAGTTAAAAGCAGATAAATAGACAATACATAGTTCCAGAAATACAAATCTTGGTTGGTCTTATTTGGCGCACTTATCTCTTCAGAATATTCTACACGTGATTGTTTCAATAATTGCTTTGACTTTGAGTAAGACACTTATTATTTAAATTTTAAATATTAATGCACCTGTAGAAGAGGTTTTAAATCAGGTAATTTCCGATAAAAACGTACCGACTTATCCGTTCGACCACCGAAACAAGTTTAACTCCTTGGTTTGGTTTGACACTTCCGACTGTCTATTTCTACCACTTATAAAGTGCTTAACACAGCCATATACTATGGAGGTAGTATGGAACTTATTTCTAAATCCATGCCTTATACACCTCGTAATTTTGAGCACCTAGAAGAATACGAGATCGAAATCCCTTCTAGTGTAAACCCCTCTCTCCAACCCCACCACACCAACGAGAGGACATTGAGGCCACGAGAAATTTAATGTGCACCAGCCCTTATTAGGTACACACCGATATTTGCGAACCGAGGACCGAACCCACAACCCTCCGATCATGGACCCGATACTACAAGGCTATCGAATAGCTACTCGGAAGCCTCTCTAACTCATTAAAATATAATAAAAATATTATTTTTCGAATATAGAAAGTATATCATTATTAAGAGTATTAAAGAGTATAATACATCCCAAGCTCTATATAAGTTATCAAACATATGTGATGTCGGGATAAGAAAATGGTAGCGAAGTTCGTAATTTTCTTTAATTCACCTTATCCTCAACACAGACTTGTTTCTAGAACAACACACAGATCTTACAAAACACACATATCCATCTATCCTAAATTCTTGATGACCACACACAACCGTTCAGAGTTTTTTAAAATGTCCTTACATCATCTACCACACCTAACAGTCCGCTAACTTGTTCAGTTCAATTCATTTTTTTTTAAACTCGGGGAAGTCCCTAAAAAACATGAGTAAAAAGTATTCTTTCAAATAGATGAGCGCAATCTATTTGGAAATGATGAAGTCATTACACATAAAAAAATTTTAACTTATTTCAGGTTTGCCGTTAAGATCACCATTTGATACCAGTTTTTGAAACATTAAGATTTCCTTTTTATGAAAAAAAAATTTAACAAAAGAACACACAAAGTCAATAAATAAGCATTTAAAATGACCTAACATTTAAATTTAAATAAATCGCAGTGAAATTACTTTTTACGTTAGTAATATTGGCAACTGTAATTTTACAAGTTGCATCGCGTCTTTTAAAGACTCTAAAGGAAAAACAAATTTCGTTTCTATGTACCACACACACAATCTAAAGGAATGTCAAATATCCAACATAAGATGAAAATTAGAAAAACTAACCTTAAAATGCTGAGGGTTTCAATTATCCTTATCCACTTATATGAAAGCATTTTGCAGGAAAACAAGAATCATTCTCAACCAGAAAAGTTCCCAACTCACAAAGAAATAATCAATCTAAGATTTAATGTTTTTCGTGGCGAATTCCTCTGTCGTATTAATCACATTGCGAATAATTGAAACGCTTCATTACAAACAGCGTTATTTATTCTCTCTTTTCATTATTTCAAACGACAAAAGAAATAAAAACGATATAAATGAAGGCTAAATAAATAAAAGAGCAAACGCAGTGCTTAAGCCCCCCCCAAATCAACAAGAATTTAAATTATCAGTTACACTTTGGAAGATTTAGGGACAAAAAATATTTACTTTAATTTAAATTAGAAATAATCAACCTTTAATGTTTCTCTTTTAGTAAAAATGGGAATTTTCTTATTTAACATTTATTTTGCATAACGCGAAATTAGTTGCCAGGGAATATTTTTATCAAACTTTGTCTTTGTATTTTTATGGATATCAGTTATTCTAATTCAATTATTGAAACAGTATAACTGAAAAGACAATTGCCACTTTTCAGAAATCACAAGGCATTTAAAATGTAGTTTTAAATAATTTATCAATCGGAGAAGGAATAAATAAATTCCGTTCATGCGAATAACTGCAGAGCTTGTACATAATTAAAATTCTCCAATTAAGAGCCTTCAAGAGCCTATAGTTAAAAATATAAGCAAAATAATGTTTATGCTAACACATTAAAAAAAAAAAGTCTTATCAACATCTGATATTTTCTTCAAACATATAAAAACGGGTTTTTTTTCTCCAAGATTGTCTAAAAATGCCAGCTCAGAATTTTGAACAAACTTTTTATAGGAAGAGCTGTAGCCATTGCACATTATCACTATTTGTCTCAAAAAGTCTGCCTCAAATATTTTTGTGACAATTTTTACTAATTTAAGTTTAGAATGTTGAAAACATTAATCTGTTTTTCCTCATTTGAGTCTTATGTGTTTTTCATCATTAGAATCTTAATCTGTTTCTAATCATTTGAAATCTTAATGTGTGGTACTCATTTGAGTCTTAATATGTTTTTCAAAATTTGAACCTTAATGTGTTTTTCCTCAGTTGAGCCTTATGTGTTTTTCATCATTAGAATTCTTATCTGTTTTGAATCATTCGAATCTTAATGTATGGTCCTCATTTGAATCTTATTGTGTTTTTCAAAATTTTAACCTTAATATGTTTTCAAAATTTAAAGCTTAATGTGTATTTGTCATTTCAAACTAATTGTGTTTTCGTTTTATCTTTTCTTCATTCGAATCTCATTGAGTGTTTCATAATTTCAACCTTAATATATTTGAAGGGGTTAGCTCTCCAGCATCAAATGCCAATGGTGACGAGTTCGAATCCCGTGTTAGGTATGGATTTTCGTAGTGGTTCGAGATGCACATTAAACTGTAGGATCTGGCCTTATTAACCATCATTGTGCATAAAAATAAGTCGTTGAGCACACAAACCAACCAGCCAATATCATTTGAACCTTAATGTGTCTTTATCATTTTCAATATTGTATAGCCTTTAATGAGAGAACACTATAATTGTTTTCTTCTATTTGTAAGTTTCTCCTCCAAAAACTTTAAAAGTTGAATAGCAAAGGAACCTGTTTTAAGATTTGAGTGAAATTCGGCACACACGGCTGATAAACAGAAAAACAGAAACTTAAAGTTAAATAATTTTGTTATTTATTCATTTATTTATTTATTTTTATTTTTATCTTTATTTTTATCTTTATCTTTTTTGTAAAAAAAGTTAATTTTTTGAAAATCTGCAATATTTTAAAGTGAAAAGAAAAGTTCTTTAAATAAAAGGAGAAAGATATCAAATAAAAGGTACTGATGAGGATACCGAAATTACCGAAATTAGAAACAAAATTATGTTAATGGGAAGAGTGAATAAAAACTAAATAAATTGCTTTCTTGTTTTTCCATGAATACTTGGGGTTTCACTGGTGAATACTCAAAATAATTACTTTTATTCCGAAAGGAAACACTCTCTGCCACAAGGCAATATTCCCACCAAAGAATATTCTCTAATATAATATAACCCTCAAAAACAAAGTTTTTATAATAAATCCTATATATGCACTGCCAATTTTTATATTCGTTAACACAGCACCGATTCGGTGCTTGTTCTTGGTGTTTGCATTTTATTTTAAATATTAAAAACATTTCTATTAGCAAAATGTGCGGCAAACTACGCTTCAAGATTTATTTATTAAAAATGAACGTGAATTTATTCACTCACCTGCAAATACCATTTATTTATTCTGATTTTAAAGTAATTTTATTGTTTATTTATTAAAAAAAAAATTAACAAGAAAGAGCTTCTTTAATGGTCGGTTGAATGCTATTTTAGCGCGATTGGATGACGGCAAGTTGGTTTATTAGTATTCCGTACAAGAGATCTTTTAGAAACAGTTACAGCCCCAAATTTGATAGAATGCATTGTAATCGAAATCGAATCTGCCTGACAAGTTTTAGACTGAGAGGCGACGGCAATTTTTGGACCCCATCGAACATCATTCTGAATTTTTTATAGAAATTAGAGAAAAGTGAGTAGATTACGAATCCACTGGTCTGCCGTGGCAAAAATGGCCGAAACTGGTCAAAAATCGACTTTTAATAAGTTGAACTAAATCCAATTGCCGAATGCGCAAAAACTTGCCAAATGATGAGCATTTTTTATTTTTATTTGGTAACCCTCACTCTTTAATTTTCAATTAAGAAGGTTGCAGACGATTCAGATATCTATCGACGGTCTACTTGCATCTATTAAAAGGGCGCCAAATTGGCAATAAACATTACGTCACTGATGACGTAACTAATGAAGCCAATTTGGCTTACTTTTAAAAGATACAAATTTTCCGAGTCAGAGATCAGAAATCGTTTGCGCTTTTTCTCATTGAAATCAAAATGCAATGGGTTACCAGACGAAAAAGTTTGTTCTCTTTTTGGCAAGTTATGACATATTTGGCAATCGGATTTTTGTTCAACTCATTCCAAGTCGATTTTTGATCAGTTTCGGCCATTTTTGCCACGGCAGACCAGTGGAGTCGTAATCTACTCACTTTTCTCCAATTTCTATAAAAAAAATTCAGAACGATGTTCGATGGGGTCCAAAAATTGCAGTCGCCTCTCGGACTATTTCAACCCTATTAGATGACGGCCAAGGTGTTAATAGGCCTCCACTGATTTACCCACCATAGAAACACAAAATTTAAAAAGAAAATATCATTATTTACTTCATGTGGAGTAAACCATCAAGAGTAAATACCTTTTTATCGATTTTACACTCATAATTTACAAAGGTTCGGTGAAAAAAAACTTTGCAAGTAAAGCATTTTGAATTTTAAATTACGACAGCATTCATCAATATTCATTAGTTGCAACATTATTGTGAATGAAAAGTATCGAGCGCAAATGGTGTGAAAGATTTTTTTTTAATCTTTAAGAGAGCTGCTTTAATTGGATAATATGTTCTGTAAAATGGAAACGAAACTAGTGGAGAGGCTTTCGTTTAAAATAGATAACGGATACAATTCTTCCGATGCATTTGTGATAATTTTTAAAAAGGAGTTTGAAAATAATTTTTTATGTTTGAAAGGAAACAGAATTCTCTTTTAGAATAATGTTCAAATAATAGTTTTATCGTAAAAATTAAACGCAACGTAGTAAAATGAAGCTCAACCCCCCGTATTTGGGCAAATTCCAAGTTTATCTCTCTTAAAAGGTTGGTTGTTTTCAGATTATCTAGCGCCGTCAGCAACACGAGGGCTATAATGCACCGAAACATTCGTCATTAGACAAGACAAAAACATATGCAAACACCCATGTCTAACACGGGACTCGAACCCGCAACCTCGCGGTCAGGGCCGTCGCTAAGAATTTTGGTTGGGGGGGCGTAGACATCTTTTTGCCGACTGAAATCAAGGCATGCCCAGTGTAAATGTAGAAAATATAAATTAAGGTGCTAATAAATTGTTAACTAATTTTTATTAATGTAAAATTAAAGTATAAATAATTTTTAATTAATATATGAATAATTACTCCATAATTAATTAATGTAAAACTAATTGTTAATGCATTATTATTATTTTTTTTTTTTTATTTTTTTTTTTTTTTTTTGTTAATGCATTTATTTTGTGAATTGTTTTATTTAATGTGAAATTAGTTTGAATTATTTTTAATTTACCGTCTAAACAATTTTTAATATTTTATGACATTTTTTTAATACGTACTTAATGTAAAATTTTAAGTAAATTCCCATCACATTATAGTTAAAGTTCCTTCAAATTCATTTAATTTTTCATTTCTTTTTAGTAAATTAACCCTTTCTCTTCAAATAAAGGAGATTATTTTTGGAAACGTTTTTATTTGGGGGCAGGGGGGAGGGAGACATTTATACTTTGCAGATAGATAGAATTTTCCCCTACAATCTTAAACCAATTCAGTAAACTGATAAGTACAAGAACTTCATTTCGATACAACTTTTTTTTAAATTTTCAAATTGCAGTTTCGAAAAAAAATAATTAAACGTGTAAAAGTGGTTGGAAAATAGCACTTTAACATGGAATTAAATAGATGAAAATTATTGATCAAATAGGTGACTTTTGTATAATGAATTGTATAAAGGTTGATCAAAAAACAAATTCTGGAAAAATTCTTCTTTTTAAAATTCTGGCGGACTATTGCTACTACAGAAAATTCTCTACGCGAAGCACAGCAATTTTTATAATCGATGCAATGTCAGGGACATAAGAAACATGCACTTGCACTCCTTCCCCTCTGGGTTTCGAAAAATAAAGTAACGTGGATAAAAAAGTGGTAAAATTTACAAGAAAAATATATATATGGATATTAATTCTTCAATTTGAACAGAACATTAATGAACAATTATTAACTAACATCCAATTAGGAAATCCAATTCCCATCTTCGAAAAATCAAGGATTAAACAACTTTTGTCGCCTTACATCTCCCTGCAAATAATCATGTAGGCGTTCATGGACACTATAATTGCTTTGCAAAAGACAATTATTATTAAAAACGATTTGTTAATTATTTAATTTTTAAATACTTTTTAACACATTTTCCTAGCTAAAAAGGAAAGATTTTGATCTTTCTTGAAACGTGTGTTAATAGTAAAACTTAATTTTTTTGTAACGATTTGTTACAAATTTGTTACAAAACTTTGAGTATATATTTTTATCAAAATTGCTGGATTTAATTTAATGATTTTTTGTGTGGTTTTTCACTGATGTTGTATGGTTTTTCAGCAATAATTTATGCAAATATTACTCGTTTTTTGAACAATAATCATTTGTTCAAGAAAGAAAGTATACTTGAAAATGCTACGTTTTTTTTCCTAAGCGGGATTAAAAATGAAATGGATTACTTTAGCATTAAACCAAACTATAATATTTATGTGCATAAAGGTAAGTTATTCGCAACTAATTGAACTTCGAATTTAGTGACAAAATACTCTGTAAAAAAGCATTCCATAATTTTTAGCACAACATACCAAACTATATAAGGAATAGTACGGTGGGGTTTTTTGGGAAAGATGTGGGGGGGGGGGGTATTCAAATCTACAGTGTTAATCCGATCTTGAGGAAGAACAAGTTGCACATTTGATCTTCAAAGCAAGAGAAACATCACTGTCAACATGAAATTTCCAAAAACCCACCCCCATTTCCCTTACCCACATGTAACGGTTATGATCCTAATTTGAGATTTTTTTATCCAATTTGAAATATTTTTAAAGGTATTTAGAGTAAAAAATCTTAGTTTATCTGAAAGACAATTTTTTCCCGTTGTTTCGAATATTAAAGTGGTGAAATCCAGGATAGGTTGGTTGGTTGTTTTTCAAATTTACTAGGCGCAAGGGCAACACAAAGGCCAAACTGCGTCAGATATCGAGGATAGGAGTGAAAGGATACTCACAATTTGCAATGCACTGAAACTGGTTGTATTGGACAATGTCGGTCCACAGCTATTTGAGCACGGGGAACATTAAGAATTTTAGATAGTATTATTATAAACCTTTCAATACTTTTCCAAAGATTATTTTGTTAGTATAAATTCGATATCGCCTTCCAGTTTACAAGTGGCATGGATTATTTTGGGAATGCATTTTCAATATATGAAGTACAAGGTGGTCATAAAGAAACTTTGCCGATATATGGGCCTCTAGCTTCCGTTCCGTTTAACAGATCGAGATGAGATTTCAGGTATAGTTATTCAGAGGTATGAGCTTGAGATTCTGTGAATTTTAACAAATGGCGCTCAAGGTTATGGTTATAGTTACATGCACGAAATTTTCAAATGACAACGTCTACTTTTTCCTGTCACAAAATGCTCAGCGCATAAGGAAACCCTAAAGAGAGATGGAACGGTACGCGTATCACAAAAAACGGACGCATTATGCACGCACCAAAAAAAAGCAAAAAGCTCTGCGAACGGCCAACAAAAACGCGATTGAGGCGCACGATGGAAATTTGCATTTGACAGAGGCCAAAGTTCACATGAGTGCCATCACAGGCAATTTAATCGGTTTTCTAAGATGAATATTTGGTGAGCTGCCTCCATTGCTCCGATCGTGTTTTTGTTGGCAATTCGCAGATCTGTATTTTGTGCTTCCGTTTTTTGTGATACACGTACCACTCCTCTTTAGGGTTTTCGCATGCGGTGATCATTTCTCGATAGGAAAAGTAGGTGTTGCTATTCGTAACTATAACCGGGGTAATCGTGAGCGCCATTTTGCCGAAATTCACAGAATTCCGACCTCATATCTCTGAATAACTATACCTGAAATCTCGATCTGTTGAACGAGACTGCCTTTAGAGATCCATATATCGGCAAAGTTTCTTTATGACCATCCTGTACATAACATCATTTTATGGAGTTCTACTTGAAATTAATTACAATAACTTTCTAAAATGCGGGTCAATTTTCGTATACAAAATTTTGGTGTTTTGAAATTTTGTATAAAACCTTGAACTCGTATGATGTACATTACATACTTTATGTAAATGACGTTTAATGTGTATGTCATGGTTTTTGAGGCGTTGTCTGACGTACCACAATTACAAGTATATCATCTACTGTAACACATCAAAGTTATCTAATGTCAGTGAAGATATCAATGATTAGATTATTTTAATGTTCCTGTCAAAAAGGATAAACTTACTCCAATTCAAAATTGCCGACCGTCACCTGAGGCTGCATTGTGATCACAATTTTATAACACTAATAATGAGTTTAATTATTTGTACTTTTTCCATTCAATATGTTTTGAAACATCCGTCAGTAGGGATTTTTAAAAGAAGGGATGAAATTTCAGAAATTTGCCGACTACCAGCCTTTCTAAAAACTTATGGTAATATTTATATGGTAATACTTGCGTTCGCAGTCCATCATTGTAGCCGGAAAAAAAGACACCGACTCCCCTATAATAGACTTCTATTGTAAAAATGCCGATTCGTCAAACTCTGATCACGCTGCATTCAGATATTTTTAATATTTTTGTTACATTTTTTTTTTTTCTTTTAATTCGATTTTATTGTGGATCGACTTTAGAAAAAGAAAAATCTCGATAAAATTTTTGAAAATTTGCCGACTGTCCAACTTTCTAAAACTTTGGGGGGGGGGCGAGTCGCCCCCTACGCCCCCCGTTCCCGTCGTCCCTGCTCGCGGTCTAGAAGCTAGCACGCTAACCACTATACCGTTTGGTCGGCCTCTCTTAAAAGGAAGTCATAGAATGGATCATTCCCTATACTCGCTATGTTAAAATCTTCTAGCCCCAGTGCATTTAGAAACTACTTTCTATGAAACCTCGAAATTCGGTGAGTGGGTTTGAAAACAATCACTTAATGAAGTGACATAAATTATTTTCATTTAATGTCTATCTATTATAAATGAAAATTAAAATAGCAAAAGACAAAACCAGGTGGAGCCACTGCATATGCATTGACGTAACGATTTCAAATATAAATTATATTAGACGCTATTTTCGAGATTTTAATTTGTTTCATTTCACTAAGTGATCATTTTTGTACCTCCACACCAAATGTCAAAGTTTTATAGAAAGTAGTTTCTAAATGCACTGAGCTAGAAGATTGTACCGTAGTGAGTATAGGAAATAACCCTTACTAGGACTCCTTCTTAAATAACAAATATAATATAACAAATTTCCCAGTTTACTGGGCGTATATAACTAAGTTATCAATGTTTAAAAAGAAAGAAGAAAAAAATTGGAATTGCTCTTTGTAAAAACAGATTAAACTTAATTTTAAATAAATGTCATAGCTAGATATTACATTTCAATTATGATAAGTACCTGTTACATCCCATAATGAAATACAAATCGCCAAACTGGCAAAATTGGAGATTTCTTTTATAAATATTACATTATCCTTTCTTGTAAGTGAAGCAGAGGAGAAACGAAGAAACTATGTGTTAAAGACATTCGTTTTTCAACTTTTTACGCCTTAATAGCACTTCTACTCAAATTTTGGCGGTGGGGACGATTAGAGCATATTAAAGGAACTATTACAGAAATTTTGATCAAAGTCTAAAGCTGTCTATTTTTTTTTTTTTTTTTTTATTTTTTTATTTTTTTTTTTTTTTTTTTTTGGCAATTGCTAAAAACATAATTCTTTGAATTTCAGTTATCTTTATACGCATGCACAATTTTGATGAAAACATTAATGACAGGTCCTAATGACCACCACTAAATTATTTGCGAAAGTTTTACACCATAATTCAATCCGTTCGGGAGTTATGCTAACCACAGACCACGCGCCAAACGGATATTTTTTCTGGAACACTCTTTGGAACTCAGCACATTTAAAAATATATAGTAATGCAAAAAAGCAAAATCGAATCTTGTTTTACTGAATGAGGAATTTGCACAAGTGAGGAAAATGAATATTTTTTTGTATTTTCTAGTGTTATCCAACGAATATATTTGAGCAGTGCAATTATTTTTTATCTTTATGCTTTCAATTAATCAAAAATCGAGTTTGAAATCAGCCGAAATCAAAGCAAAAGTCACGTGACCAAAAATGCATGGAAAAAACATGACGTGGTTACGCAGAGATAAAGTCGCAAAATGGAGGAGAAACCATACTTATTCCTCGTCTAAAACAGGTTTTAGACTGGTTCATTATCTGCGCGTTGACGTCTCACGTAAAAGTGGCTTTTTCCCGCCAAATCGCAAAATGAAAAACTAAATATTTTTATAACTATCTATCCGAGCTCACATTTTTGAAAGAATGGTATTGTTTTTCATAATTTTTTCTCTACTTTTATTTAAAAGAAAAACCAAAAAACGTGAAAGTTCCTCATTCAATACTTTCATTACCCAATGTAAATCTGTGTTATATAAGGTAATTGGAAGCTTATGTAATACATTATTAAAAAAGTTAATTAAGATCAAAAATTTTCGTTAAAAAAATTTTATTTATAAATATTTACTCAAAAATAATTAACTAACATTAGTGATAAAAGCAAAACTAATTTCCATTAATTCCCTTTTTTTTTTACAAACTACAGATACGTGAAATAAAACTGTACGCTACAAAAACGCTTAGTTATTTCAGTTCAAATATCGCCTTACGGCGACAAAAAAAAAAAAAAAATTTACATGATTAGCAATAGGATCAATAACTCGTTTGGTTTCAGATACACAATTTTACATAGCCTTTAATCTAAAAAAAAAAAAAAAAGGAAAAAACTCCATTCCGCAGAATTCATTTATAGATTCTAAATTCATTTTCGCCGCGTTCAAATCATCCATCTTCTTTTCATATTACTTATTCCAGCGAGATTTTTATCTGCCTGAAAATTCGTTCCATTCTGCATCAGGTGGGTTTTCAACTCGCATATTTTTTTTTTTTAATTATTTCAAACGTGACTTCAATAAGATACGTGCTCTCTTGTTCAAGAATCGGGATGGGTTTGATGAAAATACTTTTTTTCGTCCTTGATTAACTTTTGTATGCCGCTCCGTGTAAGAAAATGTCACTGCCTTCAGGTAAAGGGGAAAAATACAATATTTTCACGGAAAAAACCTTGTAACGAATGGAATTAATTTGTTTCTAATCCTTTATTACGTCCATATTGTTTTATGGGTTTGTTCATCAACGGTGCAAGATATTTTTGTTAAATTTCTAGTTCATATAGTATTGGGATTTTTTTTGTTTAACACAATCTCTCATTCTCCTTGTAGTTCGCCTTAAAAATATGATTGTTTACAATGTCTTGGTGCATCGCATCTAAATTAATTATTTAAAAATACTCGTATATTCACATCGAAACGTATTTTGATTATTAGAAAACATAGATGCAAATTTTAATCAAGATACGCTATAGTCCAAATTAATAGTTAGAAAGTGTATGTACATTAAGCAAAAAAAAAAAAAAAAAAAAAAAAAAAAAAAAAATCCGAACTATGGCTATATTTTGTATTCTAATTGATGAAATAAAAAAAATCCAGTACCGTTGTAAATTGTGGAAGGTCTATACTAATTGTGTATATTTTTTTATCCTTACAGGTCCTCTATATTTTAAAACAAAATCAAACTTGAAAGATCAATGGCAACCCCATAATATTTTACCAAATTTAGATTTAGAATCCAAAAAAACGTCTAAATAACAAATTTTATGATTTTCCAATGAGTGGTTGGTAATTTAAATGATGTCAAAAAAATTATAAATTAATGTTGACAGAAATTTTTTTTTTTTTTTTTTGGCGATAAATTCTTATCGAGTTTATATATTTTAGCAATTTTTATTTCAAAGGATAGTTTGTTTAAGGGCCAAACATAAATAACGTGAAACTTTTGTATTAAACAGTTTTTTAATAATTAATTATTAATTAATAAAACAAGTTTTAATTTTTTTTTTTTTTTTAAAGAAACATATAATTTTTTTGCTTCCATTAGAATTATCATGGTCGAAAACCCCTTCAGAATTTTTTTCATTCTATTTAGACTTTTGTTCTCTAAATTTTAGCAAAAAAAAAAAAAAGCTCACTTTAAGGGACCACGTAATAGATTACGTGATGAAGCACGCAAAACGTTCGATTCTTCTCCGCGATAAAGAAATTTGCCCTCAAGATCGTCCAAAACATTTTCGCTCATAAGTGACGTTTTTCTCAATGCAGTAGAGCCTCGATTAACCGACTTAATTCGGACCGAAGATAGGTCGGATAAGCGAAAATGCCGGATAATAGAGAGTTGTAAAAAATAAAAAAAAGTACATTATTTTCATTTATTGAATGCAGGGCTTTTAATGTTTTTTTTTTTATGACATAATTGTTGGGAATGAGTTTTCGTTGTCGTAATCTTGATAATCGTTGTTTCGCGGTTCTATCCCGAAGTCTTTTTAAAAGCAATAGTTCAGTTTGATCTGCATATGATTATTGCTCTAACCTTGTCAGTCCTTTTGAAAAACGGTCAAAAGCCTCACCATTACTTATGCAAATTTAGTGAAAAGGAAAATATTCCGGTTTTAAAAAGGGCAAACGATTTATTACTCATTTGGGAGATTTTTGATGTCGACTACAGGATGGTCGGTTAACAGAGAGTTCCGGATGAAAGAGGGACGGTTAATCGAAGTTCTACTGAATAATGAACAGAAATTTGGTATCTAGGGTAAACGAGGTATTCTATATCGAATAAAGGAAAATAGGGATTCGTATTGAAATTTTTAAAGATGGAGTTAAATTTACTTAGTATACAGCCCCCTAAGAAAACAATTTTACATCATATATATAGAAAATCATAAACAAAACATTTTGGTGCAAACCGCAAGATTCTACGATGATTAGAATGGAAGATATAGCCATCATTCGGATTTTTTTTTTTTTTTTTGCGTACTGTACCCATGTACAATGTACATGGGCAACCTACTACGTAGCATAGATGGAATGAAGTATCCATTTGGCTTCATTTGCTTTCAGAGCAAAAGCCGCTCATATAAGCTATCCATAAGATGTATTTAGAGATCAGTGGATGGAACAGTGACAACTGAATGAAACAGACCAAGTGCTTGAGAATCATTTCATCCCTGTAATTCAAGATGGCTGTGCTTCTGTCCTATAATAGTTGATTAATGCAGAGCTACCTTTTAGTTCGATTTCGCTAATTCGAGCTCCAACTGGTTTTGTAATTGAATTGTCCCGAAATGTTAAAAAAAGAAGAATCCATTCAACAGACGCGTCTGTCAAATTTAATGCTGTTAATTAATGCATCACAACCGCATTGTTAAAAACCGCTATTCTCTAACTTCTGAATAGTTATGCTTGGTTATTGACTTGTGGTCGAAGAAGGCTTAACAATTACCATATAGATCTATATCAGCAACTCTCCCCCACACTAGTAAGAATATGTTTGTAACCACGAGAAACCTATTCTGTAGCATATATTCTGTAGCTTAAACCTATTATGTAGCATAGACTATACAACTTCTAAATAGCTTATAAGCGGTTTTTTGCTTTGCAAGCAGTTGAAGTCAATTAAATACTTCCTCCCATCTATGTTACGTATTAGATTGGCTATGGTTACAAACAGATTCTAACTAGCGTGGGGGAGAGCTGCTTATACAGATCTCTATGGGGATTGTTAAGCCTTCTTCGACTTCAAGTCAATAACCAAGCCATGCACTTTCCAGAAGTTGTAATTACAATTTCATACATATCTTTAGTCCAAAGATTTTAGAAATGTAGAACCTGACTCATAGCTCAGAGGCAGTGTATGCGCATCACATGTAGCCGAGCCGGTTTGATTTTCAGTTTTACACACTAGGATAGTCGAAACGTCCAGGCAATATAGCTATTAGCTTAAAGAGCTATTTGAATTTTTCTTCAGATTGATAAAACATTTGGAGCAAGCACTGCTATTATAAGGTGGAGAAAGTTACCATGTATGACCAACAATGATTTCAAGATTATTTGAAGGAAGCTATTTTTTTTTTTTTTTTTTTCCATTTGAAATTGTTTCTATGATATGAGCTTGACGGTGGCGAACGCGTGCCACCGCTTCTGGCAATTGCTATGATTCAGTATAATAAGCTCCATAGGATTGCATGTTTCGATGAGGGTTTGAGGGCCACAAGCGACGAACGCAACCTCTAGCCACTGCAGTGGCCTAGTATAATAAGCTCCATAGTGGCTTGTCTAAGCGACTGAAATGGTGGCGCTCGTTCGCCACCCGTATGGCTCTGTATAAGGCCCTTAGGAATTGCACAGCAACAGAAATAACATCACATCGTATATGAAGCATAACGTTGGATTAAAAATGCTTTTATTTTCCTTTATTTAATAAAATATATAAAGCGAATATATAGTATGGTTACGCCAGCGATGCTGTTTTTTATCAACTTTCTAATTCTTCCGAGTTAATTTGACAGATTAATTAATACTCAGGGAAGCGGAAGAATTTCTTTCTGTTCGCATGACATATAATCCCCACTGGGCTTCATTCCCCAGGCCACAACGGTAAAGGCATTGACAGTTAAAAAATATATATATATATTTTAATATATTTGAGCATATGTTTTATAAAAAAACACGTTAAGTCTGGATATCAAATATTAAACTGTTAAAAAAATTAAAAATGCAATATAATTATTTAAATATTAATTAATTTGCTGTAGAGGTTTTTTTTTTTTTTTTTTTTTTTTTTTTTTTTTTTTTTTTTTTTTAACCCTAGATTAAGAGTGAAAAATATTTCATAATAAAAAAAAAACAGTCGCTGATGAGAAAAAAATGTAGGGAAAAAGCGTTCTTCGAAATTGTTATGCTTTCATTACATTTTTACAGACATTTCGAAGGTGGAGAAATTTAGAACATCTTAAAAGATATTATACAGCTATTTGGATCAAAACCGTTATATCCGTTTTTAGGAAATTGCTGGAAAACGTAATTTTTTCAATGGTAGCCTATCTATGCGTATGCGCAAATTTACTGAAAACCTTAATGACAGGTTCAATGGCAAACGTGGACCATATACAAAACGTGGACGTCGTGGATCAATCCGGCCAAATCATAGGCACACATTTATTTCCAAACGACTTTTTGAATTCAGGTTATAATAAAACGTATAGAATTGAAAACAAATATATATATATATATATATAGGATACTATTTAATTGAAAGTAAAAAGAATATAGTATAAAATTAGAAAAATATCTCCACTCATAGTAAATTTTAAAAATTCTGAAATGCAATGATATTTTCTCTTCAATTTAAATGATTTGCTTAAAAATGCGTTTAAATCATTAAACATATATTTTTCTTTAGGTAGGATAGCTTTATTGGTTTGCAAACTCACGTAATATTACCTATATTAGCTTATATAAATTCAAATTAGGCTTCCCATGTAAAAAGCAAATGAAATCAGTCAAATTCAAAAAAACTTCACAGTGTACATATAGTTCAAGTAATGATACCTTAACGTATTTATATTGTAAACAGCGAAATATGCTTTAATACCGTTTTTAATTTTACAGCAAATGGACAAGAACCTAATTGAAAGTCCTTTTGTAACCTATTAATCTGTTTAATATTTATTATTATTATTATTATTATTTTACATAAACCAGTCATCTATATCAAGATTATATTTTCCTATTAATTTTAATATTTCAGATACATTTTGCTATCAAATTATGGTTAATTTTATACATTGCGCTCTTTGAACTTGAACACTTAAAAAAAGTATTAGCAAACATCATAGTGCGAGCACACCCTCAAACCATGTAAAATTAAATACATACTATAACGTACATAATTAAAATTTTGATGCAGAAAACATGACGTTTTAAGCAGGGTCGAAATCATGACGCAATCAATATTTGGACAGCAATTACAACTAGATTTTTTTTTTTTTTTTAATTCACGAATGAAGTTCAAAATATAACACATTAGTAGGAGAAATGTCTGACGATAAACGGTATCAAACAGCTGTTGCACTGCATTTCAAGGTACAACTAAGTTGAAATTGACTCAGTCAGAAGTCGATCCACTTTACCACTATTCTCAATTTTACCACGTTATTTACAAAACATCGGCATGAAATCGTATTTCCGATTATCTCTATTAATCACGATCCTTAAAAAAAAAAAACTTTAAATTAGTTCGGTAGGTCACAAATTATAATCATACTTTTTAAGAAGTGAAAAAGAGGGATGCGGTGAATTTTCTGAAATTTCAAGTTAGTCCGTTACCTTCAACTTGTTTCGTCGATAATGTGCCGTAAAATTTCATCGGAATAAAACTGTCAATTTCAAGTTCTGATCATACCTCTTAGAGGTGAAGAAAAGGGTGAGAGGAATTATATATTTAAAAAATTAGAAGTAATATTCTTTCTCTTCTTTTTTTAAAGATCAAGTGTGTAAAATGTCATCAAGATCTAAATAAAACTATAGCCCCTTGTAACAATATACTTGCACACACATAAAGAAGCTTTTCCTTTTATAGATTACATAAACATTTAAAATCACGCAATATCACACCTAATTGACATTAAAATCCCTCCATATCATACCTAAGCGAAGTTAAAATCATTCAATATCACACCTAGGCGATGCAAAGGGTATAGTGGTTAGAGTGCTAGCTTCTAGACCGCGAGGTTGCGGGTTCCGAGTCCCGTGTTAGGCATGGGTGTTTGTAAATGTATGTTGGCTTGTCTAATGACGAATGTTCGGCGCATTATAGCCCTCGTGTTGCTGACGGAGCCAGATAATCTGAAAACAACCAACCAACCTAAGCGATGCAGAGAAAGAACTATTAAAATGATTTCGGTGAAACATAACGCATTACATTTGCCAGCAAGATTTCATTAATTCTTTAAAAACCTTACTATCTCATTGAACTACTAATTTCATTCCCGGTGTTTCATTAAAAAATTTACTGTTATAAGAAATTAATAACAAATTGAAAGCATTTTTAAAGTGTTTATGTCATTATAATGCCATAGACTTATCAAAAATATCAATCATTTAAAAATACTGTTAATGAGTTCAAAAGTTTTTTCGCAATCTTACAATGGCAATAATTACTATTGTTGTTTTATGAATTGCACTGAAAACATATTCCAATAATAAAGCAGTTTGAAGCCGGGTTGAAAATGTTGAAAACAAGTGTTTGTGAACATTGCAAAAAACAGTACTTGTTGCAGCAAAAAATAATGTAGGCTATTTAAACTTTGCATAATATTACAAAAGAGAAACTTCTTTATTACATCATTATGTGTATTTTGTATTGACTTCGAGTACAGCAGCCTATTAAACAAGTCTGGTTCATCACATTAAAAAATCAATTGTATTTCCTTTCTGTGTTGGTATGTGATATACTGCAATTCGAAGGTATTTATATTCTTTGATTTTTAAGTTCCATTTACACTTCATAAAAGTTGTTTACTCCCGTAAATTTATAAGAAACACCGCGACAAAAGTTTTTGTTTATCATTTTGTCCAATAATCTGAAAATCATACCAAGACATGTGAATTTCTGAATAAATTAGATCTCTTATCAGTTAACATTCGATGCAAGTTTTGAATTATAATTAAATTAGGGAATGGGCAAAAGCAGTTAAATTTAGAAACTGTGAAATAAATAAGAAGTTATGCATTCATTGCTTCTGGATACAAATTGTTCGAAAATTTGACATCGGTAAGTAAATTTCAATTAAAATTATATTTTTGAATAATTCTCCTTTGGTACAATTATTCGAGTGGCATGACATAAAATGCCATGATGAACTCAAATTAAATTTTGATTGACGCTAATACCTTAGCTCTAATTTAATAAAGGGTTATTATAAATTAATAGTGTCAAAATATTTAATAATATTGAGTCGTTTGATGATGTGAATGTAAGTAGGGCGAAAATTCGCAAAGTGTAATTATGAAATTTATAACTTTTCATTTTCAGAATTTTTTTTCGTGTCACTTTACCTCTTTCTACATTTATAAAAACAACTCAAATTTAATATTTGTTTTAAAAGTACAAAAAGATCATAAAACACTGACCAATAGTAAACACGTCAATCTTTGGCAAAATACATTTTACAGAACTTTATTGGAAAATAAGAATGCAAATAATAAAAGTGTCCACCAAAGTAGATATGTAAAGTGTAAAAACAAAGTAAAAAACCTATATATATAATCGCTAAAATGTCTTAGTCCGTATCATTTTTGTGGAACTTACTTCAAAAAAAAAAAATGAACCAAACTATAAAAATCCTGTGTTTTTATAAATGACTTTTTTTTCCGAGATAAAAACCTTTATGCATTATTTCTCTCAATGATTTTAAAGTGGGATAAAAGTGTTTGAAATAAACAACTTATTCCGAAAAAAAAATCTTTTTAAAAAAATAATTTTTTTAAGTGTCTTCTTCCCAAACATTTTTTTTTTTTTTTTTTTTTTTAGTTTTTATACCGAATATTTCTTTTTATAAACATCTTAGAAAACCGCTGACAACAATCTAAAACACTTCCACTCAAATAATGTGGAACTTACTTCTGAAAAAAAAATGAACCAAATTATAAAAATCCTGTGTTTTTATAAAGGACTTTTTTTCCCAAGTCAAAAAACTTTATGTAATATTTCTCTCAATGATTTAAAATGGGATAAAAGCGTTTGAAATAAACAGCTTATTCCGAGAAAAAAATCTTTAAAAAAATAATAATTTTTTTAAAAAAATAATAATTTTTTTAAGTGTCTTCTTCCCAAACATTTTTTTTTTTTTTTTTTTTTTTTTTTTTTATCAGTTTTCATGCCAAATATTTATTTTTTATAAACATCTTAAAAACCACTGACAACAATCTAAAACGCTTCCACTCAAATAATAAAACATCGAGGAAAAAAAAAACTCACGCACCTTCTCCCAGTATTATCCACAAACAGAAGGCGCCAAGCGTCCCAAGCATACCGAAAAGTCGCTTGACGTCCGATTCGGCCAGTCTCGCTCCATGTAAGTCACAACTCTGAAAACTCTTCCGTCTCCCACTCGTCAGTAGTGCGAAAACGCGAGTTCTGAGCAACGCAAACGACGCGACTGCTGCTGCCATCTATCGGTAATCCCACACACCACAATCGATCGAAAGTCAATCCTCCTGTTTCGGTTGTTTGGTGGTGACCTCACCTAGTGTTTCGGGGTTCTGGGAGACAACTGAAAACATTCGATCACTTCTTCTCCCCCCCCCCCTCTCCCCTTTTCTTCGGTTTAGGGGAGAGGGGGGGGGGGGGGTAAAAAGTTGGAGAGTATTGAATGCTGTCTGATGCACGTGTGAGTTTCCACATTGGATTATTTTTTTATTTCCGTTTTCTTTTCTCTCCCCCTCCGTTGGACCTTTTCCCTCTCTTCCATATTTTCATTTGGCGGGAGTTCGAGATTGGACAGAAACGGAATAAGTTTTCTCTCCACCAGTTTCCATTTCAACCGTTTCGTTTTTCTTCTATTGTTTTCAAGACCTTTTTCCCGATGAGATGTCTATCAATTGTTACTCCCTCGCCTTTTTTTTTTTTTTTTTTTTTTTTTTTCAACTCACGTACAAAAAATTTATATTAGTTTTCTTCTGAATGTTTTCGTTCGGTACAAAAAAAAAAATACTTAAAACAAGATTTCACCACTGATTTCAACACAGTTTTTACTTTCTTCTATTTGACTCAAATATTTTTAAACGTTTCAACGGTAAGATAGAAATACATTAGAACCTCGATTAACCGTCCCTCCTTCATCCGGAACTCTCTGTTAACCGGCAATCATTTAGTCGACATCAAAAATCTCCCAAATGAGTAATAAATCATTTGTTCCTTTTTAAACCGTAATATTTTCCCTTGCTCTAAAGTTACATAGGTAATAGTGAGGCTTTTGACTGTTTTTCTAAAGAACTGACATGGTTTGAGCAACCTTCGGATGCAGATCAAACTGAACTATTGCCTTCAAAAAGACTCCGGGATAGAGCAGCGAAACAAAGATTTTCAAGATTATTGCAACAAAAACTCATTTCCAACAATTATGTCATAAAAAAAACATTAAAAGTCCTGTATTCAATGAAAGAAAAACATTTACTTTTTATTGTTTTTTACAACTCTCTTTTATCCGGAATTTTTGCTTAACCGACCTACCTTTGGTCCGAATTAGGTCGTTTAATCGAGTTTCTACTTAATAACAAAATTTAAATGAGGAAATCCTTTGTACAATCGCCGCCTGCAATAAATAACTTTTGGAAAAAATGAATTTAGTTTGAAAACTAGTCAAACCCCGTTAAGGCGAAGTCGATGGGGCTTTTTGAAATTGTTCACGTTAAGCGAATTTCATGTAAAACAAATAAATTAACGTTAAGTTTTAAATACGTAGAACTGCTTTTAAATCGCGTTAAACGGGATTTCATATGTTAGTCGATTTCGCGTTAACGGGTTTTGACTGTATAAGATTTTTAGAAATGGTAAAAAAAAAATATCTCTCTTTAAGTTCTTTTTACCACATAGAAACATTTTTTCAAATAATATATTTCATAAAAACAAAATTGTTAATATAAGTCCTTGCCAATTTTTATATTCATCAACATAGCACCGTTTCTGCTGTCAGCGTGTGCCCGGTGTTTGCATCTAATTTGAAATACTAAATACATTTCTATCTATTCTGAAAAAAAATGTGGCAAATTACGTTTCAAAATTTATTTATTAAAAATTATTGTGAATTTATTCAATCACATCCAAATATATTTTATTTATTCTGATTAAAACAATTTGTGTGTGTGTGTGTGTGTGTGTGTGTGTGTGTGTGTGTGTGTGTGTGTGTGTGTGTGTGTGTGTGTGTGTGTGTGTGTGTGTGTGTGTGTGTGTGTGTGTGTGTGTGTGTGTGTGTGTGTGTGTGTGTGTGTGTGTGTGTGTGTGTGTGTGTGTAAGCAGTTTTGGCAACAGGAAAGAGTTTCTTCAATTATCAGTTAAATTTTTATTTCAGAGCGATTGGTAATGACAAGTTGGTTTAGTAGTATTCCGTAAGAGGGATCATTTAGTGACAGTGACAGCCCCCAAATTTGATAGAATGCATTGTCATCTCTATGTAATCTACATGCCAAGTTTCAGGCCGATTGGATGATGGCAAGGGCCTCCGTAGATTCGGCCTCCGTCGACTTACACAACCACACACCATACACAAAGAATCGAAATTTAGTATGAAGATTTAAAAATTGATTGAAACTTAAAATTGTAAAAAAATAAATAAAAGTTGAAAGATACGGTTTTTTGAAATGTCCGAAATATCCAGCGAAATGACGAACGCATTATTATCCCGAAATCGTAGTAATTGCTTTGAATGAATATTCTTGCTGCGAAGACGAAGAAAAAATAAGCATTACTTCTATTTACCACTAAGCCCACACAATGCCTCTCCGGCGCATTGCCAAACATTAAATATTGACGGACACCAGATCACACTTTTGACCAAGTTCGGCATAATGGGACACCTAACATGCTATAGTTATCTTGAAAATTGACCAACAGGAAATGGTACTATACATGGTACATCTGGTACCACCAACGGTCGAAATTCTTCAAGATGAGTCAAACAACACGCAACATACCATATCTATCTTGAAAAATGACAAACCGGAATCGGTACCACCCACGGTACAACCGGTACCACCAACGATCATAATATTTCAAGAAAAGTCCAACGATACAAAACATGACATAGGTATCTTGAAAAATTAACAACAGACTGTGATACCACTGATGGTACATCCGGTAACACCAACTTACTTTTTCAAGACGAGTCCAACGACACTAAACATGCCATAGCTATCACGAAAAATAACAAACCGGAAATGGTACCACCGACGGTACAATCGGTACCACCAACGATCATAATATTTCAAGACGAGTTCAACGATACCCAACATGCCATAGGTATCTTGAAAAATGACCAACAGAATGTGATAAAACTGATGGTACATCCGCTAACACCAACTTACTTTTTCAAGACGAGTCCAACGACACTAACCATGCCATAGCTATCACGAAAAATAACAAACCGGAAATGGTACCATCGACGGTACACTCGGTACCACCAACATGTTCACCTCTTCTACAACATCCAACATGCCATAGCTATCTTGTTTCTTAACAGATCTGCAGAGAGTAGTTAGATTTACCTATTGCACACTGAAAAGTTTCAGCAATATGACTAGCGTAGTGTTATTTGGTCCTTGCACTAGGAAAAAGCAGTCAGTATGGAACTTGCACAGTGAAAAGTTTCAACAGTACGACCAGCGTAGTGCTACGCGCAAACGTGTTTATCCAACTTCCTCCAACGGGAACCGGCAGCGTCTGACGTTGATTGAAGCCTTTATAGCTACACCTTTGAAAACTGGTCACACTTTTGACAGAACGAAAACAATTAGAAGGTCGGAAATATCGATCAAAATAAATATTGATACTATATCGTTGCTTAGAAAAAAATATCGATATATCGATCACATGATTTTTTTTTTTTTTTTTTTTTTTTTAGTTTTTCAGGGCAAATTTCTACTTTTCATGAATTCATGCCAAAATTCTTTTAATAAATAAATTATAAAAATTGTTTTAATAAATAAATTATATTATCAATCAGATGAAATAAAATACATTTGGATGTCAATGCATAAATTCACATTTATTTTTAAAGAAGAAATTTTGAAAAGTAGTTTATCGCATATTTTGCTGATAGAGATGTTTTTAATACTTAAAATTAGATGCAAATTCCAGGCACACGCTGGCAATAGAAACGGAGATAATTAAATGACTACTAATAAATGATCTTATCTTTCTATTACATTAATGTTTTCTTCTTTGTTAGGATGCCATTTTAACTGTCTCTCAGCCAAGTCCAAACCTTAGTTTTGAAGTTTTTGAAAAGAGAATAAAGAAAATCGAAAAAACACATGGAACTACAACATGATCATCAACATACTAAAAATGTTTGAAAATATCTATGTATCGGTGACTTTTATCGATATTTTACACTATCGATATATTTTTAAAAATATTGATTAAAATATCGTCGTATCGATATATCGCTGACCTCTATAAACAATACCCTTGGGCTTAAGGTCCAGGGTAAGAATTTAATAATAGTGGAAAAAAAAAATTCTATTCTTTCAAATTTTATAAACAATTACTGTCTAAAATAGTTTTGCAAGATTTAAAATGGCAAACTACAAATTAATAAAAAAGCAACATAATTACTGTTTGAAAAACAATATTTTGCTTTACAAGAAACGCTTTAAGGCTTGATTTAACAAATTATAAAAAGAATGAAGCAAAATAAAAAAAAGTTTGTATAATTTTGATAAATAATTCAAAAAATCTTTGGTCTTTAATGAAATTCTACTGATACCTAGATCTTCCCTAAAGCTATTCCTTACTGAAGGTAAATGTCAGGTACTTAAGGAAAAGTGTAAAAGTACCCTCTCTTGTTCCCACTTTGTAATTTTTCTAATTACAAAATGAAGGGTTTAAATTGAAGTTGAAAGAAATGTTTCTACTTCATAAAAAAATCACTAGAAAAATTACAACTATAAAAATAGTAAAGCTAATAAATTTGCTATTATCAATAACAGATATATAGCTATAAAGATAGAAAAATCATTGCCAAGTGTAGATCGACAAACTTAAATGGATCGTCAATACTTCGAATTACCATACCTTATATACTTCATTCACTTAGCTATATTTTTATTTTAATATATAAAACATGTAATTTGATTTCGAAATACTAAATGGTAATTCATTAACTTTACCAATTCATATTTTGGAGTTGCAAAATATTTAGTGTACATGCTCACTCAACTTGTCCCTTCAACATAAGCGAAACCAGAGTCACGCCCTGATCATCGATTAGGCCACGGTTTTGGGCCCATGACTTTAGGGAGCTACCGAAATGAGCTGTAAACCCTTAACTTTTGTTTCACAAAAGCTATGAAAATCTTTTATAATCTGTATAAAATTATTTTCACGTAAAAATCATTTTTTTTTTATTCATCTTGAACAGTTTTTAGAATTCCAGAGTGTATTTTTTCATATAAACCAAACCATCATTTAACAGCGTAAAAAACAAGATTTCTTGAACGATAGGGAAAGGGGGGGGGGGTGTTAAATTGAAAGAAAGTCCTTGACGAATTTATTGTGAGATCAGCAAGTGTTGATGACTCTGATTGGTTGTTTTCAGATTATCTGGCGCCGTCAGCAACACGAGGGCTATAATGCGTCGAAACATTCGTCATTAGACAAGCCAACATACATTTACAAACACCCATGCCTAATACGGGACTCGGAACCCGCAACCTCGCGGTATAGAGGCTAGCACGCTAACAACTATACCGTTTGGTCGGCATTGACGACTCTGAAGTTGTAAATAATAGTGCAGATATTGCTGTCGCGGATATTACAGTGAAATACAATGCTATACCTAACAAAGTTTTTCCTCTTTTGATTTAAAAATTTGATTGTTTGCAATTTATTTGTGATAAAAAAAATAATAACTTTTAGGAAACAATATTAACATTAATTTATCAAACTTTTTCTCTATTTAATGTTAATTCAAAATGTTTATTCAAAGTACATGGCCAGCTGAATAAAATACTCTGATTGATATATCGCCAGTTATGTTATTTGTACTTTTAGCTTAGCTACAAAAAATAGTCCAACTGTGTCAATTAAACAAAGCCAAAGTACTTAATGCGATTCTGGCTGTCAATTTCTACCTGACATTTATTTCGTTTATCACTAGCCTTAGTGGCTGACACTGCTCGAATTTATTTCCATTGAAAGACAGCGATGGGTCAGGACTGATGTCCCAGCTGTCTGTTATTTATTGGTAAATGGGATATTGACACATTCTCATTTTCCTAAGTACTTCCGCCTTCATTCAAATACAAGTATTGTACACGAAGAAGTACGCCATCTGTTTACATTTACATGGAAATGGAATAGTTAAGCAATTCATTAGAAATGAAATTATTACTACTGAACATTTTCGCTTGTTTAGCTGGAAATTGTAGGTAAAGTTGGTGAATAAAATTTTCAATAGAGAAATAGAGTGTAAAGAGAAAGCGTAGTAAAGGTGTACAACATGTGTAAAACACATGCTCCACACATGGATGTGTAACACACATCATGTCCACCACATCCTGCCGACCAAACGGTATAGTGGTTAGCGTGCTAGCTTCTAGACCACCAGATTGCGGGTTCGAGTGTTTGTAAATGTATGTTGGCTTGTCCAATGACGAATGTTTCGGCTCATTATAGCCCTTGTGTTGCTGACGACGTCAGATAATCTGAAAACAACCAACCAATGTCCACGCATCGACAGCATGTTTAACACATGCTGTGAATGTTTTATGTTTGGGTTGGGATGTTTCTGAAAGTGTTTTAAATCAGTTTTTTTTTTTTTTTTTTCAATTGAACCTAAATATGTAATTTAGCCTAACATGTTTAGTTCTAAAAATGTATTGAGCCTAACATATTTGGGATCACTCTAAATACAAAACCTAAAATATGTATCCCAAAGTGTATATCAGAAATTTGTATGGATATCGGGAACATGATAGATAATAATTTTGAAATATATGGTCGCTTGCGCAATCCAGACTCACCAGATGGAGCTGCATGTCGGAGGAAAAGGTGGCCAGAATAAAGTGGAGCGTTCATTGGATGCATGTATAATCAATTGTACAATGCAGATAGCAACTTCGAACACCTTTTTTAATAGTTACCTTTGACTCCTATTTGTATAATAACTTGTTATTATTTGTGACCAGTTTTGAAACTTCTTGTCTCTATCTTTGTTTGGTTGCTTATGCGAAGTACTATTATGTGACTCTTGCTTGTTATCGTGTATTTGACTTGCATGCACTTTACCGAAATAATTTTTAAGTTGATACATTGAGGCATAAAGAATTAATCTCAGAAAATTGGTCAAAATGAGTTTGGTATTCATAGTTAGAATTTTTTTTTTTTTTTTTTTTTTTTTTTTTTTTTTTTTAATTTTGAATTGCAACATCAACCAAAATTATAATTACAATGTTTATAAATTAATTTAAAATCTTACTAATCATTTTGAATAAAAGCAAAGTAATTTTAATGTAATGAAACGCAATGTTAGCGACATCTTTTTTTTATCCAATTAAATTTTAGATTACCATTCTTTATAGCAAATTATATAATTATATTAAGTGAAAAAAATTGTTTTTACACAAAAAAATATAGCACATATCACACAATGGACAATTCCTGCATTTTTTAAAAACGATTGAAATTAATTTGTAATTTTGAAAAATGTCTTTGCTATTCAAAATATTCAGGAAAAAGTTCTTTAAAAAAAACAGTTATTTAAATATTAAGAAAAGAAAATGCGCTAAACTCCATCAAATGATGACCCCGTCAAAAACAACCAGCTATCGGCTGTGACGTCAAGACATCCTTCCGTCAATCAAGAGGCACGTGACATCATAGGACCGGTAATTCGCTAAGCTGTCAGACAAACCGGAGTTGTTTTGTTGGTAAGTTGTTTCGGATGAAGTGACGTCATGCGTCGTGTTCCCGCCAAAATCTGATAGGCAAATTTAAACTGTAAATTAAAAAAGATTAAAACCACGGAAAATTGAAATGTTTGTGTTTATGGCCTTTTCGAAACATTTATAATTAGATAAAAAAATATTTAAAAAATGCGGGAATTGTCCATTGCACTTTAGATGATAAATAATTTAACCCATAAAAACATAGTTTTTATTATAAATCCTTTATATGTATTTCCAATTTTTGTACTTGGCATTTGCATCTAATTTTAAATATTAAAAACATCTCTATCAACAAAATATGCAGTAAACTACTTTTCAAAATTTATTAATTCAAAATAAAAGGAAATGTATGCACTCGCATCAAAATATCTTTATTTACTTGCTTGCTTTACTTTGTTTGTTTGTTTGTTTGTCTGTCTGTCTGTCTATTTGTTTGTTTGTTTGTCTGTTTGCTCGTCTGTTTGTTTATCTGTTTGTCTGTCTATTTGTTTGTTTGTCTGTCTGTTTGTTTGTCTGTTTGCTTGTCTGTTTGTTTGTCTGTTTGTTTGTTTGCTTGTCTGTTTGTTTATATGTTTGTCTGTCTATTTGTTTGTTTGTCTGTCTATTTGTTTGTTTGTTAAAACAATTTTGGCAACTAGAAAGAGTTTATTTTAATGATCGGTTAAGTGCTATTTCAGCGCGATTGGATGACGGCAAGTTGGTTTATTAGTATTCCGTAAAAGGGACCATTTAGTGACAGTGACAGCCGTCAAAATTTGATAGAATGCATTGTCATCGACTTTGAATCTATCTGCCAAGTTTCAGCCCAATTGGATGACAGCAAGGGGGTGAATTAAGCTTCTCAGATTTACCAGCCATCGACATACCCAGCCAACCATCCACCCACATACAAAATCGAAGTTAATAAAAAGGATTTAAAAAATATGCTTTATTTTTTTCATAGAAAAATCCCTTTTTCCCTTCACGCGTATGTTTTACAAATGACTAACCCTCTAATAGTTTATTTAATTTTTAAAAAAACATAATTTTCTTAAATTTGGATGTCATTTTGCCACTAAGTCAATACAAGAAATATTGCTGTATAAAAACTATTCGTCCTCCGAGGAATCGTCCGAATGCAATCAACCCGAAGAACACGTCGTTTATCGGAAGAAGATTTCTCAGGGGGTATTTTATTAATATCCCCGTCTTACTTTCGACCAGATGGCCCATATACCTGTAATTTCACATTCCTATCACTTCTGTCCATTGATCATCGTACTTGTCCCTCTCCGTTGCGTAGGGGGGGGTCAATCAGTTGAGAACAAGGGCCAAGGAATGTTCGAAGTGACCCCTTTCTCATCGCTTTTCATAGCGTCGCAGAAGTTTGTAAATGAGTGGAAATCCAGGACAGGAAAACTGGGGGGGGGGGGGGGGAACATCGCACAACTTTCAATTACACTACATTATTGGTCATTGCATGAAAATGTAGGGTGTTATTCACCGCTTACGTATTTTCACTCATTTATATAAAAATTGCCAGTTTGGCGATATTTGTGGGAATAATTTTTTTACATGGACAAAAATAAAACTTGCCGTGATGGCGAAATTGGCGATATTATTTGATAGACATTACAGTGTAATTTCTTGAGCGTGTAACAGGAAAAAATTTAACTAACCCGCGACCACAAAATTTGAACATCGGCATCGTAGGTCAATTTGTTAGGGAGTTATGCTGACCACGTACACACAGACTGATATTTTTTCTAGACAACTTTTTTGAAATCAGGATGTTCCAAAGCGTGTAGAAGTACAAAAAAAAATCGAATTTTACTAAATGCTATATTTTCATTACCCTTTGTAAATATATGGGTAATTGAAAGTAAAAAGTCCATGATACATTTAAAAACTGAGGTGGAAGGGTGGAGCATCGTATAACGTTCAGTCAGAGGCGGTTCCATGGGGGGGGGCTAAGGGGGCTATAGCCCCCCCCCCCCCCATGAGGGTGAAACTTACACTGGATAAAATGGTTTTCATAACAACCCTGCCCCCTTTCATAACAACTCCCCACCTAAGATTTTAGATTTTTTTAATGTATTTCTAGATACAAATATTTAAGAAAAAGTTTAATTTCCGATCAGAAAATCTCATTTTTGCCCCCCCCCCCCCCTAGAATTATATGAAATGACGCGTCTGCCTTTCTCCCCCCAATTCTCCGTAAAAGGTAAAAGAATGTCGTAGTTTTCGACGTTTGGTCCAAGTGCCCTGTTAATAGGTAACCAAAGTACCCATAGACTAAGAATAAATTAACTAGACCAAGTCTGTATGGCAAAACCTAATAATACGAACAGCGCGGTCACGTGACGACAGCCTTCAAAACGGAACTGGAGAAAAATTCTTTCATTTACTTCAAGGTTAAACAATTGAAAGCTGAAGATTATTTTCTTGAATGCCGAAAAAATGCCAGAATACTATACTGGATTTGGATGCAAAATTGATTTTGAAATAGGGGATTCAATAACCTTTCACAGTCATGTCATTTTTTAAAAATTATCTTAATAATTTTATTTTTTTAAGACTTATAAAAGGTTAGTTTGTATTTTGCTTTCTGACATAGCTGCCTTTAATTGGTAATAATGGTCTTTATCATTTACTTACTTCTGAAAATTGTAATTGATAATGAAATGAAAATGAAAGTCTAGACTAATGTTTTATAATATTTTGAAAAGGGTAGAAATGGTTTTTAAAAGGCATTGGAATTAGTCACGTCACGTGTTCCGTCTTGGTAACACCCTCTCTTAATAACAGATATTGGAGCGTCCTGTCTATTTTATTATTCGTTTATGAAAGTACCAAACGAACACGAACAGGTTTTAAAACTAGTTCAGAAGACATTCCAGAACATCCTTGTTCTTCCTATTGTATTGTGTGTCTTTGACTCGTACCAGCCTGGAATTTTTACTGGTCTCCCTATACCAGTTTATAGTTGTGCATAGTACGCTATCAAAATGAAGCGACATTTAACCGATTATTTCGGGAAAAAAGAGAGCAGCGCTAAAAGCCATTGTAAAGAGCTAGATGTTGGAAATTTGGAATCGAAGTCAGAAAGTGCGATAAAAGCCTATGATCCTGGCAAGATAAATCTTCCGGTAAGCTTTACACATAAATATTTATTTTTATGTGTCGTTCAGTTCCAAAGCCAGACAACTGCAGTTTTTCGAAAAATGCATTTTTGAATTTTTTTGCAAGTAACTTAATTGTACATGCAAGTAATTTAATATATAGGATAATAAAAACAAAAACGATATCTATTATACTCTGTTACAAAAAAAATAAAAAATTACGTATATACTCGTAGTGATTATCAAATTAATCAATTTCTATATTTATATATAGGATACATATGAAAAATCACATGATCCCTGTGATATAGGAAGAGCCGTGAAAGAAGTTTTAACAGATGATGAGAAACTAAAATTACTAAAAAATACTTGGATACCTCCAACAACATTTCCTTTTCCAGAACTAGTAGAAGGGAAACAGAAACGGAAATTTAATCATGATTGGCTAAAAAAATACAAGTGGCTAGCATATAGCCAAATGCTAGGCGGTGGACTTTGCACCCAATGCGTTCTCTTTGCTCCTTCAGGTGCTGGTATCGGATCTCAGGTAAAATATTTGATTTTCTTTTCTTATGCATTTCATTGTAACTTGTGTGATATTTTCATTTGTATGAAATGTTTAATGTTTTAACGATTATATCAACAACCAACTGATTGGTCGTTATCGTCGAATATTGTTCCTTATATATTAAAAAAAAATTGGGTACAATTAAAAATAAATGATTTAAGATTAATTTAAGAATAAAAATTTCAAATGCATTTCTGACTTTAATATTTCAAAACTTTAATAATTGTTTTTTTAATACTTTAAAAAGTTATAGCCTAAATTCGCCCAATTTATATTGAAATTATTAAAATTTTGACTCCATATTTTATTTTATTACTCTTGAAGTTGTCAATAAAAATTAACGAAATTGTAAGTGACCCGTAAATAATGTACAAAATTTATGGAACATTTTGTGTAATACTATTTTGAAAGTGTAAAGGTACTGTGTAACAGCAAAACTGGCCAGCTCCACAATTTTGCGAAACGCGTTCTTTGCAATTTTTGCGGAAGGCTTACCTATATTGTCGGCATTTTGAGAAATAAAGTTAATACTAATGCGAAACAAATCAATTTAAACTTTCAACTTTTAAATCTTTATTAAAATCATTTTTTTATACTACTAAACCGGGTGCTTTACTTTAACGACCGAAATGTTCAATTAGTTAGAAAAACTATGTATCCTAAAATATGTATAAATATAAATTTAACAAGCGTGTACATTTTTTAGGCTCTCAAAACACTGGTAAAAGAACCGTTAGCCAAATATAAAAAAGCCACCGAAGATCTACGTAAGCATGAAAATACTAAGTACCACAAATTCTCCATGGAAAAAGCAGTAGAATTTACAAAAGTAATGGAATCAAGCAAGAAAAGCATTGACGTTGTTTTAGATTCCGAAACATCGGCCATTATTGAGGATAATCGAAAACGATTGAGGCCTATAGTAAAAACTATAGTATTTTGTGCTAGGAACAGAGGCTTAGAACTAGGCTTAAGAGGACATCGTGATCACGGTTTGATTTCACAATTAAAAGAAGAAAGTAATGAGGATCTTCTGGTTGGAAAGCATGGAGTTTTCCAAAGCCTTTTGGCTTTTCGTGTGGATGCTGGGGACGAAGACCTCAAGCGACATTTCGCAATTTGCAGGCGTAACAGTGCAATGATTAGCAACACAGCCCAAAATGAAATTATAGACTGTATCGGAGAAACTTTTCGTTCTTCAATATCAGAAGATGTTAAAGGATCAAAATTTTTCAGTATAATGTGCGATGAAACAACAGATGTCAGCACCAAGGAACAGATGACATTTTGTGTTAGGTACATAGATACCCAATCTTTCGTTACCAAAGAAGAATTTGTTGGTTTTACAGAAATGACAGAGACAACTGGTGTTGCTATAAAAGAAGCAATCGATAAAGAGTTGGATGCCTTGGGCTTAACAAAAGAACACCTTTGCGGCCAAGGGTATGATGGGGGTTCTAACATGGCTGGAAAGTTTAAAGGAGTGCAAGCCCTGATATCAAACGAGCAACCCATGGCTATTTACAGTCACTGTTTCAGCCACTCCTTGAATTTGGTTATTTCAAAATCGTGTGACATTCCTGCCATACGAAACATGTTAGGAACCGTAGGAGCGGTAACAACTTTTCTTTCTGCTTCTGCTCTACGAAAAAATGCTCTAGAGGAAGTAATTAATCAACTTCCAGAAATAAAGAAGAAAAGTTTAAAGGTGATGTGCCCCACTAGATGGGTAGAGCGACACGATAGCTTAATTAGATTTAGAGTTATTTCTCCCTATTGTAACACTGCTTGATCAGCTTTCAACTTCACCAGATACCAACTCGGAAACATCAAGCAAAGCTTCTATGCTCAGTTCGGCTATTCAAAAAGGAGAATTCATCATAGCCTTGGAAACAACGGCATATTGCATGGCAATAACTCTAAGGCTAAGTGAGCAACTACAAAATCCACAATTAGATTTTGGAAATGCCCTGCAAAATATAAACTGCATATTAGAGGTTTTCAGAAATCTACGAAGAACTGTGGATGTCGAATTCGGTAGTATTTTCGAAGACGCTTTGCAAAAAGCAAGCGAAATCGAATGCGAAATACGCATACCAAGAAAATGCTTTCGACAGACTCATCGAGAAAATACTGATGCTTCAAATCCCGAGGAGTATTACAGACGAATGGTTTTTTTACCGTTGGTAGACCATTTGATTCAAGAACTGGAATCGAGATTTTCCCAACGATTGGTGGATATATTACCTTTAGAAGGCCTTGTTCCAAAAAATATTTTGAAGTACGAAGAAGAAGAAATCCTCAAGGCTGCAAAAAATTACCAGCAGTACCTAGATGGCTCTGAGCTTATACTAAAGTCAGAAATAAAGCTATGGAAAAACAAATGGGATAGTGAGATTGAGCCGCCTTATACAGCAGTTGAGGCCCTGAAGAAGTGCGATCAACAATTTTTCCCCAACATTTTTATTCTTCTACAGATATTTGGAACAATCCCCGTTACAACAAGCACACCCGAAAGGAGCTTCTCCACATTACGACGGATTAAAACATATTTAAGAAGCACCATAGGCCAGGCAAGATTAAACGGACTAGCACTGGCAAATATTCAAAAGGATAGAAAAATCTCCATAGAAGACGTCATTAACATCTTCAGTCGCAAAAAAGCAAGACGAATGAAAATTGCAAATTGGAATGTCTAAAATCACAGACACAGACTCTACAAAATTTGATGTTTTGTTTTTGTATTAATGTATCGAGAAAAACAACTCAATTTTAACTAAGGTCATCCACCTAGACTATTGCTTTAAAAAAAAACACCATTTTGAATAATTAATTAAAATAATTATTTGCACTTAATTACTCAAATATAATTAAAGTTAATTAAATAATTGCCACACTGTATATTAATGTACTATTTCTTGATTGCGATAAAATCTAATTGACCACAACAGTAGCTCTAATTAATTTTGCTTTCTCATTACGGAACATTTTTGCATGCTGTAGCCCCTCCCTTGTGATTTGCCTAGAACCGCCACTGCGTTCAGTTATACTTAATACTGCTTACTGCATTTATATTTACCATGGATTGTTGTAATTTACCGTTTTTGTTTTCATAGTTTAATTAGTTTGAAAAAAAATTGCCGTTTGGGGGATATTATTGGCGATAATTACTTTGGCAAAAAAAATAAATCGAAAATTACAAAATTGACGATATGTTTCTTAATAAATACTACATTATCATTTTTTATAAATGAAATAGAAAAGAAACAGTCGTATATGGGCGATGCTCAATGAAAGATAACACTCTTTCATTTTTCAACATTTTCGATAAATTTTCAACATCATGATATATACTTTTTACATTAAAAGAAAATGGTAGCTATATTTTAATAATAACGAATTGCATTCTTAAATGTTACTTTTATTCACAGGTGTTTCCATTATTCTGATAACCACTTGTACATTAACGTAGTATTCAGATTCATTAAGTATAGTTGCTGTTGAACAGACTTAAATCCGTTCAAAACAAATCTGCATCGAACATATCATGGAACATGTCAAGTTTTGTTTCATAGCCAATTATTTTGTTTTGAATCTGGTTGTATCTTATTCTGGAAAACATACTTTTTGCTCATTATATGGACAATTAAGCTGTAGTAATTAGACGTATGTAAATATGAACAGCAAGCAGCAATGCAAAATTATAACAAATACACCATATCCCGGACCATATATCCGGACAAATACACCATGGTGGCCTTGGCCAAGACATATTACCTTGTCCTTACTTGTGCGTGTAACAGAAAAAAAAATCAATCATTAATGGGCAAGGAAAGTGAACTCTGTGTTGAAGGCATTTGTTTTTCAACTTTTTAAGTTATTAAGCATTTTTACGGGAATTTCTGAGGTGGGGATGCTTAGAACACTTTAAGAGGAATTACCACAGCTATTTTGATCAAAATCGTTAGAGCCGTTTTTTAGCAATTCTTGAAAAACATAATTTTTTCAACTCAGCTACCTTATGCGCATGCGCGATTTCGACGAAAACCTTAATGGTAGGTCCCATGACCACCACCAACCCGCACACCAAATTTAAACATCGTAGGTCAATTTGTCCGGGAGTTATGCTGACCACAGACGCACTCACATAAATTTTTTCTGCATCACTTTTTGGAAATCAGGATGTTCCAAAACGTGGAAAAATGCAAAAAAAAAAAAAACTTTTTTTTTTTTTAATCTACCGAATACTATTCTTTCATTACTCTATGTATACATATGGGTAACTGAAAGTAAAAACTGCCTATTAAAACAAATTAGTGAATAGTATTAGGGATAGAAGTTATTACTTTAGCAAATTGTAACATAATATTCCAAAAACCTCATTTTCTTTAACAAGCACCGAATGAAAAAGAAAATATTTTTAAAAAATTTCAGGATTTTTCACATTTTATGTCTTCATATTTATAAAATCAAAACCCAAATTTTCTTCAAAATGTTCTGAATTAAGTTTGGCTTGCTTATGTTCTTTAAGAAGGGTATCTTCTGTTTGAAAATGGCGTTAATCATCCATTTCAAGAACCAACTTAGTTTTTTGGTCGAGAATTTGTTTAAATGAAACTTTTCCCCATTACTCTTGGAACAAACCAGGGTAATAGCTGTGTCGTCAGATATAGCAAATGACTTCTGACGCTACATGTATAATTCCCGTTTATTTTGTCATCCAATTCCTATTAAGTGTAAAAACTGCAAACTTATCGGCATAAGCAAAAGCTCTATTAAATCAAAACTATAATTAAGGTAATAGATTATTTTGCATTTTTTTAATTAATTTGTATTTAATTCTGTCTTTGTCAGTCGCAGTAGTAAAATAATTAAGAGAAAGTTATGGTAATATCGAGAGAGAACATGATTTTGTTCTTGACTTATAGACTTTAATTTTCTGCCACATTATCTAACTTAGTATTGCTTTAAAAGATGTGAATTTCTTTTATCAGGTTTAACAACAATAATAAAAGATCATTCAAAAGAATTTGAAAGAATATTAACTAGTGCATTGTTATTATTATTATTATTAATGGTAGTCTTTATAAACTAGCTATAAAACTTTTTTAAGTGTACAGCTAAACCACCTAGTTATTTTTCTTTCATATTAGAAGTTTTATTAATAATATTTTTAATTAATGAGTTTGTTTTGTAATTGCGTTATTCCACAATGTTGTTAAGCCGGATGTACACGCTACCAGTCGGGTTCCAGTTTAGATCGCCAGTTCAGAGACGTCAGCCAAGCGACTGCTGCGCCATCTGTCGGTGATCACTGGTCGGTAGAAAATGTTTGGTTTGCTGGAACCAGTTGCCAAGTGACGTCACAGACTGGCGATCTATACAGGAACCCTGGCTGGTAGCGTGTAAATCCGGCTTTACTCCTGGTAAAAAAAAATCATATGTTTTAAGGCAAAACTTCGACAGATATTGTTTCCAAAATATAAAGCATAGATCTAGGAAACATGATTCGGCTGATGATTCCTCTGAAATATTTCTCAAGAATACCTTATGTAAGAATAATCACGTTTTTAGAAATGTATCTCAAACTATCTTCAGCAATTACTTGTTAATGTGATTTTGAAAGTAATGACTTGCGATGTAACCTTCAAATGTCTGTAAACAAAAGCTGAGTTAGTTATTCAACAAAACTTGACTTAAAATAACCATTCAGAAAATAATGTTTCACAGAAACATAAAATTTCGACAATTAGATGATGGAAGCGTATTCAGAAGTGTCTCACCCATATAGAAGAACTTCCCCGTCACCCTCTACCATTTATTCAACAAATAGGACATCACTAGGAAACCACCCTCTCTCTAGCTCTAGAATGCTCTGAAATTGAATTAAAGCAACTATAGTATATAGCCAGAATACTTTTAGAATCAGTAACTGAAAAGGTGGGACGTAAGTTGTCCCTTCGTTTTGGAAATTTTAATACTTTTGATTCCTAACGTTGTTAAAGTTTTGTAGTTTTCCAGTTCTCCTACTTTCGGTAATATTTGGCACCCAATCTCCGTCAATGGAAGGAACAAATATTCAGAAACAATCAGGCACCTAGCAAAAGGATTTTCAGAGTCAATCAAAGGAAATGTTTGAGTCAATCAATTAAAATATTGGAAAACGCCATGCCAGAATAAGGTTTCAAAGTCATATACTTGTCGAAAATCGAATATTATCAAAACTGTATATAAGTTTATTTTTCATTTCGTCATATTGTTATACACTGCTTAGAACAATTTCCCAACTTTTTTCATTTTGGATAAACCCTGAAATGACCTAGTAGCCCTTTCAAAATATTAGAATCCTAATTTCATTAGATGTTTTTTTTTTTTTTTTTTTTTTTTTTTTCTTTCTTTAACCTTCTGAGGGTCACGGGCGTATATATCCGTCATTTGATCCCCAGTTTTTCCAGCAATACACAACCTTTTTAAATTTATAAATAAAATGTAAAATAAAATATTTTTTTAATCTTTTTATTAGGATGATAGTTTAAAACCTACTTAAAACAAAACAAATAAAAAATAATTTAAAAAAATTATATATCTGGAGCAGAAATAAAATTTAAAAATTATTGCAGGGAAAACAACTGTATAATTTCGCCCATTCCCTTGACGCTCAGAGGGTTAAATGAGTTTGGTATCTTTTGCTGATTACTTACATTTGACAATGCTTATATTCCCTCTTTAAAATATTCAATATCGATTTTTTCAATGACTGTCTGTGTTCAGCGATCTATTTTTTTTTATGTGTGTTATATTAAGAAATATTACTTTAAAAATTGTGTCAATTAAATAGCTAGGATTGTTGTCGTTTTCATTTAATAATTATTAAAAAGAAACCAGCGCTTTGGCCCAAAACAAAAGCATTCCTATTGTTATTTTTCATTAGGGCCATTATCAAAAAAATAAGTTTTGTTAAAATATTTTTGGAAAGTTCCGAAAATGTTTCAATAGCTCTACTGAAAATAAAAATGGCTTCTTTTTAAAGCAGTGTTTCATATAATTATAGCGCTAATGTTCTTCGCGTTCCAAAATATTAACGACAAAATAGAAAATAAAAATTGATATATTTTTGTTGAGATGTGTTTCGTTTTTATTAAAATAATTAAATTTGTTTTGTGAAAATTGCAAACAGTGCTGTGAAAGATTACTTTCAATATAATAAAAGTTATCTTTCGAATTTTTTTAAAGTATATTCTATAAATAAATTAATAGAGTTTGCAATGTTTATCAGTTTTTTAAATAAGAGATTTAGACTTTGAATTAGAGTTCTAGTTGAAGAATAAGAACCAGAATTTTTTAAAAAGATTTTACAAAAAGAAATTATTTCGTTTCATTCAGAAATTATTTCCACGATCATTCATGAATGAAAATTCTTTAATCTTATAACTCAAACGCAAAGTTTCTTTTCGATATTCACAAAACGATATCAGAAAGACAATAGATAAAAAAAAAAAAAAAAACTTATTTAAACTCACTTATATCGGTGTTCCATGTTTCAAATTGGTTCAATGATAAGTTTTAGTTTTAACTTAAACCTCGAGAGTTGTGTTGGTGTGTTGCTATGGGTATATATATTACTACAGGGTCTATTGGTCTATTGGACGCAGCGAGCGTTCCCGCGAGTTAAGAAGTAATAAGAAAACACATGTATAAACTTATCACGTAAACTATCTCCGTTTGGTGAAGTTTTTTTTTCTTTTTTTTTTTCTTTTTTTTTTTCTAAGAAATGCTCGTTTCTCTCCCACCCACACATCCCGACTCATTCAGCTATAAAGGGTACATGGTACCCAAAAAATGACGAAAATGTAAATTTTCAATTTTTATCCCATAATGTGGAGAATATCTTTCTGAATAGATGTGCAGAAATGCATACTTGTACCTTTGATAGATAAAAAGTTATATTATATTTTCTAAACCATCTCACACTATCAAGGCTGAAAAAGAAATCTATATAACACTGTTTTTCTCAGGTATATCGATATCATTATTTTTCAGTTTGAGTGTTATTTAAATCCCTAAGGCTTTTTTCTAAATTAAAATAGGATTAGGAAATTTTGATAGCGTATTTATATACATCAGATAAACAAAAGTTGGTATGGGTAAGGTATGCTACGTTTTTTTTTTTTTTTTTTAAATAAAACTTGAAAAAATAAACATCGTTTTCTGCTGTTTTTAGTGTAAAAACGTATAAAAGTATAAAACCTTTTCCATAGCTTGTATCGTCAAATCCATACTAACTATTATTAACAATTATAATTCGAATATATTGCAAAAATTTCATTGAAATATACTTAAAATTGAGGAAAGAGTAGCATTTCAATTTTTTTTTTCTTTTAATAAAAAAATAAAAATTGAATTAATCAAGAATTATTTATTCAAAATATTTGTGTAGGTTAAATTATGTTTACTTACCATCAACACAGTGTAAAATTACTATAATTTTAGTGGATACTGAAAATAATTGTTTGGGTACCATGCCCCCTAAAGTCGCAACATTTGTAAGGACTACATTTGGCATCACGCCTTATATATTTAGCGCTTCCGTGCCAATGGCCAGGGGCGTAGCCAAGATTTTTTTTCGGGTTGGTGGCGGCACAAGGACTCACCTTTAAGATTTTCGTCAAAATCACGCAGGAGCATAAGGTAGCTGCCACTGAAAAAATCATTTTTCATTGATTGCTAAAAAACGGCTCTAACGATTTTGATCAAAATCGCTGTGGTGATGCCTCTTAAGATGTTTTAAACATCCCCACCTCCGAAATTTCCGTAAAAATGCTTTAACGGCGTAAAAAGTTGAATAACGAATGCTTTCAACACAGAGTTCTCATCTTATCTTAAACATAGCTCTTCAACGATACTTTTTTCTCCTCTTCTCAGTTTCACGTATAAGAAAAAATAATATATTGTTACGAATTTTTCCACTGAGGCAATGATGGCACAGTTTTCACGGTATAAAAATATTTATTCTCTCTTCAGAAAACTCATAAAATTTATTCACTGGCAACAGTTTAATTACTCTCAAGCTTCAACACAAGCTTCAACAAAAATAACTTCGAATTCAGCGATTATACAAGCTCACTCCAATAGGTAAACAAAGCGATCAGCTTTCAACGAAGTCCGAAAAGTCAATCTGAAAACTTTCCCGATCTACAGTCTTATTTATACTTGGCGCGAGAGAACAATCGAGAAATTTCCAGCCAATTCGTCGGAAAAGAAACGTCTCGAAACTTCTCGATTGCTTTAGGTGTTGCCACCTTTTTCTAACCTGTATAATCGCTGTTAAAAAAATAACATAAGATAAAAATTATAATAGAATATTACAATATATACCATATATACATTATAATAGAATATTACAATATATAATAGAAAAATTACAATAGAATTTTAAATTAATACGTCACTATTTACACTATATACAGACAATTTGTGCAACAATATGAATTATCAAAAGTATATCGACTAAAACAATATTTTGACGAGTGTTTTTTTTTTTTTGAAGATTTATATAAGAATTACAGCAAGAAATATCGCCAAACTGCTCAATTTTTTCTAAGTGACAGATGAAAATATAAAAATGATAAATGACACAAATGCACATCAGTAATTTAGCGTAATTAAATGTGGTGTGCGATGTTCCACACCGCTAATTTTTGTTTGGTATTAAAACGTTATTTTCTTACGACGTTTGCTTTGTAAAGTCACACAATCAATTCCTTTAAACAGGTAAAGATAAAACACCCGCCGTGATTTAGTTACGGATTGTGAAAATTCGAAAATGTTTTTTAGGACTTTTTGTTTTTTGGCGTCGTCGAAAGTATTGCCCCACTCCTGACGAACTGACAGAAAATATAGCAATCGTTTGAATGTTAATTAGTACTATTAGTAAACATTTGCAATAGTACTTTTACATTTTAATTATAAAATTTTCGCAAATGAGAAAAACTTTCGAAAATGAGAAATTTACTCAAACTACTGTTAACTTGCTAAAAATTATTTGAAATAGTATGTTAAAACTCGTATGCATGTATGATTCAGCAGTTGATAAGAATCCAGATAACACCTACATGCAAGGCTTAAGTTTCATAAAAAAAACCTAAATATTATGTATCCAAATAAATTACTTATTTAAATTACACTGTAGATCAAAACAAGAATTTTAAAATATTCTTTTTAGTTTTAAATATTGTGTTTTTATGGGGTGGCGCTATCGATCGTAAACAATACGAATGTTTGTTGTGTTTCCTCTACTCCGCGTGCAGAATTTTATAACCACCAACGAGATTAATTTGATCTGATAATTTCTGTCTTCAGATTGAAATTGATAGTTATTTTTTTGCTAATTAAGTGTACTTTCCACTTCAGAAGTGAAAATGGGTTGTGAGGAAGATGTTTTCAAAATTGCAAAGAAGCTGGATAAGATGGTTGCAAATGGCGTTCAGGTTTGTAAAGATACCTTTTCGATAACAGTTCCATCTCCCTAAATATGTTGTATTGTTTAAATAAAAGGAATGCATTGCTTATTTCTGTTTTATGGCGTAAAAAATGAAGCTCAGTTTCTATATTTGAAACTAATAGATTTTGCACATCTCCGATTCGTTTGTGTACTGTCATGCACTTACTTCTATATAGAATAAACTCGTAAATGCTCGCGTAGTGATATAGTAATTACTAAATTTGTTTATGCAAATTTGATTTTAAAATGTAGCTGTATTTAACTCATATTTTTTTTCATACATCTGTATCATTCTCAGTGTTCCATGAGCCGGTAATACCTAGCATATTAAGTACATGGAATTTTATTTGCCCCTCCTGACTGTATTACATGCACGGAGAACCGTAAAATCAGGTTTTTTAATCATTTCCCATTTCAATACATAGTATGTGGGTAAATTTTTCCTTAAATTCCTTATCTACGGTTTTGCTTGACGCGATTTCTGAAAATTGGCGCCAAAGCCAAAGTGACGTGTTCCTTTTGCTGCTAAGTCATAACCTGAACTTCGATTTAACAATAAGGATTGTTAAAAAAAATCTTATAATCATTGTTTGCCAATTGGATTAAATTTCCAAGTATGGTATGGATTCTGCGCCAAGGTTGATTTTCACCAACAAATGGCAACCACCATTGAACTGCCCTGTTTTATGCAGACAATTCTCGGTGGAAAATTTAACCGCATATTTTTAAGTTTTGTTGCAATTGTCGCTGACAAATCAATAAAATGTATACTATTTTTATTTGTTCCAGTTTTGGTTGCTTGGATTAAAGTTCTAGTTGGAGAACTAAAATCCAACATTTTAGAAGTTTTACAATAAGAAATTATTATGTATATAGCAAGTTGTCTCAAATTCTTATTGAATGGAATATGTAAATGTTCTCTTTGAATTAAATACCAAATTTTTTTAGTTTAGCCAAAGGTGCAGTTATATGACATTTCAAAAGTTTGTTGCAATTCTAAATTTATTAATATTCCAAAATTTCCTTGATAAAAAGTATACCTGAGACTATTAATTAACCCATATGTTCCTGGCCTGCTCTAAAAATGAAAGATTAGTGTGATGAGGAATTTTTAGTTATTAATCGTTAATTTACTATAGTCTAAGCATTGCCTATTTTTATGTATGAGAGTCGTTGCATAGATGGTTGATTCATAGTCTGCTCTTGTTTAAAGTTAATAGTCCGCATTTCTCTGTTTCATTTTGTAATAAAACTTGCACCTCCAATGCGGATTCCGCTTCATAAGTTATTTACATTAAAAAAGTGTCAAATTATGACAACTATAGGTATTTCACTTGCTATTAAAATGACAGTCCTACTACCATTTGTTGGTATTAAAATGAATAGGTGCATAATTCAGTCTTAAGTCAAATTACGACTTAATTTCTTACTTCACTGAAGCAGGTGGGAAATTAATTGGGTATGATTGTTTTAATGAGCAAGGGTGATTGTTAAGAAATAGTGTTTATAACTCTAAGTATATTAGTAAGAATAGTAAACACAGTTTTGCTCTATCCATTAGCACCAAGAAAAGTTACAAAGGTCCTCGTAGTAAATCTGTACCAGTTTCATTAAAACAGCTTGTGTACTTTTTATTAGTAAATTATTGCAGACAATGTTTTCTTCTAAAATCTTCATAAAATAAAAATCCTGAAAAAGTTCTCAAACTGTTTACTCATGTACAAAATTAAAATATTTTTTTTTTAGTTGCTGCAAAATAAATTTAGTCTTATTAAAAAGTAAAACTTTTTGGTTTCTTAAGTTTAAGAGGTGTTAGGTAATAAATTATTAAACTAAAATCTTTTATTTTATTTCTCAATGTTTTAAAACTATATGATTTATTATGTATGGTTTTACCTGTGAATTCAGGCATGTTTTTTTGCTTTCAATTAGAAATTAGAAAACATATCCAATCAAAATACAAATTTGTTTTTTGAACTTTCATCTTAAAAGAGAAAAAGCAATTAAGTCATTTTGTTCCCAATTTTTATTGTAAGAACAATTTTCTTTGTTGTAAAAGAAGTTTTGTTATGTAAAAAGTTGTTTTATAACTATTTATTAGGTCTGCTATTTAGGCATATTGTTGAGTACTTAACTATTATCCTGTCAGTTTTTTGCCATCTTTTTGTTATCTTCTTGACTGAGCGTTTTGATCGACTAAGAAAATTCGCTTGGCGGACATTTTGTCTTGCCGATACGAATTATACAGCTTTCCTTTAAAATTATGTATTAACATGTTGCATTTTGTTTTGTTTTTATTTTAATATTTTCTTTAGGAGCAGGCCTTAGACTTATTGAAAGCTCTTCGAGATTTGCCAATAACTTTGGATATCCTGCAGGTGAGAAAAGAAAATTTATCTTTACTTTAGCTTATCAAATTTATTTTTTATAGTACTTATGCATAATAAATATTAGTATTTTCCAAACTATTGTATATGCTAGTGAGTAATCCTATACAAAGAAATTGTAGTGATTATTTTAAGTGATAATGTTATGTTGCAGTGAGTAATGCAAAAATAACATTTTTAAATAACTTTACCTTTTCTCTTCCTTTTTTTTAAATTCCTGTTTCATAGAAGATTTAAAAAATAAAATTTTAAGTTATCGTAGAGTTTAATTAAATATTTTTTTACTCTGTCAATTTGTGCAACTTATAAAGTTTTGTACGTTCATTGCCCGAGTTTGGGATTCATGAATTTCTGGTGCAACATTTATGTATTTATTTTTAGAAAACACGAATTGGAATGACTGTCAACTCCCTTCGCAAGTCTTCCAGTGACGATGAAGTTATTACTTTGGCAAAGAGTCTAATTAAATCTTGGAAGAAGCTATTGCCAGGTATTTGATTATAATCATTTATAATGGGAATTTTATGAAGGAGCCAAAATAAAATTCGACATTTTTAATGTTTGAAAATTGCCCTTTAAAAAAGTCTGGTAACGTGCACTAAACAACTTGATCGGAAATATTTTTTCAACATGTATTGAAAACAGTTTTAAATGTCGAAAGATCTGGGAGTACTGATTTCTGAGGTACTACTATTACATAAATGTCTGTAAGATGTGCAAGAAATTGGTTTCACTTACAGCAACATCAGCATCCTACTTCTTGGGTATTTTATATACTTGGATGGAAGAAGAATTTTCGAGAAGCATTTTTTTTTTTTTTTTTAAATTTTTTTTATAAATTTTATTTGATTGAATATTTAAATATAGTGAAGACAAATATTTTGACTCATTTACCCCCATCCAGAAACCCTTTTTTTACCCCAGAAACTCCAAGTTCCAAAACCGACGGCAATGGAAACGGAAAAGATTCAAAGGGTGAGAACTCCAACGGCAGCACTGCTTCCACTAAGTCTCAGAAGAACGAGAGTTCCACCGACTCTTCCTCCAAAGCACAGTCGGGATCAAAGCCAAGCCAGCCAAAGCAGACCTCCTTCCCAGCAGACACTTCCAACTCGGTCAGACTGAAGTGCCGAGAGATGCTGGCCGCTGCTCTCAAAACTGAAGGTGAGTTGAAAGAATAGATAATCAATTTTTTAGATCTTGTTAAGAAGTTTTGAATGATTCATCAGGGTTCCCATGGTCATTAAAAGTGTTTAATATTTTTTAATTTATTTTCCAAGGCCTTAAAAGTACTTGAAAATGCCTAGAGGTCGTTAAAAGTCTTGTATTAAAGTCCTGATGTGTGCCCAACTGCAATGTTTATAAACATTCAACTCTGACTTACGAATGCTGTGCCCTGAAAGTGCACGTTTAATGTGCTATAGCTAAAGCACAGTGCATATGAAAAATGGATTGTAGCATCATTAAAGTGTGCAAAATGCAAATTGTGCATGAAAGATTTTGATATTAGTGTGTGGACAAAGCAGGTGTAAAGTCCGTCACTAAAGACATGATGCCTGAAAACAAATTTCTGAAGGTCCATGAAACATGTTGCATAGGACAGAGATGTTAACTTTTCCTGTTGAAAGAATTCAATTTGATAAAAGTTACAAATATCTATAAAGGCAAAGTTTTAAGCATTTACTGATACAGAGTTCATCCTAGAAATGAAAAAGGGCAGGGTGCTATTTTCCAAAAAAAAAAGGGCACTTTTATGGCAAATTGCAGAAATACGCGTTTTCTGCCACAATTTCAATATTGTTATACTTTTCTACCACGATAAATAATTTTCAATATTCTGAAGAAAAAAAATTATAATGCAAAAATCGATGAATCAAAAACTCGCTCAGAAATTTGAAAGATATCAAAATACTGATAAAATGCTTCAGTCCTAATTCTGCTGGAATGAGACTGAGAAAATTATTAAAATTAAAGTGCAATATACACAGTAAAATTTTCATCAAATAGTAATTTTTATAAAATTATCAATTTATAATACGGTAAAATTAAGATAATGTTTTAGTACTATAATGAAAATGTGTTAAGATAAGAACTGTTCACTCTTTCAAAATTTTCTAAAGTTTGAATGAATCAACCTTAAACTTCATCTCTTAGGTTTGCCATTGTTAGATAGAGAATAGAGTTTCTCCAAATTTAACATTATTCATTGTGGGATATCACAAGGAGTATTCCAACTAAAGAACTTGGACTATGTCCTGAAATTTTTGCATTTTTTTATTTTCAAAATCGGATCAAATTTATCGTCAAAACGGCGATTTTTTTTGCTGTGCATGCCGCTATTATGTAAGCTATAATAGAAGTTTTATTTTTTTAAAAATCGGAAATAATCTGGGATTTTGGTTGCATTCCTGTTATGTTTAATTTTAAATATGAAATGGATGTTTAGAAATTAATTGGTAACAGGCAAATTACCAAAAACACACCCTAAATTTAACAGGAGGACATCGCGATTACGCTTGTCCAAACGGAAATATTCTTTTTAAATTCTTAGTGTAAACATTTGATAGTTACAAACCTTTTACTAAGTTATTCAAGTCTTTCAAATTCCTTTCTTCACTATTTTGAAGGAGGCATGGTAAAAATCCAGCGAAATACACTTAATCAAAACACGTACAAAATGGCCATCGGAGTTTACTAATGTGCACTTGGGAAATTGTAAGACGGCGCCCTACAATCCACCTACTAATGAAGCACGTTATATGGACATCTACTCAATGGTTTCAGTCCCTGATATATACGTTGCGCGTTTGAACATGAATGCGCATGTTCTACAGCCGATTTCAGTAGGGGTGATCCACATATTGCGTACTGTTGGTTGGGAAAAAAACTAACGTTTTTCGAATTCTTTCAGGAAGAAATTTTTTCTGAAAAAGGGCAGGAAGGGCGCTATTTTTATAAAAAAAGTTCAAGAAGAGCGCTATTTTTATAGAAAAAGGGCAGGCAGGGCTCGCCGACCCTCGAAAAATTCCTAGGATGAACTCTGACTGATATAAGCCTTCTTCTCTCTGTCGACACAGTTTAGCTATTGTGATCATATGTCCACACTTGGCTTCAAAAGCAAAATATCAAACTGTTTGTCTGTTTCTCCTATTAGATCCTAACAAATTATTAATTGCTTAAGATTGTATTTCTGTTTGAGCTTGAAATCCTTCTTTGGGATTTCACGTTTTAGCAAAGTATGTTATGTCGAGTGTAGTGTCGTTTAATAAGTGCATGATTGTAACCATATATCTGTTCTGGTTCCATAACATGAATTTTCTTATTGCCCTTTTTCAACCAGTTTGTTGCCATTTCATTGAAAATATTTCAAACTGAATCAGAATTTTCACCTGACATCTACACGAACGCACTAATTCAATCAACTAGAAAACTGATTGCATTCAATACTTTTTTTTTCTTCCAGTATGGCCATGTTTACAAAAATGATATTGAGACAACAAATCTCTAACATGACCAACTGCCTTGCATAGAGCATTTATCAGACTATAACAAAAAAAAAACGTCATAATCGATTATATGTGATGTCACAAAAGTTTATTATTTTAGATAAAAGAAATGGATCTGTTGGTTGACTTTTTCGATTTTGACAGAAAAAATTATGGTTTTTATTATTTATCTGTATAAAAGGCTTTTACATTTTTCGTCTTCGGATAGGAGACAAAAGAATACCCTCAAAGGACTGCATGCAGGCCCCAGGTTGCAACAGACCTATCCATATACTTTATTTTAAACTTTGGTTATACAATTTAATAATTAAAATTATAAATAATTAAACACTTAAAATAAATTCTATTTGTATTTCTTATAACCTTGCATATTCTTAGTGTTGTATGAGAAATAATTTGGACCAGTAAGGAACCTGTTTATAAAATTAATATCTTCTAAATATTTTAAAGTCTTTTTTTTTTTTTTTTTTTTTTTTTTTTATACAAAGAATTTTGTTATGTGTCTTTATTTCAAAGATAGAATCATTTTGAGAAGATTCTGTAGAGGACCCAAATTTGTTTTATACTGAAGAAAAAAAAGTTTAATTTTTCAAAATAATTTTTTTTTTATTTTTCTACTTATATTTTTTTCCAGTTGAACAAGAAGATGATTTTCAGAATCCTGATGAGCTTGGAGCAAAGATTGAGGATTATATCCTTTGTGATTTGAAAAAATTATTCCTTAAATAATTATTTTTAGCTTTAAAAATTAAGTCCTTAATTCAGTAATATTTATTTGAGCTGCTATAAGCCTGATTTTTGGCTATTTTGCATTTGTTTTCCTTAATTGCAATTACGTATTTTTGAAGAATTTGGCGATACAAATATGAAGTACAAAAACAGGATTCGTAGCCGAGTCTCCAATTTAAGAGACACAAAAAACCCTGGGTTAAGAGCCAATGTTTTAAAGGGCATTATAGAGCCAGCCAGGATTGCTGTCATGACTGCAGATGTAAGTATATTTTACACTTATAGTTTGGATTAAATCATAAAGCAAATATCTGTTTGCTGTGCAAGTTCAGAGTGGTCACAGCACCTGGAAATGTCGGGGAGCTTTCTCATTCTGGAATAAAGCGGGGATTTTTTTTTTAATTTCTTGAAAATCACAAGAAATTTTCTTTGTTCTGAAGGTACGTGTCTCAATTCATCTTTATTTTGGCACCATATACTCAGAGAATTGTTGTGGTAGTAATTAGAAGTTTTATCTTATGGAATAATTTTAAATTTTCATTGCCGCTAAAAATTAAAAAAAAAAATTGATGTATTATCTCTTTAGCATACATACTCTATTCGATCAGTGTCTACACATTTGAAAAAGTTGAGGAAATTTGAAAAAAAGTTTACCGTAAAATCAGGGAATGGTGTGGTGAGGTTTTTCTGGTTTTCTCTCATTCAAGACGCAATTGTGAAGAAGTATTTTCTTTATAGACTTCATGGAAGACATTTCCCTGTTGATGCATAGACTATAGACTTCTCATAGCAATCTCCTGCTTGATCTAAAGATTTTCCTACATTGTGCTGTTCTTGAACAAAAAAAACTTGAATACAAGCAATATAATATTTTGTGTTCAGGAATAAATTTGAACACATTTTTTTTCTCTTTATCAAACCAAGTATATTGTTTTATGAATGCAAATAAAATTAAATGTTTTGCATTGTTCTGGCTGCCTATTTCTGCAACAATAAAATGCTTTTCACAGTCAGTACGATAGGCTGATAGTTTTCTCTCCTCAAACCCACCACACCAACAAGAGACATTGAGTCCCTTATTTAATGTGTATTAGCCCCCTTACCAAACATTATTTTTTAATGAGCCAGAATTTTGATAAATATGGAGTTGATGTTTAAAATACAAAGTTTTTTTTAAAAAATATGTAATATAATTATTAGCCTGAAATTTATTTATTTGCAGGGTTGCCGCGCATATAGAAGGTCAAGAAATATCGTGAATTTAGATATTGGGTAAATTTTGTCATAGAAAGTCATGATTTTGAGCAAAAAAACGACAATAAATCATGGAAAAACAGAATTTCTTGGATTTCAAAATATTTTACGTAAAATCGTGTGACTATGACTTCATAAATTCCATGATCACTGTTCATGTGTCTTTATTTACTTTTTAACAGAAACAAAACAACGGTCACGGTTAAATATTTCAGTCAATGAATAACATTTCTGATACATATAATGTCTCATAGGTGGACAAAAAATTCATAATATAGAACTGAAATTAACTGATTTAATAAGCTTGTGTTTACATTTTGATTTTTTTTCCTTTCTTAACGCCACCATTTTGCATTGTTAATACCGAAACATTTGATTTTTGACGATATTATTTCATTTATTATTATTAGGGGCTTATTCCTTCTTCAAATATTTCTTTATTATTAAAGATTGATTAGGTATTTTAACACTGAAGTACCAAAGAATGGAAAATTGTTCCTCCCTTTTTCTTCTGATTTTGAAGGATCTTCATTACTGACTGAATAAAGGATTTTTTACCTAATATAAAACTTTATGTATTCGTGTTAGTAAAATTCATAGAGGTTAATTTTTTTATGCGATATTTTGAGTCATGGAAAAATATTTGCTTTAGTCTTGAAAGTCATGGATTTGTGACATTTTATTTTAGCAGAAACCCTGTATTTGTTTTGTGAGTTAGGTTTGTATTTAATTCAATAAAGTGAAGTTAGTAATGATCCCAATTTACAATGTCTTTTAAAGGAAATGGCAAATGAAGAGATGAAAAAGTTGAGAATGAAATTCACCAAAGAAGCCATAAACGACCACCAAATGGCTGTGACTGGAGGCACCAAAACTGATTTGTTGAAATGTGGAAAATGTAGAAAGACCAACTGTACATACAATCAGGTAAGTTATAGTTTGTCTAGACTATTTTGGATTTAAAGTTACATGAAGCTTGATGAATGGTCCAGTACTACTGCTAATTGCAAGTGCTGTTTGGAAACCAATGACCGTCGTAATCATTGCAAATCTGTGCTTATTAGACTTCCTCGTTAAGAGTTTTCTCTCATTGGAGATGTAAATAGGAAACCTTATGAACATCCCTTTCATTTTATACTATTCTCCATGGTTTAGATGTTACAATATTTTCCCACTAAGGCTTTCACATCAAGAAAAGTAATTTAACTATTACCATGAAAATACAATTAACTAGGTAACCTAATATAAATATTTTATGTTTAGAGTTGTAGAATTTGGTTTTGTTCCAGAGATCGACTTTACTTTTTACTGTTATTGTGTCAAGTTTGTGACATTCTGCGAGCCTGAACAAAATATTTACAGTATTTAACTATTGCTAAGCTCAAAATGTCTTCTCTTTCTAAACTGGAAGTTATAATTTCTCAATTTACAGGTCCAAACTAGGAGCGCTGATGAACCTATGACAACCTTTGTGTACTGCAATGAATGTGGACATCGGTGGAAGGTAAGCAACTTGGTTTTTCACTTCTTATATTTCTATGTTTGCCCTTTTCTCCTATTTCACTAGCAAATTATCATTGACTGATATTATTTAATTCAGGCTTCCCACGGTCCTTCAAAGTCCTTGAAATTTTTTTAATGAAATTCGGTCCTTGAAAGTCCTAGAAAAAAAAGGATGAGGTCCTTGAAATTTTTTTAATGAAATTTGGCCCTTGAAAATCCTAGAAAAAAAGGATGAGGTCCTTGAAAGTCCTTGAAATTTTTTTAATGAAATTTGGTCCTTGAAAATCCTAGAAAAAAAAGGATGAGGTCCTTGAAATTTTTTTAATGAAATCTGGTCTTTGAAAATCCTAGAAAAAAGGATGAAGTTCTTGAAAAGTCCTTATATTTTTGAGCAACCACCAATAATCTCCGCCTCTGTTTTTTTTATGTTTAAAAATTAATTTTATAGTCCTTGAATTTTCTTTAAAAAGTCTTTGAAAGTCCTTGATTTTTTTTCTTCATTAAGAGGGGCACCTTGTAATCAAAGATAGCTAATAAAAAATATATATAACTGAACGGTTATTTTTAGGCAATTACTATATATTTTGCAAAAAAGTCCAAGAAATATTTTTTTTTCTCCCTTAGAGAAAATCGGACACAATTTTCCATTTGTCCTAATATGTTTCAAAATTGTATATTTTTTTTTCCATGCTATGGTTTTCAGCCCCAGATTTTCTTATAGCATTTGATGCCTTACTTAGACGTCTTCATACAAGTAAAATTTTCAAATCCAGTTCTTGTCAATGAATTTTTTTTTTTTTTTTTTTTTTCAGTTCTGTTGAAGTTGTAAATGCATCAGCATCATCATCGTGGCAAGAGAAAACTGGCATCAAAATTAATCTTGTATGTTGTAAATATGGCATGGTGCCTCCACCTTGCAATAACCTCACATTGTTATAAAACTACATCCTCATTGTCATTTTTTATCATACAACTCATGTTTGTATCGTCGTTTTGCAATTTTTCAAGCTATGTTTGTTGCATAGTCATACTGTTGAGTCTTTCTATTTGAAGTGTAGACATTACTGTGTGTGCTTTCCTACTGGATTAATGACTAGTTTTAGGTATAGTTTAAGGCTGCACTTTCACTGAATATTTTAAAAAAACATGAACTTAATCTCAAGTGCTGATTCTTTACGAATTTAAGTGTGATTAATATTTTTTTTTTTTACTTTATTAGATGCAGTATTTGCTAGCAACTGGGCATTTAAATTTATGTTTTTGTTGTACTCAAACGAATGTAATTCTCATTGAAAGTAAATGCCTCAGTTGAAAAGGCATGTTGTTATTTTATGTCTTGCTCCTTTTCCAATTTTAGGACAATGCATTTTACTGAATACCGATTGGCACGTTTGCACTCTTTTGTCGTTTATCAGCTATTCTCTTGCCATTTGTGATTCAATAATTTCTTTTTGTAGACAGCGGTTTATACATAATAAAAATTTGTTTACTCTTGTTTGGTCTGAAGTTAGATGCTAGGCTTTTTATTTTTTCTCACTGTAAATATTTTACTTACTGCTATCGTTTACTTTTTATTCAATGAAACAACATGTAAAAAACAAACAATTCTGCAAAAGCCTAGTGATTCAAATTTAGTATCTAGTATGTATATCACTCTTTTTATTGAGAACATGTGGGGAGGAAGTTTAATGCTAAAAAAAATTACTGATTAGCTTGGGAATGGTGATAAAAATATGTTTTCCAAAAATTTATCGTAAGACTTTCAGAAGTTCACGAACAGAAGAATATTCTGTTTGGTATATATTTTCAACTATTAAAAAGTTTCTTATTTGAATAATCCTGTTTTGGTATCATTTATTTCCTGGTCTCTTCATAATTTGCTTTCTTTTGTACTTGAGCACCTCTTAACTGAAGTAGAACTTTTAAGTGAACGTTAATTTGTTTTAGGAATATATATTTTCTAATTAAAACGACACCATTGTAACCTTGGGGGATTTTGAAATAAATCAAAATGCTTTGGATAATGGTTTCTTATTCCTGTTGGCTGGGTAGGTATATGCTTAGCTGAAAAGTTTCCTTCACTTCTATGCAAAATGTATTTATGTGTGTTTAATAAAAAAATAAAATAAAACATGAACCTGGAAATTTTTTTTTATACATATTACACTTTTACAGCAACTATCTAAACACATTAAATCACAAATTAAGTGGCAGATAAATTTTCGTAGGAAAAACATAAAGACCACAGAACCTGGAAATCAGGAAACTTTCTGTTTCTGGGAAATACCAGTTTTTTTTGTTTGTTTTTTTTAAATTGCAAAAACAAGGAATTTTTTTATTGTTTTGAAGGTACTTTTCCCCGTTCATCTATATTTTAGCGCCATTTTCCTGGAGAATTTTGGTAATCGCTAGAACTTTCATATTACGGTATAATTTAAACTTTACAATACTGCCGAAGCTTTTTTAAATAAATGTCATATTTTCTCCTTAGGCATAAATTTTCTATTTGATATAAACATCTGAAAAAATTGTGGAAATTTGAAAAAAAAAGTTTTCCCTAAAATCGGGGAATTTTCTTTCCTGAATTTTGTGGCCACCCTGAAAAAAATACGATGAGTGTATCAGACATACTGGCATTTTTTATCGATGCACATAAAAAAATTTATTGTGCTCAAAGCTAAAGCAACCAGGAGTGTAGAGCACAACTTTCAATTGTACTTACTACTCGTTGTTGCATTTAAACTTGCTATGGATTGGTGTAATTTATCATTTTTACATTTTCATTAACCTAAAAGAAATGGCGATATTTTTGGAGATATTTATTACCTTGGCAAAAAAAATAGCTGTATGCTTTCGGTAAATATTACATTATCCTTTTTGCAAGTGGGAGTAGGAGTAGTTGAAAGTTAAAAAAAACATCAAAATGATCTTTTTTAAAAGATGTCAATTGTCGAAGAAGTCTTCCCAACAGTGGGGTTTATGCATGATCTGGCTTGCACTCGTACCATACAAATGGAAATAAAACAATAAATTCTATCGTACTTTTGAATCAGGAAAATCTAAGATGACGAAAAAAACTGCATTAATTTTTTATCTACATAACAACGGTTCTTACATTTTAAAAAAAACCTTGAAAAAAAAAATGTATTTAAAGTGCTTGAATTTTATTTTCTAAAAATATAGTACCTTGAAAAATTTTGGCTAACAAAATGAGCAGAACCTTTCGAATTTAATTAAGCCAATCAGCACCCAGGAAACAACGAGAACGTACGAGATTACGTCATTATTTACCCTTTCACAGTGAGACGCGTGTTGCGAGCGAACAATACAGCTCAGCATGTCTTAAAATTGGTTTACTTCAATCGAATCACATGATCTCTGGTTTGTTTTTGTGCACTGTTTAAAAATGGCAGGAAAATGCATTTTCAGAAGAATTGGAACGTAATTCATGATTCCTAGGATCCGCAGTTTGCACGATGTACTGTGTGGTGCCAAAAATTGCAGCTCAGTATCAATGGGAAAGAAAGCGCTCCAAAAAGCCATACGAAGAACAAAAATCACGTGGATTAGGTTCTATAAGAAGTGGATGAGAATTTGTTATAACTATTTCTAATGATAAAAAGTATCACGAAAGTTAGATATTGCCCGCAACAATCAAGTCGTCATCAATATCATCTCACGCAAGCAAGATGAAGGTACGTTGTAGTTTAAAACAAAGTTTTATATGCTGAAATTTTATGGATATTGAAAATCATAAAAAATCTTGGCTTTTATAAATCAAATGGAAACGCTGATAAATTATTTCGTCGCATGTTTGCCGATAGCTCGATTCGATCTAAATTTTCATGTGGTGAAAACAAAATATGCTGTATTTGGAATCGAGCCTTACCTTCTGAGTGTATTAGAAGACAGTTTAATCACTGAGAATTTTGTACTGTTATTTGACGAAATTTTCAATATGATGAAAGGGGGAAAAAATGCATATTCACTGCCGAAATTGGTGTAATAGGTAACCTAGCGAGAGCTACCTTTTTTACTTCTGTGTTTAAGGGACATAATACAGTAGCCCCTCGATGTATCGTTCTTGTCAGAAGACAAGCAAAACGCTAGAATTTTAGTTTTTAACCTTTAACTGCTGCATGCAGTCTGACAGACCGCGAGTCATTTTTTTGGAATGCTTCCACCCCCTAAAATATTTCCTCTTTGACTTTTACATCAATTTTTCTGATACTATGTTTCTTAAACTTTAAACTGATGTTCACCAATTTGTTTGGCTCAGTAATGACCACTTGTTGCCCTTGCACCAAAAACATCAAACCACCCAACCACAGTAGTTAAAGGTTAATGTATATTTGTGTTGATACCGCATCCTTGAAAAGTCCTTGAATTTTTTTTCTTTTTCAAGTTTAGGAACCGTAACAACATACTTTTTAAATCTATTGAAACATTTTTTTACATGCGATTTGGGTCTTATGGGCATTTCTATACACTTTTAAAAATAATTTTAATATTTGTTTATCAAAAACTACAAAACCTAGAACTAAAGTTGTTTCAAGGGCTTGGGAAAAAATATATGCTTAAAAATGCGATAAAACATGAAAAATTATTTTTTGGTGATTTTAGTTCCAATTTCATTAAGGTGTAATATTTTCCACTTTCCAATAAAATTGCAATGTTTTTTTTTGTTTTTTGAAAAATCTATAAGTTTGAGATTTAAGACAAATTTAGGGGGGGGGGGACTAATTTTTTTCCTTCTTTTTTTTTTTTTTCTGCAAAATTACAACTAAAAAAAAAAAAAAAAAAAAAAAGTTTATAATATTTTAACATGGAGAGTTGAAGGAAATTTTAAGTATTTGGAAATTTTTTAATTTTTGAAGCATCCGAAACTATTTTTTAAATTAAAAATGGGCTCAAAAATTCCAATTTTTTAAATTATATTTTCAAAATAACTTAAATGAAGATTTTTCTTTGAAAAATGCCTAACTATTGTTTTGCTAAAATACATGTCTTGTTTACTTTTCCTTATAATAAAATGAAAGAAACTCAATGAAAGTTTGTATAGTTTTACGTGTCCCCAAGATAAAAAAAAAAACGAAACACCGATTACCGATGTCTGTTTGAATCAGTACAGAGCGAAAAACCAAGGAATTGTACTGTTTAATTGAATTTCAGCATAAAACCAGTCCACAGTGTACACCCAATGTTAATGAATAAGAATATTTTTTACAAAAATAGCTTTTTAAATTTTCCAATTAATTTTCCAATTTGGTATTTTTTTCCCTTGATTCAGGCAAACAATAGTTCCACCAAAACATATACATTCGCTTTTTTAAACAGTAAATAAATATTTGATATTCGACAGCCTGTAATTACAGTTGGGTTTGTCAAAAAAGTCGGTATTTTGACAATTTGCAGTTTAATTTGTTAGTATTTGGAAACGACTATTTTATTGTGGACTTTTTCGACCACAATCTCAAAAGAAGAAATGAAAATTTTGAAATCAAATTAACCTTTTGCGTTCGATGCCTTTTTCGCTTGCACGAACTAGCATCTCGAGACGATTTCGGCACTTTACAAGTACTTTAAAAACATTTATAAACACACAAACGTATTAGTCCGAGAGGCGACTGCAATTTTTGGACCTCATCGAACATCATTCTGAATTTTTTTATAGAGATTGGAGAAAAGTGAGTAGATTAGTAATCCACTGGTCTGCCGTGGCAAAAATGGCCGAAACTGATCAAAAATCGACTTGGAATGAGTTGAACTAAAATCCGATTGTCAAATATGTCATAACTTGCCAAAAAGAGAACAAACTTTTTCGTCTGGTAACCCAGCATTTTGATTTTCAATGAGAAAAAGCGCAAACGATTTTGGATCTCTGGCTTGGAAGATGTGTATCTTTTAAAAGCCAAATTGGCGACATCAGTTACGTCATTCGTGACGTAATGTTTATTGCCAACTTGGCTCTCTTTTAATAGATGCAAGCAGACCGTCGCCAGATATCTTTATCGTCTGCAACCTTCTTAATTGATAATTAAAGAGTGAGGGTTACCAAATAAAAAAAATGCTCATTATTTTGCAAGTTATGGCTCATTTTGGCAATTGGATTTAGTTCAACTTATTAAAAGTCGATTTTTGACCAGTTTCGGCCATTTTTGCCAAGGCAGACCAGTGGATTCGTAATCTACTTCCTTTTCTCTAATTTCTATAAAAAAATCAGAATGATGTTCGATGGGGTCCAAAAATTGCAGTCGCCTCTCAGTCTATATACAAATAATAAAATGTCACCAGTTTATTCATTTATATGTCGAAAACAACAAACTTTGATAAATATTACTCTCTGTAATTAGTTTTGGTGGGATATTTTGTAAAACACTATATTTATTTTAGTTACTATATTTACTGCCATGACTGTTTCAAGCGAATGCTATGCTGAGACTAACTAAACTGAGCTAAGATTTGACTACAATGTCAGCGGAGCCTAGTCCACGAAAGTACTTCAAAGAAAAATATATAATCGCACATCGTAAATAAGAAGATCGAGTTACAAAAGACCATAGCGTCGTAGCAGCGTCACTCGATTTAAGACAGGGTTTCTTAACCTGTGGTTCATGGACCCCTTGGGGGTCCATGAGTCATATTTTGAGGGTCCGCCGACTGATCTTAATTTTTAAAATGTTTGCATCAATATTTAGCCAGCAGTGGTAACCCGGACCTACTTAATCCTTAGCGAGCTCTGTATGGCAACCCTGTTTCTTTTTCCGCTCCTCCGGAGAAGAGAATTTGAGGCGCTTTTTCGCGCATGCTCATTTATTTCTCTTTTGTTTTAGCCTTTTCATTGGTCGATAATTTGTTTGAGTTTGAAATAGCGGTATAATTTTAAACTTGATTCACGATTTTATTTCCGTTGGATCTGCCCTGGAGGTAAGACGTACATTTATTTTTGTCTTTCATCTGTTTGTGAGTAGCATATTTTTTTCTTAGCTTATATTATTGCTAAATGCTTGATTTCACTATAGAATTAGCTCTTGCTGAAGTTTTGAATGCGAAAAATAAATATTCAGTTGGCTCTTTTAGTGTTTTACCAGTCATGGGTAAGAAAGCGTTGTTAGAATAATGTATGAAAGAGGGAATGATTTCATCGATGTATAAATGTCCAAAATGTGGATCACAAATGAGTTTGAAGCCGAGACATAAGGGTATATCCTCCATCGATACAAGATTCCTTGCCACTTTTTCAAATGTTTTTTTGTGTCTTAATGTTTTTTCTTAATGTTTCATTTGATTATTTGATATTTTTTGTAGCCCAAAATGTCCAAAAAAAGGAAGTATGATGAAAATTATGTAAAATATGGATTCTGCTGCATGAAGGAATCGGACGGTGTTGAAAAGCTACAATAATGCTTTCTGTGTGGAAAAGTTTTGACAAACGCCAGTATGAAACCGGCAAAATTGATAGAGCATCTCAAATCTCTTCATTCTGAAAATGCATCTAAAGATCTAAAATTTTTTTACAAAGAAGAAAGCCCAGTTTTCGAAATCTGGAACATTTAACCAAACTTGGATTTGGTATTCCATAAAAACCTTTGATTGAGGCATCTTTCAGAGTTGCATATCGTATTGCCAAAAGTAAGAAACCGCATACTATTGGAGAGACATTAATTAAGCCATGTGCGCTGGAAATGGTTGAATTAGTTTGTGGACTGGAACAGAGAAAAAAAACTTGAGGCTATTCCATTGTCCAAGGATGTGATACATTCAAGAATAGTTGAAATTTCTTGCAATATCTTGAAACAGATCATCGATGAATTGAAAGCATCGCCATTTCCCTTTAGTATGCAACTGGATGAAACTACAGACATCTCGAATTGTAGTCAACTTCTTGTTTTTGTTCGTTACGTGTCTGCTGATACTATCAAAGAAGAATTCTTATTTTGTGAGCCTCTTTTCCAAACACGACTTCGACTGGAAACAAAAACTTCATTCACTTTGTACGGATGGAGCACCTGCGATGCTTGGCAATAAATCTGGTTTTGCCCATTTGGTAAAAAAAGAGGCTCCTAATGTTATTGTTACACATTGTTTTTTACATAGACATGCACTGGCTACAAAAACTCTTCCAACCAGCTTAAAAGAAGTATTGTCAATAGTTATTAAAACTGTGAATTTTATTAGAAGTAGAGCTCTTAATCATCGTCTTTTTAAAACACTGTGTCAAGAAATGAACGCAGAACATGAGGTACTTCTGTACCACACGGCTGTCACGAGGGCAGGTTTTGAAACGAATTTTCATGTTGAAGACAGAAGTATCACTTTTTTTAGAAGAAAAAGATAACTCACTCTTCGAATATTTCAAGAAAAACGATTTTATATGTAAATTGGCTTATTTGGCAGACATTTTTAACCGCATGAACGATATATGTCTTTCAATTCAAGGGCCTGATACAACAATTATGGATGCCACTGAGAAACTACAGGCATTTTTATTGAAAATATCACTTTGGAAAATTATAATTCAAAATGGGATACATGCAAACTTTCAAATGTTGGACGAAGTGCTTTTTGAAAATGGATCTCGGCAAGATAGTTTGTTATTGAATAACTTGAAAAATGAAATCTGTGAACACCTGGAAGTACTTCAAGTTTCATTTGAAAAATATTTCAATTCGGATGGAATAAATATAAAAGATGAGTTGTGGATTCGTAATCCTTTTCTTTGTGATATTGACTGTATCGATGACATGAACCTTGCCAAAGATGAGCTAATTGATTTGAAAACAAAGTCCTTGTTAAAAATGGATTTCGATTCAAAAACTCTTGGAGAGTTTTGGTCTTCTTTAAGAGAAGCCTACCCACTGCTTGTAAAACGAGCTATGGCAGCCATTATTCCGTTTGCTACAGTATATCTTTGCGAAGCGGGATTTTCCACACTTGTCACAATAAAAACAAAACATCGAAATCGACTGAATGTCGAACATGATATGCGCGTTGCTTTGTCGAAAACCATCTCTCAATTCAATCTTTTAATCAAGGAAAAGCAGCAACAGCCTTCACATTAAAATTTTAATTTCTTCAAATTTTTTATACTATTGAAATAAAAATATTAAAATAATTAAATAATAAAACAGAATATATTTTGTAATAAATGATGTTTAAGCAATTTTTTTTTCACAGAGGGGTCCGTGACATATTTAAAATTTTTAAAGTGGTCCATTGTGCCAAAAAGGTTAAGAAACCCTGATTTAAGACTTCAAATCACTCGGGCGCCGCAGCAGCGAAGCTCAAGTGCAAAGGGTTAAAATATTTATTTTTAGTTCCAGTTCGTATTCGAGCAGTTTTTCTTCTCTCTAATTAAGGAACCACAGTGGCTCGATTAACTAAAGCATCGATCTCATGACCGGAAGGCCGACCAAACTGTATAGTGGTTAGCATGCTGGCTTCTAGACCGCGAGGTTGCGGGTTCGAGTCCCGTGTTAGGCATGGGTGTTTGTAAATGTATGTTGGCTTGTCTAATGACGAATGTTTCAGCGCATTATAGCCCTCGTGTTGCTGACGGCGCCAGATAATCTGAATACAACCAACTCATGTCCGGAAGAACGTGGGATCGAACCAACGTGTTGCCATAGTACAGGCGTCTAGAATTAATGGTGACTGGGGCATGTTAAATTTGTTAAGGCTTTAACCCTTTGCACTCGAGAGGTGACTCTCACTCACCACATGATTTGATGCCGCAACTCGAGAGGACCTCTAGGTTTGATGCGGAAATTCGATGCAAGGCCAATAACTGTGTTTAGTTTCTTTGAAGAGGATCTGTAATTGCGAATCAACCAAAAATGGTGGGACACTTCTCGAGTTGCTGGTTTCTCCGCGCGGAAAAGGCCTGGAGTGCAAAGAGTTAATATCCAAAGTTGGTATGTGGAGAGAAAGAGATGCTAGCCTAGGTGTTGACGCCGTATCGTCTGATCAAATCCAAAACTGCGAGGTGGAATTATAAAAGTTACCATACAATGTGGGGAAACCAACTCAGTAAACCACATGATCAGATTCATCAAAAGTTTCCCATTAAGCACCCACTTTTTATGCAGCTTGAAAATCTACACAAGCCGGCCACACATGCGTGTTCTTTAACGCAAGCTCAGTTTGTTTGTTTGTGATCGCCCATTGCAACATGATTCCATTTACAATCCAAGCATTTCTTTTCAGTTCGCGGTTTTTGAAATCATTATGCCTTGTGCCTTAAACATGAAGTGAGTGGGGGGAGGCCTAAAGTTGGTGACAAGTGCATGCCCCCCCCCCCTCCTTCCCCTCCAACTATAAATTTTATAATTTCCTGTCTTATATTAAAAATATCAACTAGGAAGGAAATAATTTATACTTCCTAACACTAACATTGAACAAGGGTTGAAAATGTATTCTTATTTTAATGAACATTCTGAGACTTAGTTTTTTTACTTGGAAGCAAGAGATAGTGATGTAATAACTCAAAATTACATACAGAACTGTTTATTTAGATTTAAATAATGCTTCTAAATGTGCAACCTTTCATATTAAAATTAATAGAGATTTTTTTTTTTTTAATAGCTTGTCTCTTTATGAAAGAATAGAAATTTAACTTAGTTTCTCCAAAGACCAAGCGTAACAGTATTTGTCTATAAAAATACTTATATCTTTATACAAAGTAGCATAATATATTTTTATAGTAGTTTGATGTATACCATAAATAGATTTAATTTTTACATTTGAAAACTTTAAATCACTTTTTCTCAGTGTCTCTACATTTAAAGGTTAATGTCATTTTTCTTTAGTAGTTTTCAGACGGATTGAGTGTTTTTAAAAGTGGAGGGATGGACTTCACTGGTTTTAGAAGAAGGGGGGGGGGGGATGCATGGGTATTTTCTTGAAAAGTGAGGGGACGCGTCTACCCACATTTCTAGCACTGGCAACAACAGGAACATTTATCTGCAGCGAAGTGTTTTCACTGAGCTTGAAATATAGGTCTGATTGTATCATCCAGCGGACGACCTTGAGAATATTACAGGCGATCTCTCCTTCGCCAGACTGTACACAAGCTACGTCTGGCCACGTGTATGTTACAGCAGCTTGTCTATATTTTGTAGCTTGTTTTCATGCTGCGTTTCTGCATGAAAACACGCTCGTCTGGCCTTATAAACTCAATTATTAAAACACTTTTCGTGCCGAAAAGCAGAACGAAAAAAAAACGGAGCTACTGCAGAAAGAGACTCTGAATATATATAGAGATTCAATAGAATAAATTTACGTTATCCTTTTGAATACACGCATATACAGTAAAACTCTATGCAAAGGATTGAATATGCTGAAAAGTTACACTTTGGGTAAGAAAAGTCCTCCACAAAGCCAATCACTTAAAAAGAGTGGTAGCCACGTTAGGTGTTAGATTCTAGGTCACTACAGCAGTATGCTGCAGCCATTAGTTCACAGATCCTTAACCTTAAAAAATATTGGTACGGGGGATAAAGGTGCAGTGTCAAGATTTTATCAAATCGAATATTCTCTGGACATCTAATAGTTGCGTCCTCAGGGAAATGTTAATACATATCTTCATCTAGAGAACGTATGTGTTAGATAAATATAAATGACGGGAAATGTTTTACCAGGGTTCCCACTGTCATTGAAAGTCATTAAAAGTGCTTAATATTTTTAACCTGTTTTCAAGGCCTTGAAAGTCCTTGAAAATGCTTAGAGGTCCTTAAAAGTCCTTAATTTTTACAGATATTGTCCAACTGCAAAATTCATAAAAATACAACTCGGACTTGCTATTCTCTCGTGACCGCCACTTATCTCCACCTTATAGCAATATTCCGACATATTTGTATTACTCATTAACCAACTCGTAACTTTTTTGATAGAATATACTTTATTAAAAATTTAAATACAGACATGATGCCTGAAAACAAATTTTCATAGGTACTTAAAAACTTTAATTAGGTCCTTAAAAGTCATTGATTTTCATTTTGTGATTTGAGTGGAAACCCTGTTTACTATATAGGGAAGATAACGGTGCCTTGTCAAATTGGTGCGATGAATTTTAGGATTTTTTTTCCCTTCATTGTTCTTCTAACTTTTGAATCATTCCAATAGAAGCTGCATACGTGACAGTTTCAAAAATACGCGTTTTTTGCTTTAAATGTACTCGAAAAAACTTCATTACTTTAAAAAAAAAATACCTGTCGTACCTCCACTCCTATGTCATCCCCGAAAGCTGAATAAGTAAGATTTTGAGAAGATCGGAAAAATTCATGGTGTCCCAAAATATACCTACGAAGATGTCATTGACTTATGTAAGACGGTGTCAAAATTGTTGACGTTTTGCATGAACATTTTTGGAAGAATGTCATTGTACTTCATTATCCAATGCTCTATGGATATATATGGCTTCGATAATGTAATGATGGCCATGCTTAGACTGGCCCCCTTATAATCTTTTGGAATTTTATTTATGGTAACATTTGAAGTACATGGCCTATAGGTAGAATTCTATGGTTTTGTCAACCTGAAAATAAAAGTTGAGCGGGAAATATTGGCCATTCCAATAGAACAGCGTTAGCCACTACGCGGCCCGCGACATATTTTTCTGCTGCCCGCTGGTAGCACAGAAGAAAAAGAAATTAAGCTTCAATGGAATGGACTTTGTTACAAAATTTTAATTTGTCTGAAATAGTATGTGTTAACTATGCAGAACTGAGTTCTTCACTATGTGCCCGAAGAAGCTATATGAAGAAGCTTTCAGCAAGATTAATGTCATCAGGAATAAATACAGGAGCAACTTAACCGAATCTTATTTGGACAATTTATTAAGATTGGATAACACAAATGCTAAGAAAAATAGTGACATAAATTAAACTGAACGATTTCAATCGTTATCGTCTCATACTTGTTACATAATACAATGTAAAAACTTTTATTAAAAGTTAAGTCAACTCATAATGTCAAGTTGGAAATAAAGATTCCCTTCTTTTTTCAGACTTGGATTTATTGATAAAAAATTTCGTTTTTCAATTGTTTAAAAAAAAAAAAAAAAAATTAAATATCAGTTGTACATTTATTAAGATAAGAAAAATGTTTATATATATATATATATATATATATATATATATATATATATATATATATATTATATATATTCAGTTTTCAGGAATGCTATATTTTGTTAAATCGATAATAATTAAAGATGCATATATTGGTGTATCAGACCTTTTAAAAGCTCCAAAATAAGTCATACTGCCCGCCTTTAAAAGTTAGTGGCGAACGCTGCAATAAAATGAAGGGGAAGGGGTTGTCTTCTGTTTGTTTGAAAGAGTCCTTAAGGTGGATGGCACTCAAAATGTAGTTAATGTAATTGGAAGGCCATGTACATTGAAATCTCTTTAGTAAAACTTGTCTATTCCTCTGTGTACTTGTTTAATAAAGCGTTATTTTCTGTAGGTATGTTTTGGGATTCCCTGTATTTTGTATGTGCCATTAAAAGAATCAAGAGGGAGGGAGATGGAGGAGGGGGGGGGGGGGTCGAATTTTTACCACAATACAAAAATCTAAACCTTTATGGGCTGTTATAGAATTTGTCATAGTAAGTTGAAGAGAATAGAGATAGATTTTTAGACAAGAAAATAATCCAATAAAATTTGGTTCTTAAGCATTTTTATTAGTATTTTCGCTGACGCATATTTATTACGCATACTTCATTATATTTAGTTATATATGTTCCAAATTATGTATGCGAAGGTTTGGCGTTACTATTTTTTTATAACTTAATGGACAAAGAAAGAGGATTGAATAAGGCGATTTTATTTTCTGGAATCAACATTTAAAACATGTTTTTTCTCTAATATCAATTTAACACTAGAAAACTACTGAAATTGAAACATGTTTTTCTATAAGTTATACTTTATATGTATAATGTTATTTGTAAATTAACTTTCTAATTGAGAATTTGTAATTCGAGAAAAACTGTTATTCCTTCGCGTGTAATGTTGATGCGTAGCTCAGAAGTGTTTACTTACATTGGAATATCTTAAAAAATATATTTGGCATAAAACGACCGTCAAGTAGGGTTCTCACCTTAACAGCGCTTGTGTATCTTAAATTTGAAATAAATCTGTGTCATAAAATATAAATAAGGCTTTGTTATATATTTCTAGCCGGTAAATATGGTTATGGTTAAACCTCCCATAAACTTCTTAAAAAGGAGATCAAGTAGTGCTCCACAATAATCTTAAAAAAAAACGTAGCTTGAAGATTTCGAGCTTAATTTATAGGCATCATCAATCATTATATTTAATTAGTACAATATTTTCAACGTTTTGTGATTTTTATTCAAAGGAAAATCAATTCAGCCCAACACTTTATCAATTGGAACTGTTGTTTTGAAAAGAAGAAAAAAAAGGAACGCTCCAAAGAACAAAAATAGAATCGAAAATGTTCGTTTATCGCTTTCGGAACACTGTCAGGGATTTATTTGTCAGTCATCTGTTGATCCCCTTTAATTATGCAAGACGGGGGGAAAAAAAAAATTCCAAAGCAGAATAAACTCAAACAATATTTTTTTTCTCTCCTCCTAATTTAGTAGTTAAGAGAGCAAGACGCAACTCCGAAAAATCTTGAAATAGAGAAAAGAACAAAAAGTAAAGAACGTTGCGGAGATCGTCTCATTTCACTTCACTTCAACGCACTTTAAATCTATTGAGTCCATCTTCGTCGCTTTCAATTGGCCGTTGGTGTCACTGGGTTTAAGAATGTCACAATTCGCCTTGTCACTGCGATGCTGATGCTAAAACAACAAAGGCAGTTATTTCGGAGTTGTTGTTTTTTTTTTGCTCGACATATATATATATGTATATATATAGATATAGAATAACAAATAACTTCCATACTGTTTAAGATTAAAACGTTTCGTTCCGATAAATAATTCTATAGAAAAAAAAAGAAAAGTCATTGATTGTTTAAGAAAAACTCGTTCATTAAATTGGAATGTGATGAGGTATCAGGATAATTAAAGAAGATTCTTGAAGAAATAAGTAAAAATGATGGGAAGTGGAATAAATTGTTAAGTAAGGGAGTTTTTTTTTAATTATTATTATTATTATTTTCTCCTTGTTATTATTTTACGGTGAATGCTTGCACATTCTTCCTGCATCGATACGTGGTGTAATCAGTCATATCTTTCGTTTTGCTCTTTTATTTCTGCTTAGAGGGTGAAATTTGCTGTTCAGTTCTTTTTCGGAATTAATAATAAATATGGGGTTTTGTGAAAGAAGAGGGGAAAAAAAAGCTTTTGAAATGAAGGGGGTGATTATGAATTCAATTTTTAAGTTGTCAAATGCTATGGCAGGTGATTCATCCAAAAGTTGGATGTGGTATTAAAAGTTTTTGGCATTGTTGATGGTTGGAGGGGCTTGGCGGGAATTTTTTTAATGTCAACTGTACTGTTAAACAATGTGTGTTGATGATTTAATTAATATTCATATATGGGGTAATAGCTTCAGTTACACTTTTTAAGACACAGGAAAGATTTATCTTTAATTGTTATGATAAATTATGAGAGAAGTTGTTCTAGTTTTAGTGTTCTAATTTATTAACTAAACCTAGGGGAGTGGAACATCGCAAAAGTTTCAATTGCACTATAATATGCACTTGACATATAATTTATTCATATAAATTTTATGGTATATAAATCTATAATATTTTTTAGGTCATATAAATTTTACATTTATTGCTGTAATTTCCTTAACATATTTTCATTAATTAAAAAAAAATTAAAAAAAAACAACAAACATTTCCGCGATATATTTGGCAATAATTATTACATTGACTAAAAAAAGATCCGCCTAAATGCCGAGAAACTTTTATTTAAAGAAGTTTGTAATTCAACTTTTTGTGTCTTTACTTAATTTTTATAAGAATTTTCAGAAATGGGTATGTTCAAATCTTCTGTAGCAACTCTTACAATTTTGATCGAAATAGCGTATGCGCATTTTGATTCAAATTGTTAGAGCCTATTTTTATCAATTTCTGAAAAACATAAATGTTTCAATGGCAGCTAACTTACACGCATATGCAATTTTGATTAAAACTTTAATGACAAGTATGGTAAGCAAAAAAAAAAAGGGAAAAAAAAATAAATCCAAACGGTGGCTATGTATTTTATTCTAATTGATGAAATAACAGAAGTCAAGTACCGTTGTAAATCACGGAAAGTCTTTATTAATTGTATATAATTTTTTTTCATTATTAGGGGTCATCTACATATTAAATCTAAACCAAACTTAAAAAAGTGAAATGGTAACCCAATAATATTATACCACATTTAGATTTAGAATCCAAAAAAACGTCTAAATACCAATTTTCAATTTTCATAATTTTCGAATGAGTGGTTAGCAATTTAAATGTCAAAAAAAAAAAAAAAAAAAAAATTAAAAAAATAGCAAATTAATACAAAAAGAAAATTTGTTTTTTTAGTCATAAATTCTTAAATAGTTAAAATATTTTAGCAATTTTTGTTTCAAACAATAGTTTCTTTTAGGTCAAATATAAATAACATGCAACTTTTGTATTAAACTAAGTTTTGATAGTTAATTATTAATTAATAAAACGAGTTTTAAATTTTTTTAAATAGAAACATATATATATATATATTTGCTTCCATTAGAATTATCATGATTGAAAATCCCTCCAGAATTTTTTTCATTCCATTTTGACTTTTGGTTCTCAATATTTTATCAAAAATGTAAAGAAGTTCACTTTAAGGGACCGCGTAATAGATTACATCTTGAAGCATGCAAAACGTTCGATTCTTCCCCGCTATCAAGAAATTTGCCCTCAAGATCGGCCAAAACATTTTTGCGTAAAAGTGACGTGTTTCTCAACTTAGTGAACTGAAATTTGGTATCTAGGGTAAACGAGGTATTCTAAATCGAATGAAAACGTAAAAAATAGGGGTTCGTATTGAAATTTTAGTAAACGTTTACTTAGTAAACGCTTCAAATGTAATGATTGGTTGAAAGATAATTTTTTTTAGAAAAAAATTACATTCGTGAAACCTCTAAGTTATAGTAACTTAAATGATCTTTTTTATAGTAAATATAATAAAGTTTATTCTAAATTATAATACAAATCCATTTCCCTTAACAGCGGATTTAACACGAATGATACTTTGAACATTAAAAAAAAAAAAAAAAATAGTGAGAACAGGATGCTGCGTGAGCAGCGAAACAAATACCGATTAATAATTCATTATATTGAGACTGATTTATTGCTCTGCTACTTAGAATTGTAATAATATAACCCATAAAAAATGCATTGTCAATTTTTATCCTCATTGACAAAGTGCAGTTTTTGTTGTCAGCGTGTGCTTGCTGTTGGCCTCTAATTTTAAATATTAAAAACATCTCAATCTGCAAAATATATGGCAAACTACTTTTAAAAATGTATTCATTAAAAAGGAATTCGAATGTATGCACTCCCATCCAAATATCTTTTATTTATCCTAATTAAAGCAATTTTATTATTTATTTAATAAAACAGTTTTGGCAATTGGAAAAAGTTGAAGAGATTGGATGACGGCAAGTTGGCTTATTAGTATTCCGTAAAATCGACCTTTTAGTGACAGTGACATCCCCCAAAATTTGATAGAATACATTGTCATCGACATCGAATACATCTGCCAAGTTTAAGTCTAATTGAATGACGGCAAGGATGTTAATTAGGCCTCCGCAGATTTGCCCACCATTGATATACATAGACACCCACCCATCACGCACACACACACAAAATGTGCTTTTTTATTTACCGATTTTTAAAACATGGGTAGAAGCCTATTTGTAGATATGATTTTTTTTTTTTTTTTTTTTTAATCGTTCTTGTTTGGACTGAGGAAATTATCCTAAACATTTAATCGTCGAAATATAAAACTCATATTTTTCAAGTTTTATACGTGCGATTCTTTTGAATATGAAAAAGTATAGCATAATATTCCAAACTCAGCATAAGCAGAGGCACATATTCACCGTGACGTTAGATAGCAGTTAACATGTAACGTCACATGCTTAATCCTCATAAGTGGTTTATTGAAAAGGATGTATGAGAAACGTCACTGGAAGCTTATGAGGACTTATGACCAATTGCAAAGTCCCAATGTACTTAAAGTCGTATTTACACGTTTCCAGTCGAGGTTCCAGTTTAGATCACTTATAAAGAACTTTCATTTAAATATTTGGACTCCGAAAGAAATTCTTCAGAAATATAAACTAATTCCACTCGTTTTTAAAAAAATGTGGAAATTGCCCACTGAAAGTAAAGATTCAAACTGGGACAAATGTTGTTTCAATAAACGTCTCAAACTTGACAGGAAGAAATTTCAAGTCATTATTAAAGTGGCCAAATTGTAAATGCTTGGCATCTGGACTTGGTGTGCCGTACATGAAATATGTGAAAAAGCGTCATATAAGTAACTGTAACTATCACAAACCAACTTTTATATACTAAACTCCAACTTAACTTGACATCACTAGACGATAGATCTTCACCGTGATCATAGGCAATTAATCCATTTTAGCGGAGTGAAGACATAATTCTCGCCAAACCTTATATTGCCTTTTGTTCTCTACAGGGTTGTGGTTTGGCGAACATTATGCTTTCACGTAGCCAAAATGGATTAAATACCTATGAGCACTGTGACGATCTACCGTCTAGTGATGTCAAGTTAAGTTGAAGTTTAGTATAGAAGTAGTAAACTTAAGGCATCTAATCTCAACCTTTTGTAATTAGCTAAATCCCATACATGTATCCCGTTAAGGAAGATCGAAAATTGTGTGAGGCGCAATGATATCTCCTCAAATCCCTCTTCAAATAAACTCCATTAGGTTTTGCTTTTAATTCATTTTGGAAATAACTTCCATGCACTGAAGGAATAATTATTAGTTTTTCTTTCCACCATTAATGATGCAGCAGATTACAAGAAACAATTCAAATTACACGCTCTAATAGCCAATCATTTATTCTCTCTGCTTCAACCTGAAGTCGAATAAATTATTTCCATTTATCATTTTAATGCGGAAGTCACGGGAAAGAAAATTGAAATTCCCTCGATTCCATTACGTTGTATTGGAGGTCGTTCTTTTAGGTTGATTGGATAACGGTAAATTATGTTTATTTATTTTTTTATAATTTCCCCAAGAACAATATATTTCTTGCATTCATTAGAAGTAACTTCTTCTAAGTAAATGAAGACCGTTGCTTATTACACCAAATTCATGGCATCGTGTCTGCTCAGATAGCGAGAAATATACATAACTGGACTGGAATATACACGGCTAAAGAGAATGCATTGCATTGCCATCAGTAAAACATAAGGTAAAGCTATATGAAAATGTTTTGATAAGGTTAATATTTGTTTAACCCTTTGCACTCTAGGCTTTTTTCGCGCGGAGGGACCAGCAACTCGAGACTTTTCTCGCCATTTTTGGTTGGTTCGCCGTTATATATCTGCTTCAAAGAAACTAAACACAGTAATTGGCCTTGCATCGAATTTCCGCATCAAACCTAGTGGTCCTCTCGAGTTACGGCATCAAATCATGTGGTGAGTGAGAGTCAGCTCTGGAGTGCAAAGGGTTAATACAGAGTGGTTACAATTAAACTGATGTTACTCAGAGGCTCGTAACTCTGGTTCTACTGAACGCATCCGAATGAAACTTGAAATATATGCTGTGTAGATCATGCGGTAGAAGTTTTCGACAGAAAAATATAGTTTACGGTTATAGTTAGAGAAACTCGATATTTTCGAATGGCAAAACCAATTTTTCATATCGCAAAATGCTAAAGAGCGTAGGAACGGTGAGCGTATCACAAAAACGGACGCGTTATGCACACGCAAAAAACAGCTTTGCGAACGGCCAGCAAAAACACGATCGGGGTACACGGAGGCCGTTCGTCAGATATTCAGCTCAAAAAGCCGATAAAATTGCCTGTGATGGCTCCTGTGTGAACTTCGGCCTCTGTCATATGCAAATTTCCACCATAGGTCTATATCGTGTTTTTGTCGGCCGTTCGCAAAATGTTTTTTTTGTGCATGCATAACGTGTCCGTTTTTTGTGACACACGTACCGTTTCAACGCTCTTTAGGTTTTTTGCATGCCCTGAGCATTTTGCGACAGGAAAAAGTTGGTGTTGCCATTCGAAAAATGTCGAGTTTCTGTAACTATAACCGTAAACTATTTCTTCTATCTGTCGAAAACCGCATGATCTACACAGCATATATTTCAAGTTTCATTTGGATCCGTTCTGTAGAATGATCCTTTAAGTACCGTCAGTTTAATTGTAACCAACCTGTATATTTGCATAAGATTAGGATCCAGAAAAACTAGTACAGTTGTGCAAATAAACCTACCACGGACTGATTTCAAGTTCATGAAAGCATGGATATTTCAGTGAAAAAGTTTACCGGCACCTAAAATATTTCTAGAAAACACTTGGATTTTTGACGGCCGCAAGAAAGTTGGAGGGAAACAGTAAATAATATAAACCCTTTATATGCTTTTACTATTTTTATATTCATTAACTGCAGCGCCTCAAGTTCATGAAAGCATCGATATCGCAGTGAAAAAGTTTACCGCAGCTAAAATATTTCTAGAAAACCCTTGGAAGTTTAACGGCAGCAATAAAGTTGGAGGGAAACAGTAAATAATGTAAACCCTTTATATGCTTTTACAATTTTTATATTCATTAACTGCAGCGCCTCAAGTTCATGAAAGCATGGATATCGCAGTGAAAAAGTTTACCGCAGCTAAAATATTTCTAGAAAACCCTTGGAAGTTTAACGGCAGCAATAAAGTTGGAGGGAAACAGTAAATAATGTAAACCCTTTATATGCTTTTACAATTTTTATATTCATTAACTGCAGCGCCTCAAGTTCATGAAAGCATCGATATCGCAGTGAAAAAGTATACCCCAGCTAAAATATTTCTAGAAAACCCTTGGAAGTTTAACGGCAGCAATAAAGTTGGAGGGAAACAGTAAATAATGTAAACCCTTTATATGCTTTTACAATTTTTATATTCATTAACTGCAGCGCCTCAAGTTCATGAAAGCATCGATATCGCAGTGAAAAAGTTTACCGCAGCTAAAATATTTCTAGAAAACCCTTGGAAGTTTAACGGCAGCAATAAAGTTGGAGGGAAACAGTAAATAATGTAAACCCTTTATATGCTTTTACAATTTTTATATTCATTAACTGCAGCGCCTCAAGTTCATGAAAGCATGGATATCGCAGTGAAAAAGTTTACCCCAGCTAAATTATTTCTAGAAAACCCTTGGAAGTTTAACGGCAGCAATAAAGTTGGAGGGAAACAGTAAATAATGTAAACCCTTTATATGCTTTTACAATTTTTATATTCATTAACTGCAGCGCCTCAAGTTCATGAAAGCATCGATATCGCAGTGAAAAAGTTTACCGCAGCTAAAATATTTCTAGAAAACCCTTGGAAGTTTAACGGCAGCAATAAAGTTGGAGGGAAACAGTAAATAATGTAAACCCTTTATATGCTTTTACAATTTTTATATTCATTAACTGCAGCGCCTCAAGTTCATGAAAGCATCGATATCGCAGTGAAAAAGTTTACCGCAGCTAAAAGATTTCTAGAAAACCTTTGGAAGTTTAACGGCAGCAATAAAGTTGGAGGGAAACAGTAAATAATGTAAACCCTTTATATGCTTTTACAATTTGTATATTCATTAACTGCAGCGCCTCAAGTTCATGAAAGCATCGATATCGCAGTGAAAAAGTTTACCGCAGCTAAAATATTTCTAGAAAACCCTTGGAAGTTTAACGGCAGCAATAAAGTTGGAGGGAAACAGTAAATAATGTAAACCCTTTATATGCTTTTACAATTTTTATATTCATTAACTGCAGCGCCTCAAGTTCATGAAAGCATGGATATCGCAGTGAAAAAGTTTACCGCAGCTAAAATATTTCTAGAAAACCCTTGGAAGTTTAACGGCAGCAATAAAGTTGGAGGGAAACAGTAAATAATGTAAACCCTTTATATGCTTTTACAATTTTTATATTCATTAACTGCAGCGCCTCAAGTTCATGAAAGCATGGATATCGCAGTGAAAAAGTTTACCCCAGCTAAATTATTTCTAGAAAACCCTTGGAAGTTTAACGGCAGCAATAAAGTTGGAGGGAAACAGTAAATAATATAAACCCTTTATATGCTTTTACTATTTTTATATTCATTAACTGCAGCGCCTCAAGTTCATGAAAGCATCGATATCGCAGTGAAAAAGTTTACCGCAGCTAAAATATTTCTAGAAAACCCTTGGAAGTTTAACGGCAGCAATAAAGTTGGAGGGAAACAGTAAATAATGTAAACCCTTTATATGCTTTTACAATTTTTATATTCATTAACTGCAGCGCCTCAAGTTCATGAAAGCATCGATATCGCAGTGAAAAAGTTTACCGCAGCTAAAATATTTCTAGAAAACCCTTGGAAGTTTAACGGCAGCAATAAAGTTGGAGGGAAACAGTAAATAATGTAAACCCTTTATATGCTTTTACAATTTTTATATTCATTAACTGCAGCGCCTCAAGTTCATGAAAGCATGGATATCGCAGTGAAAAAGTTTACCCCAGCTAAATTATTTCTAGAAAACCCTTGGAAGTTTAACGGCAGCAATAAAGTTGGAGGGAAACAGTAAATAATGTAAACCCTTTATTTGCTTTTACAATTTTTATATTCATTAACTGCAGCGCCTCAAGTTCATGAAAGCATCGATATCGCAGTGAAAAAGTTTACCGCAGCTAAAATATTTCTAGAAAACCCTTGGAAGTTTAACGGCAGCAATAAAGTTGGAGGGAAACAGTAAATAATGTAAACCCTTTATATGCTTTTACAATTTTTATATTCATTAACTGCAGCGCCTCAATTTCACGAAAGCATCGATATCGCAGTGAAAAAGTTTACCGCAGCTAAAAGATTTCTAGAAAACCTTTTGAAGTTTAACGGCAGCAATAAAGTTGGAGGGAAACAGTAAATAATGTAAACCCTTTATATGCTTTTACAATTTGTATATTCATTAACTGCAGCGCCTCAAGTTCATGAAAGCATCGATATCGCAGTGAAAAAGTTTACCGCAGCTAAAATATTTCTAGAAAACCCTTGGAAGTTTAACGGCAGCAATAAAGTTGGAGGGAAACAGTAAATAATGTAAACCCTTTATATGCTTTTACAATTTTTATATTCATTAACTGCAGCGCCTCAAGTTCATGAAAGCATGGATATCGCAGTGAAAAAGTTTACCGCAGCTAAAATATTTCTAGAAAACCCTTGGAAGTTTAACGGCAGCAATAAAGTTGGAGGGAAACAGTAAATAATGTAAACCCTTTATATGCTTTTACAATTTTTATATTCATTAACTGCAGCGCCTCAAGTTCATGAAAGCATCGATATCGCAGTGAAAAAGTTTACCGCAGCTAAAATATTTCTAGAAAACCCTTGGAAGTTTAACGGCAGCAATAAAGTTGGAGGGAAACAGTAAATAATGTAAACCCTTTATATGCTTTTACAATTTTTATATTCATTAACTGCAGCGCCTCAAGTTCATGAAAGCATGGATATCGCAGTGAAAAAGTTTACCCCAGCTAAATTATTTCTAGAAAACCCTTGGAAGTTTAACGGCAGCAATAAAGTTGGAGGGAAACAGTAAATAATATAAACCCTTTATATGCTTTTACTATTTTTATATTCATTAACTGCAGCGCCTCAAGTTCATGAAAGCATCGATATCGCAGTGAAAAAGTTTACCGCAGCTAAAATATTTCTAGAAAACCCTTGGAAGTTTAACGGCAGCAATAAAGTTGGAGGGAAACAGTAAATAATGTAAACCCTTTATATGCTTTTACAATTTTTATATTCATTAACTGCAGCGCCTCAAGTTCATGAAAGCATCGATATCGCAGTGAAAAAGTTTACCGCAGCTAAAATATTTCTAGAAAACCCTTGGAAGTTTAACGGCAGCAATAAAGTTGGAGGGAAACAGTAAATAATGTAAACCCTTTATATGCTTTTACAATTTTTATATTCATTAACTGCAGCGCCTCAAGTTCATGAAAGCATGGATATCGCAGTGAAAAAGTTTACCCCAGCTAAATTATTTCTAGAAAACCCTTGGAAGTTTAACGGCAGCAATAAAGTTGGAGGGAAACAGTAAATAATGTAAACCCTTTATTTGCTTTTACAATTTTTATATTCATTAACTGCAGCGCCTCAAGTTCATGAAAGCATCGATATCGCAGTGAAAAAGTTTACCGCAGCTAAAATATTTCTAGAAAACCCTTGGAAGTTTAACGGCAGCAATAAAGTTGGAGGGAAACAGTAAATAATGTAAACCCTTTATATGCTTTTACAATTTTTATATTCATTAACTGCAGCGCCTCAATTTCACGAAAGCATCGATATCGCAGTGAAAAAGTTTACCGCAGCTAAAAGATTTCTAGAAAACCTTTTGAAGTTTAACGGCAGCAATAAAGTTGGAGGGAAACAGTAAATAATGTAAACCCTTTATATGCTTTTACAATTTGTATATTCATTAACTGCAGCGCCTCAAGTTCATGAAAGCATCGATATCGCAGTGAAAAAGTTTACCGCAGCTAAAATATTTCTAGAAAACCCTTGGAAGTTTAACGGCAGCAATAAAGTTGGAGGGAAACAGTAAATAATGTAAACCCTTTATATGCTTTTACAATTTTTATATTCATTAACTGCAGCGCCTCAAGTTCATGAAAGCATGGATATCGCAGTGAAAAAGTTTACCGCAGCTAAAATATTTCTAGAAAACCCTTGGAAGTTTAACGGCAGCAATAAAGTTGGAGGGAAACAGTAAATAATGTAAACCCTTTATATGCTTTTACAATTTTTATATTCATTAACTGCAGCGCCTCAAGTTCATGAAAGCATCGATATCGCAGTGAAAAAGTTTACCGCAGCTAAAATATTTCTAGAAAACCCTTGGAAGTTTAACGGCAGCAATAAAGTTGGAGGGAAACAGTAAATAATGTAAACCCTTTATATGCTTTTACAATTTTTATATTCATTAACTGCAGCGCCTCAAGTTCATGAAAGCATGGATATCGCAGTGAAAAAGTTTACCCCAGCTAAATTATTTCTAGAAAACCCTTGGAAGTTTAACGGCAGCAATAAAGTTGGAGGGAAACAGTAAATAATGTAAACCCTTTATATGCTTTTACAATTTTTATATTCATTAACTGCAGCGCCTCAAGTTCATGAAAGCATCGATATCGCAGTGAAAAAGTTTACCGCAGCTAAAATATTTCTAGAAAACCCTTGGAAGTTTAACGGCAGCAATAAAGTTGGAGGGAAACAGTAAATAATGTAAACCCTTTATATGCTTTTACAATTTTTATATTCATTAACTGCAGCGCCTCAAGTTCATGAAAGCATCGATATCGCAGTGAAAAAGTTTACCGCAGCTAAAAGATTTCTAGAAAACCTTTGGAAGTTTAACGGCAGCAATAAAGTTGGAGGGAAACAGTAAATAATGTAAACCCTTTATATGCTTTTACAATTTGTATATTCATTAACTGCAGCGCCTCAAGTTCATGAAAGCATCGATATCACAGTGAAAAAGTTTACCGCAGCTAAAATATTTCTAGAAAACCCTTGGAAGTTTAACGGCAGCAATAAAGTTGGAGGGAAACAGTAAATAATGTAAACCCTTTATATGCTTTTACAATTTTTATATTCATTAACTGCAGCGCCTCAAGTTCATGAAAGCATGGATATCGCAGTGAAAAAGTTTACCGCAGCTAAAATATTTCTAGAAAACCCTTGGAAGTTTAACGGCAGCAATAAAGTTGGAGGGAAACAGTAAATAATGTAAACCCTTTATATGCTTTTACAATTTTTATATTCATTAACTGCAGCGCCTCAAGTTCATGAAAGCATGGATATCGCAGTGAAAAAGTTTACCCCAGCTAAATTATTTCTAGAAAACCCTTGGAAGTTTAACGGCAGCAATAAAGTTGGAGGGAAACAGTAAATAATGTAAACCCTTTATATGCTTTTACAATTTTTATATTCATTAACTGCAGCGCCTCAAGTTCATGAAAGCATCGATATCGCAGTGAAAAAGTTTACCGCAGCTAAAATATTTCTAGAAAACCCTTGGAAGTTTAACGGCAGCAATAAAGTTGGAGGGAAACAGTAAATAATGTAAACCCTTTATATGCTTTTACAATTTTTATATTCATTAACTGCAGCGCCTCAAGTTCATGAAAGCATCGATATCGCAGTGAAAAAGTTTACCGCAGCTAAAAGATTTCTAGAAAACCCTTGGAAGTTTAACGGCAGCAATAAAGTTGGAGGGAAACAGTAAATAATGTAAACCCTTTATATGCTTTTACAATTTGTATATTCATTAACTGCAGCGCCTCAAGTTCATGAAAGCATCGATATCGCAGTGAAAAAGTTTACCGCAGCTAAAAGATTTCTAGAAAACCCTTGGAAGTTTAACGGCAGCAATAAAGTTGGAGGGAAACAGTAAGTAATGTAAACCCTTTATATGCTTTTACAATTTTTATATTCATTAACTGGCGCGCCGAATCTTTAAAACAGCGCGTGGTTGGTGTTTACATCTAATTTTAAATATCAAAAACATATCTATCAGCAAAACGTGCGGCAAACTACACTTCGAAATGTGTTCATTAAAAATGAATGTGATTTCATGCAGTCGCATCCAAATATCTTTTATTTATTCTGATTAAACAATTTTATTATTTCTTTATTGAAACAATTTTGGCAACAGCAAAGAGTTTTTTCAATGATATGTTAATTGGTATTTTATCGCGATTCGATGAAAGCAAGTTGGTTTATTAGTATTCCGTAAAAGCGACAGCCCCAAAATTTGATGGAATGCATTGTAATCGATATCGAATCTATCTGCAAAGTTTCTGATCGATTGGATGACGGCAAAGGGTTTGATTAGGCTTCCGAAGATTTTCCCACCATCTACATACATACCCACAAACATGCATACAAAATCGAAGTTAATATAAAGGATTTTAAAAAAAATCTAAACGTTTCATAAATTGCCTTGCGCCAAGTTAGAACAAGCAACACACAATTATCAAGAACTTAAAAAATAAATCACCAATGTTGAAATATGAGGAAATGCTTATTCACCAAATTACGAAATATGCATTTGTGTATTGTAGTTAAATTTACGTTTATATAATGTCAAACTTCTACTAAAGGAAGCATCTTTTTTATCAACTTGGCTTGGATTATTCATATGAAAATTATGAAATGACTTCGTATTTTTGAGCAGGAATTTTCAGATATAAGTTTCTTGTATTTTGCTTATAATTTTAAATATATTCTTAGTTTATTTATTAAAAAAATTACATCTGTGTTAATTTTCAAAAAAAAGTAGTTTAAAAGTAGGGGTAGATAACATCGCACCTTTCTGTAACACTATTATGCTGGTCTATTTAAATTTGGCATAGATGAGTGTAATTTGCAGGTTTAGTTTTCGTACTTTCTTTAATTTAAACTAGGAGTGTGGAACATCGCACAGCTTTCAATTACACTATATTACTGATGTTGATTTGTGTAATTTATCATTTTTATATTTCCACCATTCGTTTAGAAAAAATGGCCATAATAGTAATGAGTCTTTTATATATATATATAAAATAATCAAAATGGGAATTTTGGATATATATACTTTTCGATTATTCTTATATTATCCTTTTTTATAACTGAAAAGAGGTGGAAAAACGGTCGAAGTTATGTTCAAACAAAGAGAACTCTGTGTTGCAGGCATTCGTTTTTCAACTTTTTACGCCATTAAAGCATTTTTACTGGAATTTCGCAGGTGAAGATATTTAGAACACCGTAAGAGGCATTACCACAGTGATTTTGAACAAAATCGTTAGAGCTATTTTTTTCCAATCATTGAAAAACAATTTTTTCAAAGGCAGTTGCCATTGACAGGAAATGACAAATATCGGAACTTATATTTTGGATGTTCGTTAGGCCGTGTGTAATGTGCAATTATGTTGTTTGTGGGATGGTCTTGGCTGCTGGATATAGGTGGTCTAGCCTTATGCGCATGCGCGATTTTGACGAAAACCTTAATGGTAGGTCCCATGGCCACCAGCAACCCGAATACCAAATTTGAACATAGTAGGCCAATTTGTTCCAGAGTTATGCTGACTACAGACACACCCACACCAGGCAGACATTTTTCTAGATCACTTTTTTGTGATCAGGATGTTCCAAAACCTGGAGAAATGGGGGGAAAAAAAAAATCGCATTTATTTTTTTATTTTCCCCGAATACTATACTTTCATTACCCCGTGTAATACATATGGGTAATTGAAAGTAAAAAGTGGCCATTTGAGTGATAATTAATACATTAGCAACAGAGTAGTCGTTGATAGGTAGTGCTCAAGGGAAGAGAACTCTGTGTTAAAAGCAGCTTTTTCCACCTTTATCAAATTTCTAGGGACATTTTGGAGGTGGGGACGTTAACACTTTAAAGACATACCACAGCAATGGTGATCAAAATGATTTGAGTCACTTTTTATTAATTGCTGAAATGGCATAAATTTTTCAATTGCAGCTACCTTATACGCGCATGCACAATTTTGACGGAAAGACCTCATGACCATCACTAAGACGTAGGCAAAAGTTGAAAATCGTACAAGTCGGTGAAGCCGCTCCGCAGCTCAACCGAACGCAGACTGACGGATGAAAACAGAGATACTTTTCTTAGACATTTTTTTACTATTTTTTGCAACTCGGGACGTTTCAAAACATGTAAAAATAAAAAAAAAAAATGAAAAAAAATTAAAAATATATATACATTTTTTTTAGACTGAATGTAATTCTTTTATTACTTTATATTGAAACTACAAGTATCATAAATTAAAATTGTTTTTGTATAAAGTGTATAAAAAATGTATCTGCAGTAATTAAAATATCAAATGGCACAAACTTGATCATCCAAATCGGATCTGTTTGTTGTTTTATATGCTCAATGACATATTTCTATGCCCAATGACAGCTAATCAGGCCAGGAACTACATCTTAAAGTGGATTCCGAACCAAAACGAATGTCCATGCCTAACCCGGGATTCGAACTCGTCATCTTTGGCATGCGGAGCCAGAGAACTAACCACACAGCCATCAGGTGGACCAAATTGGTTCTGTAGTTATAGGGGTTCATTTATACAGACATATTTTGGATTTTATTTTATATAGAGATAGGGTAATTTGAAGTAAAAATAATCCATTATTAAATATAAATAAGAGTGTCCTTGGGTACATCAAGTGTACACAATTTTATCGAGACTGTAATCAAAGAGCTTTATTACGATATTGATGAAATTTTGCTCATTTAATCTTCGAAGAAAGAGGACAGTTACTGTTTACATAAGGTTTTTAACAAACTACTCCCATTCCCCTTTCCAACCTCTACATTTTATTATCATGATTTGTGATCTATAGAACTTACCTGAACCAATATTTTTGTAGTAGTATCTTGACTAATCCAGATTAAGGGGAGTACGATTTAATTCCGGTGTTTTGGGGTTAAGGTTGTTGAATCGAGAAGAGGGCTTAAAAGGGGCATGCTCATAACTTGTCCAGGTCAACGCCGGGCCACACCCAATTGAGCATGGGTGACCCCGTGCTCTGCAGCTAGTATTACATAATTTTTAAACATTTTTATACTTATTAAATTGATAGAAAACCCACTCTAGTTACAACTCTTAGTAATACTAAAAGTGGCCCCCCTGTGGGGCAATCTCTCTGACCTTGCATGCCAAAAGTGCCGGATTCGAATCCAGTGTTTAGGCGTGGATGTTTGTTATGGTTCTGTTGATTGGTTGTTTTCAGATTATCTGGTGCCGTTAGCAACACGAGGGCTATAATGCGCCGAAACATTCGTCATTAGACAAGCCAACATACATTTACAAACACCCATGCCTAACACGGGACTCGAGCCCGCAACCTCGCGGTCTAGAAGCTAGCACGCTAATCTCTATACCGTTTGGTTGGTTGGCATTGTTATGGTTCGGAATTCAAGTTAAGCTGTAGGTCCCGGGCTGATTATCCATTATTGTGCACAAAACTAGGTCTTTGAGCATATAAACTAACCAACCAACTACTAAAAAGGAAATAATTAGGTTGACTGTTTGAAGCTGTCATAGAATTTAGAACAGTTTTATCAAGTAGTAAAAAAGTAATTAGAAAAAGCCATATTAGCTTATCTGAGATCTACAGTTGCTATTTCCAATGTTCAATAAAAAAAATAAAAAAAAAAGTCTTAGTAAAACTCTGCCTTTTTTTTTTCCTTTTTTTTTTTCCTTCAAGAAACATTAAATCCTTCACTTCATCTAACATAATTTCGGTTACAAAAGAACAACCCCACAAAATAACGGAAACAAAAACACAATTCCCCAAATTGAATTTGTAATTAAATTCCGAGGTCGCTTACGTGGACAAAAAGCCTCGATGCAAAGCGCAAAAGTTTGTTCGAAAAACAAATTATTCTGTAAATACGGGAGCTTTTCGCGTGAACTAATTGGTATTTGTTGTCGTAATTCGATGGAGGGACATTTTTTTTCGTTCCAAGTGACACTTCTTACGCGGTAAAAAATGATGTCTGTCATGGAAAATCCAGAAAGAATTTGCTCGCTGTAATTTTTCGTCACACGACGCTTTATGAGACTTTAGATACTTTTTTTTTTCTTCCTTCTTCTTAGCGTCATATCATTAATCAAGCTAAAATATTCTAAAAACTCGAAATACTTCGCATCTTTCTAAAGTAAAAAAAAAAAAAAAAAAGTAATCGTTATCGCGGCATTCCTTAACAAAACTTGTGAAGTATTGTGTGTAAATATGAACTGTACCCTTTGCTGCTACAGATTCGGGTTCTCTATGTGATTGTTTAGTGGTTTCTTGTGAGCGAGAAGAATGATATATTTTGAAAGTATGCCGACAATTTTTTTTTTTTTTACTGCAGAGTAATAAATGTTTTGAATGATTGGTGGGCTCATTTCAAGAGGGTGAGTTGAAATTAATTTAAGTTGATGATGAATTGTAGGGTGCGTAGAAAATGTTCAGAGTCGTAGAAATCGTTGTGTATAAAATGTAAATAGTTGTTGAAAATATATAAAATGGTTGTAAATAATAATTGGAAAATAAAAAAAACTCTTGTTGGAATTTTTCGTATGGCAGCAATTTCACATCTCGTTATTTTGTGCTTTCTCCTGTCATTCTCAACTCCCAGAAAACGAAAGCCGACCAAACGGTATAGTGGTTAGCGTGCTAGCTTCTAGACCGCGTGGTTGCGGGTTCCGAGTCCCGTGTTAGGCATTTGTGTTTGTAAATGTATGTTGGCTTGTCTAATGACGAATGTTTCGGCGCATTATATCCCTCGTGTTGCTGACGGCGCCAGATAATCTGAATACAAACAATAAAAAATTACGATTAATTGAGCTTTCCGGTTGATTGAATGCCGGGTAATTGGCCTTTAACTGTATTATTTTTTAAGTATCGTAAAGAATGGTATAAAAACAGTAAAGGACTCCTTTGGCGACTTTTTGCTTGGTGACAACAAGAAAGCGCCAAGCAAAAGTCGCCAATGGTATTTTGACTGTTTACCGTACCCGTTCAAACACTCAATTGTTGGGCCAAAACAAATTATAACCGCCAAAACTGCAAGGGTTGCCAGATTGAAACCCACGGGACATAGTGTAGGAAGGACGGTAGCCAGAAGTGTAAAAAAAGCGACAATCCGATCAGTCCAAACCGGGAAAAATCGCCAATGGGGTTCTATACTGCTTCTGTTCTCAAAAAAGAGTATGCCAATATATAATTACTTATATTGCTGCGTTGAGAAATTTAGTTCTGCAACTTAAATTATTTTGGCACTTCATGCGAAATCAATCCGTATATTTGAATTGTTCATTAAAATATCTGATATATTTTAGATATGTGCATGAAACTGCTTATTTTTATTGCTTTCCAAAAACTTTTTACTACGTTGCCACACTGTTCCTTCTTAACGCGTCTCACATAAGCAGTAGGATAGTGATGTCGCAAGTATAGTAGCTCATCATAAATAATCCAATTTTTTCAGTTTCATAGCACAATATCACTCTTCAAGATTTTTCTTGATTATGCAACTGAAAAAGTTTTTAGCTATACTTAACTTCAACTTAACTAGACATCACTTAGACGGTAGATCGTCATAGTGCTCATAGGTATTTAATCCATTTTGGCGGCGTGAAAGCATAATGTTGGCCAAACCACAACCCTATAGAGAACAAAAGGCTCTAAGGTTTGGCGAGAATTATGTCGTCACTCCGCCAAAATGGATTAAATACCTATGAGCACTGTGACGATCTACCATCTAAGTGATGTCTAGTTAAGTTGAAGTTTAGTATAGTGCATATTTTAAATGCCTCACTTTGAAACGAGCGAAGCGAACTCTTTTTCTTTTTAATACATAGAGAAATTATTATTCTCAGAAAAAACATGTACTATTTATTTAAAAAACATTCAATACTAAAAAAAAAAATAGTATTAATTGATTTATTTGAATTAAAAATATTGAAGGTTAAAAAAAAAAAAAAAAGGTTGCTTAGTAAATTATCATTTTATTCCAATGAAATCAACTCTCTCAACAAAACAATTCTCTCTACACCGATATCATCACCGCTTACTGACAATTCCATCCCGAAATATCTTTTATAATAATAACTTGGTGATAAATACGCAACAAAATCCCATCCAATTCATACACAGGCCCTGCAATCCAAGTTACGGAATGTCTTTAAGGGCTAAATCCCGATACATTCCATACTTATTCCCTGGTAAATGGGCGATGTGCTCAATTGGCCGGATGTAAGGGGGAAGTTAACCTCCCTCAGCACGTTTTCCAATAAACCCTCGGATTAGTGCTCCCGCCAAGTCTCGAAACGTGGCGAGGAAGACTAAATGAAGCATCTCCAACGAAATTCCACTACTTGGCGAGCTTGAAAAGGACGGTTTCATATATTGGAAAATCCTGGCAGCATTTATACGAGTGATTTCCATATTTCTATAAGTTGAGAGGGTGATATTTTTTGTCGGGGGTTGAGTTGAAGATATTGGAATGAAAATTGTAAATAGATGTTTTATTTTCAGAGGATGGTTTGAGGCTGAATAGTAATAAATTCAGGGAGAATCGTTATGGAGGACTTATTATAAAGGGCTTTTGGAGAATTATTACGTATACTTTAAGTAATATAAGTAAATAAAAATTTACGTTATTTCGTTGGTTTAGAATTGTAAAAAGAACAATACTCGGACTATAGCAATGAATTCCAAACACTCCATATTTTTCTCAAGTTTTTATAAAATATTTAAAAGAAATAAAACCAGATACATTTTGAAACAGTGTTTTTTCATGGAAAAGTTCAGTAAATATATTAAATTATACAGTCAAAACCTACTATCGCGAGGTCGATGGGGCCGCCGAAGTTGTTCGCATTAACCGAATTTCATGTTAAGCGAAAAAATTAACGTTCATTTTTAAGTATGGAGAACTGTTTTTACTTAAGAGGGATATCATGTTAAGCAATTTCAGTATGACTGTATTACAGTTACAAAAAAAAATAAAAAAAATGGGAATCTAACTGAAGGATGATATTAAAGTAATATATTTCCTTTTTATATCATAAGAATAAAAAAACCGTTTTATCTATTTAAAGTAAAATTTAATTCGTTTTTATAATAACAGATGACGATTGATATCAAAATCTTAATAATTTGCAAACCGCTGCTTGCTTGTACAAATGCTCACAAATACCTACAGAGCCATCTATTGGTGGAAAACTAACCATTTATTTTCTCTGTAAAGGAATTTTTTTTTTTTTTTTTTTTTTTAGCATTTCTATGAAAATCGTATCATCTTACTCTCAAAAGTTGATAAATGATTGAATTTTGAAATGTCCTGTTACTTTAAGATAAATGTGTATAGAAGGTTGTGCATGTTTTCTTACTTTACGAAAATATCTGTACCAGTTTCGTAATCGTTTATACAAATGTTACATAAATGTTATGTACACTAAATAACAGATGACTAAATAATTGATTACTATTTGTGTCTGTACTTCTACGATCTTCATATTTTAAGTTATTTGAATATCTATCCATGATTCTTGTCATAATAAAACACTTTAAATACTCAATTCAAGTTTTAACATAAACTTAAAATGTTTAAAATTGAAATCAAATACAGTTGCTAAAATGAGTATCTACTATTCTAGTGATTTCGTAGGGAACCGATTGAAACATATTTGCAACATTACTGTCAAAATTTTCGGAAGACCAATTCGTAAATTAGTAAGTGTAAATTCATAGTTAAATTTGTAACACACAGTCCGATGACAATGATATATAATACCCTAGAATACAGTATTTTCAAGTGGAGTACTCCTTTTCTTAATATTGTTATGAATTTTTCTCTGAGGAAATGCTGATGTAGTTTTTACTAAATAAAAACTATAAACTATTCTTCCATCGAAGGCTCACAAAGTTCTCCGAACAACAGAACAATTGCTATCAAGCTTTGGTACAAGCTTCGGTACGCACAACTTCGAACACAGCAATAATTTAGGCACCGCAAAAGTAAACAAAAGATCCGATGCTTTCTAAACAGCATCCGATACTCGACTTATCTGGCTATTCTATTTTTCGCCTCTTTCTATAGTCCCGAAGCAGAAATTTCTAGCAAAATCCAGCAAACCAATTACCTGATGGAAACGCCTCGAAATTTCACGATTGATTTAGATGTTGCCACTTTATTTCTGACCTGTATTATCATTGTTAGCAAATAAAATAAAATAGAGCTTTAAATGAAATACGTCACTATTTTTAATTATATACTGAATATAAATAAGATAAAATGGAACTTTAAAATAAATACGTCACTATTTACAATTATATACAGAAAATTAGTGTAACAATATAGATTTTTTTTTAATGTTAAAGGTTTTCAAAGTAAAATACTTTAAAAACTCAATTCAAGTTTTTACGTAAACTTCAAAAGTTAAAATTTGAAATATATAAAACAACCAGTTTCTAAAAGAAGTATCCGCAATTCTATTGATTTCGTAGGGAACCGAGGGGAAAAATATAAGTTACGTTATTAACGAGTAAGTTTTACTGCCAATTGGGAAAAATGTCAACGGAGAGCAGTGTAAACTTGATGCAAAAATGCAGGGTAGAAGCCGTGATAGACTTGAGATTCAAACGTTTTCTGGCTGACATTTTGCTTGACGATCATCCCGCATGTGAAACACCATCAACGGTTTCTTAACGATCACCTAGAACCACTTGCAAACACGTTTTATGTTCTTAGCATCTTTCCCATATAATTGCACCAACGTGGGTCCCCGTTGATGTTTCTCTAATTTGTAGTAAAACTTCATGTTTCTGCTTCGCTACATTGCACTATGATAAATGATTTCACAATGTTCAGCTGACTTCAAAAGGGAAATCTGGTCCATCTTAGTAAATTTAACAATCCTGCCACTTCTTGACATGACTAAGGAGGGCCTTATTATACTATTACGAATTTTTGTATATTTGTGAATATTTCGTAGTGTTAATTTTGTAAATAGGAAAATATATGTACATTTTGCATAAGGCAGTGCAATAGTTCGTCTTAAATTGGCTTCCCGGCAATATGGGTCTTAACGCTTGGAAACGAGTTTTACAGAGATAACGATGGGAAGCGAGTTTTACAAGGAGCTGGGCATTTAACATTATGGTAATGGCAATCTCGCCAAATTGACGAGATAGAGCCAAGTTGGCGATGGTTTTGGCAAATAATTTTTGTCGCCAAATTTGGCTAGAAATCGTCAAATGTCGCCAAACTTGGCAACAATTTGGCGACATTTTCGGTCCCTATGTATATGTATAGGACTTTTTGACTACGATCAGGAAAGTTCTCCAAATATCTACCTCTAGAAATTTCAAAAAGTTTCGCCTCCCCTATATAAGCCCGAGTTGACTGAGGTTAGTCAGTTGAGTTAGTTGAGTCAGTTAGTTGACTGGAATTACTGAGTCTCAGTGAACATTCCGAGTAGTTCTAAAGCGAACTGTATTGCATTGTCTTTTGCGGCGATTTAGCAGTTGTGTTGTTAATTTTTTAACTGCTGTTTTGTGCTCTATTGAGGTGAAAAGAGCTGTATTGTGTCTACTAAAACGAGAAGTTCTGGAGTTGTAAAGGAATCTGTGAAGAGTTATATTGGAATAAATTTCTGTAAGTTTTGATCTGCTTTGGCTTCAAATCTTTCGAACCCATCCACGCAACAATACAGATCCACTCGAGTGGCGAACGCGAGCCACCGCTTCAGTTGCTCAAACTAGCCACTCGGAGACATGCAGTCCTATGGAGCTTATTAAACTGGGCCACTGCTGTGGATAGAGGTTGCGGCTGTAACTTGTGGCGCCCAGACCCTAAGTGAAACATGCAATTCTATGGACCTTATTATACTGAGCCACAGCAGTTGGCAGAAGCGGTGTCATGCGTTCACCACTCGGAGTGGCGCTGTATAATAAAGCCCTAACAGAGCAAATGGTTGTGCACGTTTCTGGATCACCCTGTCGTTTATATTTCATGGTATTCACGAAAATTTATGCTTTTCTCTTGTATAAGTACAAATACAAATTTTAAGACCAACAACAGGCTCAAGGACCAACAGGGTTGATTGAGTAGATATATATGTTATCCCCAGTGATGTAGAGGGCGCTGCTAATGTAATCCCCTAGCGGCGACTTCGTCGCCAGAGAGAGAGAATGATCGGAGGAGTGGAGGTGAACGACGTGGAAGTCGCCTCTCCTAGTTTGGGTTTAAGAACCTATTTCTATCTAATGCACGAATAAACCTGCTGTCCATTTAATTGGCCTCTTTCACTTTTACCCCTTCATCATACAACATGGGGGCTCGCCGTGCTTTTTACCCGCGATCATACAACATTTAAAAAACTGCACTTCCACGCATCCAGAGGTCAAACCAAAATCCTCTTCACGAAAAAAAAAAAAACCTTTACTTCTACGTATCCAGAGGTCAAAGCAAAATCCTCTTCACGAAAAAAAAAAAAACCTTTACTTCTACGCATCCAGAGGTCAAACCAAAATCCTCTTCACGAATTACCGCAGCAGTCAGCGACCACCAGTGGAATCTACAAATAAAAGGAAAACTCTTCAACCAGCGTCGTCATTATACAACTGCATAACACTCGCTTCGCCGAACAAGTCCCACTTCAGCCGTCAAGCAGAAGTTCAACGAAGCTAACATCGTTATTCCACATAGCCAGCAAGAATCCAGAATCCTGAGCCAAATCGAACCTACAACTACAACACTGTCGCTTCGCCGAACAAGTCCCACTTCAGCCGTCAAGCAGAAGTTCAACGAAGCTAACATCGTTATTCCACATAGCCAGCAAGAATACAGAATCCTGAGCCAACTCGAACCTGCAACCACAACACTGTCGCTTCGCCGAACAAGTCCCACTTCAGCCGTCAAGCAGAAGTTCTACGAAATCAGCAAAGTTATTCCACATCGACCAACTTCAGCCGTCAAGCAGAAGTTCTACGAAGTCAGCAAAGTTATTCCACATCGACCAACTACTACGAACCAGAAACCAGAAGCAACGAGTACTCTTCGAAAGAGCAACAACATAAAACGGATACAGCTCCAAAAGCGAAGTAAAATCAAGAAACGCAGGTAGGACCCATCTTATTATTAATTATGTTTAAAAATACCAAAAAGCAAGATCTCGTATTTGTCGCCGCTGAGTTAGATATCGTTGTACCGGATGGTGCCACAATTCTAAAATTAAAAGACTTAATCGAAAAAAGTGAAGCTTTCGTTAAAGATCCAGATTTCGTTCAAGATTTAATAACAACAGTTGTAGCTGATAGAAAAGCCCAAGAGGCAAAGCAAATCGAAGAAGTTAAACTCGCACAGATAGAACGACAACTCGAGCTCACAGCTCTTAAAAATACTACTGCATTAAACCAAACTAGTACTGGAAGTACCACAGCAACCGAAGCAAGTCCAAATATCGAAAGTCTTCTTCGCAGTGTTCGAACGCTAAGCATGCCAGTCCCGTCGAGACCAGAAAACTACAATTTATTCTTTCAGTCTCTGGAACGTGCGTTTACGACAAAAAATGTCCCAGATGATGCAAAATCGGAAATTTTGATTAGCATACTGGGCGAACAGGCTAGTTACATTTTACTAAATATTTCGGAGAACGACCTAAAAAATTACGAACAAGTCAAAAGTATTGTCCTGCGCCAATTTCAACCCACGCCACAAGAATGTCTTCTTAATTTTCGAAGGAGCCAACGCATGCCGAACGAGTCGCATACGCAATTTGGGTCAAGGCTATCACAATCATTCGCATATTACTGTAAGGTACGCAACGCCACTGACTACGAAACACTATGTAAATTAATGGTGTCGGATAAACTTTTCAGCACACTTGACCGCCAAACACAAGCACACATCGCCGTTCGCCAAGGGGAAGACTGGCTAGAACCTAAAGAACTTGCAAAAGAGTGTGATATTTACTTTTCGTCAAAACGTAAATCTCTAAGCGAAACAAATCATCAGCAACAAACATACAACAGCGGGCAGAATTTCCAAAACAAAAATACGCAAAACCATAACAGACCGCCAAGGGGTTCTTACAATCACCGTAACAACAACGATAATTTTAGGCCAAATGCACCAAATAATCACGTCTGCGAAATAGAAACCGGAAGAAATTGCAACCGCGATAAATATTTCAATAAGCTACAGTACGAAGATGTTCTTATCGATGATAAAAAAATAAAAACTTTGATCGATGGAGGTACTAATATAACTTGTGTAAAAACCAGTGTATTACCACCCTCAACAGTCTATGACGGATCAATAACCCTCACAGGAGCTTTCGGTTCCACACAAAAAGCGAAGTTGACAAAAATAAATCTAGCTCATCCTAAGAACAAAAATCCAATTCTAGTTACGGCAGCAGCTTACGATGACTTATGTTCGAATTTAATAATTCCACCTAACGTATACGAAAGCATAAAAAAACGAAACATACTCCCGATTGTAAACGAATTCGAAACCCGCGCGGAAAAAAAATGCTATGTTGCTTCAAAAAAGAACTCGGAATATATCACTTTTCCTGCTGACAAAAATAACGAAATTTTAAATACTTCGCAAATCCTTCCGATTCCGGAAACTCAAAAAGAAGGCACGTGTCAAGGTCATACAAAGGATAACTCAACAGAAAACACGGGCTCTTCGTTGATGGAGGCGGGGCTTAATGTCCCCAGGAGAATAGACGAGCGGTCATTGGAAGATCCTGATGAAGTAGGCGAAGTTTGTGTTAGAACAGAAGACGGAGGAAAAGGCTCAAAACCAGAAGCTCCTGGTCCAGAATGTAAACAAACAGCACACGTTGACTGTTTACCTTTTCTGTTTACGATTGGGGATAGCGTGAGTTTAAACGAAGCGGATTTCTTGCACATTAACGACGATAACTTGCGGGATACTGTTACGAATATGGTAAAATTTTATAAACCAAATAAGATAAAAAGTACAAATTTTCAAATGAAGATTTTTTTATCGGATGAAACGCCAATCTTTCAGCGGGCACACCGTTTATCAATCACCGAGAAATTGGAAGTTAACAGGCAAATCAAACAACTATTGAACGACGGAATTATTTCAGAAAGCACTTCTGACTTTTGCTCACCAATAGTTTTGTGCAAAAAACAAGATGGCTCAACACGCATGTGTATTGATTACAGACGTTTGAATAAAGTGGTAATCAAAGAACGATTTCCAATTCCTATTATAGACGACGTCTTCGACAGGCTACAAGGGGCTACCGTGTACACAAATTTAGATCTCAAAAATTCGTTTTACCAAGTAGACGTTGATCCTGCAAGCCGCAAGTATACGAGCTTTATTACACCAGATAATCAGTATCAATTTAATAAAGTCCCGTTTGGACTTTGCAACTCGCCGTCTGCTTTTCAAAGATTCATACAGATTGTTGTTCGAGAACTTTTAGAAACTAATACACTGATCTTGTACTTAGACGATTTGATCATCCCATCAATCAATGAGTTTAGAGGGTGTCGAAAAACTCAAGCAAATCTTCAAAGTAGCTTCCGACTATTTACTTGAGTTTAACTTTAAAAAATGCAATTTTCTACAAAGAAAAATCAACTTTCTCGGGCACATTTTAGAAAAAGGTACAATTCGTCCCTCGACAGCCAAAACAAACGCTGTTTTAGGTTTTCCACAGCCCAAAACAACAAAAGATGTTCAATCATTCTTGGGTCTAAGTAGATTTTTTAGGAAGTTTATAAGGGATTATGCTGCCATTGCAAGACCCTTAAGTGATCTTTTACGGAACAATACTCCTTTTTATTTTGGTACAGACCAAAAACAAGCTTTTCTAACACTGAAACAGGCACTGTCAACAGAGCCTGTGCTACACCTATATAAACAAGGCTCGCCTTTACAGTTACATTGTGATGCATCCTCAAAAGGATTTGGTGCTATTCTTCTTCAAGCAGACTCGGATAACATCTTCCATCCTATACATTATATGAGCCATAAGACATCACCACAAGAAGAGAAATATTCATCGTACGAATTAGAAGTTCTTGCCATAGTTCAAGCACTAAAGAAATTCAGACACTTCCTTGTAGGTACCAAGTTCAAAATTATTACAGACTGCCAAGCCTTCCAAAAGACCATGTCAAGGAAAGAAGTTCCACCAAAAATTGCCAGATGGGCAATGTTGTTAGAGGATTTTTGACTACGAGATAGTACACAGACCAGGCAAGCAGATGGCACATGTTGATGCTCTCAGTCGTTACCCAGTCATGTCAATCCAAGTTGATACAACAACCCAGAAAATCTGCGATGCTCAGTCAAAGGACGAATTCACACAAAACATTAAAAATCTAATCGATCACTCTTCAACTACAGAATACAAATACAAGAACAACATTCTTTACAAACTGGTCAATGACCAAGAACTGTTAGTTATACCACAAGACATGCAAAAACAAATAGTCCAAATAGAACACAATAAAGGCCATTTCGGGATCAATAAAACTGAAGCATTGGTGAAACAACAATTCTGGTTCCGCATATAAGAAAAACCATCGAAAGCGTAATATCCAACTGCATTCCATGCATACTTTCTTCACGTAAAGTTGGAAAACAAGAAGGATTTCTACACCCAATCCCAAAAGGCGACGTCCCGTTGGACACTTACCATGTCGATTTTCTCGGCCCACTTCCAAGCACAAATAAAAATTACAAATACATCTTTACCGTGGTATGTGCCTTTAGCAAATTCATATGGATATACCCTGTTAAGTCAACGTCAACAAAAGATGCTTTGGATAAACTTCAACTCCAACAAATTACCTTCGGAAACCCTAAACGAATAATATCAGACCGCGGATCAGCCTTTACAGCAATAGAATTTAAGAAATACTGCGAAGATGAGGAAATTGAACATGTCACAATCACCACTGGTCAGCCTCGTGGAAATGGACAAGTAGAGAGGTTTCATGGAACACTTATCCTTGTCATCACAAAGTTATCCCTCGATGACCCCAATAAATGGTTTAAACATGTGCCAGCAGTCCAACGCGTAATCAACAGCACCGTTTCTTCAGCAACAAAGTACACACCTTTCGAGCTCTTAATAGGGATTAAAATGAAAAATAAGGAAGACCTTAACATCAAGAAAATCCTCGAAGAAGAACACATACATACCTTCGTCCAAAATAAACGACAAATGCGCGAACAAGCAAAAACCAATATACTACAGCTGCAAGAAAGAAGCAAGCACAACTATAATACTCGACGCAAGACAGCAAACAAGTACAAACTCCACGACAAAGTAGCCATCAAAAGAACGCAGTTTGGTCAAAAGCGTCAAAAGTTTTTCGGCCCATACGAGGTGGTAAAGATTCGGCCAAATGACCGATATGATGTCCGTAAACTGGGGACAACTGAAGGACCACTTCTCACATCTACATCAGCTGATATGATGAAGTGCTGGGAAGATACTTAAGTTTCTTCAATTTTCTTTTACAAGAACTTTTTACAGAAGACTTTTTTTTTTCTTTTTATGAACTTTTGAAAGGAGACTTTTTTTTCCATCACACAAACTTTTTAAAGAAGATACTTTTTTTTTCTTTTTATGGACTTTTGAAAGAAGATTTTTTTTTTCACACAAACTTTTTAAAGAGAGACTTTTTTTTCCCTTTCTACAAACTTTTCATGGTGCAAGAACTTTTTCCACAGACTTTAAATTTTTAAGAACTACACATTGTGATCTTCAAGACATTAGTGTTGTTTAAATTTTATTATTGTGCTGTATTTTTCAATATCTTTATTTACATGTTTAGTATATATCAATGAGTCGGCGGTCCTCCTCAATCAGGATGGCGGAGTGTTATCCCCAGTGATGTAGAGGGCGCTGCTAATGTAATCCCCTAGCGGCGACTTCGTCGCCAGAGAGAGAGAATGATCGGAGGAGTGGAGGTGAACGGACGTGGAAGTCGCCTCTCCTAGTTTGGGTTTAAGAACCTATTTCTATCTAATGCACGAATAAACCTGCTGTCCATTTAATTGGCCTCTTTCACTTTTACCCCTTCATCATACAACATATATATATATACACGTATACAGAAATAGAAAATAATTTGCACACAATAGTTACAGGATCCTGCATACAATATACAATAGCTACAGGGTTATACAATACAAAGTTTACACAGCGTTTGAGAATCATACTGGAAAAATGCAATACATAATGCAAGCTGACAAATTTTATAAAAACCAACAGTACGCAAACATAAGTAACCAAATATAGTAACATTTGCTGTCTTCTACTATTTACAACTGGATTACTTGAGTAAACAAAATTGAATCATTTACTTTGTATAGCTGTTGCTATTTATCAAATTATTGGCACATTTCCAATAAATTGCTTTAATCATCAGTCATATGGCGTTTTTAAACAAAATACATATTAATAAAAAAAATAATAAAAATACAAATATGTTTCCTTTGAATTTTTAAAAGAAAATGTTCCATTCAGAAAATACGAATTTCTTCAAAAATTGCAGTTAAATATTATTTCTATTGAGAGTTCTGTTAGGTTATGTAATAAAATTATATATATAAACGTTATCATTAGTTTATGTTTAAAATATTGAACATTAAATGAAAGAAAATTTATGAAAGGCAGTTTATTATTCTTAAGAAATAGTTATATAAGATCTCACAATTTATTTCGAAGCAGTCTAATTAAATTCTCCCGATTCCTAAGAAATGCCCAAAGGCTGTTTTCAATGAACATAGTTTAAAAATATTATTTTGAAGTCTTATTATCCAAATTTGTTCTATGTTAATTTGAAAACTTTAAATTATTCATCATGATCTATTATTTTTATTGATAATGCTTAACAACTTTATGGGTATTTGTTGTGGCTTGTATCTCTATTTCTTGAATTACTCCTAGGAAATAAATTTAACTTTGAATCGTATGATTTAAATAATAAAAGAATAAAAATTCCCATTATATTAGTGATGTAAGAAGATATTCTCTTATTACATCGTTAAAATTTGCATAGAAATTCTTGAAGTGATAGAATTTTTATGCTCAATATAGAAAAGATTTCTTTAGATTAACTAACCAAAGTGAGTTTCTATGATAACTTTATTCCAGTCGCACTTTATTTTTGAAATCAAATATTCAAAACAATTATTTTCAAGTAGCATTTATGTTACATATTTTCATAACATTTTGATACATTTATTTGGATGAAACTTTCTTTTGATTTTTTTCAAAGATTTTATATTTGAAAATTCTTTAAATTTAAGTCAATTATCGAACTGGAAATATTTAAAAACAGCTTTCATTGCTTTAAGGTCTTTACAATTACCTGTAACATTCTCATTTTTATGCATAAACATCGAATTTTAATTTGGATTCTAAAATCTTCAGAAAATTGCCAATTGAACGACATGGTCAATTAAAAATGCTAAATTTTAATTTTGTATTGCATATATAATTTTGATATATTCATGACTCCTAATTACCAATTTCAACAAAATATATTATACGTTTTTAATAAATATTCTCTCGGGTCATATGTATATTAGGGTGGTAAAACAATATATTAATATCTTGTGGTCTCTACCAGAAAGTATATATTTCACTTGACTCGATAAATGTAAAAAGGAATCATGTCTTGAAAACTTTTTTCCTACTAAACCTCATTTTACATTTAACGAATCACTTACAATTTTGAAATTTTTGTCTTTATATCTGCATTACCTGCTTTTTTATCTTTAGAAAAGCAAAAGGTTTTACGTGTATTAAATATTTTTAATAATAAAATAAAAATTATACCCCTTACTTCTAATTTATTCATTAGATGGCACTACAGCAATAAAAAAACAGTATTTTGTTTTATTTATGTTTCTTTCTATGACCAAATCGGATTAAATACATTCTATTATTGAAGTACTGCAAGAATATTTTCTTTTAAGGTGTCTTGTTTTGCTTCCAAGTATGTGCTTTTGAATTTAAATTTTAAACAATGAGTTTCAGGAAAGTTAAAGTAACTAGAACTTTAACTTGTTGTCTAATTTTTGTCTCACCATCGGATTTGCGTGATTCTGTGCTACCGACTTATGAAGATATTATAAAGTTTTATTTGTTTGTTCAATATGACCTAAAACATAAGGAATTCTCTGCGAAAGATCCTGGTATTTCCTATATCAGCCAAATCGTAGCTACCAAAGTCGAAGCAGTATAGATGAGAGCATCAATTTTAATAGTATGCCATAAACGTGTTTTGCAACTGATTCGGGAGTACGACAAGAAATATTTTATTTAATTCGATATCCTAAAGCTAAGAAAAAATGTAATTTTGATACTAGAGTGCATGCTTTTAAGAAAGAGGCAGAAAAAAAGTTATTTGATATAAGATTTTGTAAATGTGAAGATATTGAAAAATGTAACTGTGAAAAGGCACAAAAAGTTCGCGCCAAAGAGCAATTCTTTTTAATCGATCAAAGAACTTGCCGAAAAATGAGTATAGGAAATGTTGATGCAGCAGAAACATAAAGAATAGCAAAAAAAAACAAAAAAACAATTAAGAGCTGAGAAGCGGAATCTAAAGGAAATAAAATCAAAAGAATTGTCTGTGTCTGTAGCTAGTGAAAAAATAGGCATGCATATTAAAAATTAATAGTTTAAAAAACTAAAAAATACGCTTTAATAGAAAAGTGAACTAAAAAGTAGAAAATAATTTTAAATAAGTTTGAAATAAGAATAGAGTGATTAACAAGAAATATTTATTTTATCGTAAAAAAGCGTGGGGTGCTTGATGTCAATCGTTGAAAATATTTAATGACAGATATTGGTAAAAGTAGAGCCATTATGAAAATATCTTAAAAAACACCCCACGCTTTTTTACGATAAAATAAAAATTTCTTGTTAATCACTCTATTCTTATTTCAAACTTATTTAAAATTATTTTCTACTTTTTAGTTCACTTTTCTATTAAAGCGTATTTTTTAGTTTTTTAAAATATTAATTATTTTCTACTTTTTAGTTTGGTTTTCTATTAAAGCGTGTTTTTTAGTTTTTAAACTATTAATTATTTTTTCTGTAAACTATAATTTTTTTTTAGTTAGTGTACAAAACTCTCCAGTTGTTTCTGCCAATAGTCACATGCTTGTCTCAAATTTAAGTCATGTGTATGCCTTAGTACACGCCGTATTACTTGGCACAAAACACTACCGTGTCTCTGAATATGAAAATCACTAATCCTGAAGATTCTGGTAAGGATAATGCGTCTAAAAAAACAAGCTTTGTATAACCGTCGTTCAAACGACAAATATTTCAAACGGCACACCAGGGTTCGATTCCGGAGAAGGTTGGTTGGTTGGAATTTAACGCCGCAAGGGCAACACGAGCTAATCCTTGTGATAAAGCGACAAACTTATTGAATTATTGAATTGTCATCGGTCCTTAATAAGTATGCCAAATTTCGAGTTAATCCGACGTTTTGAAGGGGGTCAAAATCATGTTCAAAGATTCCGTTACATACTAACATACATACGTCTGAAGCTAATAAAAGAGTATTAAAAAAAGATGGATCGCAAGCTTCTTCGGCAGAAGTACTTGCAGGACTGAATCCACCATCCACTTCCTCAAATTCAAGAAACAGCATCCAATTACCAACATTAGCAGGTATTTGTGACAAATATCATACATTTGATAGATTAGCTGCAGCAGTGGCATCTGCGGTTTTGCAAGATATTGGTATTATCACTACAACTGACAAATCTTTAGTCGTTGATAAAAAATAAAATTTGTAGGACTCGTCAACATAATTGCAAAGCATTTTGCGATAATTTTGAAGCGCAAAAACATGTTGTAACCGGACTATACTTCGACAGAAGGCGGGATAAGACTCTCTATCAAGAGAGACTTGGTGACAAATATTACAGAAGAAGCAAAAACGATGAACATTATGGTTGGTTGGTTGGCTGAACCCCCGTGCAGAGGGTGAAAAGGAAGGACTTTATGACTAAGCACCTGCCTCCGCGTACATATGTAAGCAGAAGAACATTATGTTTTACTAGTTGAACCAGAATCCGTATATATAGGTCATACCATACCAATTTCCGGCTCAGGTAAGAAGATAGCATTATCTATAATTGAACTATTGTCAACAAGAAACATATATATTGATAATTTGAAAGCTGTGAGCTGTGATGGTACTAATATCAATACAGGTTATAAAAATGGTGCAATAAAATGTTTAGAAAACCATCTAAATCGTCTCCTCCAATGGTTTATATACCTATTGCATAACAACGAGCTACCACTTCGGCATTTATTCCGACACTTGGATGGAGTTTCGCTTGGATCACAAAAGTTCAGCGGACCTATTGGGAAACAACAAGAGCATTGTGAAAAAAAACCTTTGGTAATTTTTCCCCCCATAACTTGTGTTCTACCTAAAGTTGATATTCAAAATCTGAGTACTGATCAAAAATACTTGTATGAAATTTGTCAGGCAATATCTTCTGGCCTATGCGATTACAGTTTAGCCAATAAACGTCCTGGAAATTTATCTCATTCAAGGTGGCTCACAACAGCGAGTTCAATATTAAGACTGTATTTTTCAAGTGATACAGTATCAGATAAGATAAAGATTTTACAGGAATTTATTCTAAGAGTTTATGCGTCCCTTTGGGTTTAGTATTAAACTAAATTCATATTGTAAATATGAGCATCTCATGTCTACAGATCAGTTGAATCAACAAGGTACCTTAGTTGTAATCACAAAGCAATTATCCATCCAGTCATACAAAGAAATGCTTTTTTTTTTTGTCACTCTGAAAATCTACTTCTAGCTATGATAAGTGATGAGAGCCAGATTATCAGAGACATGGGACTGAGGCGTATTTGAAAAGTCGGGAATAATCTAGTCAAAAAAGGAACTGAAGGTTTTTCAAATTCCAAAAATAAACTTTCAAACTGAAGACTACACTGATTTTATATATTGGGATAGGTGTGATGTCACTTCTCCACCAATCCTGGAAAATATTTCAAATGATGTACTAAAGGATTTCATAAAGATGAAAGAAACTTCAGACGTTCCTTTGTATCCCTCTCATACTCAAGCTGCAGAATGTTATGTTAAGCTAATGACTGAAGCTTCAGTTTCTGTTGTTGGACATGAAAATCGTGATGGATTTGCCGGAGCAACTACGAAGTCACGAGAAACTCTACAAAAATTTGACAGCAAAAATAATTTCAATGTTGCATAATTTTGATTCCTTTTTAATTATTTTGTCGTTGTTACTTTTTTAATAGTGGACATTTTAGTTTTTTTTTTTAATTATTTTTTTCGTTGTGGGTATAAACTTTTATTTACTTTATTAAAATAAAACTCAGTAAAACCCAATTAAAAATACTCGATTTTTCCATCTTAGTCCCTATTTTCAATGGCTGGTAGAGCCCTCAAAATTTATTTTATTTATAAAAAGTTATTCTTTATTTTACTTATGTTATTGAGGAGTTTTGTTTTATCCTTGTAACTATAAATTTTTCTTTACATAATTAAAATAGAATTCAGCAAAACACCATTGAAAATATTCGATTTTGTCATCTTAATCTCCACTTTCAGTGGCTGGTTGAGACCTCAAGATTTATCTTAATTGTAAAAAGTTATTTATCATTTTATTTGTGTGACAAAGAGGCAACTTTTGAGTACTATTCCGTTTCTTGAAAATTAAATAATTTTTTTTTGACATACAATGTCTACCCACCCTAATGTATGTTAAAAAATCAGCAATTACCTTATTAGACTTTTCTAATATACTATAATTAACATAAGATTTCGCCATTTCAGTGTAAACATTTGAATAACTGAATTTATTTTTATTGTACTCGCGTTAGAAGGATTCTCTTTGAAAGCAATTCAAGTTGTGAGAATATTCGAATAATATATCACATAAACAGTTTCATTGTTAATTTAGCAATTTTAATTATTAATTTAGCTGCAATGTTTTTTAATTTATTTCAACATTTTTTATATTTCGAAGTTATTTAAAATGAACTACGACCTGAAGCTAGAAGACTATATCATCTGAGAGAAAATGTTTGAAGAACAGTATTTTTGAATCCATCCAATTTTAGCAAGCGTAATTAACGAATTTGAAATTCGACACAAAAGTTATAAGAATTTACAGAAATTTGAAATTTTTGAAACACTCATCAGAAAGTAATACAAAAGTTCGAAAGTAGCATTGTCAAAAATAAACGATTTTATTTTATTTTTCCATACATGTATATTTTATTTAATTTCATAGACATCATACATATTTTAGTTAATTTCATAGACATCATATATATTTTAGTTAATTTCATAGATATCATATATATTTTAGTTAATTTCATAGATATCATATATATTTTAGTTAATTTCATAGACATCATATATATTCATTAAAAATCGACATATTAAATATTGCAAACAAATATTCGCAAATGCTATAGATCCCATTTAAATATACCCATAATAGGTTTCCTCGTCTTTCAAAACCATCTTTTAAACTTCCAAACCCGCCATTTTAATATCAACTACCAAGTAGTCTGAAATATATTGATTTTATAAACAAGCTTTCTGTCAATAATTTAGAAAAGCTTTCTTTAAACGAAATTAATTTCTTATCTCTGTTCAATCTTTATTACAAATCGACGTATTAATGTTTGCTAACAAGTAATTAAATATACTAAAAAATCCATTTAAATATTGATCTACCCCCATTAGGTTTCTTCATCTATTAAAAGCATTTTTTTAACTTCCAAACCCTCCATTATAATATCATCTACCAAGTAAAATAAAATATAGGACTTTTAGAAAAAAAAGATTTCTGTAGGTAATTTAGAAAAACTCCGTTTAAAAGAATCCAATTTCTTATCTCTCACCAATCTTTCTTACAGTTCAACGTATTTAAGTTTTGCTAACAAATAATCATATATAATATAGAATCCATTTAAATATTGATCAATCTCCAATAGGTTTCTTCATAGTTTAAAAGCATATTATTACAACCATTTTAATATCAACTACTAAGTAGTCCGAAATATAGGGCTTTTAAAAACAAGATTTCTGTAGGTAATTTAGAAAAGCTCTTTTTTTTACAAGAACATCACCAACACCAATGATGCAAAGCTCAAATCCCCATTTTAAGCACTCCCTCAGAACGCAACAATAAAACGGCCATTCCGGGAGGAATTTCGAGCTCCTATTTCCAAAGAGCCCAGGAAATTGGCAACTGTCTAAGTAGCCTTGTATCCATTTCCAGAGATGTTCTTGGTCGGAAATGAGCTTCAGCCCGAAGATTCTGAAGAGCAAGAGGAATTGCTCGTTCCTTTAAGGGGGGGGAGGGAGGAAGAACAAGAGAACACTATCTGCCATTTTGATTCACTTTCCATGTCCCGTTGTTAATGCTCCACTGTCACTTCAGTTCCCCTTTTAAGGGCTTAAGTACTTCGAATTTTAATTGGAAAACTCCGACCATTCGGTTAATGAGCTGAAGTTGGGTCTTATGAGAGAGGGTCCCTGAACTTTTGGGGAAATGTGTAATGGGATGAAGGTCGCGAGGTAGTTTTGGTTTGGAAGAGGCTTTCTTTATTTCAATGGTTAAGTAGGTATATTTCGAAACTAATAATGTTGTAGCGCTTATCGGGATGTTCGAAATTAAACTCTGGAATTGCGACCCGTATGATGTGTAAGCATTATTTAGTTGGATATTAAATAGGAATTGCATATTTCTTAACTTTCATGGATATGGACAATATTAAATTAGTGTGGGGTTAAGTTATTCGTACGTAAATTTTGAATTGCGAAAAAGGAAATCGTCTTGATGTCTGCTAGAAAGCCTGGGGAGGAGTATGCCTTAACTCATAATTTAAAGTTCTTTTCAGAACAAAAAGTTATCTATGTTATAGATATGTTCCAAATTAAACTCTGTAATTGTGACCTGTATGATGTGTAAGCTTTATTTTGTTGGAAATTAAATAGGAATTGCATATCTCTAAGCATTCATAGATACGGACAATATGAAGTTATTGTAGGGTTAAGTTATTCATACGTAAATTTTGAATTGCAATAAAAAGAAAATCGTATTAATGTCTGCTAGAAAGGGGAGGAGTATGCCTTAACTCATGATTTAAGGTTCTTTTCAGAATAAAAAGTAGACTATTTTATAGAAATGTTCAAAATTATACTCTGGAATGGAGAAGTTGCGTATTTTTTAAAAATGGTAAAAAGCAATAAATTTTAATAAAGAAAGCAAAGTTGATTCCGAATATGTAAGTTATATTGCGGTTAAAAATTTATTTAATTAAAAATCGAAAGGAAAAAAATCGTAAAATCAGTGAAATCGTGACGTAACCGAAAAATGTTTCATCGTTAGCTGGTTAGATATGACGTCATAATCCGATTTAAAATTTTATCCTTCATTTTGTTTACCTACGACGACCTACGAATTTAATTGGAGCTGATATTCGTGGTGTAAAATGTGAAAGGTATGTACCATTTTACCAACTGTTTTTTATTTGTCTTTAACTTGATTGAATCTGACTTATTTTTATTGTAAGTTTTATTTTCAATTATCATTCCATCCAGTTAAACTGCAGAACATTGCAGTCGCCAATTTCCTTACAATATTTTGGAAGCTCAAAATTTTATATACTTAACGAACTATTCGAAACGAAACACATATTTACCAAGAAACTGTATATTCGATTAAAATTCACGTTCAATAATCTTCATTTTAATCTCGTACAAGTCATTCTTATACAAGTTAATTTGATTCTTGTACAAGAACCAAATAACCTTTTCCTTGTTCATAAATTTTTTAGTGCCATTTCGAAATCTAAGTCCGTTTTTCAACAACTCTTCACTCCTAAGAAAGTTATAAAAACACTAGTTTTCCATAGTACAGTTGCATCCAGTAGTATTTTTAAAATCAAATTTTCAAATTGATGGATTCAAATAGTAGAAGTTTCCCCATTTTTTTACTAATAAGTGAAATGTCTGTAACTTGGCTTGCTATGTTAACAACTGCCATGAAAATCCAATAAAGTAAAAAAAGAAGTTTGCCATTATTTTCAAAATAGCATTTTTTTTTTTTTTTTTTTTTTTTTTTTCAGTTCAGATTAATTTATATTCCACTAGAAATTTTACTTTCTTATTTTCAAGAACACTTGTTACCTCTTTGAACAATTTGTACACCTGTTATTCACGAAGTTGGCGACATTTATTACTAAAGAAAATAAAATGGATCCGTTTTAACAAATTCTTCCAAATTGTCAAAGCAGAATAGAAACCAAAAAGAATTTAATTTTGTTTATACATTTAATTTAATTGTGTTTGTATATTCCTGTTCAATTAAAACGCTGATTCAATTTTCTTTGACCTACTTTTTAAAAAAATAATTTTAGTTTAGTAAGAACAGTCGGGTGGCAATGTTCTTATACAGTCAAATAGGAATTTTTTTTATTAACTTGAAAGGCTGAAAAAGCTTAAATTTTCTATTATTTTTTTCTCATATTTTCATGCCCTGCTGTAGATGTATTTTTATTTCGCATTCGTCTCTAACAAATTACATATACACACAAGCATAGGCAATGATTTAGTTTCTGGTGAAGTAAATATAGCTTCTGCCATTTCATAGTTAATACAATATTTATATCTTATTCGGGATGATTTTAAATAACAAATGGATTATAAGAATTGTAAAATCAAGTATTACAGACAATCGAATTTTTACATGTTTCCACAATGCAAAAATTAAAAAAAAAAAAGCCAGAAAATAATTCTATTACTGTGAATTTATCAGAAAATTTTAAGTCGAACGAACACCATTGTGGTATTTTTATACTTTACTTCTATAAATTTATATTTTCATAAAAATTAAAAACGATTCAATACTTTATTTAAGTATTAGGTTTCATTCAGAATTAATATAAAAAAAAAAAAAAATATCGGAAATAATATTCAAATTCAATTCCAAACTTAAGAACTATTTTTTCTACACATTTTTAAACTGTATGAACTCTTTTGGGAACCACTGTATATCATAGAATTTCAAAATAATTAGGTCATTATAAAAAAACAAGAGTAATAGGTGTGCTATTATCACATCAAAATAATCTTCACAAACGTGTGGAGAACTTTTTTCTGAAACATTGTCTCGTTTCATGACTTTACATCATCTACGTGTTTAGCAACACTGATAAATAATTTAGCAGCCTTGGAAATTGAAGAATTCTTACAAATCGGGATGAAGCAATGTTTGTACGCTGAATTTGATGACATAATTTAAATCGATTAAAAGAATACAAGATTAAAAAATTAAAAAAAAAAAAAAAAAAAAAAAAAAAAAAAAAAAAACGTGCTATAGCAATGCGAATAAATTCACGATACTTTCAAAGACAGCGTGAAGCCAAAGTCGGATTATGACGTAAGGTGACGTCATAATCCGACATAAAGTCATAAAGTGGGAAATTGAAACGGGTATAACTCGAGAAATATTGAACGGATTTCAACACTTTTTCTAGTTTTGGTTGTCTTTCGTCACTCTTAATTAAATAAAAAATAATAATAAATAAAAAAAATAAAAAAATGCTCAACTTGTCCATTGTGACCCATATGATGTGTAAGCTTTATTTTGTTAGAAATTTAATAGGAATTGCATCTTTCTAAAATTTCATGGATATGAGCAATACGAAGTTATTGTGGATTCAAGTTATTCCTACTTAAATTTTGGATTGAAAAAGGGAATCGTATTTGATGTTTCGTAATGTCTCCGCGAAAGCATGGGAAGGAGTATGGTTCAGGGTTCTTACTGAACCAAAAAAAAAAAAATTAAATATTTTATTGAAATGTTCAAAATTAAATTTTAGAGATTCAAAAACTTAATGTAATATGCTTTAATCAGACATCAATTATTAGTTTAAATCAAACTTTTGGAAGCGAGTCAAATGTTTTATTCTTTTTTTTTTTTTTTTTTTTTTTTTTTTGAAATTATGTGATACTGATCTGTGAGAAGAAATTAATTAGATAATCAGAAATTTAAATGACTTTGTGGATATTGTTTGGGAAATGATAAAATATAAAGATGATTTTAATGGGAGGTCAAGTTTACAATTTAAATGAAATTTCAACCTATGGTAAAATACATTTTTGCGTTTAAATATGAAATAATTAGGTTTTTATAATAAATGTAGAATACATTTTTTGAAGTTAGTCTTTTCTTAACTTTCAAAGTTGTTTTCTTGTAACTAAAATACACATTACAGGCTTTAATTTTTCAAATTTTTACTAAGCAACACTAAATATATATATAGTAAAACGTTTTGATGATTTAATTGTATCTAACTAGTAAAAGGTTATATTAAAAAAATGATAAATGTACTTTCACTTTTCTCTGTAAATTTAATCTTTTTTTCACATTTTAAAAGTTAAATATTTAAAATAGTTTGCATGTATAAGGGTATATCACGTCATGAGGCTCTAATTATACAATTTTTCCGATAATCTTTTTCTTTGAAGTTAAAAAGCAAATTCTCATATAATATGACATTTTCTTATCTAATGTTACCAACGTCATGCTCTGAAGTATACTTGATAAATCTTTTAACATTGTCAATTTAGTAAGTGTTTTAAGAAATAAATTTCCGAAGAATTTTTTACAGTAATTCTAGCTAAGTACAAGAATATTATATATAAATTACAACTATGTTATTTCCTTTTGTGCTTAAATTTTTATAGGCATAATTAATATGAAAATTTATAAATTGTTATATTATAGAGCTTGGAAAAATTTAAATATGAAATATAATAACAAAAGACAAATTTTTATAGACATTATTACTTGTATAAGATTTTGATTATTTACAATATTTAACGATTATACACGATCAAAATGTAATCGTAAACCAAAGAATTTCGTCCGACATTTATTCAATTTTGCAACGTGCAACTATATATTGATGTAACCTGATTCGTCTCCAGCCGATAAATTTCACTCTATAAGATCTGCCAATTCAAACAAAACGCATGATATACTGGCGCGTGAACTGAATACAAACCTCCGAATACCAATTGTTTCTCTGGCAAGCCTCGGAACCCCCAAAAAGGGTGAAATATGAGACCACCAACACTCTTCCAATACAAAAAATAAATAAAAAAGAGCACTTGAGTAAATACCAACAGTTCAATATCAGGGCAAAAAGACGCCGTTCCATCGGCAAAGAATTCTAAGTAACGCGACAAAAAATGGCGTCGTTTCAATTTTTCTCACCCAAACTAAACCATTAAAATATTTCGACCCGAGTTTATACCCTGCCACTTTCTGCAACCCTTTCCTGGAATGGATTCCGGATCGTTTTCCTTTAAGATGAGGGTAAGTTAGGGCATGCCCTCTGTTATTTAATCCCGTGGAATCATTTTGCGTGAGTGGCAGTTGTGGGGCCATCAGTTTTATTCCAGGGGACGTCGTGACTATTGCTTTTCGCTATATTTCCTTCTTGACGTGGAGGCTTGACGACTTGGGTCGTTTACTGTAAGCTCGGTCAATCATTTCAATTGAGTGTTTTGTGGTTCGTTTCCCTTCTTTTGTGGTTGCCGTGTTTCGTATAGTTAATGTTCCTTTCCAGATTATGGAAAATAAGACTCGTGGATAGCGTACGAAAGAAACGTTATTTGTTATAGAACAAAATGCTTACTTCTTTTAATATGTTTTGATTAGTATGTTTCTTGGTAGTGTGGTTTTAATGTTGGACATTATCATTATTTTTTTTATTTTTTTTCATTAATCCTTGAATCATATATCCTCCTGAGACCCACAGCCGTTTGAAACATAATTTAAAGCTAATTTTTATGTACATTATTCTTTTGGGTCTATATAACGCACTTTTAAAGTTCAAAACTGATCCATGGGCTTTAAGTACACTTAGACAAAAAATGACTATCTCCTTAAGCTTGCAAACATTCTGAAATTTTAATTGTTCAGATGTGAAACTTAATCATGAGAGGCTGCAAAACAATTTCGCGAGGACGTGATACATAAAAAATACTTTACAGTTAGTGGCAAACAAATTTTGTTCCCGCTGAACATCCAGACATTCGACAACGTGAGCGAAAAGTCTTAGTGTCCATGTGCTTCGCTCCAACCTTTCGTGACTCCTCTACTGGCAGAGGAGCTGTTTTTTGCCGTTTCTTTACAGGCTCTACTTCGTCACAATCGGTGGAACTATCATCAGCTGTAGGACTGAATTCGGCTATTTCATGCAAAGAAAAATTATGCGCCCTCAATTCAATGTGCATTTAAATGTACGTGGGGTCTCAGGAGGATATGGGCAATTCTCTGCTGTATACACGGGACATTTTGGCTCTTTTCCTACTCGTACACAAATTAAAATTCTAAAAACATAAAGAATCTAGTAGTTACGATTTTGCTTTATAAAATACTAGCTGGTGGCAAAGTTTTATTGAAAAATAATTGTTTTAACTTGATCAAATATAGATTTATAATCCCCCGAAGCACGGGACACGGGCTTGATTAAAATAATTATTTTCAGTATTTAAAATAACTATTTTTCAATGTAACTTTGCAGTCAGTTAGTATTGGATAAAACAAAAACATAACTACTAGATTTATCATAATTTTAGAATTTTAATTTGTTTAAGCGTACAAAAAAGAACCAAAATGTCCCGTATGTCAACCAGAGAATTGCTCTTATATTATTACTGTATGGTTTTTTTTTTCTTCCCACTTATTATTATAGAACTACATGTGTTTGGAAAAGCTCAATGATAAGAATTAGTTATTTTAAAGGCATGCTAGAAATTTTTTATGAATTTAGTAATTTAGAATGTTTAATAAAATGAAATGTGAAATAAAATGTTTGAAATATACTTTAAAAGTATCCAAGAACATGGTGGCCACAAAATTCAGAAAAATAAGTTCCCTGATTTCCCCTGACAGATTTCTAAAAAATTCCCTGATTTTAGGGCAAACTTCTTTTCAAATTTCCTCAATTCTCTTAGGTTTTTCAGATGTCTAGACACCCTGATCAAATAGAACATGTATGCTAAATAGATAATATGCAATTTTTAAAAAAATAGTTTTGCTAGTAATGAAAAGTTTTATTTATTCCATAACATTAAACTTCTAATGGTTTACCACTACAAATCTCCACGTAACTAGCGCCAAAATATGGATGAACGTGTCTTAAACAATAAAAAATTTCCTTGATTTTCATGAAGTTTTAAAAAGTTCCCTGACATTTCCCTGATTTTTTCTAGAATCAGAAATCTCCCTGACATTTCCCTGATTTCCAGGTTTTCCCGGTTCTGTGGCCACTCTGAAGAATAGCTATCTTTTATGATATATAAGGATGTTTTTTTCCCTTCCCCGGCGGCTCCTGTTTCTCTCTTTGTATGTAACCAAAATTAATAATAATACCGATTTAAATGCAAAAACTTTCACTTCTGTAGCATAGTAGTTGGCACAGGGCGTTATTGAGCAATTTAGATGGTCAATAGTCAATTTTCAAACATTTGTTCTGTACAAGAGTTGATGATTATATGATAAATTTAAAGAATTCGTTCAATGTTGTCAAACTTTTCTCTGTAGCGTCACCTAGGGGTCGCCCTTATCAGTTGAAATTGGGTATTTTTAACATTACTTTTACTTTTTGTAGGATGATTTGATTTGTGCACTGAAAACGAGAGTAATATTTCAAATTAAAATGCCCTAATTTAGCCAAATTTTTACAAATTTTTTGACATGATTCATTTAAAGGGGTTAAATGAAATTATATTTGAAGATTTTTTTTTTTGTAATTATGTATTTAAATTTAATACTTTAATGGCTCTCTTATAGAACACTGTTTTTTGAGTTTTTTAAAACCAGTTTTAGATGAAATCGAAGAGTTTTGAAATATTTCACAGTTTTTCCCCATGCTCATTTTGGCGCCAATACGCAGTGATATATTTTAATTAAAAGAAATCAAAAATAAATGTATCGGTTTTTTTTTTATGGCAATACATGAACAGGACATAAATATGCTTTATACTCGAAATTTTTATTTTACTTGCGTTAACGTTTATTTTAAAAAACTTTTTTTAATTCATTTTAGAGTGACATGAATCGATTTCATGAAGAAAAAAAAAATACATATTTGATTTAATGAGGTTGCAAAAAAATAATATAACAATGAATAATGGAATTTCGCTGTGAATAATTTATTGGGTCTTAGAAATTTTCTAAAGAAGTGATGCCAGAAATAAAAAGTTTTCAAAATTTAAATTTGAAATTAAACGTAAAGGAACAATGGCACTACACAAAGAAGACATTTTTAAAGAATTAATTTTGATTGACTTAAGAGCATGACTAATTTTCCAAATGCTTTTAGGATGCCGACCAACTGCATTTGAAAAGTCAAACAAATGTAAGAAATGAAGAAAAAAGCAACGAACTATTATAAATTGGTTTAGGCATCCCAAATTCATCTATACACCAAAGAAAGAAAATTAATGTATAAAATTCTAAGAGAAGCAATGGTTACTTCTTCAAAACGGAACAAAAGATACAAACAAGCAATTATCAACCTTCTTTGAAGTAAATTTCTCTAAAAGCAATATGAGATGGTTCCTTAAACAAATGAGCATATATAAACAACAAATTTGTTTCTCAATTATGCAAAAATAATTAAATAATTAAATAATTAAATAATTAAATAATTAAATAATTAAATAATTAAATAATTAAATAATTAAATAATTAAATAATTAATTAAATAATTAATTAAATAATTAATTAAATAATTAATTAAATAATTAAATAATTAATTAAATAAATAAATAGTTGTTTTCCAAAATAGTCAAGTGACAACCCACAATGCTAAAAAAAATTCCGATCAATTTATGAGTGTTGTGGTTTGCTAAATATGGTTATATGATATGGTTTAAGAATTTTTGAAATATTTAGAAAAAGTTTTTAATATTAAGGGATAAAAGATAATGAAAATCTCACTTTAATTCATAAGTAGGATTTTATGAATCACAAAACTTTAAATACCAAAAAATACTTTACATTAGAAAAAAAAATCCCATTCAGCATTCATGAAATACAAGAAATAATTGTAGCCCACTGTGTATCGTGTTATTTGTTAGAAAATAGTTAATCGGTCTGAATCTATTAATTTAAGGGTGATTATAAAAGGATTAAGGGTATTCTAAAAATGTGACTTTAGAAAAATGGATAATTTACCAGGGCCGTAAACAGGGGGTACCGACGGGACTCCCCCCTCCCGAAATTGTATGAAATCTTGTTTTACCACTTCCCCTTCTTTTTTTATTTGTCATAAAAAAATCCTGGCTACGAGCTTGTAATTTACGAACATTTAAAAGTAAGATGAGGGTTTTCAGAGTCATGCTCGTCCAAATTAAGGATATTTGTACACACAGTTAAAAATACTTAATTTTTTTAATATCATATAAGACTTCACAGCAAAAACTTAATGATTTATCGAAGCATTGGAAACCATGAAAAAATAATTTTTTTTTTTTTTTTTTTTTTTTTTTTTTTTTGCTGGCTGAAAAAGGAACTACAATTTTTTTTATTTCTAAAGTATTTCTATGAAAACCACATCTTCTACTCTCAAAAGTCCTTTTACTTTTTGCTAAATCCCTTAGCTGTTAACTTTCTCTATAAATTATGGACAAGTATCAATAAAATGAAAGGTAATCAGTAGCACATCAATCATCCGACAGTCCAATTTGAAAATTGATACATAAATACACCCTTTAACTCTTCATATTATTATATAATCTCCAAAAAAAAACATCAAACAGCAGGAAATGTCGCACCTCTCCATATATCAAAAATTCCCACCATAAAACCATTGAAAACATGTCTCGCGTGCTATCTCAATCCTTTTGAGCTCCCTACGGACTTCTAAAGCGTGATTTAACGAACTGTTGCTTAATAGCTGGACAAGTCCAGCATAAAAATCCGGCAAAAAAAAAAAAATCAACTCTTGGCGCGACTCCGTGCACGAAAATAATTGCCGAAGAGTTGCCTTATAATTACGGACCATAAAAAAGGTCTATTACGAAGCATAAATTAACAGAGTTCGAATTGGGAGACTACGCCCACCTATAATAAGGTTATTGAATGACGTGGAAAGTATTCCGATTACATCACGGGACTGATCGGTTACTCAACCCGACTGCTGTAATTTAGAAATCTAACTGGGAAAAGTAGTTTAATTTAGTGTTAACTTACTGAAACAAGTATATAAAAAAATTAAATTCTTGCATTGTTCCTGTTTATTATAAAATTTGCCGACCAAACGGTATAGTGGTTAGCGTGCTAGCTTCTAGACCGAGAGGTTGCGGGTTCGAGTCCCGTGTTAAGCATGGGTGTTTGTAAATGTATGTTGGCTTGTCTAATGACGAATGTTTCGGCGCATTATAGCCCTCGTTTTGCTGACGGTGGCAGATAATCTGAAAACAACCAACCAATCTTATAAAATCTCTTGGGAAAATATATCCCAATTGCATATAATCGACTGTGACTAATTGTCTCAATCGGCTTGAATATTGTAATGATAACCAAATTTATTTCAAAAACTTAAAATAATATAACCCATGAAAGAAAAGATTTTAATATAAATCCCTTATATGAGTTGCCAATTTTTATATTCATTAACAAAAAACCGTTTCTGTTGTCAGCGTGTATTTGGTGTTTGCATCTAATTTTATATATTAAAAATATCTCTTTCGGCAAAATATGGGGTAAAGTACTTTTAAAAATTTACTCATTAAAAATAAATGTGAATTTATGCAGTCACATCCAAATATTTTTTATTTATTCTGATTAAAACCGTTTATTATTTATTTATTAAAACAGTTTTGGCAACAAGAAAGTTACTTCAACGATCGGTTAAATGCTATTTCAGCGCAATTGGATGAGGGCAAGTTGACTTATTAGTTTTCCGTAAAAGCAACCTTTTAGTGACAGTGGTTGCCCCCGAAATGTGATAGAATGCATTGTCATCGACATTGAATCTATCTGCCAAGTTACAGCCCGTTTGGATGACGGCAAGGGAGTTGATCCTCCGCAGATTTTCCCGCCATCGAAAAAAGTACCCACAAAATCGAAGTTAATATAAAGGATTAGAAAAATAACAATAACAACTATTTTACATTAAATTTAGCACCAAATGTAGTCTAAAACAAGAATAGCCTAATTGAAACTTGAGTAATGGACGAGCTCACAAAACATAAGTCAGCAATTTGCATTTTGAGAGTGTTTCCGAGTTTCTCTAATCATATTTTTATTCCTTAACTTTTTAAGAACACGGAAAACACAAGAAAACCCGCCAAAGCAGGATTTATGTCGCCAATAAGGTCGAGAGGGTTAAACCAGGGAGTACTAAACAGTAACAGGAAATTTTATAAAATGATAATACCCAGTACAGAGAGGCGATTGTAAGTTTAGATACTAAATCAAGCATCATTCTGAATCTTAATATAAAATGTAGAGAAATGTTAGTAGATTAGTATCCACCAGGATTAGATTATGTAGATCTATCTGCTTGGTCAAAAATGGCCGAATCTATTCAAATATCGACTTTTGAATAAGTTGAACAAAATCCGATTGCGAAACATAACTTGCCAAAATAATGAGTTTGGTTGGTTGTTTTCAGATTATCTGGCGCAGTCAGTAACACGAGGGCTATAATGCGCCGAAACATTCGTCATTAGACAAGCCAACATACATTTACAAACACCCATGCCTAACACGGGACTCGGAACCCGCAACCTCGCGATCTAGAAGCTAGCACGCTAACCACTATACCGTTTGGTCGGCACCCCCAAATAATGAGAGTTCTTTTTGTAGTTCGTAACCCACCGCTCTTTGATTTTCAATGAAGAAAGTTGCAGACGATTCTTCTTTTCTTTCGCCAAATACTTGAAAGTGAGCCAATTTGGCGATACATATTACTTCACTAAAGAAGTAATATTTATCAATTTTCATACAATTCGATCCGATCAGTAGTAATAAAGAATCCTGCGAATATGATTTGTGAGGTAATGTTTAATACTATTAACAAAACATAAAAACTACAACACTACAAACATTTTTAAAGTGAAAGAGTTTCAATTGTCAACTTTAAAAGTCATGCTCAGAAAAGTGACTTTTCATCAAAACTTATAGCTTCTACAGTCCACATTGTAATCTGAAACTTAAGCAAAGTTCATGTTCGTTCGTCTTAAAATCCATCTGAAGTAAATATTTTCCCGACAAAACTATAAACGTAACAAGCAAATGATTGTCGAATTTCAAAATCGTCAGAAGGATTTTTTGTTCTTTAACAAAATTTAACAGTGTTAGTGCTTTAACATTTAATTGAATAGAGCAGAAAAGTCCAGAAGTGAGAGAATTGAATTAAAATGGTTACTCATTTATCAACTTTCCCGTCAAATTTGTCACCATACAAAGATTGTTCGACATTTTTTTTGCACAAAACAACAAATACTAGAGTTTTTGTTGCCAGGGAAGAGTCTTGGTTATAACAAAAGGAGTTATGTCATTACAATCACCAAACTAAAATTTGTTGGTGTCTGAAACTAATATACTACTACATTTGTAGAAACACTTTTTTACTATACTAAACTCCAACTTAACTTGACATCACTAGACGATAGATCTCCACAATGCTCATAGGCAATTAATCCATTTTAGCGGAGTGAAGACATAATTCTCGCCATACCTTATAGCCTTTTGTTCTCTAAAGGGTTGTGGTTTGGCGAATATTATGCTTTCACGCCGCCAAAATGGATTAAATATCTATGAGCACTGTGACGATCTACCGTCTAGTGATGTCAAGTTAAGTTGAAGTTTAGTATAGGTATAGTATTTGATCAATTTTTTTTTTTTTTGTGCATTTCTGCACGTTTTGGAACATCCTGATTTCAAAAAAGTGATTTAAAAAAAAATGTCTGTCTGTGTGTACATAGTCAGCATAAGTCCCGAACAAATTGACCTACGATGTTCAAATTTGGTGTGCGGGTTGGTAATGGTATAGGAACGTACCATTCAGGTTATCGTCAAAATCACGCATGCGCATAAGGTAGCTGCCATTGAAACAACGATTTTGATAAAAATCGCTGTGGTTAATACCTTTGAAGGTGTTCTAAACATTCCCACCTCCAAAATTTCTCATAAAAATGTGATAAAAGCGTATAAAATTGAAAAACGAGTGCCTTTAACCCAGAGCTCTCCGCCCTTGAGAATCGTCCATCAACAATTCAGATTTTTGCGTGTCACTCCCAAGCAAAGACAATGTATTGTAGGTCGAACAATTTTGCCTTTTATTTTCCCACGTAAAAATTATAGCCAAAAATATCGCCAAACTGGCCATTTTTATTTAAATGAGTGAAAATAAGAAAATGGTAAGTAACACCATGTTAAATTTTACTGCAATGACCAATATTATATAGTATATTGGAAAGTTGGGCAACGTCCCACACCCATAGTTAAAAAACTGTAATTCATCACGGTGGAATTTCCTTATTTTTTTCTTCGTTAGAATTTAGCAATCACTCTGTTTCAAACAAGGTAAAGATATTTATGAGGTACCTTTTGTCGTCCCTTAACCTTGGTGTATGGATGTACGCATTGAGAATGGTGCGTGATTGGACCCTTTAAGGGCTGATGACACGTAAGAATGGACCTGTAGATAAATTGTTGGGGTTTATCTGATCAACAGGGAAGTTAAAAGAAGTTTGCATTAGGCTTTCTTCTAAGCTGTGTTAACTTATATTGTAGTTGAGTAATGTAGGAAGTATTCATATCTGGTACAGCAAAAGGTCCTTTAAGTATGTAAATAATGATTTGAAACTAATCTTTGGCAAATTGCAGTAATATATGGGTAAATTATTTTTTAGGAAATGGGTTGCTTTTGCGTACGTATTTGTAACTACAGTTAATAAATCAAAAGGGAATTGAGAGTAATTTTGTAACAGTTAGGGAGAAAAAAATCAAATTCGAGTTGTTTTTTAGTTATTCAAGGACACATTAGGACCATACTGCTTTGTAACATAGTGAAGTCATTGATATGATGTATAATGCTTTCCAGGAGGTCTAAAATGAGTTGAAAACAGAAAGTCTAACAAGGAGAATGGAGAAAATAATCCCATTGTTCGCCGAAAAAATGACATGAGATCATCTTTCACAATCATGCAAAAGAGTCGTACAAACGCTGCATGATTTGAACGATGTAGTAAAGTTCGAAATGGTTTATGGTTGGATTCAGGAGTGCTAAGGGTCAAGACAAAGAATCCTCTAAGTCCATCCAGAAAATCGAAAATGCTTCAATTTAGCCTACTCCTACTTTGTTATGCGTTTTCTTGAAGTGACCCTGCTTAATCTTCCCTTGAATGAATATACCATTGGAAACTATTCTCCCCCCCCCCCCCTCCCAACAGTTGGAACTGTCAGTTTGACGTGTACAAAAAAGTGATTTTATTATTATTATTATTATTATTATTCCTCTCAACCCTTCATTTAAGAAATTCAGCCCTTGATTTTTATTTCGTATGGAAGAAAAACCCTTTAACATATTTGATATATACAGGGTGTCCCATGTCCATCGAAGGACTACTTGATTTTAAAATTAAATAACTCAAAAACAAAGATTGATAGAAGAATGAAACAAAAAGTACAGTTATTTTGAATGCTGTAAAAATCTGAAACAGAAGTTTCAAAATTAGTTATAAATGTTGCCAACAGGTGGCGCTATACACTGTAGTTCTTATGAATAAAGAGTGCTTTGAAGCTCAGAGCATCAGTCTTCGGACAGCTCCACTACTTAAACGTGAAAGGAAATTATCGTGATTGCAACGATTGATTACAGACGACACATTTACAACATTTTTCTAGAATTTTGCAAATACAGTGCCATCTGTTGGCAACATTTGTAACTAATTTAGAAGATTATGTTTAAGATTTTTACATTTTTTAAAATAACTTTAATTTTTGTTTCATTCATCAATCGATCTTTGTTTTTGAGTTATTTCATTTTAAAATCAGGGTTTTCTTCACTGGACACCTTGTATTTGTCTCTAATATACTAGATAACTTTTATTAAGTGAATAATACGATCCTGTTTTTTTCTGGAGAATTTTTTGTAAAATGCGATTACAATAAAAGTGAACTAAAGGTATTTTAAATTACATGAAGTTGCATTATATATATATATATATATATATATATATATATATATATATATATATATATATATATATTGCAAATGGTGCGTCTATAAAATTGGCCCCCTTTAGCACATAGTTCATTATAGAATTATTCAATACAGTAGAGCCTCGATTAACTGTCCCTCCTTTATCCGGAACTCTCTGTTAACCGGCAATCATTTAGTCGACATCAAAAATCTCCCAAATGAGTAATAAATTATTTGTTCCTTTTTAAACCGTAATCCTTTCCTTTGCTCTAAAGTTACATAAGTAATGGTGAGGCTTTTGACTGTTTTTCTAAAGAACTGACAAGGTTAGAGCAACCTTCGGATGCAGATCAAACTGCCTTCTAACCTGCCTACTATTGCCTTCAAAAAGACTCCGGGATAGAGCAGCGAAACAAATATTATCAAGATTATTGCAACAAAAACTCATTTCCAACAATTATGTCATAAAAAAACGTTAAAAGTCCTGTATTCAATAAACGAAAATAATTTACTTTTTAAAAGTTTTTTACAACTCTTATATCCGGAATTTTAGCTTAACCGACCTACCTTTGGTCCGAATTAGGTCGGTTAATCGAGATTCTACTGTATATATCTTAGATTTAGAACTTATAAATTAAAAACTGGAGTCGAAAAAAAACATCTCATAGGATATTCACGTAATTACAGCAGTTTCAGGTCGTTTGTTACATTTTTCTCTCAATAAAATCAACACAAGTATTATTTATTTGCCTAGGCATGTGAAGAGTAATAAAACTAATTTAAGTTTGAAGTTATATCCTTTAAATATTTTCAGCATGATTATCACATTCCAGATAAAATGCATTTATAAATCCTCCCTGGAAGGGAGCAATTGCTATATTACTGATTTCCTTGCTAAGTTAAATTTTGAAGACTGAAAAAATGTTTTAAACTAAAAGAAAACTAATCTCTTATAGTGAAAATTGTATTTGTTTAGTTTGTAGTAAATAGCGTTGAATGTGAAATTTTTAATATTTAGATAATAACATAAATGCACTATTTAGGCTTTGTATCCTATAATTGGTAAGGAAGAATAGGTTTAGTTTTTAGTCAATGTATAAAGCTCTATTCCCAGAAAAAGCACCTAATTCTCAATTCACTCCACACATTTTAGTTTAGACTTTCTTTGTATACATATTGTATTCACCAAGTGATCTCATTTTTTTTTTTTTTTTTACTTTTCCGAGAATGATACTTCGTTATTGTCTGTTCTTTAGCATTCCTTGCACATATCAAAACTCATGAGAATTAACACATGGGTTCTTAAAACAAATGTTTTTAGGACGAATCAAAGATTATTCGTTATGAATTATCACATAAACTAGTTTTTTTTTCCTTCATTTTACAGTTGATATAGTAAAAAAAATACACAACTTTTCTTCAGAAAATTATCCGACCAGTAAAATAAAAAGTTTACTTTCACCGAAGTGCTAAAATTCAAAAATACAATTTTATTTCGACATAAATCATACTTCTACATATTTATAATCACGAAAATGGATTCTTTAGCTTACCTTGTTATTGATTTCGCGTAAAGGTATTTCAATATAAATAACTACCTGTAATATTTTTATCATATAAATTTCAATTTAGTATAAAATGGAAAAATAAATATTATCTATAAGTTACGTAATAACCGTTAGAATATATCATATTTAATTTGATATCCTAATGGCCCTCAGTATAAACTCTTCAAAAATAACTTAAAAGTTTATAATATTCACTAAATATTTTTTGGGGGATTTCATATTTAAAAGTATATATATTTGTTGTACACTCACAACTATTTTTTGGGGGATTTCATATTTAAAAGTATATATATTTGTTGTACACTCACAACTATTTTTTGGGGGATTTCATATTTAAAAGTATATATATTTGTTGTACACTCACAACTATTTTTTGGGGGATTTCATATTTAAAAGTATATATATTTGTTGTACACTCACAACTATTTTTGGGGGGATTTCATATTTAAAAGTATATATATTTGTTGTACACTCACAACTATTTTTTGGGGGATTTCATATTTAAAAGTATATATATTTGTTGTACACTCACAACTATTTCAAAAGTTGTTTTGCCTCAATTGCGGTATAAATTGTCTCTACTTTCTCTTTGGAAACAACTCGTCTGAAACTCATTTGAATAACTTGTATGTATATTATTTTTTTTCAATTACACATATGTGTACATAGGGTAATGAAAGTATAACATTCCTTCAAAGGAAAAACATTCTGATTTTCTTACATTTCTCCACGTTTTGGAACACAAAGATTTCAAAAAAAGTGTTCTAGAAAAAATATCTGTCTTGTGTGCCTGTATGTTTGTGTGAACGTACCTCCGCATACCTCCCGAATAAGTTGACCTACGATGTTTAAATTTTGTGTACGGATTAGAGGTGGCCATGGGACCAACCATTAAAGTTTTTGTCAAAATTGTGCATGTGCATAAGGTAGAAATAATGAAAAATCATGTTTTTCAGCAATTGCTAAAAAAACGGCATAAATGATTTTGATTAAAATCTCTTTGCTAATGCCTCTTAAGGTGTTTTAAACTTCAGCAAGTCCGAAATTCCTGTAGAAATGCGATAAAAACTTAAAAAAATCAAAATCGAGTGCCTTTAACACAGAGTTCTCTACCCTTGAGCGTCACCCATCAACGATTTGTTTTTATATGTTTCAAGCACAAGAAAGGATAATACAATTGCCAATTTTTTTTTTTTTTTTTTTTTTTTTGACAATGCAAAAATTATTGCCAAATATATTTAAATAAGTGAAAATATGAAAATGGTAACTAACATTCGATATCAAATTTTAATGCAATGACCAATATTATAGTGCAAGTGAAAGTTGTGCGATGTTCCACATCTGTAGTTTTTGAATGGATCGATGGAAATTCTCCTAAGCTTAGTGAATTGATTCCTTATTGCATACCAATATCCTTGTAAGAATTCCATGGGCATACACAATTCAATGTTCCCGCTTATTTGGATTTGAAGGAATACAAATGCAAATTTATGAACCGGTTCCATTTTTATACGCTTATCTCTTTCATTCTTAACTCGGGAAGACGTTCAAAAACTCGTTTGAAAAGGAATTACATTTCAAATCGTCATTACTGACTGTGTTATTCTTCGGAGCAATGTTTCTTTTCCCTTTATTGTCAATGTCTGAAAGTTGATGTTACACAGATTCTACCTTCAAGAAAGAAGACATAAAAGAAGATTAAAAAAAAAAAAAGAAACAGAAGGTTGCAGTTAAAAATAGCATGAATCTTTTCAAGTTTTTTTTTTTTTTTTAGTGTGTGTGTGATTGAAAATAGAGTAGAATTTGATGGATTGTTGGCAATGGTGTATTGATTTTATATGTTTGGGAAAAGCATTCGAAGTAAGCTAAATACTGGGTCCTGGTTAACTGAATTCATCCATGGTAAATTTAGTAAAATAAAAATTATTAAGAGGGTATGAGACTCAACATTTTAAAAATTCGCAATTTTTTTACGGTTGCAAAAAATTATAAAAATATTGTTACGAATTTTTGTATATTTGTCAATATTTCGTTGTATTAATTATGCAAAAAGAAAAATTTAAGTATATTTCGCATAAGGCAGAGTTTGCAGTGCAAGAGTTTGTTTTTACTTCGCTTTCCTGCATGCGTCTCATAATGCTCGAAAACGAGTTTTTCAGCGATAATGCTGGAAAACGAGTTTTACCGGGAGAAGACCCTTTAACATTATGGTCAATGGGATTCTCAGTCCCTTGGCAAGATAGAGCCAAATTTGTGACGGTTTTAACGACTAATTTTGGACGCCAAATTTGACGAGAAATCGCCAAATGTCGCCAAACTTGGCGACCATTTGGAGACATTTTCGGTCCCCATGTACCTGTATAGAGATTTTTGACTGCGGTCTCAAAAATTCTCCAAATTTCTATCTCTAGAAGATTCGCGAAGGATTAGCTTTCCTATATAAGGCCATACGTTTTAAAAAATTATCCTACTATTCAAGAAAATTCATTTTGGCGTATTTGTTTGGTTATGTTTATTTAAAATTTAATGATTCAAAAAAAAATTCCGATTGCCCTTTTTGGTGCTACCTAGTCCACAATGAGCATTATGTCTCGAAAAAAATTTCCAGTGTCACCAAAAATAAATCTATAATAATAAAACAAGCTGTCTGTGTATAAGTCTGTGGATCGATAGAAAGCTACTTAAAATTGGAGTAGAGCTCTGAAATTTTCAACATTTAGCTTTGGCCTTCTAATTGTACAGTACCCCCCAAAAAAAACCACAACGATGGCTATATCTTTTGTTCTAATTGTTGAAATAACAAACAAAAGGTACCGTTGTAAATCGTGAAAGGTTTTTAATAATTGTATGTAGTTTTTTTTTATCATGAGGGGTCATCTACATATTAAAACAGAACCAAATTTTAAAAAGTTCAATAGCAACCTCATAATATTATCCCATATTTGGATTCAGCATTAAAAAAGAATGCGAAATTCAAAAATTCGTAATTTTCTAATGAATGGTTTGTAATTTAAATGATAAAAAGAAAATGATAAATTAATGTTAAATAAAAAAGTTGGTTTTTTGGCCATAAATACTTAAATAACTAATATATTTCAGTAATTTTTTTTCAAAAGGTAGTTTGTAAATAGCCAAACATAAATAGCAATCAGCTTTTGAATCAATTTCTTTTTTAATAATTAATTATTAATTAATAAAGCAATTAAATTTTTTTTTTGAATAGAAACATATATTTTTTTTTGCTTTCATTAGATTTACCATGGTCTAACCCCCCCCCCCCATAATTTTTTTCTTTCCATTTTGACTATTAGTTCTCGATTTTTTAGAGAAAATGTAAAAAACGCTCACTTTAAGGGACCATATAGTAGACGACTTTTGAAAACTATCAAAGATTAATTCAAGGTAAACTAGAGGTGTGGAAAATCGTATAACGTTCAGTTATCGTATAACCGATAGTTTAAAAACTAAGAAACACGCTTTAATAGGAAAGTGAACTAAAAAGTAGAAGATAATTTTAAATAAGTTTGAAATAAGAATAGTGATTAACAAGAAATATTTATTTTATCGTAAAAAAGCGTGGCGTGCTTGATGTCAATTTTTGCAAATATTTAATGACAGATATTGGTAAAAGTAGAGCCATTATGAAAATATCTTAAAAAGCACCCCACGCTTTTGTACGATAAAATAAATATTTCTTGTTAATCACTCTATTCTTATTTCAAACTTATTTTAAATTATCTTCTACTTTTTAGTTCACTTTTCTATTAAAGCGTGTTTCTTAGTTTTTTAATCTATTGATTATTTTCTACTTTTTAGTTTGATTTTCTATTAAAGCGTGTTTTTTAGTTTTTTAAATTATTAATTATTTTTTCAGTTAACTATAATTTTTTTTTTTTTAATTTTTTTTTTTTTTTTATTATTATTATTTTTTTTTTTTTTTAATTTGCTTTCTTAAATTCCATTTATTTAAAACAACATTTTTTAAGCAATTTCAATAAGTTATCCTTTAAAAATTTTACTGAATCATGTGACTTTTTCCTTTTATAAATAATTTCAATGATCTAGTTACATTTGTGTTTATAGTGAAATATTTCTGTAAAATATTCATGCTTTCTAAATACTGTTTACTAATGCCTGCATTTAATATTTATTAATTTTCTAATTATCAGTAGTATTCGTTATATTTCTGCAATTACAGTTTTCGATATTTTATTTATTTCGTGTGAAGAATGCACATCTTTAATGTTGTAAATAAATTATGTTACTTTTGCGTTTACTTGCTATTTTTGTATTAATCTTAAACATGACACTATAAATCCAAGTAGTTTCTATGCAATTTTAGACTAATACTTGTATTTTTTAATCTTCGTGAAACGCACCACATTGACCGTTCGATTTCTCCCTCTGTGAAAAAGAACCTTAAAAATACCTTTCGTTTTATGGAAATTCTCCCTGAAGATCGGTCAAAAAATGGTCGAAATATTTTGGCTCATAAGTGACGTGTTTTTCAACATAATGCATTGAAATTTGGTATACAGGGTAAATGATGTATTCTGAATCGAATGAAATGATAAAAAATAAGGGTTCGTATTGAAATTTTCGAAGATAGCGTTATTTTTACTTAGTAAACGGTCCCTCAAGAAAAAAAAATTGCATCAGATATATAGAAAATCGCAAGCAAAACATTTTGGTGCAAACCGCAAGATTCTACGATAATTAAAACCGAAGATATAGCCATCGTTCTGTTTTTTTTTTTTTTTTTTTTTTTTTTTTTTTTTTTTTTTTTTGCGTACTGTACCTTTGATAAACAGAATATTAAAATTTAAATTAGTTAGTTTTTAATTATTTTTTTTTAATTAATTAATAAATATTTTACAAAACGATTTCTAACAGGGCTACAGATCTGGAATTTTCAACGTAAGTAGTTTTGGCCTTCTAATTGGACTTTTGACAAAAAGAATGCTAAAATTTAGATTTTTTTTAATTAGGTTTTTTAGTTAATATTTTCACGAAAAACGACTTCTAATAGGCCTAGAGTTCTGAAAGTTTCAAAATAAGTAGTTTTGGCCTTCTAATTTTGCTTTTCACAAACACGTGTTAAAATATTCTTAGAGGCGTGTTGTATAATTGTATTAAAGAGGAATTTTTTTTTCTTGGTCGGGAAGAGGCTTCTAATATTAAGGATTTACGTAGCAATTACCTTTTAGTGAGTGAAGCGAACTTATGCTTAAGCAGAAATGAACTTTTCAGCGAGCGAAGCGAGCTTGGTTTTGTGTAGCTAGCTATGAACCTTCCTGCGAGCGAAGCGCCAAAAACTGGGACGTATACACCAATGACGGATCTTCGCAACGCGGGGGCTCACACCTAGCTAAAATATTGCACATAGTAAAATTTCGTTGCGAAGCACGGGTATTCAGCTAGTTAAATATGTAATCATAATATATGAAATAAACAAAAATGAAGAAAAATTAGGTTGGTTGGTTGTTTTCAGATTATCTGGCGCTGTCAGCAACACGAGGGCTATAATGCGCCGAAACATTCGTCATTAGACAAGCCAACATACATTTACAAACACCCATGCCTAACACGGGACTCGAACCCGCAACCTCGCGGTCTAGAAGCTAGCACACTAACCACTATACCGTTTGGTCGGCGAAGAAAAATTAGGGGAAAGTAAAATGTAAATGATGTGGAGAAAATTTTTTTTTTTTTTTTTTTTTGTGCTCATGATCCCAAATCCAACAATTTACGAACAACGCTCTTTAATAAGGGGCAGAAATGAACTGTCCCGTATCCACCAAATCACTATTTTAATATACAATATTGATTTACGAAGGGAATTTTCCCTTTGTCTTTGGACTTTCCCTTTCAACATCGGAATCCTTAATCAATACTTTTGTACGTTAGGCATTACGTATATTGATTACATCCTCCTTCAAAATAATTAACTTTATTAATACTTATATTAAGTAACAAAATGAAGTAATTTAAAATTAATATGCCTTTAATGTTTTGAACCATTTACAAGCTTGTTGTTATATATGATGATATCGATGCACAAACATCGTTACTCTGTAATTATTGCTGGTTAGTTCCAGTGTAGACTGGTTATATATATACATATCTATATGTACCATTGCACGTTGGAATTTTTTATCTTTTGTTCTTAAACTAGACTCGCAATTTTTTTCGCACCTAACGAGTATTAAAAAACTTACATAATTGCATAAAAAAGTTTTCTCATGATATTTACTCTATTAATTTATTATTTCATGATATTTACTTTAAAATTTAATTAACTGATTTGGGTCTAATTGCACTAGTCATAACTTAATTTGTAATTAATTCAGAACTATAATTGAAACTGCAAATGAAACACAAAGATTTGCTACAGGGAACCCCTACAAGAATTATAAATATAACTTGAATAGCTCTTTTTTTCGTGTAATCTTGATTTGAAAGTATATAAAATTACCCACTTTTTATAAAAACATCAAGATTCAAAATTAAGTAATGTATGAAAATATTTTATTCTTGTAGGTTTCCAGCACTGCATTATCCGCTTTCAATTACGTTAAAAATTTTGATTGATTGATTCAACTGATTATCGCTGTTGAAAACAAGCTTTCCACTGACAAAAACTATAGCTTTTCCCTAATCGATTTTATAGTTTGTGGAAGTGATCTTTTAACGCTGCGTACCTTCGTAAAAACGTACATAGTTTAAGAAGTATCTTGAATATCATTACGCACCAAGTGCTAGTGTAAAGCTACCTAGCTCAAGTAAAAAAAAATTAAAAAAAAAAAAAACATGGAATTTTACTAAATTTCTTAATTTTCATTGTGTATTTGTACGGCACGCAAAAAAAAAAATAAAAAATAAAAAAAAATAAGAACAATGGTTATATATCTTGTATTCTAATTGATGAAATTTAAAACGACAAGTGCCGTTGTAAATCGTAGAAGGTCTTATGGCAAATTATTGTTAAAAGAAAATTTGTTTTTTTAGCCATAAGTTTTTAAATAATTAATATATTTCAGCAATTTTTGTTTCAAACGATAGTTTTGTAAAGGCCAAACATAAATAACATGCAACTTTTGAATGAAACAGTTTTTTAATAATTAATTAATAAAACAAGTTTGAAATTTTTTTTAAACAGATTTTTTTTCTTCTTCCATTAGAATTATCATAGTCGAAAACCCTTCCAGAAATTTTTTCCTTCCATTTTGACTTTTGGTTCTCAATATTTTAGCAAAATGTAAAAAGCTCACTTTAAGGGAAAGTGTAATAGATTACGTCTTAAAGTACGCAACACGTTTGTTTCTACCGATGCTGTAAAGAGATTTGCCCTCATGATCGGCCAAAACATTTTCGCTCATAAGTGACGTGTTTCTCAACACAATGAACTGAAATTTGGTATCTAGGATAAACGAAGTATTCTAAATCGAATAAAAACATAAAAAATAGGAGTTCGCATTGAAATTTTTAAAGATAGAGTTAAATTTACTTAGTATACAGCCCCTATGAGAACAAATTTTTGCACCAGACAGATAGAAAATCGTAAACAAAACATTTTAGTACAAACCGTAAGATTCTACGATAATTAGAACTGAATATTGTTACGAATTTTTGTATATTTGTAAATATTTCGTAGTGCTAGTTTTGTAAATAGATAAATTTCTGTACATTTCGCATAAGGCAATGCAATGGTTTGTTTCCCAGCAATATGTGTGTAATCGCTTGATAACGGGTTTTACAGAGGTAACTCTGGGAAGCGAGTTTTAAGGAGCAGGGCATTTAACATTATGGTAATGGGAATCTCGCCAAATTGGCGGGATAGAGCCAAGTTGGCGACGGTTTTGGCGACTAATTTTTGTCGCCAAAGTTGGCGACATTTTCGATACATGTATCCCATGTAGGACATATAGGACTTTTCTACTACAATCTGGAAAGTTCTCCAAATGTCTATCTCTGGAAGGTTCACGTATATTCACCACTCCTATATAAGCGAGGCCGTGAGTAGGGTTAGTTAGTAGTTGACTGATTTTGAGTCACGGAGCTAGTTGTTAGGTGAGTCCGATAGTTGACTGAAGTTAGTTCTTGAATTTTGAGTCACTGAATTAGTTGACTGGAGATACTGAGCATTCTAAAGCGAACTGTTTTGCATTGTCTTTTGCGGCGATTTAGCAGTTGTTTGTCAAGTTTTTAACTGCTGTTTTGTGCTCTATTGAGGTGAAAAGAGCTGTATTTTGTCTACTAGAACGAGAAGTTCTGGAGCTGTAAGAGAACTGTGAAGAGTTATTTTGGAATAAATTTCTGCAAGTTTTGATCTGCTTTGGCGTCAAATCTTTCGAACCCGTACAACGCAACAATATATTTAAATTTTTTTTTGCATACCTTACCTTCAGAAATGCTAAGATGGGACCTCAGGTCCTTATCTAGTATGCTCATCGGATATTCGGATATTATTATACATTTGATGATGTACTGCAAAGTTTCAATTTCATCAATTTACATATTGGAAAGAAAATGTGTTCTAAAATAGTTTTAATGATGTTATTTTTTTTTTAATAAAATATTATCAATTTAAATTCAATTGATTTCTTCTATCACAAATATCATTTTAGTTTGGTACATAATTCATTTGATAAATTGCAAATATCTTTTCAAATGAATAATGGAAGAAATAACAATACCATGAAAAAAAAAATATTAAACTTCCTCAAAATGGATGATTGGATATTAATATTTTGGGTAATAATTTAAAATAAAATAGCAATTCAGCTAGCACATATATATACTTCAATTCTTGATCATGAATTGAAGTACATATATATGCTAGCTGAATACCCGTGCTGCGCTACGCAATTTTACCATTAGTATTTTAGCGATCAAAAGATATTCATGTATTCTACACTTCAGACGTTTGCTCCCATTTCGATTCCGACAAATTGATTTGTCAAAATAGGAACTTTCCTTTGTTAACGTTTTTAACAAAATTTATAATTGTGAATAGTATATTGGAAAGAGACATTTGAATATCCCTCGTTTACAACGTTTTACTCCCTTCTGACGCTTTTGAATTACGTAATCGAGATTGCAATAGTTTATTGAGTTTATGTTTGCTCTTAGTTCTAAATTTCAAAGTAGTAGCTGTATTGGAATTGAGACATTAAGATAATCCTCGTATAGTATCAATGTTGCGTCGACTTTTCATCCCTTAAAAATTCGTTAATCAATATTGGAATTACTTATTTTTTTTTACATTTGATCTTATAACATTTGCATCAAATATCAGAATTATGACTACATTGGAAGAGGAACATTCGGATATCCCTCGTTTGGAACATTTAACCCCTTTTCGACCCTTTAAAGTTGGTTAATCGAGAACGGAATAGCTTACTTTTTCTATGTTTAATCTTTTTTGACATTTGAACCAATTTTCCGAGTTGTGACCAAATGGGAAGTGGGACATTCGAATATCCCTAGTTTGCAACGTTTAACGCCTTTTGCAAACCTTAAGTGGGTTAATCGAGATCGGAATGAGCTTAATTTTTCTACGTTTATCTTTATTGACATTCCTACCAATTTTCAGAGTTGTGACTGTATGGGAAGTGGGATACTCGAGTTTGGAATGTTTAACCCCTTTTCCACCCCTTCATTTACCCGAGATCGGAATAGCTTACATTTTCTACGTTTGTCTTTATTGAGATTCACACAAGTTTTCAGAGTTGCGACAATATGAGAAGTAGGACATTCGAATATATCGCTCGTTTGGAACGTTTAACCCCTTTTTGACCTCTTAAAGTGGATTAATCGAGATCGGAATAGCTTACTTTTTCTATGCTTACCATTGTTGACATTTGTACCAAATTTTAGAGTTGTGACCATATGGGAAATGGTACATTCGAATATCCCTTGTTTGGAACGTTTAACCCCTTTTAGACCCCTTAGAGTGGGTTAATATATATCGGAATAGCTTACTTTTTTTTTCGTTTGTTTATCTTGATACTTGCACCAGTTTTCAGTGTTGTGACGAAATGGGAAGTAGGACATTCGAATATCCCTCGTTTGGAACTTTTAACTCCTTTTCGACCTCTTAAAGGGGGTTAATCGAGATCGGAATAGCTTACTTTTTCTTCGTTTGTCTTTATTGATATTCGCACCAATTTTTAGAGTTGTGACGAAATGAGAAGTAGGACATTCGAATCTCTCTCGTTTGGAACGTTTAACCCCTTTTCGACCCCTTAAAGTGGGTTAATCGAGATCGGAATAGCTTACTTTTTCTATTTTTACCATTTTTGATATTTGTGCCGATTTTCAGAGTTGTGACTATGTGGGAAGTGGGAGAATTAGTGATGAGTGAGTGAGTGAGTGAGTGAGGGCTTTGCCTTATATATAGAGAGATTACATTTGATGAATACATATTTTGAGAAATTTAATTTTTTAAATGAAACTTTATTTTGATAATTTGTAACGTATTTCACAAAACAACTTTTAAATATAATTAAATTTATTTTGAGTCATCAATTCGTTTTGCGGCAATTACAATTTTAATTTTGTCATATTTGACGTGTTTCAATACATAGTTTTAATGTGCTTATACTCAAGCAAGTCAACGAAATTAGAAATATTTTTCTTGAAGATTCCTTATGGCTAATTGATTAACAATGTTAACAATATTGTTTACTGATGCTGGTACATTAAATTAAAAAGCCAGGTAATATCTTTTTTTTTTTTTTTTTTTTTTTTTTTTTTTTTTTTTGTAATTGACGACAAATAAAAATTTAATGAATCGAATTTTATAAGATTTATTTACAATTCCATATTAGGAAACAGTCTTTGATAAGCAATGTTATATTAAAGTGATTCGTTTTTTAATTTTTAACGCCTTTATCTAATTTTTACGGGAATTTCGCTGGTGGGGATGTTTAGAACACCTTAAAAGTCATTAACTCAGCGATTTTAATCGAAGTCATTATAGCTACTTTTTAGAAGTTGCTGAAACATATTTTTTTAATGGCAATATTATGCACATGCATTGTTCTGATCGAAACCTTTCGACAGATCCTATCGCCGCCGTTTAAAAATTGTAAACATCGTAGACGGACGGAAGCACATAAATTTTTCTAGACCACGTTTTTGAACTATACTTGACGCAATACTTGGGCTATTCTGAAATTAAAGGGACATTTCCGTCCCTGTGCATTTACTAGCTTATAATGCATTCCTTTAAGTGAGGAAATTGGTATTAAGTAGAAAAAGTTAACATTTAATGTTTGCAGTCCTTATTTTACATATTTCTTTATTATTAAAATATATATATATTATATGGCCGACCAAACAGTATAATGGTTAGCGTGCTAGCTTCTAGACGGCGAGGTTGCGGGTTCGAGTCCCGTGTTAGGCATGGGTGTTTGTAAATGTATGTTGGCTTGTCTAATGACGAATGTTTCGGTGCATTGTAGCCCTCGTGTTACTGACGGCACCAGATAATCTGAAAACAACCAACCAACGTAACTTCCATGGAATATTCCCAACCCTGTTTTTTAGTGTTAACTGAAGAAATAAATCTAATTAATAACATATTTGTGGAAAATCAAGGTTAAACAATTATTTATTATATAAATAATTAACTAATCACAAGGAAATGTAAGTTTTAATTTATTTTACCACTTTATTTTAAGCACATAAGTTGCCCCTGGGGTGCTGAGGTAACCTCCATGGAATACAACTTGATTATAATTATACTAGATAGCAGTACATTCTTCTTTACCAGAGCTGAAGTGAAGCTCAAGTCAACCATTTTGTCTGATGATGTTGTTGGATGTGCACAGTTTTATATTGTTTATGGAAAAAGCTGTCCAATCCTCAAAAATCAGGCGAGTTCTTTTTATTCTTGTAACCTCCATGTTCAGTAATGTTATTCCTTATAGTGTAAGCATACTTTTGTCGTTAATTTTTTATCAAATAGCCAATTTTTTTTCTGAAAAAAAAAAGCCAGTGAATCCTCAGTCTTTTAGGTTAGGTTTTAAGCATGGCAATCTACTTATTCATAATCTGTATGGGTTGGCTTAAGAACGGAGGTTACAAGTAAAATTAGAAAACTGTTTTTCTTAACAAAGATATTTTTCCTTGACTTTTTTTTGGAGTAGTAAAAAGTAGTAAATGTATTAGTTTTGTTAATAAAATTCTAGCAGTAATTTTTTTTTTTACCTCTTTAAATCCCCTTTAATTTCAGAATCGCCCACTTTCATTTTCGTATAATATTTACTGGGTAATTGAAGGTAAAAAGAGTAATGTACAAAAGCGTTAAAATCGTATAGTGTCTCACTTTAAAAAGTATTTTTATACGACTGAAAACTTGGACTCATTAGAGTTATCACCTATTCACTCAAAGCTGAAGCTATATTTGTGTATTAACAATTTGAGTAATCGTTTTTGTATGCGTAAGTCACTAAAAAGTAAAAAGCACTTCGTGACTTTTCTCCCTAGACCAAAACAAAACATTGAATAATTACGTATTTTTTTGTGTATAATTGTAAATCATATGTAAATTTCTTTTTAGAATTTTATTTTCTTAAATTCATTTGTTACCAGCGATAAAACAGGCTTAAAATTGTTGGCAACACTCGAGTTAATCAAGAAATGTCGTGATTATTCTGTCCGTGCTGATCGCCAGATCAATTGTTCTGCTTTTTTAGGTAAATTTCGCATACGAAGATATAGAATGGAATTTAAATTCAATGGGTTGGTTGGCCGGTTGGTTGGAATTTAACCTCTCAAGGGCAACACATGGGGCATACTAAACCAACCAATCGTCAACCGATTTTAAAATACACTAAAAGCAAATCTCAGTTAATATTTAAAAGTGTCAAGAAATCAATGATACGATGAAGCAAGTATTTATTAATCAGGTGATAAAATCCAGTGTCATATAAAAATTTAAAAAGACTTTTGTGAAGGGTTAAGTTTCTGAAGTTGTACACACTTAAGCTTTTGCGAGTTCACTTTTGTTCAGATTGGTTGTTTTCAGATTATCTGGCGCGGTTAGCAACACGAGGTCTATAATGCGCCGAAACATTCGTCATTTGACAAGCCAACATACATTTACAAACACCCATGCCTAACACGGGACTCGAACCCGCAACCTCGTGGTCTAGAAGCTAGCACGCTAACCACTATACCGTTTGGTCGGCCATTTTTGTTTAGAAGTGAAGTATTGTGAGCCTCTGAGATAAATAATAAATTACTAATTTTTATTTTGTAAAAGATCTGTCACCATTTCCTCCGAAGAAATTCTTAACAATATGTATCAGTAAACATACAAAATGATTTCAAAACTAATAATATAACCCATAAAAACAAAGTTTTTAATATAAATCCTTTATGTGCATTGCCAATTTTTATATTCATTAACAAAGTGCCGTTTCAGTAAACAGCGCGTGCTTGGGATGTTTGCATCTAATTTTAACCCTTTGCACTCGAGGCTTTTATCGCGTAGAGGCACCAGCAACTCGAGACATTTTAGGTTCGGTTGGCGTTTATGGATTTGTTTCATAGAAACTAAACACAGTCATTGACCTTGCATCAAATTTCCGCACGTAACCTAGTGGTCCTCTCGTGTTTCGGCATCCAATCGTGTGCACCGATCAAACGATATAGTGGTTAGCGTGCTAGCTTCTAGACCGCGAGGTTGCGGGTTCGAGTAGCTTGTTAGGCATGGTTGTTTGTAAATGTATGTTGGCTTGTCTAATGACGAATGTTTCGGCGCATTATAGCCCTCGTGTTGCTGACGGCGCCAGATAAACTGAAAACAACCAACCAACCAACCAACCAACCAATCGTGTGGCGCCTGAGAGGCGCCGCTCGAGTGCAAAAGGGTTACATATCAAAAATATTTCGATCAGCAAAATGTGCGGAAAACTAAGTTTCAAAATTTATTCATAAAAATTGAACGTGAATTTATGCAGTCACATTCAAATATCTTTAATTTATTCTGATGAGAACAATTTTATTATTTATTTATTAAAAGAATTTTGGCAGCAGGAAAAAGTTTCTTCAATGGTCGGTTGAATACTATTTTAGAGAGATTAGATGACGGCAAGTTGGTTTATTAGTAGTCCGTAAAATAGGCCTTTTAGTGATAGTTGCAGCCCCAAAATTTGGTGGACTGCATTGTCATCGACATCGAATCTATCTGCTAAGTTTCAGACTGATTGGATGACAGCAAGGAAGTTAATTAGGCCTCCGCAGATTTACTGGACATCGACAAACTTGCACACAAAATCGAAAATAACATAAAGGATTTAAAAAGTATATTTCACCATAAATATATACAGTAGAACCTTGATTAACCGTCCCTCTTTCATCCGGAACTCTGTTAACCGACCATCCTTCAGTCGGCATCAAAAATCTTCCAAATGAGTAATAAATCATTTGCCCTTTTTAAAACCGGAATATTTTCCTTTAAACTAAATTTGCATAAGCAATGGTGAGGCTTTTGACCGTTTTTCAAAAGGATTGACATGGTTAGAGCAATAATCATATGCAGATCAAACTGAACTATTGCTTTTAAAAAGACTTCGGGATAGAACCGCGAAACTACGATTATCAAGATTACAACAACAAAAACTCATTTCCACCAATTATGTCATAAAAAAAAACCATTAAAAGCCTTGCATTCAATAAATGAAAATAATTTACTTTTTAATATTTTTTACAACTCTCTATTATCCGGCCTTTTCGCTTATCCGACCTATCTTCGGTCCGAATTAAGTCAGTTAATCGAGGTTCTACTGTAACCTATATTTTTTCGCCATGTGACGTTTTACCCTTATCAATAACGCTATTTCGCAGAATACAAACTTTGTAAAAAAAAATAACTACAAACCACAAAATATTTTCATATTCTTCTAATTAAGGTTACTTTAAAAGTCAGCAACATTTTAAAAACATTTCTCAAATACCAAACATTGCGTGAGTAATACATTGTCTGAATTATAAATATATGTAAATATACACGATACAAAAAAAATCTACGATAGAACAGTATCACGATTGTTAAACAGCGTGATAATTCGTCGTGATTATGTAAAACAAAAAAAAAAATACCATTTTGTGATGAAGCTGGTTTCTCCTAATAGTCCCCGGATAGCAATTTAATGCAGAACTGCATTGGTTCCATATTCTGCCATTATTAACATTCAGCATACATTTTCTCTATTTGAAAGCAGTTGGCAGTGACAATTTATTCTGAACCTTTGAATCCCGGCATTTACTGAGTAAATAATGGGTATAAGAGAAAGAAATGGAATAGTACTTCATTGTGTTAGTTTTAAAAGTCTTTGTGAATCCCTTATTTAAATTATTTCTCGAGGAGTGCTGTGTAAATGCAGGGAAAGGCGTCCAAAAACGCAAACTTTGTTGAAATTCAGCTACGATTGATTTCGGCATTTTCAATTCTATCACTTTAAGAAGTCCACCTAAAGTTTTCGCTTACCCTGACTGCTTTGAATAAAAATGTAACGCCCATGTTTATTTAGGAAAACTTGTTCTCAAGATTTGCACAGTTCTGTGTCAATCATAAAAGTGGCCACGAAACTAATTTTTTTCAACCTTTGCATTAACTTCAATTGTGTGTGTTTGTGTGTAGGTGGATGAGTAGGTGGTTAATCGGTTGGCTGGGGGTATATCAATGGCGGAAAAATCTGCAGAGGCCTAATTAACCCTTTACCGTCATCCAATCGTTCTGAAACTTGGTAGATCGACCAAACGGTATAGTGGTTAGCGTGCTAGCTTCTAGACCGCGAGATTGCGGGTTCCGAGTCCCGTGTTAGGCATGGGTGTTTGTAAATGTATGTTGGCTTGTCTAATGACGAATGTTTCGGCGCATTATAGCCCTCGTGTTGCTGACGGCGCCAGATAATCTGAAAACAACCAACCAACTGAAACTTGGTAGATACATTCGATGTCGATGCCTTCTATCAAATTTTGGGGGCCCTCACTCTAAAAGGTCGCTTTTTTGGGATACTAATAAACCAACTTGCCGTTATCCAATAGTGCTGAAATAGCCTTTAATCGATCATTGAAAAAACTGTTTTCTGTTGTCAAAATTGTTTTAATAAATAAAGAAAAAATATTTTTAATCGGAATAAATAAAAGATATTGGGATGTGACTGCATGAAATCATATTAATTTTTAATGAATAAATTTTGAAAAGTAGTTTACTGTATATTTCGCTGTTTAGAGATGTTTTTAAAAATTAAAATTAGATGCCAATACCAAGCACACGCTGATCAACAGAATCGGAATATGTTAATCAATATTAAAATTAGCAATGCATATACAGGATTAATATTAAAAACTTTGTTTTTATGTATTTTATTATTATCTACACACATTAGAATTGACAAATTATTAAAAACTTCTTATAAATAAATAAAGTTAATATTTATTAATTGAATAATATAGCAGTATTTACTATATTAATAAAAGTTTTAAAATTCAATGTTTAGAAACAGGTGTTTTGTTTTTCAATTATATTCCTTGGAAATTTTAATCCATTTTACTATTTTAGCGATACTCTTTTTTTTTTTTTTTTGCTACTTCGCATAGCAAAAACTAAATTAAGGTTTTTCGTAAGGGTATGAAATTCTATACAAATATTTGTCCAATATTTGTCTTGAGACAATTTTTCATTTGCAAATTATACATGTATTTTTTTTTTTTAAAAACATCTATATTTTTCTTTGATATTTTTATGATTAATTTGATCTTAAAGTTTTTTTTTTTTTTTTCGTATTTCAAAAATTCGTATTATTTTAACATACATATGCCAAGACAAGTTAGTTATTTTTCATAGAAACAAGCATAGTTTGGTATATTTCCCTAAAACTAAAATGTGCAAGTTACTGAGTTGGTTTTATTTTCACTTAATATAACAATTACACAAACACAATTAAGCATTTCATAAAGATTTTACAAACAAAGCATAAAATTGTAATTTAAATCCCATAGCCTATTACGGACTGACAAAACTACAATGTAGATAAGGTGAATACATTAAATAACTATCGAGAGCAGATTAAATGGAATCAGAAAGTATGATGCACCAAAACAACTTGTTTATTTTCCATTGAAACAATCATTGTTTGAAATATTAAAAAAAAAAAAAAAAAATTATGCAATTTATTGAGTTAGTTTTTGCCGACCAAACGGTATAGTGGTTAGCGTGCTTGCTTCTAGACCACGAGGTTGCGGGTTCGAGTCCCGTGTTAGGCATGGGTGTTTCTAAATGTATGTTGGTTTGTCTAATGACGAATGTTTCGGCGCATTATAGCCCTCGTGTTGCTGACGGCGCCAGATAATCTGAAAACAACCAACCGAGTTAGTTTTTACTTACTTAAACCAATATACTAATTACACATAAACAATTAAGTACTTCAATAAATTTTTGCTTTCAATTACCCATATGTTTAAATAGGGTAATGAAAGTATAGCATTCGGTAATATATATATATATATATAATTTTTTTTTTTTTTTTTTTTTTTTTTTTTTTTTTTTTTTTTTACATTCCTCCACTTATTGGAAATTGGAATATATCGATTTCAAAAAAGTGATTCGGATAAAATGTCTGTCGGTGTGTACGTGCTCAGCATAACTCTCGAACAAATTGACCTAATATTGTTCAAATTTGGTGTCCGGGTTGGTGGTGACCATAGAACCTACCATTAAGGTTTTTGTCAAAATCGCGCATGCGGGTAAGGTTGAAATCACGAAAAAATCATGTTTTTCAGCAATTGCCTAGAAACAACTTTAACGATTTTGATTAAAATCTCTGTGCTAATTTCTCTTACGGTGTTCTAAACCATCCCTATCTTCGAATTTCCCGTAGAAATGCGATAAAAGCGTAAAAAGTTGAAAAACCAGTATCTTTAACACAGAGTTCTCCACCCTTGAGCAACACCCATTAACGATTAATTTTTTTCTGTTTCACGCACAAAAAAGGACTATCGAATAACATCGCTAATTTCACCATTTTGGAGGTGTTTTTTGCCCACGTAAAAATTATTGCCAAAAATATCGCCAAACTATCCATTTTCATTTAAATAAGTGAACATATGAAAATGGCAAATAAAACCCCAAAATCAAATTTTAATGCAGTGATCAATATTAAAGTGAAATTGAAAGTTGTGCTATGTTCAGCACTCCAACAAAGCCTGTAATAGTAGTATGAATCCCATATTTTCCTATGGAATGACAAATTTACAATTTAGGTAGAGGGAATACATTAAAATACACTAGATTTCAAATTAATCAGAACCAGAAAATATGATGCATATTCACCCCGTAATTTCCAATTCAGTGTCGTATGAGTTTCAAACAATCCCTGTACATTTGAGATATATCTATAATATCAATGTCCGATTGGACTTTCGAGTATCTTTCGAGATCCCATTCAGGGTCGTGTAACTTATCCAATTCCCACCCCCAAATTGGAAGCAGATTGGGACCTCTGATACCTGATTAATAAACATGTGAAGTCCACTTTGTACCAGGGAGGCAATCAGCCCTGGTGTATCTGATTGGCAGCATACATCTCTTGAAGAGGATGAACCAGGATCGATAGCTTTCATGCGGCTTAACATTGTAGGTCACATGATTTTTGGTAACTTTGATGAGTCGTATTCTTGTGTGTTGAATCTGTAAGTCTACATCGTAATGTTTTGGTTGGTTGTTTTCAGATTATCTGGCGCCATCAGCAACACGAGGGCTATAATGCGCCGACACATTTCGTCATTTAACAAACCAACATACATTTACAAACACCCATGCCTAACACGGGATTCGAACCCGCAACCTCGCGATCTAGAAGCTAGCACGCTAACCACTATACCGTTTGGTCGGCCGTAATGTTTTGGAGCTGATGGAATCTCGTAAGCGCACAGTTATGAAGTATTGAAGATATTGCGTTTAGAAGGCTTGGGTTAAGGATATGGGTTTGTTTGATTATGACATGATATTCCATTCTGGATATATAATTTAATCGGGTTTTAAATAATTAACTCTACTAAATTACAACGTTATCAGTTTGTTGAAGATTAATCTTTGTACTACATGCGATAAGTGATACAAAACTGCTTTTTGAAACAATTTATGTGAGAGTAGACGCTCAGAAAAGGGATACTTGCTGAGTGTAGAATCCAGCTTTAATAACTCCTTACTGCTCACACTTCATGCTCACACTCAAGAACCATTCTTACGTATAGTCACATCGAGAATGTTCAGCTATCTGTCTCTCTCATCAGAATGAGAAATACCTGTTTCTGCCGCCAGGAGTCTCCACGAGGGGTTCTCTAGTGGTGCTCCCCCGCTCTCCACACACACTCTACATTTATGGTTGGTTGTTTTCAGATTATCTGGCGCCGTCAGCAACACTAGGGCTATAATGCGCCGAAACATTCGTCATTAGACAAGCCAACATACATTTACAAACACCCATGCCAACACGGGACTCGAACCCGCAACCTCGCGGTCTAGAAGCCCTCTACATTTATGAACGTTATTAATATGAAATTTCGGTAATTACATGCTTTTCATGCCCATTCCCAAACATTAAGTGGGCGCGGACACCGAACCATACATTTGACCAAATAAAAACAATACCCTTGGACCAGGATAATAAAAAAACTTTGTAATGGGCTTGGATTTAAGGTCTAGGTTAGACTGTACATTGGCCTTAATCTGATTGGTTTTTTTTTATATGTTTAATTTAATTTGTTTTACGTTTAGTGATTGGAAATACGATTAAATAATTTGAAATATTTTCATCATTTACTATAAATTACAAAAAAGAGGTCGTTTTTTTTCTACTCAAGGATAAATTATGTTGAAAATTAATTAAAGAGCGCATGTTTTATTTTTAATTAAGAATAAAATACCAAGCGTGTTTTTTAATCTGTAAACAATATCTTCCTCAGCAATTTAGACAAGTTCAAATACAAAAATTATGACCAACTACAATCCCAATCCCCATCTAGGTCGGTCCAGTATAACTTTTCTGTACAATCCCTATCCCCCAGTATAGATCCAGCTGTCTTTTAAAATTGTTGACTCCCGTATAATTTCCGATGTGGTTCGGTAGATTGTCCGGTAAAAGCAATGTTTCATATTCTTCAATTTAAAAAAAGAAAAAGATATATGTAGCTTATATGCATGACTACTTGTCTTGTCCCCTTGTTGAGCTCTACAACCTTGACATCGCCATGTTTTCTAAATTTAAGCAACTGAATCAAATCTCTTCTAGACCTTCTTTCTTCCGATGTACACTAGGGTGGATCGTTCTTCTATGGAGAAAAAAAATATATTAATAATCAAAACCTACCTATGGGGAAAAGATGTTCTATGATATAGAGATTAGGGAAAAAATAATAAAAATTAATTTTAAAATTTTGCACTGCCACAAAGGGGTTGAATTTTCGAAAAAAATGCAAAAAGTCCTAATTTTGGTGAAATGATTTTACACTAAAAATAATTGTTTTTTACAATAAAAATCATAAAAAAGTTATGATTACTGAATAATTAGTAGTACAATGTACATTTCAAACTTTCTGACCGAACTCCCCCCCCCCCCCCTTCTCCCATATCACTGTTGAATCAGCCCTACAACCCTACAGTGCAGTTGTCAGCGGCTTACGGAATTCGATGCCTAATCGGTGAGCGCTGTTCTTGTAAAGTAAATTAAATTACAATTTTATTATGTGACATTTGTTTGTTTGTGTACTTAGACTAATACTGTACTGTGGTGTTGTTAAGAAAAGACATGATTTGTTCTATATTTAGGTCAGGCTGTAATATGCCCTCGATTATGCTTCCTATGTACGAAAAACGTAATAAGGTGCGTATATTGGCATTCAAAAAGAGAAGCAAAGTACAGTGTATTTAGATGCACTTTTCTCTGCTTGTCAATAAGTTGCAAGTAAGTTAGGAGAGACCTGGAAACGAGCTTTAATACAAATAAATGACCACTACAGCATTTTGAGAAAAATAAGTTCATAATACGACAAATATCGCGCTTTCAAAGCTAGAAAATTAACTGAAAGCTATCTCAAGGAAAGTACATCGTAAGTTTTGTTCATGCGTCGACTTGGTTGTTTTCAGATTATCTGGTGCCGTCAGCAACACGAGGGCTATAATGCGCCGAAACATTCGTCATTTGACAAACCGGCATACATTTACAAACATCCATGCCTTACTTTGGATTCGTACCCGCAACTTCGTGGTCTAGAAGCTAGCACACTAACCACTATACCGTTTGGTCAGCTAGGTCATGCGTCGACAATGACATATATAAAGCAATGTTGGTTGCGATAATAGGTAGTCTGTCATCACAGGTATCAAAGGTGTTATACGAAATATGGAACTGATTCTGAAGCGTCCACTACAATGGTTTGTGTCCCAGTTACAAGCCAAAGAGTGACCGTATGCGAGATACTACCTGTAGTTTCATTCCCGTAAACCCAACCTATGCGAACTGACTAGCAAGAAAGATTTAAGTACTGATCAACTGTGCTTAATGGAAATTTGTGAAGCCATCACTGCGGACAAAACAGCAAAGGGCTGTTGAAGAGAAACTCTGGGAAGATTCGCCACTCAATGTGATTTACAACCCCCAACAGAATTCTCATGTTCTATTTGGCTTAGAAGAAGTCCAACCAAAGCTTTATTGACATTAATTACGTTCATCGTAAAAGTCTAGGCACCTATGTGATTCAAGATCAAAACCAAACAATCGGTAATCTATGGAGCAGAGCATTTGCATTAATCAATCTTTCTATCGCATTATTTCTCAATTGATTTGAAGAAAGTCATTGATCCAGTAATTTTTGAAAAGGGGGTTTGGGCTTTCCTGAAAATATCCTGATATCAATGCTATCTGACGACAGAAATAACACAAAGGAATCGGTCCTCCAAAGAATTATGAATTTGCGCAAAGTCAAAAGGTCTGATGCAACCCAAACTCTTTTAGCGATTAATATCCGCATCTTAAATATACCAACTTTTGACCCTTGTGTGACAGATTAGGTGAACTTGATTAAGTGGGAGAATGTGGCAGAACGATTTAGTGATGACATGATTTCAGGAGCAATAGTAAACCCAGCAATCATTTCTAAGGCAATACTATAGTATTACCGACTATCAAGGGGTATCCCTGTCGTACTCAAGCTACAGAACGAATAGTCACAGAAGCATTTTCTGCTGTAAGGGGATCATACAGAAGAGATGGGTTAAAAAGAAATAGCCTGGAATTACGAAACCTCAAGCCAGTTTTCAACACCAAACGTGATTACCGTTCACTGTATTCCGAAGATTTTTTTATTTTTCTTGATTTAATTCTTAAGAAGCTGTAATATGTTCCTAAAGCTTTTTTTTTCTGTAACCATTTAGTATATGTCCTCTCATTCCAATAAACATTTAAAAGTACTAAAGGCCTGTTTCACTTAAACAAAAATCACTTTGACATTTTACCATTTAAAAGCTTAAATACCAAAACTTCATCCCCCTTGCAAAGAGCTTAACATAAAATTTATTATTTTTATTTTATTTTTCCATTAATTAATGTACCTCAGAACATCTTTTTCGTACAGGTAGGTTTTGAAATTCTTCAGAAAAAAAATTTAATTGACTTAGACTTTTTACTATAAAAAAGCTCAAATACCTAAACTTCATCTTCCTTGTGGCAGTACTGAACTTAAAATTTAATTTTTTTAATTATTTTTCCATGTATCTTTATACCATAGAACATCTTTTCCCCATAGGTCGGATTTGAAATTCTGAAATTTTTTTTTCAATCCACCTTAATGTACACATATTAAGGTTCCTCAATCCAGCACCATAATCAGACATCGAGTTTCCCTATATGATTTTTGTTGTTCTACCCTGAACCTTCTCCAGCAAATCAATACCTCCTTCCAAATATGAGGTGACCAGAATGCCAAATGTGAAAAAACCAGTCATCTATAAAAGTAACAAAATAATATCATTATATTTAGATGAGCTCTAACTTAATTTTTAATTGTTGGCTTACGTCATAAAATAATCCAAGAGGAGACTGCAAATTTAGATACCCCCATAGAATATCACTCTGATCTTTTTAAGGAATGTGGAGAAAAGTTAGTGGATCACGGATCCACTGGTCTGCCGTGGCAAAAATGGCCGAAACTGGTTAAAAATCAACTTTGAATGAGTTGAACAAAATCCGATTGACAAATAAAGAGCTTTTTTTTCATTTGGTAACCCATCGCTCTTTACATTTCAATGAAGAAAGTTGCAGACGATTCAGATATCTGGCGACGGTTTACATACATCTTTAAAAGTGAGCCAAGTTGGAAATAGATATTACGTCACTGATAATGCTACTGATATCGGCATTTGGCTTTCATTTAAAATGTGCAAGTTTTCCGAGCCCGTGATCAGAAATCGTCTGCGCCCTTCCTCATTGAAAATCAAAAATGCGATGGGTTAACAGACGAAAAAGTGTGTTTACTTTTTGGCAAGTTATGATATATTTGGCAATCGTCGTAGTTCAACACGTCGATTTTTGACCAGTTTCGGTCATTTTTAACACGGCAGACCAATGGGTTCGTAAACTACCAACTTTTCTTCACATTCTGTACAAAATTGCGAATGATGTTCGATGGGGTACATAAACTTACCTCTCAGTCTAAAAGAAAGTAAACACAATAAGTCCAATCACTGTTCGTGGTTTCTGTATTACTTCCCTCTTAGCCGCCATATCCATAATCCGCCAATCTTCCGAATCAGTTGATGAATCGCAGTGTTTCCTAAAAGATCTCTATTTCAAATCCTCAAAGGCTGAAATGGTCCAGAGCTTCGCAAAGCCCACAGATTTCGATTGGTTGGCGTCACTTCGAAGTCGAGCCGTTGGGATACTGGACGCTATCATCAGGGGATTTCCTAGTTTTAATTAGTAGCTTTCACAACTCCTAATAGGAAAACGTTTAATTTATTGAGTATTTCCTTACTTGGAATTTCTGAACAAGCAGAAAGACATCAACGCGAAGTGAAATATTTAACAAATCTTCTCTGGGACGGGCTATGTCAGATATTGCAGGACATCGATTGTTAGATTGTGTTTTTCTCTGGGAGATAAATGATAAAATATTTTAGGATTAATATTCAGGAATTGTTTTAATTAGAATTATACGTTTGATGTCTTTCAAAACATTCCTGTAATTATCAGTGAGGTATAATCGAAAGTGGAATTCATTTTAAGTTTTTTTTTTTAAATAATATTTGTTAATCAATAACTTTTAAGTGAAAAGGGAGAAGAATATTTGTTTTATTAAATATTATTAGAAAATATTTTTTATATATATATTTATTTGCTTTTTACATCTTATTATTGTCAAATCTTGTTTTGAATTTGATTACAAGTGTTTTAGTTTTTACATTATATATTTGATTTAAGTGCAAAAAAAAGTAATTACTTTCCAAGTATTGTATATTTATTATATTTTTAGTAATATATAGTAATTAAGTTCTTGTCTAGTTTTGTCTCTTATGATTGGAATTTAATCAACTAATAATTGAAATTGGTTCTTTATTTTCTTTTTTCCCATTGGCCTACCTTTATCTACCTTTTACTTTTAACCTTCAGATATTCCTTAAGATTTTATATAATTACTACTGACACCAAGAAAAAATTATATTCAATAATCTTCGGAATAGAATGAAAACTAAAACAAATTGTAAATTTTTAGCTAAGGGCTCTCAAGATCTACAATTATATATCAGGTGTTAAAATCTTTATAGTAAGGCTTTTCCGTCAAAAACTACATGCAACATTCCGGATAAGTTTATACCATGTTTTCCTTTAACCTTACAAACGCCACATTTCCTTCTTGTGTACAAAAATTAAACTGATACATATTTTCTTTCTGCAATAATTTTCCAATTATCTCAACAATAAAGTGTATTGAATTATAAAAAGATAAATGCATCAGATCAATATCTGTACACATCGAATCAGCTTCAGTTAAAATAAAACCAATTTGTATAAATTTAATCATACCGTCCTACTATCTTAATTTTACCACACTGGCTCCGATTACAACAGAAGGCACAATCACTCAACTTAATTTTTGTTTTATTATTTCTATTCCTTCATCGGATCAATATTCATTACAATGGCGATACTGAAACAGTTACCAATCCAGCATACATCACCAACCACAACCCCTAAAAAGTTACAAACTACTTTCCCAGCGACAATGTTTTCGCCCAAGTCCGCACATTAGCGCTGCTTTCTTCTAGTCCGTGGGCATAATTGAAAAAACGGCACATAACATCAACTCCTGGCAGTAGTCACGCACCAGGGCATGAGGCATGGCCATCCATCATTTCACGATGGCTACTCCAGATACATTCTAAGTGATTCCAGGGATCATTAGACACGGTGGCCTCCTTTCAACGATTCTGGGGCAGGTTCGCATGTGGCACTTGCGTACCTGTAAAAGTAAAAATACCGTACAATTGTTGGATGATGTCATTCTTTTGTCCCGACCCTACCAACATTTTCCTGTGACATTTCAAAACACGACATATGAGGCACTTTTGAATCCCGATGTAAAATTAACTTATGACATGCATGAAATGAAATAAAACAACCTTACCACATAATTTGTCATAACTTCAATTTTGTTTGGCTTGCATTAGGATAAGTCAATTGTATTATTCTAGACCATCGCTTTAAATTTTCTGAAAACACTGACTCCTTTTTAAATTCTAAAATAATTCTTACGAATACTAATGCTTAAAAAAAACTTTTAAGAAACTATTACCCTCTGAAAACTCATGCGGAACTACGTTTTGTTAAAAACTCATATTAAACAACAATCCTTAAAAATTAAAAGGAACAACCATTGTTTGAAATTTCTGCACTGAACTTTCCTATTTGAAAGACTCATCGAAAGAAACATCCTTTGAAAAACTCATACGAAAGAAACACCCTTTGAAAAACTCATAAAAAAACTTTCTATGAAACATATAGTTAAAAAAAAAAAAACTCATAAAGAGTTGATATTCTATTAAATTTTTTTTTACAAAAACAGCCACCTATGACAAACTCAAATGAAACTGAAAATTTGTTCAAACAAAATTCGCCACAAAAACTTTTATAAAACTCAAACGGCACAAGTTTTCTTCGAAAAACTTATATGGGACATTCACATTTTGGAAATCACATACAAAACAAATAATCTTTGAAATACTTATACGAAACTGACGATCTTAGAAAAACTCATACAAAACTGATTCTATGAAAAACTTTATACGAAAAATCCATTCTTAAAAAATTCATACAAAGCAGACGCTCTTTGAAAAAAAAAAATCTTTCGAAATTAACCTTCTATATAAAAAAAACAACTGGTGCAGCACAGCAACTCTTTAAAAACTCAAAAGGAAAAACTCAAACGGAACATTACTTATTTAAAAAACTCGTATGAAACTGATACTATAAAGAAAAAGAAGTCATTCGAAACATTCAGTCTTGAAAACCTTAAACAAAACTGACAATCTTTGAATTAAAACTTCTTATGAAACTACCATGAAAAAACACTTGCAGAATACCAACTCAAAAAGTCATTCGGAACATTCACTCTTGAAAACCACACACGAAGCTGACGATCTTTAAACTAAAATTTCTAATGAAACTAACATTAAAAAACACTTACGGAACACCTACTCAAAAAGTCATTCGGAACATTCACTCTTGAAAACCTCATATGAAACTGACAATCTTTGAATTAAAACTTCTTATGAAACTACCATTAAAAAACACTTACAGAACACCAACTCTGAAAATCATTCGGAATATTAACTCTTGAAAACCTCATACGAAACTGACAATCTTTAAACTAAAACTTCTTATGAAATTACTATTAGAAAACACTTACGGAACACCTACTCAAAAAGTCATACGAAACTGACAATCTTGAAAACCTCATACGAAACTGAAAATCTTTAAACTAAAACTTCTTATGAAACTATCATTAAAAAACCAACTCAAAATGTCATACGAAACTGACGATCTTTAAACCAAAACTTCTTATGAAACTACAATTAAAAAACATTTACTGAACACCTACTCAAAAAGACATTCGGAACATTCATTCTTGAAAACCTCACACGAAACTGACTATCTTTAAACTAAAATTTCTCATGAAACTACCATTAAAAAAACACTTTCAGAACACAAACTCAAAAAGTCATGCAACACTACTTTTTTTTACACACACGAATCACCACTGTACTTGAATTAATAACCGATCGTCTAGATGGTCCCTTTCTGCTTGCACGGGTCATGCCGACATTAATGATTACTACCCTGGTAATTATGAGTTGCCAAAGGAGTGAGCCCTGTTAATGTGGGTGTGTAAATTAAGCAAATCGGATTTTTGAAGCAAGTTGCTTGGAGTTTCAATTACAGGTCCGCAGCTAATTTCGTTAAATTGCAATCCCGAGGGGATTCAGACTCTTTTCGTCTTTTGAATTGGGAGGAAGTTAACAAGAGTCGCGATTTTGAATCTTTTCAATAGTCGTCCCTCTGAATGTGCGAGGTTTTAGATCAAGGACGACACTATTGGAATGGAGTTGATTTTTAATTCTCTTATGAATAGTCAGCAATGTTTAAGTCAAGCGCGTGGTTTAATTATTTGGCTTTACTTAAATTTAAGATGTTATTCAGAAAGCGCACCGGATAACTACCCACGCCCAAAAAAATAACTAGACCTTGTAAAAAAAAAAAAGCCCTCCAAGTAAAATAATCAATCAGAAAAAGTTGTGAAATCTAATGTTTGCCGCCAAGCGGCCGCGTTGAATTGTTTTGGTGTACTTATACACAATGAACTAAATTGGGATTATTAATGGAAATCCCCATAGGCAATCAGTACTTTACAGGCTAGAGTTACTTCGGATTAATTTCATTTAATTTGCTTCAGCTACTTTGCAACCATTGTACTGAATAGAAATTAATTTTTAAAAAATTAATAGTTTAAAAAACTAAAAAACACGCTTTAATAGAAAAGTGAACTAAAAAGTAGAAAATAATTTCAAATAAGTTTGAAATAAGAATAGAGTGATTAACGAGAAATATTTATTTTATCGTAAAAAAGCGTGGGGTGCTTGATGTCAATTGTTGTAAATATTTAATGACAGATATTGGTAAAAGTAGAGCCATTATGAAAATATCTTAAAAAGCACCCCACGCTTTTTTACGATAAAATAAATATTTCTTGTTAATCACTCTATTCTTATTTCAAACTTATTTAAAATTATTTTCTACTTTTTAGTTCACTTTTCTATTGAAGCGTGATTTTTAGTTTTTTAAACTATTAATTATTTTCTACTTTTCAGTTTGGTTTTCTATTAAAGCGTGTTTTTTAGTTTTTTAAACCATTAATTATTTTTTCTGTAAACTATAAATTTTTTTCAGTTAATTTTTTTTAGTTAAGTGTACAAAACTCTCCAGTTGTTCCTGCCAATAGTCACATGCTTGTCTCAAATTTAAGTCATGTATATGCCTTAGTACACGCCGTATTACTTGGCACAAAACACTACCGTGTCTCTGAATATGAAAAATCACTAATCCTGAAGATCCTGGTAAGGATAATGCGACTAAAAAAACACGCTTTGTATAACCATCGTGCCCAAGACAAATCTTTCAAATGTCTGGCCTTATCAATTGTCGATGATAGGTTCTGTGATTACTGGGATTGTAATGGGTAACGGCACACCAGGGTTCGATTCCGGAGAAGGTTGGTTTGGAATTTAACGGCGCAAGGGCAACACTAGCTAATCCTTGTTATAAAGCGACAAACTTTTTGAATTATTGTATTGTCATCGGTCTTTGATAAGTGTGCAAAGTTTGAATTAAATCTGATCTCTCAAAGTAGGGCAAAATCGAGTCCAAAAGAGTCGGTTACAAGCATACAGGTGAAACTAATAAAAGCGTATTAAAAAACTCTAGCATGCCATGATTTCAATCTTATGCGCATGCGTGATTTTGAAGAAAACCTAAATGGTCGGTCCTATGGCCACAACTAACCCGCACACCAAATTTTAACATCTTAGTCAGATTTGTTCAAAAGTTATGATGACACACATACAAACATTTTTTCTAGACTACTTTTTACTTTCAATTATCCATATGGATACATAGGGTAATGAAAGCATAGTACTCGGTCAAAAAAAAAATTCTATTCTTTTACATTTCTCCAAGTTTTGTAACATCCTGATCTCCAAAAAGTGATCCAGAAGAAATGACTGTCTGTGTGTACGTGGTCAGCATTACTACCGAACAAATTCACCTACAATGTTCAAATGTGGTGTGAGAGCTGGTGATGGCACAAAGACCTACCATTAAGGTTTTCGTCAAATCGCGCATGCGCATTGGGTAGCTGCTATCGAAAAATCATGTTTTTCAGTAATTGCTAAAAAACGGCTCAAACGATTTTGTTCAAAATCACTGTGGATTCGTTCCTCATCAACGATGCCTCTTAAAGTGTTCTAAACATCCCCACCTCCGAAGTTCCCGTAAAAAGGATTTAATGGCGTAAAAAAGTAAAAAACGAATGCTTTTAACACATAGTCCTCTTTCCTCATTAACGATCTTTTTTTATTCTCTACTCAGTTTCACTTCCAAGAAAGGATAATATAAGAATTATTGATAAGTATATCGCCAAAATCATCATTTTGGCGGAGTTTTTTAAATGTCCCATACAAGAATCATCGCAAAATTTTTCGCCAAACTGTCCATTTCTACTAAATAAATGATGAAAATATAAATACAGTAGATGACACAAATGCACAACAGTATTATAATGTAATTGAAAGCTGTGCGATGTTCCAGATGTTATAAAAAGGTGTTTGCGTTTGAACACCTAAAGTTGTGCAATATCCATTCTAACTTGAAATTAATTTTTAAAAGTACAGTAGGAATCTCGATTAACCGACCTAATTCGGACCTAAGGTAGGTCGGTTAAGTGAAAATTCCGTATAAAAGAGAGTTGTAAAAAAAAAAGAAAAAGTAAATGATTTTCGTTTATTGAATACAGGACTTTTAATTTTTTTTTATGACATAATTGTTGGAAATGAGTTTTTGTTGCAATAATCTTGATAATCTTTGTTTCGTTGCTCTATCCCGGAGTCTTTTTGAAGGCAATAGTTCAGTTTGATCTGCATCCGAAGGTTGCTCTAACCATGTCAGTTCTTTAGAAAAACAGTCAAAAGCCTCACCATTACTTATGTAACTTTAGAGCAAGGGAAAAGATTGCGGAAAAAGGAACAAATGATTTATTACTCATTTGGGAGATTTTTGATGACGACTAAATGATTGCCGGTTAACAGAGAGTTCCGGATAAAGGAGGGACGTTTAATCGGGGTTCTACTGTATTCTTCATTTCAAGCTGATTTTTATAAATTAATTAATAATTCTTATAAAAATAATTCTCAAATTTTCAGCATTTCCTTGTTATCAAGAAATGAGATTGTTTGAAGGAATACATGCACCACTCCATTCATTAAAGGGGGAAAAAATTAATATATACGATAATTTTAAAGTAATTTTTTAAGAGTATAAAAAAAGAACGCAAAATATCCTGTGTGTCAGCCTGAGAATCGCCAAATAACAAACCTACTGTCATGAATTTTTCCACTGAGGCAATTATGGCACAGTTTTTAAAATAAAAACTACTATTTATTCACTTCAGAAAACTCACAAAATTTATTCAAAGGCAACAGTCACTCTCAAGCTTCAAAACAAGCTTCAACAAAAACAACTTCGAATACAGCGATTATACAAGCTCACTCCAATAGGTAAACAAAGCGATCAGCTTTCATCGAAGTCCGAAGTCAATCTGAAAACTTTCCCGATCTCCAGTCTTTATATACCAGGCGCGAGAGAACATTCTCGAAATATCCAGCCAATTCGTCGAAAAAGAAACATCCCGAAACTTCTCGATTGTTTTAGGTGTTGCCACCTTTTTCTAACCTGTATAATCGCTGTTAATAAATTGAATAAGATAAAATAAATTACAATAAAATTTTTAAATAATACGTCACTATTTGCACTATATACAGACAATTTGTGCAACACTATCTAGTAAAATGTTTGAAAATTATTCTCACTTTGAGTAACAAGTAGTGTAAAGTATGTATAATTTGTCTAGCAAAATATTCAAAAATTGTAACTGTAAAAATATCACTGTTTCCCACTCGCAAAAATAGTATCTCACACGTTTCCTCACGTTTTTGTTTATTAAACTCACAAAAATAATCATTTTCCAAAAAAAATTAATAGGTATATTATTATTAACATATTACCCAAAAAAAACCTATTAATTTCATAATTTTACTGCTTATAAATTCAGAGAAAATGTTAACTTTCTTCTTGAAAGTAATTTTCTTTTGTTTCTCCGTGCCCGTGCATCAACTGCCTATAAATGCATATTTGACCTAGTTAAAACAATTATTTTTCCTTATAACTTTGCGGACAGCTAAAATTATATAGAAAAGGAAAGCATAACTACTAAATTCATCATTAAATTGTTTAAGAGTACAAAAAAAAAAAAAAAAAAAAAAAAAAAAAAAGTACAAAATGTCCCGTGCATCAGCTAGGGAATTGCCCTAATATATTTCAGTAATTTTTGTTTCAAACGATAGTTTATAAAAGGTCAAATATAAATAACTTTTCTATTAAAGAGTTTTTCTAGAAATTAATTATTAATTAATAAAACAAGTTTTCAATTTTTTTTAAATAGAAACATGTATTTTTTTTCTTTCTTCCATTAGAATTATCACATTCGAAAGCCCCTCCAGAATTTTTTTCATTCCATTTTGACTTTTGGTTCTCAATATTTTAGAAAAAATGTAAAAAAGTTCACTTTAAGAGACCTTGAAATAAGATTTTACGTCTTGAAGTACGCAAAACGTTTGCTTTTTCCAATGCTTTAAAGAGATTTGCTTTCAAGATCGGCCAAAACATTTTCTCTCATAAGTGACGTGTTTCTCAACATAATGAACAGAAATTTGTTATCTAGGGTAAAAAAAAGTGTTCTAAATCGAATGAAAACGTAAAAAATAGTGGTTCGTATTGACATTTTTAAAGATTGAGTTAAATTTACTTAGATATAGCCCCGAAGAATATTTTATTTTTTATTTTTTTATTTTTTTGCACCAGACGTATAGAAAATCGTAAACAAAACATTTTGGTGCAAACCGCAAGATTCTACGACAATTAGAATCTAGGAAATAGCCATCATACGATTATTATTATTATTTTTGTGTACTGTATGTAATAAGATTACGTCTTGAAGTACGCAAAAAGTTTGCTTCTTCCAATGCTTTAAAAAGATTTGCCCTCAAGATCGGCCAAATTATTATTATTATTATTTTTATTTTTTTTTCGTACTGTACTGTCATACGAATACATAGATTGCAAGGCAACTTCTTCAAAAATATGATAATCAGAAATATAACTTGCCTTTTTTCATTAAACAAACTGAATAGGCAGTCTTGACAAGGTATACAAATACAAATTTAAAGATCAACAGGCTCAAAGCCCAACAGGGTTGGTCTAAACAAAAATAAAGTGAAGAATTTGCATCTATAATTTATAATCTCTCATTATCATTATAATTTGCATCTATAATCTCGCGAATTTGAAGAATACCATAATAAGTTGTAGAATACATGATAGAAAATACCAAAATTGCAGAGTACATAATAGACCAAGTATACATAATAAAGTTTACGAAGTTAGCATAATTTTAACAGAAAGAATTCAGCATACAAACATGATTAAATTTATAGAACCATACCAGACAAAATATAAAGTTGACACAACGTTCGACAAAGAATCATACTGGAAAAATACAATATACAATTCAAAGTTGATAAAGTTCAAAGAATAGAATTCTACTGAAATATATTACAATACATAATCCATGTTTTAGAATGCAACCACATGTAAAAATAGATAAATTTTTATCCATACAATACGATAAATAACTCAAATTAAATGTATACACATTTTATACAAACTTTCAAAACAATACGATTAATTCACTAACATAAGACCCGATTATTACTATGAAAATATGCATACTAATCATAACCATACCAAAGCAATTTCTTAATTATTTTAGTTTTTTTGTTGTTGTTATTTTTTAATTATGATATCTAGGAACGCGGCAGTGTTCCGCACCATATCAAAATAACAAAAAGTGAAAGAATATAATTATGTTGACCAACCTCAGGATGGTTTGTTTTTAAACCTAACAACTCAGCTTTCACTTAAGTTAGAACTTTGATTTTTTTTACCATCGTATTACTCCATAATATGTGAATAAAATCTAACAGAATATTTGTCGACATTAAACAAAGAAATCTTTTAACATAATACTTTAAAAATAACCGAATTCAATGAAATTTCATTCTGCTCCTTCTGGTTGAGACAAAGATTTATTCAGGTGTGGAGCCTGAACGGTTCGAGGAATTTTAGACCATCTATTTTAATGCTCGAGGGTTGATTGACGGTGCGTCTTTTGCATGTTTTAATGACAACAATAGTTCTCATATATGTCCGTATGTGGAGAATTTCAGGCAAAGTAATAACAAAAAAGCGTTGACTGATTTCAAAGTTCCATTTTTATTCTGTTTTATTACATACAGAAGTTGCAGAATACATAATAGAAAATACAAAAAATGCAGATTACATAATAAACCAAGTATACATAATTAAGTTTACAAAGTTAACATGCCGACCAAACGGTATAGTGGTTAGCATGCTGGCTTCTAAACCGCGAGGTTGCGGGTTCGAGTCCCGTGTAGGCATGGGTGTTTGTAAATGTATGTTGGTTTGTTAAATGACGAAATGTTTCGGCGCATTATAGCCCTCGTGTTGCTGACGGCGCCAGATAATCTGAATACAACCAACAAAGTTAACATAATTATACCAGTTAGAATTCAGAATACAAAAATGATTAAGTTAACAGAACCATACCATGCAAAATACAAAGTTGACACAAGGTTTGAATCATACTGGGAAAATACAATATGCGATTCAAAGTTTACAGAGTTGATAAAGTTCCAAGAATCCTACTGGAATATGGACAAATAGAAGTTCTTTTAAAAAATTTGACTGGTAAAACAATGACTTATAAATAAATAAAATGTTCTAGTAATGCAAGTAAACTGTTTGCTTATCAATACTCTAAAATTCATGTTTGAAATTGGAGCTTAGACATACACTCATAGTGAAGAATATGATTATATTTGCCTCATTACACCTTCTTAGTTTTTAACCATTTACCTTCTGACTCGTAAACTTGCTAATTAGTAGCTAGAACAATAAAGATAGCCTCTATAAAATAATAGTAAATATTATTTTTCATACTTAATGTCTTTTTGAAGACGTATATTTGAGCAATTTGTAATTTTGGTAATTTTTTCCTAAAATTTTTAAATTCCAAAAAAAAAAAAAAAAAAAAAAAAAAAAAAAAAAATATATATATATATATATATATATATATATATATATATATATATATATATATATATATATATATATATATATATATATATATATATATTCTACGGTTAGTTTTCAAAATTAATCAGCAATATCAACGGAGAAAGGTTAAAGAGTATTTAAGTATAATTTTAATTATTTTAATTCAAAAAATTAAAGATTTTTGAAGTACATAAAATGCAGCTGTGTTAATAGGAAATTAATATATATGTCTGTTATATGCATGTCTAATACAATTTAATTGGCCATTGAATTTTTCAAATTGAAAATATTATTTAATTCATTACAGAAAATTAAATATAACCTTTTTTCAATTATAGTTGCAAAAAAGAAGTTTATTTAATTAATATTTTTAAATTTTAAAAATGGTCCTTAATTGCTTCTGAAATAATGCTTTTTAAGTTATGCGTAAGTGAATAAGAATCTAAAAAGAACAATTTTAAATAACGCTTTAATAATAAAAGACACTAAATTTCTATAGAAACTTTAATTAACTATCAGTTCCTTTAAAAAGAACTATTTTAACTTACGACCTATAATAAAAAAATATTAAATAATAGTTTTCACTAACCACAATCTTATTTAAGTAAACTGTGATGGCATTTTTCACTATACTCTATCGGCAAAAAAATAAACTTGCGGCTAAAAATTTTACACCTCAAAGTATAATGCACATCTTTGAAAGAAAAAGAGGCATCTTCTTTAAAAGTTCTTATCAAATCAATAAACCAGTGATGATTTCTTCTTTTTATAACTTCCCCAAAACCGAACTTAATTTAACAAAAAAAAAAATCTTATAATGGCACTCTATGGATAACACATATTTTCTGAAAGATTATTAGCCCCCGGGTGGCAACAGATCGAAAATTGTAGTAAAAAGTTATCTATATGTATATATAGATATAAAAGTTTCACTTTAACATTCCTTTACAAAAACCACTTCCAAATTAAAGCGTCCCTAAAAAAATAAACATACTAAAAAAAAAAATAGCTAAATTTTGGAAAGTTGGTAAGTTTATCGCTATTTTTGTAATTTTCTTTATGAAAAAGGAAAAGGACGGTATTTGATAATAAAAAATAAAAAAAAAATTGAATACCACCCAATCAAAATCTATTTTTCCCCTGACTCATCATATACGAAATGAAAGTTATAAAAGTTGAAATGCGTTAAGAGCGAATTCTATGAACTAAAAAAAAAAAAAAACTAGACCTCAACAAAATTGTATCTTTTTATACGAAAGGGTATTTTCTCTTGAATTCATTTCGTGGAAGTAAATGATTGAATTAAAAAAAAAAAATTCTAGCGGTTACGTAGGTAAGCTCCGCGTGCTTTTGTAATATTTTTCTGCAACTTCTAGTGAAACAGGAATTTGCTTTTTCTCTGTACTAAATATTTCAACAAAAAGTTATTTGTTTTATGCTTGGGTGAATGCATTACGCGAATCATCTAGGGTATTGAAAGTTGAAAGTCTTTATTTTTGGTTCTGACTTAGTGCAAACTAGAGGATCGTTCCTAAAGTTAGATTGAAGCCCCATAAAAAAGATTTTAATATAAATCCTTATATGCATTGCACATTTTTATATTCTTTAACAAAACGCCGCTTCTGTGGCCAGAGTGTTATTTGTGATGGCATCTAATTTTAAATATTAAAAATATCTCCATCAGCAAAATATGAGGTAAAGTACTTTTCAAAATTTATTCATTAAAAATGAATGCGCGTTTATGTACTCACATCCAAATATCTTTTATTTATTCTGATTAGAACAATTTTATTATTTATTTATTAATTAAAACAATTTTGACAGCAAGAGTTTCCTCAATGATCGGATAAATGCTATTTTAGCACGATTGGATGACGGCAAGTTGGTTTATTAGTATTTCGTAAAAGCAACCTTTTAGTGATAGTGACGACCTCAAAAATTTGAAAGAATGCATTGACATCGACATCAAATCTGTCAAGTTTCCGCCCGATTGGATGACTGCAAAGGGGTTAATTAAGCTTCCGCAAATTTTCCCGCCCTCGACATATGAAACCAACCAACTAACCAACCAACCACACACACACACACACAATTGAAATCAATATAAAGTACTGAAATGATATAATCATGATTATAGTATGATGAATTTTTGATTTTGTTCATTATTTTGAATATTTTGCTAGAAAAACGAAATTTTGAAATTTAAAAATTATACAAGCTATTTTTTTTTATGATAGCTAGTATAATTTTAGACCAACACTTTCTTTTTATTTATTAAAATGTAATTAAATTTAAAATAGAAAAAAAAATTTAATACTTGCACTATATGCAAGAGTACATGTAAAATTTAACTTCTTTCGTTACAACATAAAATAAAAATTGTACTTGCACGTTGTTAGACGTAAAAATATGCTAATGATTTAATCACTTATTAATGTGTTCGATGATTTATAAACATTTTACTAATTAATTATTCATTTTCTACCTTGATTACGATTTTTAAAATTTTATTGCAAGGTATTTGTAATAATAATTGATATATGTTATGATTAACATATGTTATGATTAACCATGATGTATGTCATTTCATTGATTGAAGGCATCGGAAAAAAGAAAAAAAAAAAAAAACTTCGTCGATTAGTTGAAGTCTTAGGTAACAAACAAATATACAGTGTGTCCGTAAAATCATGGGGCACTTTTGACCGGTCACAGGAAATCAATGAAAGAAGATAGAAATGTGAAATTTTCACCAAATGAAAGGAAAACCCTCCAAATTTCGTCAAATGGAAGGAAAAGTCTCTAGGACCTCGTACTATTCCCGAAATAAAATGAGACAGCAGTAGAAAAAAACAGTAGAAATATTTAAATACCATAAAGTTTCGAATAAATTCAACAAAATAATTTCAATTATTTTCCCGAATCCCCCAAGCACCGAATTTCTACTCCTCTACCCAAAGCGACCTCTGATTATTCCCGAAATAAAATGCGACAACAGTAGAGAAAACAATAGAAATATTTAAATGATTTCATACTGTCAAAGTCACGACTCAATCCCAACTTCTCCTTTGTTTCTTTAGCGGATGATAAAGAATGACTCAATGCAGTTGCCCAGTCTGTCGCCAGATGGCATTAGGAGAGGGGTGTGAGTAGGGGGCATACGTTTGGAAGCCGAGAAAAGCCCCCTTCTCCGGAAGTTTTCTCTGAGTTCCGATCTCACATGGAGAGAGTTCGTTCACTATGGATGGGCTCGCGGCGTTGACGTGCCTCTGGATTATTCTGGGAAAAGGTCAGTCTTCTGAATTTTCAGGGTTTTGGCAGTAGATAATTTGGTTTTTCGCAATGGTGACAGCTATGCAGTATGATGACATGTTGTTGTATAACACAACTAAATTATTTAATTTTTCTAAAGTTTCAACAAAAAAAAATTATATTTGAAATAATAAACATGATAAAATGTTAGGTGGGAACAATTATTACAGTATTAGTTGAATTATTTTTATACAGATTAAAAATAGATTTGGCTCGCGGCATTGACTTACTTCTGGATTATTCTGGGAAAAGGTCAGTTTTCTTATTTTTTAGGGTTTTGGCAAAAAATAGTTTGGTTTTTTGCAATGATGACAACTTTGCAGTATGACGTGTTGTTAAATAATGCGATTAATTTATTTTATTTTTCAAAAGTTTAAATATATATATATGCGAAATAATAAACATGATTAAATGTTAGGTGGGAGCGATTATTATAGAATTTATTAAATTATTTGTGTATAAATTAAAGATACATTTTTCATCATTGTAAACTTTGAATAATTAATTTGGTTTTTCGCAATGATGACAACGATTCAGTATGACATGTTTTTATATGACGCAATTAAGTTATTTTAATTTTCTAAAGTTTAAACAAACTATATTTGAAATAATTAACTTAATGAAATTTTGGGTGGGAGCAATTATCATGGTATTTATTGAATTATTTTTATACAGATAATCAAAAATAGGTTTGTCATCGTTGTAAACTTTGAATAGAACTAACAACTCTAACAGCTCAGCTATACATTAAATAAGACAACTCTTTGGTTATATGTTAAAACGTTTGAAATAAACTGATTTTTTTTAATATATCGACCCAATATGGCTCATAAATAATGTATGTTTGAATTATATTCATAAAATATATGTTGATAAATTAATTCTTCAAAAGAAGCTTTTATAAATATTAAGTAGTTAGAACATTTTAATGTAATATATACGTTAATTACAGAATAGTAAAATATTAATAATGTATAACACTATTTTCTAATGAATAACTTCTTTTTAATTTGTTTTATTTAAAATTATAAAATTATTAGAAAAACATTAGGTTTGGCGATTATTACATATAATGTAATAAAGCAAATTTTTGCCTTTTCATTTTGATTAAAACATCTTCATTTTTAGAACGATCTTTGAATAACGTAAAAATATATTTTGAAAATAAATCCAAAAGTAATTTTAATAAATAAAATCTTAAATATAAACTATAAATTCCACCATACATTGTTAACCATAAATTTCAAAAACGAAATTCAAAATTAATCCCATATTATTGAATAGAGCAAATTACTCTTTTGTAATAAAACTTTTTTTAAAAAAAAGTATTTAAATCGCATAGCTTTGAATGTTTTTTACATACAAAGTGTTTTTAATGATGGAAGTTATTATTCAATAAGATAAAAATATTAATTTTAAAATTTAAATTTCAAAGCAATTTATTGAGCCTTATAAGGTTTTTGAACTATATTTTAAATTTACACTGCCTCGATCCTTATTTGTATAAAAACTTCACGAAAAGAACAATAAACATTAAATGTTAAAAATATACTGTAATTTGCTGCGCTATTGCCATTCTATTCTGTTGTCTTTTATAATCTTGAACACAACACCTCCCCCCCGTACTTTCACAAGTCGATGATAACCACATTTTACACTTTCATACCTAATTTATTAGCTGACTCTCTAACCTTTAAAAAATTTCACAACAATTGGTCTTGAATATTTCTCGCTTCGCTCTGATCCGAGATCCAACTGTCTTCTCACATTCCATCAAATCAACATTGGTTGACCATATCTCTACAAACAAATCTTTCAACTACTATTGTAAGAGCTATAATTTTTTTACGACAGCACGATAATAGTATATCTGTATGCAACAACTCTGTATGTAACAGTAACTCGATCAGATAGGGCTGTCAAATGGGGTATGTCTTTTAATTTAAATAAATGTCAAGTCATACACTTTGGTCAAAAAATATGAATACCATCTTTTTTTACAAGATGCTGAAATCAATGAGGGAGAGGTAATTAATGACCTAGGGGTGTCAATTAGTAGAAATTTGAAGTTAGGGGGATAGCAAATAAAAAAAGCAAATAGGATATTAGGCTGTATTAGAAAGACTATCTCATCTAAATCTAGTGATATTATTTTGCCACTTTGTAGAGGATTGGTTAGGACCATTGATATAAATAAACAACTGGATGGCCTACTTAACGCTGGGAAAATGAAGCCGTTGCCAGATGCCGTTGGTGGGATAACAAATACGGATTGCCGAGGATTGAAAATAAAATTTTGGGTTGTACACAACAGAAATGTCAATAGTAGACCTTAATTAGTAATAATATGCAAAAAATATATATACTCTAGCATTTTAAAAGGTTTTTCGCATTTCCATCCAACTATAAAAGTGAACTGTGATTGGTTAATCTTCCCACCAGCTTCGCAATCCATAGCGTGTTTTTCTCTTTGCATTGACAATGGAGCAGTCTATCCAGTTGTTTATCTATATCGATGGTTAGGACACATCTAGAGTATGCAGTACAATTCTGCTCGGCTCTTCTCAAGAAGGGTATTGATTTGTTGGAAAAGTGTCAGCGTAGAGCAGCAAAAATGAAACAGGGAAACTCGACATTGAATTATGTTGCTAGATTGAGGAACCTTATTATGTATACATAGGAAGAAAAAAAGGTCCAGAGAGGATTTGATTCAGCTGTATAAATTTATCAAACAGGGGGATTTCAAGGGTTTAGATTCAATACAAAGGATCGGACCAAGAGGTCTTGCATGTAAACTATTGAAATCGCATTTTAATTTGGAGAACAGGAAGCATTTTTTTTACAATAGAGTAATTGATAAGTGGAACAATCTGTCGGACAATATAAATTGTATCGGAGACAACAGTTTTAAAAGACAGCTCGATCTATACTGGGAGGTTGTTCAGAAAAGTTAAATTGGACCAACCTCGATGAACCTTATGCCTGTAGTGGGTCGTCATTTTTACATTTGTAGGTGATCGTATCAAAACAGTATCCACAATGTGACGTCATAGTTCATTTCCTTAAAATGCTTAGTGGGAAGAAAAGTAATTCATTCAGTATTAATCACTATCAATTGTGTTATAAAATATTAACATGACCATAGTAAAGGGTACATTTATACAGTTATTTGATTGTGAGTTGTAAGATAACGATTTGTACTTCTTCTGAATATGTTGTTGTTTTTTTATAATATACTCACTAGGACACATGAGATCAAAAATGTAATGATATCTTGGTGATTTGAAACGTTTCATTATTCCTTATTCTCTAGATTTTGATTAAAACATTGTCCACTCCATTGTCATAAAGAATATCTATCCAACATACACAAAACTGAATTTTTAAATTGTACACAAGCATCTGCAGGGTTTTCATGATTACATTATATTTTCTTCATAAAATTTATTGCAAGCATGTCATTAGTCCTTATTCTCTAGATTTTATTTGAACATGGCTCATTTTATTGTTGATTAGATTTCGATTAAAACATTATCCACTCTATTGTTAAAAAGAATATCTATCCAACATACACAAAACTGAATTTTTAAATTGTACACAAACATCTAAAGGGTTTTCATGATTACATTATATTTTCTTCATAAAATTTATTTCAAGCATGTCACTAATCCTTATTCTCTAGATTTTATTTGAACATGGTTCATTCTATTGTTGAAAAATTTTCTATCTGTCATACACAAAAATGTATATTTAAAATACGCATAAGAATGTGCAGGGTCGCCATAATTATTTCGTACCTGACTAGAACCTATTCAAATGAAAAAAATTTTATATAAAATTTATTATACATGCTATTTAGGCGACAACAATATCAAAGCTGCACCAAAACGTAAATATCACATCTAGTTTTCGCCTCTATATAAAAAAATATATGTCATAAAAATATGAAATGTATGGGAAATAATTTTGCAGGCTGGACTTTCCCGAAAAATGTATGATTGAAGTTTTGGACCAAAAACCAAATCTTGCAATAAAGTTTGAAACATAAATAATACAATTGTTGTCTTTATAAGTGCTATTTGCCAAAATTTGAATCTATGTTGAAAAATTATTTCTAAATCTCTTTGACGGGTAGAGATATTGGTGACTTCTGCACGCAAAATCCGTCGAGGTCACTATGTCCTCTCTTTGATATGTCTTTGTACTTGTACAGTTGAGCTCATTGATTATTTTACAAAAAACTTCGCTGAAATGTAACAACAGGGACAAAGAATGTGATTCGATTGGTAAAAGTCTTCTCAAACAATAAAAAACCAATAAGAAACAGTCAAATTGTAATTACTTTGACATTTTAGCTGTCAAGCAAAACTGTTTACTAGAAGTATAGCTATATGTAATATGTTTAAGTCTTAAACACACTGATTTTTTTTCTTCGGGGGGGGGGTCCCCTTTTTTTCCCCCTTTTTCCCCCCTCCAATCACAAACTGTTTTATTTGCCTGATTCTTTTTAATATTCCATACTCCAAGATTAAAAGCTTTGATTTGTCTGTCTGTCTGAAATGTTTACATGGAAACTAGCAGGATGATTGAAATGAAACTTTGCACATAGCTAATGTATTTACACCCAAACACAGACAAATTAAAAAAAAAAAAAAAAAAAAAAAAAAAACATTTTGTTCTAATATTGAAATTTTTCTTCCTTCAAGAACTGAGCAAATTATTTAATACCAAATGGAATCTCAAGCTGAAAAAATTTCAAAAATATGTTAACAACAACAATTATAAAATGAGAGTTTACATCTTATACGGAACACCCAGATTGTGAGTATTCAAAATTGAAAAAATTCCATTAAATAATTTTTTTATTCTTAACAGTTACTTAAGTCAATTGATAATAATTTAATAAATTTGCTGATGCTAATGATTTAATAAACCATTTGCGAAAAATATAATAAGGATTTATAAGATACATATATTCGGAATAATTCTATTTTTACATTACATACATGGAAGTTCCGTACGTAAACAATTCGAATAAATAAAATGTCCTATATCTTAGATTGCTTTTAGATATAGCTATACATTAGCTATATCCAAAAGCAAAGATACCTTTCACGAGCTTTTATTGCGTAGAACGCATGTGTTTGTATGGTGACCACGTAAGCACCAATAGATATTGGCTGTGTATTACCACACATACAAATAAATATCTGTTGTTGTTTATTTAAATATGTATGCATCCTTGTAAATATACGTAAAGATATAATGTTGTTAATTGTTGTATTCTTTAAAAAATATTGTTTGACATAAGCACTTTCAAAATGATCAATGATAAAAAGCATAAATTTTTACATTGAGTGATTTCTTGTACTGATTGAAGCACGCTTAATGCGCAAATAAATAAATATAAATTTATAATAACTATACCGTAAGTTTAATATAAAAAATAGTGTTCGAGAATTTATTTATGATTGTTTATAGTGAAAATATAAAATTTCTTTAGAATAAAAATGACGAAGAAGAGATTTGAGTTACTTTAGAAAAATCATGGAATTATTCTTGATATTGTTTAGAATGAACGTTTGATCTGAAAGTTTCCTAAAGGTGAAATATTGACAATTCTATATAAAAGCAATAATTTATTTTCTAATTATTTATTGAATTTGGATCTTTTAGTTCAACAGAATAAAAGACTGTCATCTAACACTTTTCGTAACATTTTAACATTAACCAAAAATATATTCTTGCAGCTTTTGAATTTGATTCATGAAAAGCTCACATTGACAAATAAAAAGTCTTTAAAACAAAATACAGATAAGATAAATAAAAAATAATATACAATAAATAATAAATTCTTGTTTAATATGTTAAATTTACCTGTGGAACTTCTTTTTTTTTTTTTTTTTTTTTTTTTTTAAATACTAATTAAAGTTCATTTATAAAAAAACTTTTTCTTTCAAATTATTAAATATTAAAAAAAAAATGTGAAATATAATTGTTCTTCAAAACTTGTGTGAAGGAGAAAAATGAAATGAGTGAATAAAAATAAATTATTTTTTAGGTTTTTTTTGTTTTTGTTTGTTTGCTTTTTTTAATGTATTTTTCCTGGAAAAATACATAATGGTGAAACTTTCTGTTTGAAAAAAAATTCCAACAGCAAAAAAAAATAGATCACTAATCAGACTTCTATAAAGATAATTGAACGGAATAAATCTTAAAAAAAAAAACTTTTATTTGTCGGAGTTAGAAAATGTTAAGCTTAATTAGAAAGATTACTTTTATACTTCATTTATATTCATTAAAGACAATTAAAAATAAAATAAAATGTTTATTATGCTTATTAAATGTATGTTTAACTATTACTATAATGTTTTAATTAATTAGTTAATTAAAAATTATAATTCTTATTTCCTAAATTAAGCATATTAACATGCGGTTCACCTTACTATTAATAACCCTAATTATCTGAAAATTCAAACGAAAAAAATATGTTTTTTTAATTTTTGAAGTCAAATTATATTGAACCTATTAAAGTTGAACACACGGTGAACAGAAAATACTTGGTCTTGCCTCATGGCAAATATCCAAATAAAATGTTATTCTGAATCGTAATTTAAGTTGAAATATACATGACTATTTGTACATTATTTTAACTTGTCAATAAACTTAATCAATTATTCTTTAAATAAATTCATTCATTAGATACAAGATTCATTAGATCAATACAAGTTCTAAAAATAAGTCATTCATTAGAAAAATGCCTCTGAAATTAGTTTATACATTTTCATTCAAATCCGTCTCTTTATATAATTGAAGTGTATAATTATATAGAGGTGTTTGAAAACATGTTATTGTGTTCAAATAAATATAGAGTTGCGTTGGTGGGTTCGAAAGATTTGAAGCCAAAGCAGATAAAAACTTGTAGAAATTTATTCCAATATAACTCTTCACAGATTCCTTTATGCTTCTCGTTCTAGTAGACTCAATACAGCTCTATACTCAACAATAGATCACAAACAGCTAAATCGCCGCAAAAGACACTGCAATACAGTTCGCTTTAGAACTACTCAGGATGTTCACTGAGACTTAGTAATTCCAGTCAACTAACGGACTCAACCAACTCCAGTCAACTCACGGACTCGGCTAGCTCAGTCACACTCTCTCTCTCGGTCTTATATAGGGGGGGGGGGGCGAACTTTCGTGAATCTTCCAGAGATAGACATTTGGAGAACTTTCCAGATCGTAGTCGAAAAGTCTTATACATGTACATGGGGACCGAAAATGTCGCCAAGTTTGGTGACATTTGGCGATTTCTTGCCAAATTTGGCGACAAAATTAGTCACCAAAACCGTCGCCAACTTGGCTCTGTCTCGTTAATTTGACGAGATTGCCAATACCATAATATTAAATGCCCTGCTCCTTGTAAAACAGACTTCCCAGGGTTAACTCTGTAAAACTCGTTATCAAGCATTAAGACACACATTGCGGGGAAGCAAACTAAAGACTAACTATTGCACTGCCTTATGCGAAATGTACATAAATTTTCCTATTTATAAAATTAACACTACGAAATATTTACAAATATACAAAAATTCGTAACAATAGCAATGGAATGTTGACCGATGATTCAATAAATGACATGAGTAATAGATCTCTCTTTTATCAAAAAAAGCAGGAGTAGCGTAATTCCTTCGTTGGTCACGTGATTTGCCTTTTTAGTGTAATTTATAAAACCTATGGGTTTGTACTACTAATATCAAATTAAAAAAAAAAAAAAACTACATAAATGCGCATTTTTCACATTTATGATTTCTATGAGGAATTTCTTTTTGGGAAGTTCATCAGAGTTGTATATTTTATTCTATTTATGGGAGATATAATGAAAAAAAAAAAAAACGTGCTTTATTTATTTGTTTGTTTGTTTAAAGGTTTTTACAGGCTAGTTTATAATTGCTTTAAAAAATTAATAAAAATAACTACTTGTTATTTTGGCTACAAATTCCCTTAATAAACGTTTGTTACTGATGTTACGCTTGTTATAAAATTTTATTTGCCTCAAAGCAATACTCCGGCAGAAATTTCAGCCGAAAAATTAAATCTTTAAATCTCTATGGAACAGGGGTAGACTGCTGTTCCCACTTAATGTTACCAAACCATTTTAAATAACTAAACGAAAATAACATGACGTATCTGTTTGAAAAATCTTGGAAAATTGTGATTGTATACAGTAGATGGCAGCGCTATAGAAAGGAGAAAACCTCAAATTTAGCACATTGAGGGGAAAATCCCAAAGAATGTTGTTCACCTGATGACTGTATGGTTAGAGCTCTGGTCTTGCATGACAAGTTGCTGGGTTTGAATCCTGGGTTAGGCATAGATATTCTTAGCGGTTCGAAATCCACGTTAAGCTGTAGGTCCTGGCCTGATTAGCCGTTATTGTGACAAAAAATAAGTCGTTGAGCGTACAAACTAACCCGAAAAATCTTTTAGGAAAGCATTTTCTCTCTCTACTTAATTTTAGGCCAACTCTCTATAGTGAAGTGGTTACTACTTATGTTCAGTATTATCTGATGAAAAACGTCTCTGTAATTGGAACATAATAAAGATGCATGTTCATTATTGGTTTGATTGCTTTAATGAAACTTGTTTGATTTGCTTTCAGTCAATGAAGTGTGTTTAATAAAATAATTAGGAAACTACTATTTTAATTTTTAATTTGATTTCGGTAATAAATTCTTTCAAAAATCTGAGTGTAAGAAAGCGAAGACTTGAATTAAAGCAGTTTTTCAGGAAAATTAGTTGTTAAGAATGAAATTGTTCTTCTCACAAAGTAAATTAACAAACTCAAAAAAAAAATAGCAAATGCCCAATGTTATAAAATTATGCTATGGAATATGGCACAACATTCAATTTTAATATAATACTGATCGCAGTTTTGAAATTAGACGACTGTCATAATTTACATTTTGAATTTTCATATAAATTTCAAAGTCAAATAAAATCGAGATTTTTTAAATTTTTTAATCCTTGCCTTATAATACGCCACATTCAGTACCGGAATCGTAGTCAATTCTTCCAAAAGATTTTCATATTTTGTATATGTAATGATTTCGTAGCGTGCCACCCAATAATTTCTCTCCCCTTTATTAAAATACGTTTGTTTGTCTTAGTTGTCAGACACATGTTTCCCGAACATAGGGATAAACCTTTCAATGTTCCCTATTTATTGCTAAAAATCCCCAGACTCGCGACATCAATCTTTCCTTATGCCCCAGTAACCTCTTTTTGTCACACATACTCTTTCTCTAACTCCAAAGTAAATCAAGCCGACCAAACGGTATAGTGGTTAGCGTGCTAGCTTCTAGACCGCGAGGTTGCGGGTTCCGAGTCCCGTGTTAGGCATGGGTGTATGTAAATGTATGTTGGCTTGTCTAATGACGAATGATTCGGCGCTGTTGCTGATGGCGACAGATAATCTGAAAACAACCAACCAAAGTAAATCAAACAAGCTGCCGCTTTCTCATAAAATAAACTGCGTATATGGATGCATAAAAAGAACTGAATCGTTATTATTTTCTTCTACCTTGCGATGCGCCATCCTGAACTCCTTACATATAACTCAGGATGAAAACTAAAAAATAATTTTCCCTACTTCTCATGCAAAATAAAATAATTGTCTTTGAATGGAAGTAAAATTAATAAAACTAAAGAGTACTTCGGCGACTTAAATACATTATTGGAATTAAAAATTTATGAAACTAAAGAGTGATTTGGTGACTTAAATACATTATTGGAAAGTAATGTTGTTTAGAATTTTTTAAAAAAAAGGGAATTTAAAGTCAAACTTTCCAAATACAGAAATAAAATTAATAAAACTAAAGCGTGATTTGCCAACTTAAATACATTATTTGAATGTAATGTTGTTTGGAATTAAAAAAAAAAAGGGGGAATTTAAAGTCATACTTTCAAAATACATAATTGGGCATTCGAACCACGAAACCTAAAACCATATTAAACCACAAAGATAAAAGGAAGTTATTAACTTTATGTAACCTAATTCCTCCTTGATTTTTCAAGACGCCCAATGAAACAAACATGTTTATACAAACAGACAATTTAATCCAATTCTGAGAAACCTTTAAAGGGAATTTAAATGAGAAGAGGGACTAAAAAAAGATAGAAAAAGAGAGAAACTCAATAAATAAAGTTTCTCTCTTGGAATATATATGTATAAAAAAAAAAAAAAAAACGTACAAAGTAAAAGAAGATCAGAACCAAAACAAAATGATCATTTTACTTTGAAAAGAACAACAAATTTCTTTGAAAAGGGGGCAGAAGAGAAATTCATGCACACACGTGAACTAAGGAGCGCTCTTCTTTTCATTGCATTTCGAGCCCTTTCTGAGTTCCTGCAATGTTTTTAATAAAAACAAGAGTAAAAAAAAAGCAGAACTTTTCTGAGTAAATTATCCCAGTTCTAACACGAAAATTGTCTTTAGAGTATGAAGGTTTGGAAAGGTTTTTTTTTTTTTTTTCATTTATTGTTTTTAACATTTTTTTCTGGGATCCCTCCTTTTAATGAAATGCCGGTTTTCGTATCTCTCGAAGTGTAAAACTTTATTTGGCGCGCTGAACCTTTAAAATCGACCAAAATAAAAAAAATAGTGGAGGTACTAGAGGACACCAAGTTGCTTGTTTTTTAAAAAAATTGTTTTTTTATTTATTTATTTTTTTATTTTTATGAATTGATTGAATTGAGATAGCGCACTGAGTAGTATTTTCAGTGAGTTAAAAATACCGGCATCTTTATTGATCCTACAAGGTGTCTCAAAAAGGAAATGACCCATTTGTAAATTGAATTATGACAAAAACAGAAAGACGTTGAAATGCACCGTTTTCTGCATTTAACTTGGGATTTTTTTCCCCTCAATTTGAGAAAATAGTTGCCAAGTTCACCAACAGATGGCTCTGTTGAATGAAAAATTTAAAAAAAAAAAAAAAAAAATGTTGCAAAAACTACCAAAAGATGTTTCAATAGCATCACATTGTTTTTGAAAATGGTGATTATTTTGAAAGCATAGTTTTTATAAGTTAGTGTAACATGTTCATATTTTTTTTACAATGAACAGTGCTATTAGTTGGTAAACTTTCTAACTACTTTTGAAAATTGATGTGATTAAATTCTCTAGTTTCTCAAGTGGAATGAAGCAAATGGTGATCGTGTTCAATATTTTTCGAATGTCAGTCATTTTTGGAACACCCGGCATAAAAAATGAGCCTCTGTTTAGGAGTAGTGATGAAGTCACCCAACACTGGTTAATATTGGTGTGGTTTTTCTGAATTTTAGGCTAATAAGGCTTTGCCCTTAGTGAAGCATTGTTGACTATATTATGGACATCTTGGCTTCTTTATGGAAATTTAGAAATTGGCTTCTTTATGCAAATTTAGAAATTGACTTCTTTATCAAATTTAGAAATTGGCTTTTTTATGCAATTTAAATGATGCAAGTGGTATATATAAGTGCGGCTTTTCACAGTTCTAATTAGTCTCGTTTTTTATGTCGAAGATCGCCCAAACAGTAGTTAGCTCAAATGTCTTTTGAGTGGAGTGCATTACCGACCCTGCGCTATTTTCTGAAGTCCAAGTTTCCAGGTGCCTGCTATAACTTCAAAGTGACCTACGGGTTATTGTTTTTTCTCGCTGTTCAGAATTACTACCATACCAGTCCGGGACCTTTGCTTGCTTGAGGTAGTAAAGCTTTGTTTGCTCATAGTGCCTTTTTCCACACTACAGAATATTCTATGGAGTTTATGTTCCTATACTATTGCATACACTATTTGTTCAAAATGATCAGTGTTTTTATAACTTTATGAATAAAGGAGTATCTTAAGAAGGTAACTTGCTTGTTTGACAATGTGTTACTATATGGATTGCCGGCCTACCAATATTAAGCTCAACACCGTGACAGTACATCTAACATAGTATTATACCTCTTAGTTTAAGAACACCCGACTATTTTAGAATCGGCATTTAAAGCACTCTCAAATTTCGGGCACTATTTTTTCAATAGCAACTGAACGATAAATCAGTGGACTAGCTGGGGGGTATTGGTTGCTTGAAAACTTAGGTATAACTATTAATATTTCAATAGGAAATCCAATGATATCAATATTGAAACATCAAGGTTTAAACAAACCCTTAACCTGTATGCGGCATACACACTCTTGCCGAATTCGCATCTTGGCGTAGCAATTAATAAGCTTAAATATAAGTAAGGATCGTTCCCTATATTCGCTCTAGGTTATAATCTTCTAGTCTAAAGCATTTATAAACTACTCTCTATATAATTAATAGTTTAAAAAACTAAAAAACACGCTTTAATAAAAAAATGAACTAAAAATTAGAAAATAATTTTATATAAGTTTGAAATAAGAATAGAGTGATTAACAAGAAAGATTTATTTTATCGTAAAAAAGCGTGGGGTGCTTTTTAAGATATTTTCATAATGGCTCTACTTTTACCAATATCTTTCATTAAATATTTACAACAATTGACATCAAGCACACCACGCTTTTTTACGATAAAATAAATCTTTCTTGTTAATCACTCTATTCTTATTTCAAACTTATTTAAAATTATTTTCTACTTTTTAGTTCATTTTTCCATTAAAGCGTGTTTTTCAGTTTTTTAAACTATTAATTATTTTTTCTGTAAACTATAAATTTTTTTAAGTTAATTTTTTTAGTTAAGTGTACAAACTCTCCAGTAGTTCCTGCCAACAGTCACATGCTTGTCTCAAATTTAAGTCATGTGAATGCTTTAGAACACGCCGTATTACTTGGCACAAAACACTACCGTGTCTCTGAATATGAAAAATCACTAATCCTTAAGATCCTGATAATAATAATGCGACTAAAAGAACATGCTTTGTATAACCGTCGTGCCCACGACAAATCTTTCAAATGTCTGTCTTATCAATTGTCGATGATAGGTTCTGTGATTACTGGGATTGTAATGGGTAACGGCACACCAAGGTTCGATTCCGGAGAAGGTTGATTGGTTGGAATTGAACGGCGCAAGGGCAACACGAGCTAATCCTTGTGATAAAGCGACAAACTTATTGAATTATTGTATTGTCATCTGTCTTTGACAAGTGTGCAAAGTTTAAATCAAATCTGATAGCTCAAAGTAGGGCAAAATCGAGCCCAAAAGAGTCGGTTACAAGCAAACATACAGGTGAAACTAATAAAAGCGTGTTAAAAACCTTGACATTTAGCGAGTAGGTACGAAAACGATCACTTAATATAATGACATAAATATAATGTATTCATATAATGTATATCTATTATAAATGAAAATTTATATGGCAAAACGGCAAAACCAGGTGAAGCCCCTGCATATCCATTGACGTGAGGTTTTCAAATGTAATATAAAATATATTAGACTCTGTTTTCGCGTTTTTAATTTATGTCATTTCTTTAAGTAATAATGTACATACCTAATCACCAAATTTCAAGGTTTTATACGAAGTAGTTCCTAAATGCACTGGGCTAGAAGACTGTAACATAGCGAATTACGATATTCTTAGTAGCGCATCCTCTTAACTGTTTTCTACTTGATATTTCTAACCTATTGTCAAAACTCAACATGAAGGATATTTGTTGCCTATATATAGTGAATTAAGCAATATTTGGCTGGGGTAGTATTCTTCAAAGCCGACCAAACGGTATAGCGGTTAGCGTGCTAGGCCTCTAGTCCGTGAAGTTGCGGGTTCGAGTCCCGTGTTAGGCATGGATGTTTGTAAATGTATGTTGGCTTGTCTAATGGCGAATGTTTCGTCGCATTATAGCCCTCGTGTTGCTGACGACGCCAGATAATCTGAAAACAATCAACCAGTGTTCTTCAACCTGTGCTCTGCGGAGTTCCATTCAAATGCTTTAGGGGTTCAGCGAGTCAACTCAAAAATTCGAAAGTTAACTCGATAAACTCGAAACTAAAGCTTTCGAGGGAATGCTTGACCAAAAATAATGCGGAATGTTTTGCTAATTTAAACGCATTTAAGTATCCAATAATATCGCATTCGACCAGAATTTAAAAAGTAAACGTTGAAGAACTTTTCCTGGATTGCAAAAGATATTTTTGGAAAATTTTCCTCGTATTTGCAATAATTTTAGTTGGGGCGAAAATCCTTTTAATAAGAGCAGTGTTGTGGATACCTTTCCAATTTAGGAAAGGTTGGTTGGTTGTTTTCAGATTATCTGGCGCCGTCAGCAACACGAGGGCTATAATGCGCCGAAACATTCGTCATTAGACAAGCCAACATACATTTACAAACATCCATGCTCGGAACCCGCAACCTCGCGGTCTAGAAGCCAGCACGCTAACCACTATACCGTTTGGTCGGCCCAATTTAGGAAAGAGAGCGATGTATAAATATATGTACCGACAACACACTAAAATATACATTTGCCCCGGATGACATTGGCCCATTTTTGATAAAATAAATGGAAGAATATCCGGAAATTTTCAAATGCGCGGGAAAAGAATTGATGCCTTTCGTAGCAACCTACCTCTGTGAGAATGCCTTTTCCACATACGTCGCTGCAAAAACCAAGTATAGAAATCGACTTGATGCTGAAAATGATGTGATCCATTTTACACCAATCTATCCAGATAAATTAAGCAGTAATAATAGTCCGAGAGGCGACTGCAAAATTTGGACCTCATCGAACATCACTCTGAAACTCATATGGAATGTAGAGTTATGCTAGCTGTTTAACAATCGCGTGGTCTGCCGAAGCGCATTTGGCCGGAAGTGTCCGAAAAGCGTGACCGCAAGTGCAATTTTTGGGGCCCAAAATACCACATCGAACATCACTCTGAAATTCACAGAGAATGAAGAGAATTACCTACCGAGTAAGAATCATTCGGTCGGCAGAACCGCATTTGGCCGGAACTGTCCGGCAACAAAATAACAACTTTAGGAATAAATTAAAAATATCAATCAAACACGCTCCTTCATGATCGATGCAAAGACAGCATGGAGTGTTGTTGGATTTAATATCATAAAGGACGATCATGGACGTCATATGATGAAGCTTATTAAACTAGGGGTGTGGAACATTGCACACCTTTCAATTACACTAGAATACTGACATGGATTTGTGTCATTTACCCTTTTTATAATTTCATCCTTCATTTAGAATAAAGGGCCAGTTTGGCGATATTTTTTGCGATATTTCTTGTATGGGTCTTGGAAAAAAAAAATCGCAAAAATGGTGAATTTGGCGATATACTTTTCGATCAATGATCTTTGATGAGGTTTGCTCAAGGAAAGAGAGCTCTGTATTGAAGGCATACATTTTTCAACTTTTTACGCCATTAAAACATTTTTACGGGAATTTCAGAGGTGGAGATGTTTAGAACACTTTAAGAGGCATTAACACAGCGATTTTTATCAAAATCGTTAGTGCTGTTTTTTAGCAATCATTGAAAAACATGATTTTTTCAATGGCAGCTACATTATGCGCATGCGCGATTTTGACGAAAACCTTCATGGTAGGTCCCATGGCCGTCACTAACCCTCATACCAAAATTGAACATCACAGGTCAATTTGTTCAGGAGTCATGCTGACCACACACACAGAAATATTTTCTCGATAAGTGTTTTGAAATCAGGATATTTCAAAACGTGGAGTAATGCGATTTTTTTTTTTTTTTTTTTTTTTTTTTGACCTAATGCTCTACTTTTATTATCCTACGTATATGGGTAATTGAAAGTAAAAAATATATACATAGATCGTTTGGGCCAAGTATTACAAAATCATTTGCTGAAATGAAAGTCATATTCTAAAAATTGAATGAATGTATGCCGATACTTCTGATCAGAACTTTCTACATTGTTATTTTAAGCAGTCGTCTTATTTTTCTATGGTAATTTCTTATTTCTTTTCAAATATAAATTAATGTCTCAAAATGAGTGTTTTTTGTGCAAAAAAGAAAACAAATTGTCGGAAATGAACGAAATGCGCAGAAGTAATAAAATATCAAGTATGGAAAGATTATTCTGTTTCCAGATCTTGGATATCATTTACGATGTTACCGAAAGATTATGACATTAAATGAAGAATATAAAGATGAATTGGACAACAGCATATCACCGAAAATTGTTAGTAGAATTAGTTTAATTAAGTGATATACGATACGTCTTTAGGTACCCCCAAAGCTGCGCTTGCGGATTGGTCTACCGGACAAATGCGGTTCGGCAGACCAAGTAAGTGATTCTTACTCGGTAGGTAATTCTCTTCATTCCCTGTGAATTTCAGAGTGATGTTCGATGAGGTATTTTGGGCCCCAAAAAGTACACTTTCGGATTGGTCTGCCGGACAGATCCGGCCAAATGCGGTTCGGCAGACCAAGTAAGTGATTCTTACTCGGTAGGTAATTCTCTTCATTCCCTGTGAATTTCAGAGTGATGTTCGATGAGGTATTTTGGGCTCCAAAAATTGCACTTGCGGTCACGCTTTTCGGACACTTCCGGTCAAATGCGCTTCGGCAGACCACGCGATTGTTAATCAGCTAGCATAACTCTACATTCCATAAGAGTTTCAGAGTGATGTTCGATGAGGTCCAAATATTGCAGTCGCCTCTCAGTCTATAAACAAAGTAGTAAGTAACACAGAGTAGTAGTAAACAAAGTATAAGTAGAATTGTGCCTTAATAAACAAAGTAGTAAGTAATACAAAGTAGTAGTAAACAAAGTATAAGTAGAATGAATTGTGTAGTAATAAACAAAGTAGTAAGCAACACAAAGTAGTAGTAAACAAAGTATAAGTAGAATAAATTGTGCAGTAATAAACAAAGTAGTAAGTAGTACAAAGTATAAGTAGAATAAATTGTAAAGTAATAAACAAGTACAATGAAGTCATTGTTTTTAATTTTTTTTTTCAAGTGCATATGTAAGTAAAATACCAATATTTTAGATTTTATGCATAATATTTATCTTTTTTTTTTTTTTTTTTCAATAATATTTTTAAACTTATAGAATTTTTTTTTGTAATAAAAGCAAGGACGCACCTTGTTCACAACATGTAATACGTAATATGACACCACTCCCCCCCCCCCCCCCGAATAAAATCTAGGTGTACTCCTGAAAGAAGTGTTCCATCTCAATATAAAACTCATCTCATTTAATCTCATAATGGTTATTTCTCACCGATTTACCATCCATATCTTAAATTTCCTTAAAAGTCTATATTTGTTCATTGGAAACGACTACGACTTTAAAATTTATATTCATCCTTTAAAAGTAACCGATGCAAGAATTCTACAACCTTAAAAAATTCGCAATTAAAAACATACTTTTTTTATTATTTTTAACACAAAATTTTTACTCTTGGTTTTTCTTGGAAATGATAAATCTGAGTAACAAAAACTATTCAGTAACGTCTTGGAAATAACTAGATATTGCATTGAAGAATTGTGTGATATAGTTACACTTAGCTCGGTGCAATTTGAGTGAATGTCTATTTGTGGCTTCTGTGCTGGTCAGAATAAAGGGAAAGCCAAATAAAATACACGTTTTGTTACCATGGAAGAAAGAACAGTCTATTTTTGTGACTATTTCCTTTACAACGCATTTCCTGACTTCTGACATTTGTACACACTAATGCATTCATTGTAGCTGAAAAGAATGCAGCTGAGCACATAAAAGTTTATGTATGATGTGTTTACTTTTATTTCAGTTTATGTATTGATTCAAATGTTTTATATATAAAAAATAAGACTAAAAGTAAATATTTATATATATTTTTAAATAATATATTTATTGCTTTTGATTTTTGCGAAAGAGATGCATTTTTTTTTAATCATGCTTTAAGTTTTTCATACTTACGTTTTAATTTTAATATTTTAGGTCCAGTGCTTCTAAATGTCATCAAACACATTTTCAAAATTTATGTTAATATTTTTAATCTTTTATATTAACTTCGATTTTGTGTGTACTTGTGTGGGTAGGTGGGTGGGTAGTTGATGGGTATGTCGATGGTCGGCAAATCTACAGCCTCTTGTCGTCTTCCAATCGGGCTGAAACTTGGCAAATAGATTCGATGTCGATGACAATACATTCTATCAAATTTTGGCGGCTGTCACTGTCACGAAAAGGTTGATTTTATGGAACACTAATAAACCAACTTGCCGTCATTCAATCGCGCTGAAATAGCATTTAACCTATCATTGAAGAAACCTTTTCCTGTTTTCAAAATTGTTTTAATCAGGACAAATAAAATATGTTTGGATGTGTGTGCATAAATTCACATTCATTCTTTAATGCATACATTTTGAAAAGTAGTTCACTGCATATTTTGTTGATAGGGATGGTGTTTGCATTTAAATTTAATTATTAAAAGCAATCACTCGCTGGCAACATAAATGGTGCTTTGTTAATGAATAAAAAAACTGGCAATGAATATAAAGAATTGAAAACTTTTTTATAGGTTACATTATGAACTTTTTAGATTCTGCACTTAATAAAGTTATAACAAAGGATATATGCACCGATCTGATTGGTTGTTTTCAGATTATCTGGCGCCGTCAGCAACACGAGGGCTGTAATGCGCCGAAACATTCGTCATTTGACAAGCCAACATACATTTACAAACACCCATGCCTAACACGGGACTCGATCCCGCAACCTCGCTGTCTAGAAGCTAGCACGCTAACCACTATACCGTTTGGTCGGCCCGTCAATCTGAGATCAACATTCACAGGCAACTGTAGCCAAGGGCGTAGCTAGAGGGGGGGGGGTCCTTTTTTTTCCGAGAGGCGATATGAATTATAAGTCAACAAATCATAACAATTCTTTTTTTATTAATGCCGAATGTGTTTAGTAATTCAGATAACCGGAAATATTGTACGTATGTTTAGGACTTTAAAAACATTTGAACAAATTTACCTTTTGAAACAAAACGAAAGAATCCTCTCCTCTATATCCTCCTTATCCCTTCCCTTAGCTACGCGCCTGAATACCAATGATAAAGAGACGTGCCGATATGTTAAATTAGAGGTCTCGTCATGATGAGTTTTCATATAAAAATTTAACCAAAAAAAAATAAAAAAAATAAGTAGAAATTGCGAACTCGACTCAATTTTCAATTTATTAGGCTTAGATAACAAATCAAACTTGTAATGTAAACATGCATCAGTTTCAAGTTATCAATAAGAAAAGCAGTTTTACGTAATACAGAAAATGGTTTAAAGTTTGACCGGAAGAGTGTTTTCTCAGCCTCCATGAGAGTTTCGCTTCTTGGCTACAAATAGAGATATCGGATTAGGATTTGGGAATCATGTGACAAGTTTTCCCACCAAGTTTTTCCCTAAACTAGGTAACATGGTGACATTTTTTTTATATAAAAAAATATTTTAATTTCAAGTTTTGTTACCACATGCTGTCAATTAGATATCAATCTTAAAATGTTCTCAAAACGTATACGTTTGGTATCTGGAACGGAAGTACCACCAAAAAAACCCCCGAGTAAATGGGATATATTATTGATATTGACTGTTACAATCCAACTTGTTTAACTGTACCTTTACGTTGCTTTAAATTTTAAGCTGGGACCGCGCTTGTTATGTCTTTTGTTGAATTAGATGTAAAAAATTTCTGACGAACAGCCCTGCATTAAAATAGCTTTAGAAAAATAAAAGTCTATAACATAAAGTTTTCTTCATTTGAGTTTTGACGATTAATAACGACTGTTCCTCCTTCGTTTTAAATATGAAAACAAAAACGGTAAATTATAGTAACTCATGTTTTATTTAAATGCACTGACCAGTAATATAGTATAACTGAAAGTTGTTCGATTTTCCATATTCCTTTCACATAATTTAAATATTTACCCATATTATATTCATACTTTATTAAACTATATTACAAAGTAAATTCGAGGTTTTTTTTTTTTTCTTTTTTTTTTCTTTTTTTTTTTTTCTTCTCCAAGTTACGGTTAAATCTGCATCCTTATTAAACACATTTAATAAAAGTATATTTTAATTTAATATTAACACGCTTTTAATAGTTTCACCAGTATGTGTTCTTGTAACCGACTCTTTTGGGCTCGATTTTGCCCTACTTTGAGCGATCAGATTTGATGCAAACTTTGCACACTTGTCAAAGACCGATGACAATACAATAATTCAATAAGTTTGTCGCTTTATCACAAGGATTAGCTCGTGTTGCCCTTGCGCCGTTAAATTCCAACCAACCAACCTTTTCCGGAATCGAACCCTGGTGTGCCGTTTGAAATATTTGTCGTGGGAAAGACGATTATACAAAGCGTGTTTTTTTAGTCACATTATCCTTACCAAGATCTTCAGGATTAGTGAATTTTCATATTCAGAGATACTGTAGTGTTTTGTGCCAAGTAATACGGCGTGTACTAAGGCATACATATGACTATTGGCAGGAACAACTGGATAGTTTTGTACACTTAACTAAAAAAATTGATAGTTTACAGAAAAAATAATTAATAGTTTAAAAAACTAAAAAACACGTTTTAATAGAAAAGTGAACTAAAAAGTAGAAAATAATTTCAAATAAGTTTGAAATAAGAATAGAGTGATTAACAAGAAATATTTATTTTATCGTAAAAAAGCGTGGGGTGCTTGATGTCAATTGTTGTAAATATTTAATGACAGATATTGGTAAAAGTAGAGCCACTATGAAAATATCTTAAAAAGTACTCCACGCTTTTTATCGATAAAATAAATACTTCTTGTTAAACACTCTATTCTTATTTCAAACTTATTTAAAATTATTTTCTACTTTTTGGTTCACTTTTCTATTAAAGCGTGTTTTTTAGTTTTTTAAACTATTAATTATTTTTTCAAGCAATGGTTAAATGTTTATCTACATAACTTACACTTCATTAAACTCATTCTTAACCGTAATTTCCTTTACTGGCGCGAACTAAGCAATAGAGGAAGATCCACTATTTCACCGTAAAGCGTACTAATACTTTTCATGGGTGAAGTATTCATCCACTTGTTTGTTCAGTATAATTTAATTGATAATAAAAACCTATCTATCGATGAATTTATGATTTAAACATATTCGAATAAATTGATAAATGAGATTAAGAGTGCAACAAAGCATTTCCTTTTCCTTTTCAGAGAATGCGTGATTACCGAAATTTAACGGCAATCAAAGAAAATTTTTAAACCTTAATCTGGAGCCATAATGAAATTATTTTACGGTGGAAATGGCTCTAATGAGCATATATGCTTCCCAACTCCAATTAATTCAAAGCACGTCATTATTACTTTTACAGTTAGAATGAAACGGAATGGAACATATGGTGAAAGTATGGGAGTTCGAATAATAGTTCCGATATTTAATTGGTCTAATTGGTTTAAAGGATTTGCAGCAGAATCATATCGAAAAATTAGTTCTCGGTAAGGATAAAATGAAGAGCTCTTAGAGATATTTACTTGTTTATCCAATTTCAAAAATCCTTTTATAGATGAAGCAAAAATCAATTAATTGTAAATGTATTTTCTTAAACTATTAAAATAAAATAGTGAACAACGGATTATAATAAAGTATAAAAAAAAAAATGCTAAGAGAACCAATACTCCATTTCAATTTCAACTTTTATTGTTTTGAGCATTAAAGGCTCAAAATATATAATACCCCAATACACGGTTGCCTCTTACATCAGCTTTTCTGGAACGCTATGAAGTTAAGCGTTTTAAACAGTAACTAGTTGCTTTGAATTTTATTTAGTAAACCATCCTTGTATTAATAATAGAAGTAGATACAAACAAATAGCTGCTCAAATTAAATTGGAAATATTTGACTGAAATTTTATTTCTCGAAAAATATTTTATTTGAATCCCCTGTGGGTGAAACCAACTGAAAACAATTCCTGATATTGTTTCAAACATTTGTTTAGATATTTTTGAAATAAATTTTAATGTGAAAGTAATTTAATATACTAAAAGCTTTGGATCCACATCCGTATTTTTATTATTCTATTCGGTACATTAAAATACTCAGTATTAAAGAAGATTATCGTAAATTAAATGTTATGCAGCTTTCAAAAGCCTACATTTTAATTACCTATAAAGTAGGATCATTTTACTGTAATCTTGTACTTTAAGTTTTATTAGATGTATTAATCCATTAAAGGCGATTTTGAGATGAATTTACAGTCATTACTTTTAATTTTTACCTTGTTTATTTCGATAATTTAAGATATATTTTGAATTTTTCAGATTTTTTTTTTTTTTTTTTTTTTTTTTTTTTGGAAACTTAGTTTTATGATTTTTAAACTACACTAAGTGGATCCACAAACGCAGTTTATTAGCGAAGAAAAAAAATAAAATGTCAATTGGAAAGTTTTCTTGATAATCGTCGTTAATGTGTTAATTTAAGTGAGAGAAAGCTATTTTTTGTATTTTTAAAAAATTATTTTAGTAAGTATATTTATTCTGAACTCAATTAAATGTTTTCAATGATTAACAATAGCTTATATTAATTCTATTTATTGCCCTTTTACTTATCTTCGTATTTCCATATAATATCTCTATTCCATTCGAATAAAATAAAAATGATCATTACTAATTCCCAATACTAATTACATGTAAAACATTTTATCACTTATTTTAAAGTCCTTAAAATAATTCTATCATATTGTTATAAAATTCAAAGTCGTCTTCAAGTTTAAAAGATTTTAAATCAATATCCACACAAAAAGTTAATCGCGTAACGAACGACCTACGCCAGAACGAAAGTTTTTCTAATAGTTTTTTATAACATTTTTATTTCCGATAAAATAGTTAACAGATAAAAGAAGAAGAAAAAAAAGAAAGCAAAAAAAAACTTTAATCATGGCATATACGACATAATTGCATTACCATAATTTCAACGCGGCTTTCTTCTTATTCTTTATAATGATTGGCTTATAATTGACTCATAACTGTCTCGTTGCCATCACAAAAAAATAAAAATAAATTTTATTTTTCAGGGATAAAAGTTTTAAAGCGAAAAGAAAAAACGATTTTTAAACGTGTCATCTCAAGATTCGTATCTCAGACATAATATTAATCTTTTTCAAAAGTTCTTTTCTTGAATGAATTTATAATTTCCTTTGTAAAATATCGCCTCAAATCAGATTTCCAAAGTTATATACCACTAACAACCCAATACAATACTAAACAAGTGGCTTTTTTATTTATTTTTTTCATAAAAATCATTTATCTTTTTAAATTAGCTCACACCACTCCGAATATAAAACGAAGATGAATAAACTTTAATTAATGACTTAGTGCTATGATAAAGAGCTCTCAGGTGAAGAACTGTACACACAATCCGTGGGGGTAATTCTGACGTTAGGGCCGTCTCCCTAAACGTTCTTTTTAAGTGCTCGAACGTTGCCATCAATCTTAAAAGCGGGTATTGTAGTAATTAGTAGGGAAATTTGTTCAGGGGATCAGGGCGTTCTGGCGACATGTCACCGCTCGAATGTTCGAGGAAGGGGGGAAAGGGGGAGGATTTTAAAAGGTAATTTCGAATGTTTGCATTCCACGCCCATTCCGTGTGTTCGATGGTGGGTGGGGGCAGGCTTTTCGCAGACGATCTTTAGAAGATAATGAGCTGGGAAGAGATCACGTGGTTTGTGGAAAGCGTTTGTGGAGGGAGAGTATGTGGAGGGGGGAGAAGGGGCTTTTTAGAAGTTGTGACAGAATGTGAAAGGGGAGAAAAAAAATTGAATTTCCAACTGCTTGGTTGGTTAGGTTTTGATGAAATTAAGAGTAAATTTTTAGCGATGTTGCGCCTAATGGTTGTTAGTTAGATATAAGTTTCTGACTGGATGAAATATTTTATGATAATTTTGGCAGTTCGTGTCTATTTCAGTTAAAACTTTTGACTAATACCATCTACTATTTATTGCTTACTTATCCATGCTATTGTTACGAATTTCTGTATATTTGTAAATATTTCGTAGCATTAATTATGTAAAAAGGACAATTTATGTACATTTCGCATAAGGCAGTGCAAGAGTTTGTTTTCCTGCGATGTGTCTCTTAATGCTTGATAACGAGTTTTACAGAGTTAACTCTGGGAAGCGAGTTTTACAAGGAGCAGGGCTTTTAGCATTATGGTAATGGCAATCTCGCCAAATTGGAAAGATAGAGCCAAGTTGACGACGGTTTTGGCGACTAATTTTTGTCGCAAAATTTGGCGACCATTTGGCGACATTTTCGGTCCCCATATACATGTATAGGACTTTTCGACTACGATCTGGAAAGTTTGTTCGAATTTCTATCTTTGGAAGTTTCGCGAAGATTCGCCTTCCCGGCCAAAAGAGCGGGGAGTTAGTTGAGTCACTGAGTGGAGTGGAGTTAGTTGACTGACTGAGTGGAGTTACTGAGTTAGCTGTCTATCAGCGAGCATTCAGAGAGTTCCAAGAGTGAACTGTATTGCATTGTCTATTGCGGCAATTTTTAGCAGTTGTGTTGTCAAGTTTTTAACTGCTGTTTTGTGCTCTATTGTTGTGTAAAGAGCTGTATTGAGTCTACTAGAACGAGAAGTTCTGGAGTTGTAAGAAAATCTGCGAAGAGTTATTTCGGAATATATTTCTGCAAGTTTTAATCTGCTTTGGCTTCAAATCTTTCGAACCCATCCACGCAACACTATGTTAAAATCTTCTAGTCCAATACATTTAGAAACTACTTTATATAAAACCTTGAGATTCGGTGAGTAGGTACGAAAAAGATCACTTAATGAAATGACACAAATTGTTTTCATTTAATGTCTTATCTATTATAAATGAAAATTAAAATAGCAAAAGATAAAACCAGATGGAGCCACTGCATATGCAGTGATAAATATAAAATAAATAAATTTCAAATATAAAATAAAATATATTAGACGCTATTTTCGAGTTTTTAATTTATGTCATTTCAATTAAGTAATCTTTTTCGTACCTACTCACCAAAAGTCAAGGTTTTATATAAAGTAGTTTCTAAATGCATTGGGCTATAAGATTGTAACATAGCGAGTATAGGGAATGATCCTTATTATGACTTCCACTTTATCATTGTTTGAGCAAGTGCCGAGCATGGATTTATAATTTGAATGAAAAATAAAAGTAATGAATGTACATATTTTCCAATGTTATAGTTTATCAGTATTTGTATAATTGACAACAAAATAGTTATAATTTAATTGTTTACTAATCCTGAAAATTATGTGGCTAAATTATGGCAAAGTTAGGGGGAAATACATATGATTCTTTACAACTTGTGATCTACTGTGACAGTTTTGAGTTAAATTGTCATCTACAGCAGTCTTGACAAATCCAGATTATCAGTAATCTAATTTTCATCTGTTATTTTAACGGTATAGTGGTTAGCGTGCTAGCTTCTAGACCGCGAGGTTGCGGGTTCTAGTCCCGTGTCAGGCATGGGTGTTTGTAAATGTATGTTGGCTTGTCAAATGACGAATGTTTCGGCGCATTATAGCCCTCGTCTTGCTGACGGCGCCAGATAATCTGAAAACAACCAATCATCTGTTGCTTTGTGACAAAAAGGGTGTAAAATCGGATATAGAGGGGAGAGGGGAAATGGAGCATGCACATAATTGAGATCTACACAGTTAAATTGAACATATTTTTTATCGCATGTATCTTGATCAATCCATAATAACGAAAACACAATTTAACCTCACAATGAACATGTTTAGATACGAGTTGTTATTATTGCAATATAATTCTGGTTGCCGATAGAAATGTTTGCAATTTTCGAAGGCTTAATGACATACTCCTTTTAGAATTAAATACTGAGTGTCCGGTCTAAAAGTATCGAAAAGTTATGGTTTATTTTTATCCAACCCTCCATTAGAATGAAAACTAGGGGTGTAGAACATCACACAACTTTCATTTACACTATAATATTAGTCATTGCATTGAAATTTGATATGGGTGTTATGTACCGTTTTCAGATTTTCTCTCATTTAAATAAAAATGGCCAGTTTGGCGACATTTTTGGCAGTAAATATTACATAGGAAAAAAAAACAGGAAAAAAAACCCCAGCTCAAATGAAAAAATTGGCGATGTAATTCGATAGACATATTGCATCGTAATTTTGTGTGCCTGAAACAAACAAAAAAAGCCATTGTTGATAGGCGATTCTCAAGGGCAGAGAGCTAAGTGTTGAAGACACTCGTTTTCCAACAGTTTATTCTTTTTATCACATTTATACGGGAATTTCGGAACTAGGGGACTGTTAGAATACCTTATGAGGCATTAGCACATAGATTTCAATCAAAATCGTTGGAGCCGTTTTTTTTTTTTTTTTTAGCAATTTCTGAAAACATGAATTTCTCCTGATTTCATCCTTCTGCGCATGTGCGATTTTGACGAAAACCTTAATGGCAGATCCCATGGCCACCACTAATCTGCACATTAAATTCGAACATCATAGTTCAATTTGTTCGAGAGTAATGCTAACCACAGACACACAGACAAACGTTTTTCCTAGACAATTGTCTTGAAATCAGGGTGTTCCAAAATGAAGAGAAATACAAAAAAAAATCGAAATTCTTTTTACCCTATGTAAACATAAAGGTAAAAATGTAGCAATTATGCCATTTACGTGCATTCCTAACCACACATTGACTTTAGTTGTATCCCCTCTTTAATTAAAAAATCTCAAAGGTTTTATAAATCTACATAGAAGCAGTATATTATATTTTAATGGTTAGTTCCGTAATAATAAACAATAGCTTTTGAATACGTTTAGATACCCCTTGTACTTTGTTTAATATTTTAAAATTACCTCTAGATAGAATTTGCATCCATTATCGTTTATCGGAATATAAAACTATTATGGTATATATTTAGTTCCTTTCCCAGTTTCAGTATCATACCATTACTTTGTAAATAACGATATAGATCTCTGTACTATTTAAGACGGTTTACATTTACTTTTATGACGTAAAACTTTAAAACTATAATGATATTTTTTCCCTCTTTATTCAGTAAAAAAAAATGTAAATTACCGCACTTTGTCATTTAATCTATACGACTATATCGTTTTGATATCAAAACATTATTAATGTTGTAACTTTAAAAAAACAACAACATAAATTTAACCACGTATCATAAATTCTTCTCCTAAAGAAAAGTTAGAAAAAAAATTGAAAATAATGTCATTATATCTTGTTAAAGATAATAAAAGACAGGAAAATATTCCTAAAAATATTAGCTAAATATAAGGCAATAATATAAATCTCATCAAATGACAAAAACAGCTCGCGATTATTATACCGATATTGAGGTTTTTTCTAAGTACGTGATAGAATTTATAATAATACAGTATTCAGGCAATAAAAGTAGCTAACAATGGGTTTAGAATTATGTAGAATCTAAAAAATAAATCATTAACTGTGCAGTTAAAATTGAAGAAACGGTGTACTTTGGATAAATTTTATAGTTATCATTTGAAATGGTCAATGTTGAAAAGCCACCTATCCAGTTTGAATTATCTATATTGTATGGCTTTAATGCGACAAAAGTGACGAAAGAAACTTGGAGAGGATAAGTTACAATATCGTTAGAATAATTTATCTCGAATTGTTTTCAATGGGATTAATTTTGGGCTTCCACTTTGGTTTTATTGCTTTGAATGCAGTTTTGAAAACCACTTTGGATGAAAGATGTATTTAAGTAATTCTCATTTAGCGAATGTAAATAATTCTCATTTAGAAGTTCTCATTTAGAAGCTTTGTATTTATATTTATATTACCACAGATTCGAGTAAAGCTTTTATTTTAGCATAATTTATTTCATAAGTTCTTGACTGTCTTAGTATATTGGTTTATAAAAACAAGGCAAAACAATATTACAAAAATTCACATTATTATTACAATCTACATTCCAGAAATAAGAATTCATTGTTTACCAATACTTAAAAGCGTTCTTTGGGCTATTTTTCATGGACGTAATTTTATCACCGTTTAAAAAAAAAAAAAAAATCAGTTTTTAAATCGATCAAACTTTTGAGGGTAATAAAAAGTTATTAATGACACAGAATATATTATTCTCAGTGGACAAACCCTATGAAAACTCGATTTAAGCTTAAAATCACTTAAATAAGTTGTAATCATTGTTCTTAAAAGCTGGAAATACATGTACAAGATATTTCATAAAAATTTGATTTCTGTGGGTTTATTTTTAACTTCTTTATAATAAACAAAGCGTAATTTTTCTGTTGAATTGACAAGAATTTTTTTTTTTTTCACTCAGCTTCAGTTGCCACGTGACACAATCTAGTAATTTATTTACCGTCATTTTAGGCAATGAAATCATCATGACACAGATTCAAATAAAGATTATTCCCTACACTTAATAAATAATGTTGTCGTTTCATAATGATATGAGCACAAACTTTTTTTTGGAAATAAAATTAATTAAAATTGATTGAAGTTTAAAGAAAATTGTCCCGAATTTCGTACAGCAGAAAAAATATTGAAGATTTTCATTTTTAAATTGAAGCAATGTTTGTTTTCTGAATTTTTATGGTGTTGTACAACGATATGAACACTTTCAAAAACTATCTTAAATGGCGATTATTGCCGCACGGTAGAAATTATTTTCACTTATTAAGAAACAAACATATTCACATCAGTTCTGCATAAAAACACCAGTAAGCTAATTGTAAGCGTTATTACGAGCTAAAAACTACCATTGTTGAATATGGGAAGATCAGGGGCCTTCAATAGGAACGAGAAGGGAAAAAAAAAGGGGGGGGAGGGGAATTGAAGCTTTAAACGATCAAATTCTTTCAGATAAATGCAATGTAAAGAAATTAAAACGATCACCCGGTTTAACTTCAAAATTTCCTCCGTCAACGAAATCAATTTCTCAAAAAGAAATGTTCAGGATGTCCTCAAAATCATTCGACAAAAAACGAACCGTTTCAAAGAAATTAAACAGCGACAGGAGCTTTTCTAGCTGAATTATTATAGCCGACCAAACGGTATAGTGGTTAGCGTGCTGGCTTCTAGACCGCGAGGTTGCGGGTTCCGAGTCCCGTGTTAGGCATGGGTGTTTGTAAATGTATGTTGGCTTGTCTAATGACGAATGTTGCGGTGCATTATAGCCCTCGTGTTGCTGACGGCGCCAGATAATCTGAAAACAACCAACTAACTGAATTATTAAGTGATCCTCAAGTGGCTACATCTAAAGCTACCTGTCTAGGTTTACCAGAAGAGCAGACATATCGAAATACTATCAAAGCGAAACCTTGTCTCATAAGACTCAAGAACACACGAAGGAAATAATAAAGTGAGGCAACTATCACATGTCTTAGATATTCGAGAATATAAAATATATATATATATATATATATATATATATATATATATATATTCTGATGACTTAAAAAAAAATCAAACTGGTTGGCAGGAACGGTTGGTCGTATTATTGGCACAACCTTCGGAAAGAAGCTCAGTTATTTTCAAAATGGCAACACTGTGGAGGGTTGCTCATAGTGTTGAGAATGTAGAAGATGGTCGAATAAGTCATTCAAAAGAATGTCTGGAGTAGAATGTATTGCCTTTTTCTGAGAAAATTAGTGACCATGCTTTCATTTTACAGAAGGATAATGGTTACATTCATGCCACTAACAATACATGAGAATGATTGGTTGGTTGTATTCAGATTATCTGGCGCCGTCAGCAACACGAGGGCTATAATGCGCCGAAACATTCATCATTTGTAAAGCCAAGATACATTTACAAACATCCATGCCTAACACGGGACTCGAACCCGCAACCTCGCGGTCTAGAAGATAGCCTCTAACCACTATACCGTTACTTATAGTGTTGAGAACGTTGAAGATGGTGGTCGAATAAGTCATTCGAAAGAATATCTGGAGTAGAATCTATTGCCTTTTTCTGAGAAAATTAGTGACCATGCTTTTATCTTACAGCAGGATTATGCTTACATTCCATACCACTAACAATACATGAGAATGATTTCATGTTAATGGAGTTCCCATTATGAATTGGCTAGTTGTGTGTCTGCAGATCGCAATCCTCTGAAAAACGCTTGAAGTTTGTTGACCGGAGCTGTTTATAAAGAGGGGAAAACGGTACAAGAGTACGAACAATTTATATCTGTAAGTGTCAAAGAAGTAGATGTTGGCCAAAGGCGCCCGCTGAAGAATTATTTCTAATATATACATATTTGAAAGGATGATAAAATTATGGCAAAGTTTAAACTTTACCAATGCAATTTTGTGTTTGTAAAATGTATTCAATGCCAGCGCCATCTTGAAAACAATTACTCATCTGTTTCCCCGTTGACACACAACTTAAACTAATTGTTTACATTCTAAGCGTAAAAAAATTAGGATAACTTTTTTTTTCTCACCTAATTTTGTGCATATCATGCAATGTTGACGCCCTCTTACAGAATTACTGAGTCAGTTAGTGACTCAGCGATGAGTGTAACTATTACACTAATGAGAAAAAATCGATTATAAACTATTTAAAAAATTCATGTGATCCATGCCGGCTCGTGTTTATGCGCTAAGGAGAAAAGGGAAATACACTGGTACGATCATTGGTTAAGCTGTTCATATCACTATGCAACACTCTCAAAATAGCAAACTATTTTCTTTAAATTTAGGAATTTCTAATAATTTATTATTTAATGTAGATCATAAATTAACAGTGACGATTACATTAAGGGTGTGCCCTATCGCTATCTTCTTCTATAGAATTTGTATGCTTAAAAAGCAGGTTCAAATAACTATGAAACGAGGTGAAATCCTTTATACAAACACTCTCCCTCTTCATTACTAATATGCAAACGATAAAAATCATTTGGTAGAATCCATTAAATTGTCTGAATTGGAAATTGTCTGGCGCGAGTGATATACCAGGACTATACTGCTCTAAAACATCATTATATGTGTGGAAGAGGGGCCCGATAGAAAACTGACTGCATTTGCATCTAAAATGGGATGAATCATGGTATTCTCCCGCCACAAACTATTTATCATAATGGCCGTAGCGTCTATTCACTTAGAAATAGATATTGTATATCCTAGTAGAAGGATCACTTAAGGATTGAAAGTCGAATAGTGAACATAAAACGATACAAATAATATTATTTTTAAATGTTACTCCCAAAATATTAATCCCGGTATGAAATAGGAAACTAGTTATAAAAGAAATATTAGGTGGTTTATTACTTTATTTTGTCTGTTCATGAATGAGTTCATGTAATCGTCTGATAACTTTTGCTTCTTTGAAATATTTGAAATTTATTTAATTTCTGTTATAAAGTTGAATAAAATGTTTTGCACGATATTGCTTGAACAAAGATTTTTTTGTGTAACCACCCAAAACTAGTGACCAAATACGATTATGCACCTGTAAAAACACATTCCATTTTCAAACAATTACGAACCAGCAACGTTGAGATTACACTAGAATTTTGCAGAGCTGAGGGCTTTTAACATTGTCATGCATAAGGTCCATAATATTATTAAAATTTTAAAACCACCGCAATACTGCATTTTAACTTAAATAAATATAGTTTGAATTGTTAAGTTGCATATTTGTCCGTATACACATTCATAGACTATCTATGTAATGTTCTAACATTTTAGATAAAGTTTTGCAGTGTGGTGGGTGAACAGTGAACAGTCAATTTGAATAATTCTAACATATTTATTAATATAGCACACAGAGAGAGAGAGAGAGAGAGATTAAAAAGTTACATATTATCTACATGAGAGAAATTAATCGAATGACTCGTGGTATTGTCAAACAAGAGCCTGTGACCTAACAAAATGGAAGCGTAGGAAACACGCTGAACTCAGCAATCTTTAAATCCTCGGTGTGTGAGAAGTTATAAACAGTCGAAGCGAGAACAACAACACTGAATACTAATTGCGGGATACGCTGATATCAAAAATGCAGACACCGAGGATCTCACACTATTAACTGTGCGTGGACAGTTATCCAAAGAAGTTGTTAAATGAATTACAAAATATGATTTCGGGCTTTGAATAGAGGAATTAATTCAGTATCGGTTCTAAAAACGGATTTCTATAATATATATATCTTGGAAAATGGCACAAAGTGTTAATTATAAAGCAAAAAAAAAAATCCTATTAAAAGTAGGTGACTCTAAAACTATCGAGCACACTGCTCAGTACGTCGAGGACTTTTCAACAAAACACTAACGAGAGAAACAATTTGCCGTTAATGAGGAATTAAAAAAACAAAAACAAAAAAACACCCATTAAAAGTTTCTCCAAAAGATGGAAACTCACCGAACATTAGCAAGTTCCCTTTTCCAGAACAAGAGTTTCTATGCTGTCGTCATCAAGACAACTCTCTCTCTCTACTTTTCAATTATTTAGAAGAAATAAATGTTTCTTTGATAATTAGTTATTGGTAGGTAGTCGGAAGTAGAGTGTTTATCGACAGTTTATTAAGATAGAATCTCAGTAATTTCCCGCCACTTTACTTCCTACAGCAGTACATCCAGTAAGTCATAAACAACCACACTATAAAATCAACGAGTAGGTGAATTATTGTACGCTTACAGAAATGTCATTGTGCATTTTGTCTTTTAGTTTCAATATTAGCTAAATTCATTATTTTAACCCGAAACACTAAGTTAAATAACTACATTCAATTCAATAAAACAATTAAATAAGCTCCGATGGCTTTATCAGGTATTTGAGAACCACTAGAATGTACTTAAAGGTTAAGGAAACCCATGTATACTACTTCGCTCTCAAAATGTATCCTTGTCTATGTATTCAATTGTCTCAATCAAATCTCCCTTTCTCCTCCAGAACATAAAGTAATTTAATTACATTATCCCCCTGAAAAGAAGCAATCCCTTCCCAATCATCACCGGAAAGGGAACTGATCCCATTTTATCACCAGGAAATTAAATCCCCCTGCCACAGCCCCGAGGATCTTATTAAAGAACCCTATCCACGCTCTGCGAACATTTAATCCGCGAACACAGGGATTGAGACAAACCAGATACCACAGGCTCCAGTCTCAGGCAGGGTCCGGCTTATATTGTCCGGCAAAGGCTCCTCCGTTCCCCCCTCCTCCCAATTTATCAAAGAGAGCCGGACAATGGCAAGGAACAGAATTCAATCACTTGCAGGCATCGACTTCAATGAGTCCGGACACTTTTGAACAAGAGCCTTATAGCCGGATTCGCGAAGTTCATATTGGATCTTCTGTCCTCCTCCATTGTGAACCACGTGGAACAATAGGAGGACCTCCGATTGCTTTTCCACCGGGTTCGAGGGTAAAAATTGAGTTGGGTCCGAGGCTAAAAGCGCTTGAAGGGGGAAGGAACGTGATTGGTTGAGGAGGCGAGGGGGGATTAAATTCGAGACGAGTGTAAACGTGGCTTGAGTCAGCTTGAGATGTTTGTGGGAATGGGAGGATTGGGGATTTGCCCTCGACTTGTAGGAAGTAATAGGGTTCGTGGGATGGGTCTTGGTGAAGGCCTTTGATCGGTGTTTTGTCAGGAAATAGTTTTGGGTGTTTCTTTCGGGGGGGGGGGGGAGGTACGCAGTCAAACGATAGTCTCTCGGTTGTTCTTACAAGTACGAAAATGATAGTTTTCTAACTAGTTCTTGTAAGTTAAGTCAAACTATCCCCATTCTTATATCAAAATACCATCGTCTGAAACATTTCATTATTACCACCAAGTAATCTCAAAAGCTAAAACATTCGCTATATTAGCTATATTTTGTAAATCTTTAACTCAGGTGACTTAGCTTACAGATATCATATTATTAGACACGATCGCGATGGAGACTGGATTTCTTATAAGGACTGAATTATCTGCCTATAACTTGTGGGGAAATTCACTGCAGTGCTAAGTACTCTTTCGAACACTCCAACCTTTAAAAGTAGACCGATTCAATGTTTCAAAAAAAAATATAAAAAAATCGTTATATTTTCCCCAAAAAACAAATGCATGGTTTATTTCTTATAAAATATTATGTACGCTTTAAGGTATACATATACGTTGGACAATTTTTTTTTTTAGTTCTTATGCCAGCGTGTCAAATTTTTGTGAGAATTACAAGAGCAAAAAATGTAATGTATTTGCCGTAGCAAAAAGTAAAAAAAATAAAATATTTATTTAATTAATTGAATTTTAATTCACTAATTAAAGGCCTAATTGCAACGATGATAAAATAATACCAAATTAATTTCGAAACAAATTCCTTACTAGAAATTAAAGACAAGGTATCGATACACGGGCCCAAGCAAAATATAATGGTATAACTTAAATATTTTTTAAATTTTAACATTTAACATGAAAAATACTAGAAAAAATAAAAAATTTCCAAAAATAAAAATATTCTAAAATACATAAAAAAAATCTATTTTTTACCAAACTTTTTGTAAACAGGTAGAGCCCGTGCTCTGAAATGTTATCTAAATTATACAGTTTAAATTTTAAAAATCAGTTAATTAACTCTTAAGATATCACCTTTGGAGTATATTCACTCAACAATGAAAAGCAGTTCTCCAGAAATTGAGTTCAAAGATTTCGACATTTTCTTTTTTCCAATATGTTTTAAACGTCGACCTTTACGAAATTGCATGCAATTAAAAAAGTATTTTAACTATAAGAAAGTTATTGGAATCATTTTAAAGATAATGAATTGGAGAACATTTTAGAATGAAAAAGCAAAAAAGCATGTTTGGGTCAATTTTTGCGATTCCCAACGTATATGTATACCTTAAGTCAACAGAATAAAGTGCCATATTTTTCATGTTCACAAGCAGAGGAAGATGCTGCTATGAAAAAATTCCATTCCATTGATTATTTAACCATCTCCGAAACAAGTTACCTACTACTATGAGTGATTGCATTTTTGAAAAATAAATATTAAAGCTGTCTTGACATTAAACTTGGACTGTAAGTCGAAATTTTTTGTTAAGATATCCTTCTTTTCCACTTAACATTTTTCTAGTATTCCCCCAAATAGAGAGGATCACAACGCCATCTATTAAAAACCAGCTACAACATTGTATTCAGTGCATCATTATGCGTTAGGTCTAATTAACAATCTCAATGCAATAAATTCAGTGCCCTCTAGTGCATCCGATTGCCAGACATACATTATATAGTTTAAATAACATGTCCTTCATTTGAATGCAGTTGCCTGACTAATATGTATTCTTAAACCTATCAATCACACCGGCGCTCATAACAACGCCAAGAAACTAATTTGAATTGGAAATTATTTTGTGTGATTGACTTAAATATTCTCCAGGTGGTCATCGCGAATAAGGGCGTGGTTAGCAAGTATTTTATCCTTCATTCCGTTTAAGCTAAAAATACGTTATATGTCTATTTTCGTTGCCACTTAACCTTGCTTTCTAGGTAAACAAGTTGCTGAAATCAAAGGTATCTCGTGCATGCAGTCGGAATTGAAGTCCATCTAATTACCTAGCTGTAGTCATTCTATTTTGCTTGAAGGTACTATAATCGATATCACTGAAACAGAAATGCGTGTAAAGTCTTGTTTGTTGTATATGTGCTATAGGATTGAGGAGGTCACTTTAACCCCCCACCCCCTCATAAAAATATCCCTTGTATCGCTTTTCTCCACCGGTAAAATATTTAGCATAGCATAGCCCCTGGATAAATTCTGGTAGGGTCCTTGCATTGAGATGATCCCGGACTAGACACGATCAAAAGCAGCACTTTATTGGCGCAATTCATTACAGTACGGCCGACCAAATGGTATAGTGGTTAGCGTGCTAGCTTCTTGACCACGAGGTTGCGGGTTCGAGTCCCGTGTTAGGCATGGGTGTTTGTAAATGTATGTTGGCTTGTCTAATGACGAACGTTTCGGCGTATTATATAGGCCTCGTGTTGCTGACGGCGCCAGATTACTCTGAAAACAACCAACCACTACAGTACGCTTCGCTCTAATCACATTTCAAGAGCTTCATTCTGCCATTCTTCAGTCTGACCACTGGGATGGATATAGTACTGTGATTGGTTAAGTATTGTAGTGTTCATTTAAAAACATCAAGAGGACACTATCAGACACTTTTACCCCTTTAATTAATGTTTCAGTGTTCATAAGTCAATTAATAAAAAGGTTTATCAGGTTTTTTTTTTCAAGCATAAGAAATTTTAAAACTTAGGGTGTAGAACATCGCATAACTCTCAATTACACTATAATATTGCTAATTGCATTAAAATTTGTTATGGTGTTATTTAACCGTTTTTATATAATTTCACTCATTTAAATAAAAATGGGCAGTTTAGAGATAAAATTTTGGCAATATTTCTTTACAAGGGTAACAAAAAAAAAAAAAGTCGTAATTAGCGATGTTATTCGATATACATTACATTGTCCTTTCTTGTGCCTGAAATTAAAAAAAAAAAAAATCAATCGTTGATGAACGATGCTCAAGGGCAGAGAGCTCTGTGTTAAAGGCACTCGTTTTTTAACTTTTTAAGCTTTTATCTTTTTCTACGGGAATTTCGGAGGTGGGAACAATTAGAATACCTTTGGAGGCATTAGCAGATAAATTTTAATCAAAATCGTTTGAGCTGTTTTTTAGCAATTGCTGATAAACGTGATTTTTTCATGATTTCAACCTATGCGCATGAGCGATTTTGACGAAAACCTTAATAGTAAGTCTCATAGACACCACTAACACGCACACCAAACACATTAAGCATCAAATTTCTCAGAAGAAAATACTTAAATCAGCAAGTTCTGCATTGTCTATGATAGTAATCTGTCTTATAAATTTGTTATGAGTATTTTTGTCAACTATTAGAATATTAATAAAAAAGTCAAATTTTTAGAAAGTTAATACTGTCTTTATATATATCTTGCCTAGACACAGAATATATTTGCCTTCAAAATCATACAACATCATACTACATTTCATCTCTAAAGGACGGAATTTAATTTATATCCATTGGTTCCAAAAGAAGTTCTTTTCACTCCCTTCCGTAGAAGACGTTTCGAAAGTGAAATAGAATTACATTCAAAGAGAAGGCTTAATTTAGTCCGTGTTTAAATATTTCTTCTCCCATCTGTTGCGAAAAGCTATTTGCTGATGCCTCTATTTTCTGTTTTGTTCAAAGAAAGGAGAAATGCGTTTGGGTTCCTAACCTCCACTTAATGACTTATTCATTTCAATCGATACCATTTCTATGGTATAAATAGAAACTCGGAATATACGCCTCTGGATATTGGTATTTCAATATCCACTGTTTTTTATTCAGCTAAAATACAAAAGATAAGCAAATTGCAATACTTTGGTTTCTCGGCGTTGACTTTGTCAAAGTATCGTAAGAGCTTTTTGGTGTATTAAATCTTTTAAAAATAATGAATTTGATTGAAATGAACTGTATAATGTAGATATTTTTTCTTATAAAATTTTTTTAATGGTTTTGATACTTAATTTTTAAAAATAAGTTTTAAAGCATTCCAATGAATTTTCTCTCTGTGGAGAAATTATTAACCCCTTGGGTACAGATTAATTTGGGAAAATTCTTGCGTTTTGAACGTTTGGTTCAAAACAATAAAGGAACTTTAAAGGAACACAGCCAAACAAATTATTTTCTTAAGGTATAGGTAAACCAACCGATGTTTTGCTTAACCTATCGTGGCTCTTGTGACATTGAAATCCATCCAATCAACCCAGTTTCAATGAAAAATGTGATTAATCCTTATTATAAGGCAAAACAAGTGCATGACGAGTCTCAGCAGTCAAATGTACCCAAAGGGTTAAAAACTAACTTTCCAAAAATCTTTTAATTAAACAGTTATTTCCAAATAATCCAGATAAAATATTTATTTTTGTGTTTCACTTCTGCTGATCTCTGCGGCTTCTGAAACGATATGGGTTGAATCTTCACAAATGTACGACATATTCTACTCATAGATGCAGGTAAACAACTGGATAGACTGCTCCGATGACAATGCAAGGGGGAAAAACGCTCCGGTAGGTTGATGACGATGGGTGGACGATTATACAATCACGTTTCACTACCGTTTTTGAGTGGGAATGCAGGAAACCTTATAAAGTGCAAGAGTAGACTATTTTTTTTCTTTCGTATTAATAATAATTAGAGTCTACTATTGACAGTTCTGCTGTGTACAAAACAAGGTTTGTCTTTCAATCCTCGGAAATCCGTATTTTTCATGCATCCAACAATCCGGCAACGGCTTCATTTTCCCAGCGCCAGTTGTTGTTCGATATCGATGATTCTACTCTATGGAGTTTAATAGGTTTCTTAGAAAATTCGTTAAAATATTTTTAAATAAAAGAAAGTGGCTCTCTTTATTTTAATTGGATATTCAACTGTTTAGCATAGTTATTAATGCAAATTCTTGGCATGTATCAATATATATTAAGAGAGAACATCAATTATACGTAACATAATTACCATTTGAGGACTAGAGTTGAAAGAAACAGATACTGAGAAAGGGCAGCTTAGCCTAGTCGGGAGAGTATCGTTCTCGCCACTAGAAGATTGCGAGCCCTGAGGTTGCGAGTTCGGGCCTGGGACCGACTAAAGACCGCCGTGTTCGCTAATGATGACTGGAGCACGTTAAATCAGTCATGGTCGCAAAGTCCTCCAAGTTCCCATACATATCAATACCTCTGGGGGTGGCAAAGCTAAGTCTTCTGCTGGAGTCTTCTGCTTGGTATTGCCTCTAAATTAAGAAGTTCCACATACGGTCGGTAGTGCTGCCATCTACCGGGTACTTACCGAAAGAGGTAGAAATTAACTCTTCGGTGGCTATAGGTAGACTTGCTCACTTCCTCTCGTGAGTGTGCGTTTACATCCTGTGCAGTACTACCTACTACCGATCTGTACAGGATGTGGGGTTGGTACAAAATTCTTAAGCAGAGGTGCCTTATTCCCCATAGTCTCCTTGATAAGAACAGATACATAGAGAAATCCTTGAAGAAGGGTCACTTGTAAGGTAGAATAAGGCCAACGCTCTTATAAAATAACGAACATTTGTAGCTAATAGCTCAAATAAGCATTTGAAATTATTTTATACATAAACTTAAATGGTTGACTATTACGTTAATAGTCATTACCAGCTTAAAAGCTTAGTTTAAATATGAATGTTCCTTCTGATTAAATGTGTAACACACAGCTCAATGGCAGAATGCTTGACTAGCATGCGAGGGGTCTTACGATGGAGTTTCATCAGGCAGTCTGAAATTTCTGTTTTTAAAGCAAGTAGACAGGATGCCAATTTTGATAGTTATGTTCCTTTGACTGTTGGACTGTTTAGTAGGAGTTATCCGGATTTTATCCCATTCATAACGCAATTGCGGGGTAGTTAATCCCTGAAAGATTTCCTGGAAGACTTTATCACATGAGCTAACTCTCAGTAGTTCAGATCTTCTTCTAACGATGTTCTAGGAATATTTTTCCCTTGTATAACTCTTGATAAAAAAAATTCTTCACAACCAGCCTTTGATGATTTTGAGCCAACGATGATTTTTTCTTACAAAACTCATATTTTTAGATAATATTAAAATGAAATTTACACCTAGGCAATGATATCGCAGTTTTTACTAACTACAATTTATTCTTCTTTTGATGGCTCACAAAACTTCTCCAAAATACATAAAAATTGCTATCAAGCTTGAATACAAGCTTTGGTACATACAACTACGAACACAGCGATAATGCAAGTACAGCGAAACTAAACAAAAGATCCGATGCTTTCTAAACAGCGTCCAATACTCGACTGATCTCGCGATCCCATTTTTCGCCTCCTTTTATAGACTCGCGGTAGAAACTTCTAGCAAAATCCAGTCAACCAATCACGTGATGGCAACGTTTCGAAATTTCCCGAATGATTTAGATGCAGCCACCTTTTTTTCCAAAATGTATTATCGCTACTAACAAATTAAATGAAATAAAATAGAACTTAAAAAGAATTACGTCACTGTTTATAATTATATACAGAATAAATTAAATTAAAATAGAACTTTCGAATAAATACGTTACTATTTACAAATATATACAGAACATTTGTGTAACAATATATATTTAAGAATATTTTCCATTATAACTTAATACTTCAGAGACGATTGTGAAATAATAGTTAGTGACGGCTTTCATATTGTGTTTCTGGTAGAGGTCGGAAGTATCGATCAAAATAAATATCGATACTATATCGTTGCATTGAAAAAAATATCGATAAAATATCGATACATGATTTTTTTTTATTTGATTTTCAATTTTGCCAGAAACAAAGTTTTTCGGGGCAAATTTCTACTTTTCATGATTGCTTTTTTGTAAGATAACTACTTTTTCAACTGAAATGGATCCATTACAAAAAAAAAAGTTATATTTTCACTTAATTGGTGCAGTGATTTTAAGAAAAATTTAGATAATTTTCAATAGCTTTTAAGTGTATGGAAAATATTGAATATTGGTGCCATTTTAACTGTCTCTCAGCCAAGTTTAAACTTTAGTTTTGAAGTTTTTGAAATGGGAATAAAGAAAATCGAAAAAACACATGGAACTACAAAACGATCATCAAAAAAACTAAAAATGTTTGAAAATATCGATATATCGGTGACTTTTATCGATATTTTTTTAGACATAACGACAAAAATATAGTCGTATCGATATATCACCGACCTCTAGTTTCTAGTGTTTAGTAATTGTTCTTGCATAAATACACTCTATACTGAAACCTTGGGTATCATGATATTAGAATAAGGTTTAGTGTCTGGAATTATGTAAATGGTGCTCCACTCGTAAATCTATTTTACATAATTAAAACGTTATCTAGGCAAGAGATTACATTATCTTTTGCTTAAATATTTAGAACCAGTAATTTAAAATTTTAATGTTTACATCATTTCGTAATAATTATGGGTTAAAAATTGGTTATTTCACCCATTTATCCATTTTCTATAAGAGTTCAGTCGTACAAATTAAAGGTTGATATTTTTTAAAAGTTTGGTATTTCAAGGTTGGTTAGTATTTAAAAAAAAATTAAAATTGAATGCAATCAAATAGTAAACTTTTTACAAAATACGCGAATAGATTATCACAAATCCCTTTCAATTACTTTCAATTTCTTTGAAAACTTCCTTTCTTTAAAAAAAAAAAAAAAATTCCGTTAACGCATGTTAAATTTACTCTCTCGGACACGTTTCTTTTCCGGTTTTATTCCTGTAAAAATTTCTTCCGACCAATTTACCATAAGATTGAAGTCCAAAAAAACCCCAAAACTTCTTCTCCAGCTCTACCAACAAGGAGTAACGATCTCATTTGTATTCCATACGTCACTTATCAGACCCCTTTGCATTTAATAACGTTCCAACTTATGCCCCCCTCTAACCTCATAACAGTAAACCTTTACCTCGAGAAAGATCAGCGAACCGGACAAAATTGCAAGTTTTTTTTTTGTTTTTTTTTGCTTAGTTTTATAGAGTAAACTCGAGCTGTACTATATGTTCGAATTATGAGGGGCACAGGAAGATGAAGTGGTGCAAGTCAAAAATGTGAATATTTCTGGATTCTGGTGTTGTATCTTTACAAGCATGTAGATATAGTAGTTGGAGCATCAAAATGAGATTTAAGATCACAGAACAAGAGTTGTGTTGCGTCGGATTTCGAGCGAATAGTAGATCATAATAATTCACTAACTGTAAGTCTTTTTCCTCTGGTGGTTTTCAGATTATCTGGCGCCAGGGGACGAGGGCTATAATGCGCCGAAACATTCATCATTAGACAAGCCCTCATACATTTACAAACACCCATGCCTTACACGGGACTCGAACCCGCAACCTCGCTGTCTAGAAGCTAGCAGGCTAACCACTATACCTTTTGATCGGCTTTTTTTCCTCTGTAGTTTAAGTATATGTTTTTCCCAGTGCCCGTGAAGTCCTTCCATTCTTATAGTCAGTGCTTTCTTATAGCCTAATTATTATGGCCATCCCCTCAATATAATGTTGGACCTACTTTTCTCTTAATAATGCATGAATTCTTTTTGATATGGGCACGTGGGTTCTATGAGATTTGGGTAGATGGTATATGGAATTTGAGACCATATCCGATGAACTGCACTTTTCGATTCTTTAAGATGTGATGGTAGTGGATCCATCTACTTAATGATCCATTTGATCTCCTTCCGCAAATTCTTAAATTTGCCATTCTTTTCCGCCATGGTTTTTGAAACATCTGAGGACAATACCAGCTGTATGACAAGTTACTTCTGGAAATATTCATTCCTGACAGAGTACACCTTTAACATAACAGGATGAAATTCATCTGCGATAACACTTAAGCACCCTTGGGAATTCAGACGCTGTTTCGCAGAAATCAAAGGACACAGATAATGCCAAGAAAACACCCCCTAACCAAAATTTACCTTTCACCTTCTTGAAGTGTAGGGACAATGCAGTTCGGGTCCATGCTTTCGTGCTCTATATTCGCACCATTCCACCTGCATGGTGTGATTGAAAACGCGGTTCATCGGACCACATGACCCTTTGCTCATCATCTACTGTTCAATCCTTGTGCTTCTTTATGAACTGGAGGTGTTTGCTCTTTTTTAAGGCAGATAGTTTTCGAACAGATTGACAGCTTTCATAACCTATATGGTGTAAAGTGCGGCGAACAGTTCGTTTAAAGACAGTTGCTCCTTGATTGACCTCTGGCAGATCTCCTTTCGGCATTCAGTAGCCTGTGACGAGCACAAGCCTGACGCTGAGACCCGGTTTTCTGCTTGGTACTTCACTCTCTGTGAGCATTAATAACTGTTGTTCTCAAACACTTCACAAGTGCAGCAATTTTTCTGATACTGGTTCCGAGCACATACAATCATTTTGAATCCAGTTAAATCCCGTTTTTGGCCCATAGCTTCGCAAGAAATACAGTGCAATTGATGATTCACTTGTCCTGCATTCCCCTTTTATAGATATCGCGCCCTCTAGCGACAATATTGTGGCGCACTGGCTCATTTGCATAAAACTGTCAGGTGGTCATAATAAAATGACCGCTCAGTGTATAATCTGTACCCCGGGGGTAAAGGACACCATGATTATTTTTGTTTATTAATTGTCACAAATAAATACTATGATCAATACTTCTAATTACTTATCAATGTCAATAACATTGTGAAAAACTTTCACTTAAGCTGTTTCTATAAGTAACGAGAAACAAGTTTTAATAGCACAAAATTATCGAAAATTGGCTCTTCTGAACAAATACAAATATGTGACATGGTATCCTTTACCTCTGGGGTACAGATATATTATTGTATGTCACCATGAGATTAATGGCATTGCATAAAATTTTGACTGAAGTGCTTCAATCCAGGATACCATAAATGCAGTAATCTGCAACATACATGTTATTAATACCAGAACGTTGATCTTTTTTCTTTTAATTACGTTAGAATACTGCATGAGAAATAAACAGAAAGAAAAAAAGTATAAAACTTAATGGTCAAGAAGACAATTTATCAAGTAACACAGCCGTATTGGGTGATGTCGGAAACAAAGATTTTGGAAGCTTGGTCAATCCTGGTATGAACTCCAGCATCATTCGAAAATACACGATTTAAAAAAAAAAAAATTAAAAAAAAAAATATCACAAAACATATTTTTTAGCCCTCCGTGCTTTCTAATCAAATATATATTTCAATTTTAAAACTATGCATCAATATTCTAAAAATTTCAATATATTTTATCCAGAATTGAACGAGATTACCCATGATCCGTAACAATGATCCGTATTGAGATTGGTCAATGTTGATCGATATTGCTTGTCGTATTTGCGCCAAAGGGGATGGTACATTATGTATGGAATAATTTCAGATTAGTTGTCTTTATATATATATATATATATATATATATATATATATATAAGCATTTGTTGTTTTACTTGACATATTTAGCGTTGTTTAGCTTTGTGATGTGCCACGTATTTTTAAGAAGAGGGAAAAATTACTATTATTTTCGAATACTTTATTTGTCTGTGGTTCAATTTTAGTTTCCGTTTACTTTGGGGACTAAAAAAGTCTGAACAAGTTACTGGGTAAAGCCAAATAAGTTTTATTGAATTTCTTGCAACATCTATAATGTAAAAAACTTTTTTTTTTTTTAAAGTGTAGAATGTAAATCACAAAGACAAATAATATTTTGTTTGTAAAAAACGCTTGGAAGTTATTTGGATTTCAAAAGAATTTTATGAAGTCGCCCAAAAATAGTAATTTTCGTGTTTCCTCGAACAGAATGCTTAGAATTGTATCTGCGTATTTATCAAGTGGTTAGGAAAACCATTGTGTTGAGCTTGGTAAAAAAAAAAAATTCGAAAACGTGGTCTGAATCGATTAATCGACGATTTATTTTTGGATTCGCTCGAACTACAGCGGTTGCGTTTGACTTTGGTTGAACGAGTGCGAGAGCATTCGGAATTTTAGAATTCTCGTCTGATGATGGAATGTTGCCACTCGTTGAGATGATAAATTCAAAGGTGAAATGAAGTTTTCTAAAGTGATTTTTCCTTCAGAAACGGTCTTTACTAAAGAGTTTCTAAGAATTTACCCGACTAATGGGCAAGAAAATATTCTATTTCTTTGGTGTAAAACTCACAATACATTCTGTTATAATAAATGATAAAAGTGATATGGTCTTACTAGATGCCATTTTAAACTAACTGTTCAATTCGAGTATCACATGGTAAAAATCATGAAAATTACTATACCTCACATAAGCGAGAAGTAGCATTCAGTCAAGACAAAATCAATTGTTTTGCTGATTACTAAATATTGAGATCCTATATATTATAAATAGATATTACTATCTACAAATAAGTATTTCCCTTTGGATCCAGAACATTAAAACCTTACACAATGCAGAGAAATATGCTGACACAAGCCTAGTACTCCAATTAAAATCCATTTAGCTCCAATTTGAAGTCGAATCAATTTAGGGGCTTAAAAGGTGTTGAGCCAAGTTATAAGTAACTATGTTTAAATTTTAGCATGTCTCTGAAATCCGCTAACTAATATGAATTTAATTAGAGTATATGACTATTACTAGTACTAATTTGAAATCTCTACAACAATAACCTCGTATATTTCCAAACAATGACTTGGTGCACATGTCATATTTTATTAGATGTTGCATTTTAGGATAGTGATTAAGTTTAATTTCTTAACATAAAGTATAAAAATATCCATCCATTTTAAAAAAATTCATAATTATTTTTTAGAATTAACTCATTCATCAACTTCATCAATATATATAATAAATATAGTGGAAAATGTTTATTTAGATAAAGTTCTAACATTTTTAATCGTTTGAAATGTATTTCTGCGAAATGTATGATAGATATAAATATCAAAAACATAGAGAAAAGATTCTTTTGTATTACGCTAACAGTGCAAATTAATTTTTCAACTTAAAATATAAAAATGTTCATACATTTTTAAGTTGGCTTAAACTTTTTATATTTGTTTTGATAATTTAAGATAATCACCATTAATTTTAACATTGACTTATTTATCATTTTCATCAATTGTATTAGCCGACCAAATGGTATAGTGTTTAGCGTTCTAGCTTCTAGACCGCGAGGTTGCGGGTTCGAGTCCTGTGTTAGGCATGGATATTTGTAAATATATGTTGGTTTGTCTAATGACGAATGTTTCGGCGCATTATAGCCCTCGTGTTTCTGACGGCGCCTGATAATCTGAAAACAACCAACCAACAATTGTATTAATCTAAACAATAGCACATGTTTATTTAAACTGGCCTAAACTTTGTAAAAGAACTTCCAAAATGTATTTTGGTGTTATAAAGAAACGGTATAGCCTTCCGACATCTGGTGACAATAAAGTTTAATATGTTTAAATTAGCGATGAAAATTAATTTAGATACACACAGCAAAAAGTTTTATGCATTTTAAAAAATCCGCTATTATTCATAACATTGATTGATTCATTAAGAGCAAGATTCTGAGAAGTTGAAACACCTCTGATTCACGCTAATCTCCGATTTTCCCCAAAAAATTATTAGTGGCTACTCTACCCTTTTTAGTTTATGAAATCTGAAATTATTTGTTCCGTAGTTCTACAGTTCAAATTCTATGACCTGTATCAAAGATCACCTTTAAAAATGAAAAAATTGGTGTTTTTGTGACACATGAAAACTATTTTTATCCGTACAAAACTTCACAAGCAACTTGCCGCCTGCATTTCTTCTGTTATGGAATGTAATAGAATAGATCTTTAATGAAACATGTAAAAAGTTCATACCAAATCAATTGCGCAAAATCATTCAAGGTCAGGGAATGTCCAGGTTTTCATGTTTTTTACCATTTTCAAGCCTGAATTGTATCTCGGGCGTTTGGTTTGCCTCTACAAACAAGGTGTCATTGGGTAGAGCTATATTAGTACTATTTATTAATGCATAAAACACTTGCTGAATACCCATGCTTCGCTACGAAATTTTAACATGTGCAATATTTTAGCAAGCTGTGAGGCCGCGCTTTGTGGAAATCCGACATTGGTGTATCGGTCCCAGTTTTTGGGGCTTCGCTCGCAGGAAGGTTTATCGCTACGCAAAATCGAGCTCGCTTCGTTCACTGAAAAGTTCATTGACACATAAGTACAGGTTTACTTCACTCGTTGAAAGGTTCATTGCTATGCAAACATGAGCTCACTTTGCTCGATAAAAGGTTCATTGATGCGTATGCGTAAGATCGCTTCACACACTAAAAACTAATTTCTAAGCAAAGCCTTAATTTTAGAAGCCCCACCCTTGTCGAGAAACAAAAACAATTCCCTGTTAATAACAAAAATACAACACCCTTTTAAGAATATTTTAACAAGTGATGTTTGTAAAAAGCAAATTAGGTTAAAACTACTTATGTTGAAACTTTCAGAGCTCAAGGCCTATTAGAAGTCGCTTTTCGTAAAAATATTATTTAAAAATTAATTAAAAAACAAATTAAAATTTTAACGTTCTTTTTGTCAAAAGTCCAATGAGAAGGCCAAAACTATTTGTGTTGAAAATTTCAGAACTGTACGCCCAATTAGAGATCGTTTTGTAAAATATTTGTTAGTTAATTAATTAAAAAAATTAAAAAAAAAATTTAAATTCTGTTTTTCAAAAGTCCAATTAGAAGGCCAAAACTACTTTTATGTTGAACATTTCAGAACTGTTGCCCTATTAGATGTCGTTTTGTAAAAATTTTTTTAGTCAATTAAGAGAATTAATTAAAAAATAACTAATTATAATTTTAACATTCTGTTTCTCAAAAGTCGAATTAGAAGGCTAAAACTACTTACTTTTGTTAAAAATTTCAGAGCTGGATCTCTATTTGAAGTCACTTTGTAAAAAAAAAAAAAATTAAAAAAGAACTAATTAACATTTTAACATTCTGTTTGACATGTATACAATTAGAAGGCCAAAACTTCTTATGTTGAAAATATCAGAGCTCTACTCCAATTTTAAGTAGGTTTCTATAGATCCACAGACAGACAGATGGACAGACACACAGCTTGTTTTATTATTATAAATAGTACTAATATAGCTCTATCCAATGACACCTTGTTTGCAGTGGCTAACCAAACGCGCACAAGATATAATTATGTCTTGAAAATGGTAAAAAAATGAAAACCTGGACATTTTGTGACCTTGAATGACCTTGCGCAATTGACTTGGCATGAACTTTTTATATGTTTCATAAAAAGATCTATTCTAGTACATTCCATAACAGAAGAAATGCAGGCGGTAAGTTGTTTGCGAAGTTTTATATGGATAAAAATAGTTTTTATATGTCAAAAAAACGCCAATTTTTTCTTTTTCAGAGGTGATTTTTGACCGGTCATCGAATTTAAACGTTACAACTACGTCATAAATTATTTCAGATTTTATCATCTAATAAGTGTAGTAGCAACTGGTAAATTTTTGGAGAAAATCGGAGATGGTGTGAATCACCCCCTAATGTTAAGTGGCTCAATTTCTCAGAATCTTGCTTAATAGAAATAATATAACATATTCCTCTTCTTGCATGAATAACTGTGGTCACTGTCTGACAAATGGTGAAAACAAAGTTTCATTTGATTAGGCTAGCCATACAAATTAATCCATTAACACACAATAAAAAAAAAGACTTACATTTTTAAAAATTCATCATTATTTCAAAGATTGCTTCCTCAATATAAATGACAAATACCAAATGTTTATTTAGAAAAGTCTAAACTGTGTACGAGAACATCTGAAATGTATATTTGTGCCACAAACAAGAATAATAACTATCTGACGTACAGCGAAAAGAATGAATGACCCAAAAAACGTCGAGACGCACTGAATTACACATCATTCAATGAAAGTTTTTTTGGATGGAACTACTCAGAACTCAGGCGAGCTATCACCTTTCAACACACTAAATCTTCCTCACGAAAAAAAAAGAAGTTACAAGTACTTCTAAGTACCACGTGTCACGAGAGTTTTTATTTTGTACCACAAGGTATCACGGAAACATATCGGATGTTGTCACGAAAGCCTACATTCAGTGAAAATCCTTCTTCCTCACGGAATCGCGATGTTAGTTTTTCCTTTTTGCAAGATGGCCCTGCATAAAATGATGAGTACTTTTTCAACTTTTGTATCCGTTCTTGGGCATTAATGTAATAAAATAAATTACTTCGAATTGAAATTTACAGTGAATGGGCCTGATGATACAATTATTATTTAATTGTGATTTTTTTTTTCTCTTTATTCTGGTTAGCTCCGAGTATTTTTGAATTTTACATCATTCCTATACTTAAGTACTTTTATGTATATGTATTTTCATAAATTTATATTTAAATATTTTCGTATATTTATATTTAAATATTTTCATATATATATATTTAAATATTTTCATATATATATTTAAATATTTTCATATATATATATTTAAACATTTCCATATATATATATTCAAATATTTTCATATATTTGTATTTAAATATTTTAAAATATTTTTAATTTAAATATTTTCATACATTTATATCTAAATATTTTCGTATATTTAAATATTTTATATATTTATATTTAAATATTTTATATATTTATATTTAAATATTTTCATATATTTATATTTCAATATTTTCATACATTTATATCTAAATATTTTCATACATTTATATCTAAATATTTTCGTATATTTATATTTAAATATTTTCATATACATATTTAAACATTTCCATATATTTATATTCAAATATTTTTATATATTTGTAATTAAATATTTAAAAATATTTTTAATTTAAATATTTTCATACATTTATAGCTAAATATTTTCGTACATTTATATTTAAATATTTTCATATATATATTTAAACATTTCCATATATTTATATTCAAATATTTTCATATATTTGCATTTAAATATTTTAAAATATTTAAAAAATATATGAATATATATATATATATATATATATATATATATATATATATATATATATATATACACATATGTGTGTGTGCGCGTGTGTATGTGTGTGCGTATATGTATATCATACATTTTTATTGAAATATTTTCATAAATTTATATTGAAATATTTTCATAAATTTATATTGAAATATTTTCATAAATTTATATTGAAATATTTTCATATATTTATATTTAAATATTTTCATACATTTATATTTAAATATTTTCGTATCATGAAATGAAGAAATTAATTTTCTGTATCCGTTCTCGTTCTTGCATGCAAAAAAATGAATTTTCCTTCGAATCAAAACTTAGTGAATAAATTATATTTAAATATAATTTTCTTGCTCTTTTTTACTCTGGCTATCTCCGATTACTTTTTAATTTTGCATCATTTTTACTTTTATGCAAAAAGTTCATTTTCTGTTTAAAAAAAATTTTTAAAAAAATCTTACATGCACGAAAATTTAATGTAGCTCAATTTTTTCTTTTAAATAAGAATTCTGCATAAAATGCAGAATACCTTTAAATTTTTCACACGTTCTTGTTCTTTTATACAATTTAATTTAATCGTAACTTATTTAAGAAACACAAAAGATATAAATATATTTAATAGTGATCGTTTTAGTAATTTTATTCGTATAATCGTATCTGTATGAAATGAATAAAACGTTCCCTTTTTCCTCATCCATAACTAGTTGATACAATAATGTAGTTTTCTTTCTAATAAATAAATAATCGGACAACCACAATCAATCACACACGAATATTAAATATAGCTTTTGTTTCTTTCGAACGATGCCTCGGGTTTAAACAAACAATGCGATGTATGATATGGAGTACATTAAGTTGTATCACCATTATAAAAATAAATAAATTATTCCAGAACCATCTCAATTTCATACACAAAATTAATTAATATTTATTTGCGCAGGAAATTAATAACCAGTTGTATTTGAATGTGTAAGCTGTTTGTAATGGTGAATATTCATACCTTCATATTAAAGATACTTCTTGAGTTTCTTTATTCTTTTTAGGCTTGTCAATATTCTTTGATTACATACATTAATATTCTTTTGTTTAGTGATATGCTTATAATCATATTTATTGTACGCTAGACTAAGGTTCCTTTGAAACAAATTGTTGCATTATTAATAAATTTCGCTGCGTTTAACTGTCGTATTTATTTTTAGAATAAAGAGAAAATAGTAAACAAAGTGTTCCTATTCAATTTTCTAACTCTTCCTTGTAACATATGTAAACAATTAGTAGATTTAAAACATGTATAAACCCATTTATAATTTCCAAACAACTTTTCTCTTTTAGTTCATTGTTTACTTTTGAAATAAAGTTATTATCAGTGTTATGAATAAATATTTTTAATTGTCAATTTTATTGTTCAACCAATAAGTTGGTTGTTTTCAGATTATCTGGCGACGTCAGCAACACGAGGGCTATAATGCGCCGAAAAATTCGTCATTTGACAAGCCAATATACATTTACAAACACCCATGTATAACACGGGACTCGAACCCGCAACCTCGCGTTCTAGAAGGTTCAACCAATAAGAATCAAACTGTTAATTAAGATAAATTCTTTGTTAATGATCAGATTTTTCACTCACAAATTTTAATGAAATAGCAATATTCAATGTATCGCTATGAACAAAATTCATATACGTTGGGAGTAAAAAAAAAAAAATTAAAAGTGCTCATTTAAGAATATGACTTTATAAAAGAATTTACAGTTTTACGTGAATTTGAGTTTAATTTGGGCTACCCTTTTTTTGTACTGTTATACAAAGAAATTTAAACTTTTCTATGAAGTGCGTTTTATGAATTTAGTTTGAAACAAATATATTGTATAATTAAATATAATGAGAACAAGAAAATTAATTTTACTCACTTGAGGTAAATTTGACAAATTAAAATACATCAAACAAATTCTAATCTAGTTTAATTTCCTCATGTAAAAGTATTACTCAAAAAAATTCCTAAACATTTTTCAAATGCACAGGATTTTATACTGCAACATTATTTTTTTTTTTTAAATAAGCTATTTTAAATGAAAACAAATTATATTTTATGAATGAAAAATCAGATTACTTTCTATCTTTTCCAGTCTTTAAAATTACTACATAGTTGCACAGTCTTAAAATTACAATACTTCTCCAAGACATTGAAATTAATTTTCAATTTCCTTTTGTGCAGAAATTCATTGCAAAACATTCTATTATCCATAGTAAATTCCCCTAATCTTGTATCTTCTCTGTCTTTTTCAACAAAGAAGCTCTTCTAGCTTTTCTAAGAATGGAACCGGGAAGAATACAATTGGAAATCTTATAAGAGAATGAAAAAAAAAAATATTCTTTTTTTGTTGAGTTTACACAAGTGGAATAAAAGGGTTTTAAAATGACGAATGAGTTCTTTCTCCTCTTCTTCATTCTTGATATTGATTAATTTCGAATGTAACGAATCGTTTTATACTAGATTGCTGAAGTATTCGGGGACATGGATTTGGAAAATGAAAAATTTTATCATTAAAGCTAAAATAGAATTCATTTCTCAAGAAGTCAGAAAACTATAAATGAGTTGTTTAGCCAATGGACCTTTTGCGCAGTATTATTAGAAGTAGAGTGGCAACACTCGAGACGTTATGTAACCAATCACTATACATCTTTAAAAACGAATACCAATTTTCAAATTTTATTTGAATTAGACAAACACAATTCGTGTTTAATTTATTCCAGCTCAAAGAAGTTGTCTGTGATGTCATCACGTATAACATCTATAAAGTTAGACAGCGATTACTTGAAAAACCTAGGATAGTAGACATAGCGTTCTCTAAAATACATCTAGTTTTAGACTTTCAATTACCAACATAGTATAGGGCATATAGGCATATAAAATCGGGTAATATAGGGTTCTATACAGGGATGACAGTTTTCCTCCGGTAGTATAGGGTCCTATACAAGGATGACAGTTTTCCTCTTTTTTGGTTTTTTATGTAACATTTTCCCCTCCTCTTTGTCTCTGTTTCGAGGATCCGCATTTTTCTGATCTGAACCAGTTTTTCCTGCTTTTCCTCGTGTCTAAACAAAAGATTTTCCATCTTAGCTCCCCTTTCCTCACAGATTACTTCACTAACTCTAAATATTTGAAATGTAATTATTATATAGTATGAGAAATTTCATAGTATCTTTACAGTTATTGAATCATCCTTCCTGCATACTTTTTTTTGTTGAATTTTTGTGTATTTCTTCCTCGAGCTTTTTTAACGAATTTTTGAATTTCCTCCATTTTGCTCTCTGATCACTCTCATCCCTGCCTATATTAATATAGGGTGTTTACTTTCATTGCTGTATATATAAAATAGAATAATAAAAGCATAGCATTCGATAAAAAAAAATCGACCTGTTTGCATTTCTACTCCTACACGTTTAAAACGTTCTGAGATATACAATAAGAAGTCTAGAAAACATTAAAAATAAAAAATGTGTGTGTGTGTGTTGCTCTCATTGTAATTTTTTTTTTTTTTTTTTTTTTTTTTTTTTTTTTTTTTTAAATTTAGATTAACCTACAGAAAAAAAGTTATTTAGTTTATGATCTTATGCATACTGAAGATTGAAATTTGCATCATCATAGCTAAATAAAAAAGAACAATAGTAAAAAAATCTTTTGAATGAAAAACAAGAGCCAATGAAAATAGCTAAGCAATGCATTTAAAAAAAAAAAAAAAAATCCTTTATTTGAATATAATTATAGAAATCTAGCCTACTTAAAAATCATTAACAATAAAAGGAAGCAATTTGAAAGAAACAGAGACTTCAAACGTACTGATAATTGATAAACATGGCCTTTGATTGAAATAAAAATGGCAACCAACTGAATTTACGTCTCGACAGTATAAATCAATCCACTCATCCAAAACATCGCTTAAAAAGCAAATTTATAAAAAAAAAAAGGGGAAAAAAAAAACTGCATTGAAAAGTTCTAGATGAACGACACAAAAATCGGATCATTACTTTTTATTAGGTCTTCAACTTAGTTTTCATCATGACAAAACTTTCAGTTTTCAGTTCTGTGCTTCTTCAACCACAAGACGATAGTAAAAAAAAAAAAAAAATGGCGATCAGAGGAAAAAAAAAAAATGTGTTCCATCCTTTTTCATTTCTTTCATTTTCCATACATTTTTTTTTCCCCCTTCCAACTCTTCCTTATTTTCTTCAGGGGCGATTTAAAATCGTGAAAAGATAAGTTTTTTCTTCTTTTATTATAATCTTTTCTCTTCTTGTTTTCTTTTTTATTATTTCTCTCCTTCTGATCTCGAAATCATAGGCTTTTTGGCTCCTTATCAGTTTCAAGAAATACTCGTCGGGTCTCCTACACTAACTTTAAAGGATTTTTCTCTTAAAAGGAGAGGAGTATTTTGCGGGGAGTATAAAAAAAAAAAAAAAAAGAATTGAAAGACGGCATAGAGGAAGCGATTTAGGGTTTGGTTGGTTTAAGTGCACCCTTTAAAAGTTCTGGGGTTGTTTTTCGCTAACTAGCGGGTAAGAAGTTTTAACAAATTGTTGTCTTGTTGCTTTCAAGTGTTTTGGAAATTCTGGAAAATTTCTCATGATTTCAAATAATACATCATTTATTAAAAACTTTTTTTTTCTTCTTACAATTGAAGTTATATTTTTATAGCTATTTTGGCAAAGGCCAGCTTTCCATTGAATTTGTCTCACTTGAAAAAATTATATATACATTTTCCTTGTTAAAAGTACGTTTAAAAAACAGTGTTGTAAATATAGAATGTAAAGTAATTTGACAAAATAACCGGAAAGCCAGTTTTATTGATAGCAACTGAAAAACAAAATAACCAAAAGCCAGTTATATGCATGTCCGACACAACCCTTCGAAAGAAACATTGGCAATATATGTTTTTAAGTATAATATTGTATTTTTCAAAACTCACCATTTATAGTAAATTTGCAAAATCTAAAATATCGATTTCTTCGTAACAACAATGCTTAAGCAACAAAAACAAACTTTTTTCAAAATCTCTGATAGATTTATTCATTCTTTATTTTTTTTTTTAATTGGTTTGCTTTAATTCATTGCAAGGAATAACATAAGCTATTTTTAAATACTTTGCATTAACTCCAATTTTGTGTGTGTGTGTGTGTGTGTGTGTGTGTGTGTGTGTGTGTGTGTGTGTGTGTGTGTGTGTGTGTGTGTGTGTGTGTGTGTGTGTGTGTGTGTGTGTGTGTGTGTGTGTGTGTGTGTGTGTGTGTGTGTGTGTGTGTGTGTCGACGGTGGGAATTGTATAAAATTTTGGAGACAGTCACTGTCACTAAACAATTGCTTTTACATAATGCTGTTGCTTGGACGGGTTCGAAAGATTTGAAGCCAAAGCAGATTAAAACTTGCAGAAATTTATTCCAATATCATTCTTCACACATTCTCTTACAGCTCCAGAATTTCTCGTTCTAATAGACACAATACAGCTCTTTTCACAACAATAGAGCACAAAACAGCAGTTAAAAACTTGACAATACAACTGCTCAAATCGCTGCAAAAGACAATGCAATACAGTTCGCTTTAGAACTACTCTGAATGCTCACTGAGACTCAGTATCTCAACTCAGCAATTCCAGTCAACTCACCAGTCAACTAATTCAGTGACTCAAAATCAACTAACTCCATCACCCGCTCTCTTGAGCTTTTATAGGGGAGGCGAACATACGTGAACCTTCCAGAGATAGACGTTCGGAGAACTTTCCAGATCGTAGTCGAAAAGTCCTATACATGTACATGGGGACCAAAATGTCACAAATTTGGCGACATTTGGCGATTTCTCGCCAAGTTTGGCGACAAAAATTAGCCGCCAATTTGGCGAGATTGCTATTACCATAATGTTAAATGCCCTGCTCCTTGTAACACTCGCTTCCCAGCGCTACTTCTGTAAAACCCGTTATCAAGCATCAAGACAGACATTGCGGGGAAGCAAACTAACGACGAACTATTGCACTGCCTTATGCGAAATGTACATACATTTTACTATTTACAAAATTAACACTACGAAATATTTACAAATATACAAAAATTCGTAACAATACTAATAAATTTACCGTCATCCAATCTCACTAAAATAGCATTTAACTGACCATCAAAAAAATTGTTTCCTGTTGCCAAATTTTTTAAACAAATAAGTAAGAAAATTGTTTTAATCAGAATAAATAAAAGATATTTGGATGTGAGTCTATAAATTCACGTTATATTTAATAAATAAATTTTAAAACGTAGTTTGCCGCATATTTTGCCGATAGAAATTTTAATGATGTTTAAAATTAGATGCAAACACTTAGCACGCGCTGTTTACAGAATCGGTGCTGCGTTAACGAATATAAAAATTGGCAATGCATATAAAGAATTGATATTAAAAACTTTGTTTTTATGGGTTATGTCATTTAATACTTTCCATTTTTGTTTCAATTGTTTCTTTGTTATAAATGTTTCAGTCTAAGGTTTTATTCCACATTTAATTCTTATTATTATTCGTCAGCTTGTGAGTGTGGGCCAAGGTAATCGAGCGTCTTTGTTTCTGAAAATCAAGTATAAAAGTTACATTTTGAGTTCCCCATTCATTATTTTTATTTATTTATTTGTGTAGAAATTGGACTATAAAAAATGTAAATATGGATTAAAGAGATCATTTTGAATTCGATCCATTAGAAATTGAATTAAGACGTAAAAACATAACGTTCATTTTACTTTTAGATAGATGTCCCTTCTCTTTCAATTTTAATATATTAACAAGGTCTTTCTTAAAGATGTCCTAACCCGTATATATACAACTAGCTGAATACCCTTGCTGCGCTACGAAATTTTACCATTAGCATTTTAGCGATCAAAAGACCATTCACGTATTCTACATTTCAGACGTTTGCACCCATTTCGATCCCGACAAATTGATTTATCAAAATAGAAACTTTCCTTTGTTGACAATTTTAACGAAATTTATAATTGTGAATACTATATTGGAAAGAGGCATTTGAATATCCCTCGTTTAGAACGTTTAATTCCCTTCGGACCCTTTTAATTACGTAATCGAGATTGAAATAGTTTATTGTGTTTATGTTTGCTCTTTGTTCTAAATTTCGAAGTAATAGCTGTATTGGAATTGAGACATTAAAATAATCCTCGTATAGTTTCAATGTTGCGTCGACTTTTCATCCCTTAAAAATTCATTAATCGATATTGGAATAACTTTTTTTTTTTTTAAATTTGTCCTTTTAACATTTGCACCAAATATCAGAATTATGACTACATTGGAAGAGGAACATTCGGATATCCATAGTTTGGAACATTTAACCCCTTTTCGACTCCATAAAGTAGGTTAATCGAGAACGGAATAGCTTACTTTTTCTATGTTTATCTTTTTTGACATTTGTACCAATTTTCAAAGTTGTGACCAAATGGGAAGTGGGACATTCGAATATCTCTCTTTTGGAACGTTAAACGCCTTTTCCAACCCTTAAGTGAGTTAATCGAGATCGGAATGGCTTACTTTTCTATGTTTATCTTGATTGGCATTCATACCAATTTTAAGAATTGCGACGAAATGGGAAGTAGAATGTTCGAATATCCCTCGTTTGGAACGTTTAACCCCTTTTCGACCCCTAAGCGCGGATTAACCGAGATCGGAATAGCTTGCTTATTCTATGTTTATTTTTGTTGACATTTGCCCCAATTTTCAGAATTGTGACTATATTGGGAGTGGGATATTTGAGTTTGGAACGTTTAACTCCTTTTCGACCCCTTAAGTGGGTTAATCAAGCTCGGAATAGCTTAATTTTTCTATGTTTGTCTTTGTTGACATTTGTGCCTATTTTCAGAGTTGTGACCAAATGGGAAGTGGTACATTCGAATATCCCTCCTTTGGAACGTTTAACACCTTTTCCACCCCTTAAAATGGGTTAACGTAGGTCGGAATATAATGCTTTTTCTATTTTTACCATTGTTGATATTTGTGCCGATTTTCAGAGTTGTGACCAAATGGGAAGTGGGATATTCGAATGTCCCCCGTTTGGAACGTTTAACCCCTTTTCGACCCCTTAAAGTGGGTTAATCGAGATCGGAGTTGCTTACTTTTTCTATTTTTACGATTGTTGATATTTGTGCCGATTTTCAGAGTTGTGACCAAATGGGAAGTGGGATATTCGAATGTCCCCCGTTTGGAACGTTTAACCCCTTTTCGACCCCTTAAAGTGGGTTAATCGAGATCGGAGTTGCTTACTTTTTCTATTTTTACGATTGTTGATATTTGTGCCGATTTTCAGAGTTGTGACCAAATGGGAAGTGGGATATTCGAATGTCCCCCGTTTGGAACGTTTAACCCCTTTTCGACCCCTTAAAGTGGGTTAATCGAGATCGGAGTTGCTTACTTTTTCTATTTTTACGATTGTTGATATTTGTGCCGATTTTCAGAGTTGTGACCAAATGGGAAGTGGGATATTCGAATGTCCCCCGTTTGGAACGTTTAACCCCTTTTCGACCCCTTAAAGTGGGTTAATCGAGATTCTAACTTAATGATTCAATCCCCAGTAATTCTCCTCGAAAATAGAAGATAGAAATTTGACACCGGTGTTTATAGAAAGCTAATTGCAAATAAAGGTGTTTCATTCGAATATTTTGTGATTTTGGGAGTGAAACAGAAAATAGGTTATTTGATCATTAATTTGAAATATACCGAACCAATTCGATTTGAGTTTTTTTTTTTCTTTTCTTGCCTTGATCAATGCGACTTTTCGGAACACACTTTCATTCCGACATTTTATCATTAGGGAGGTACAGTACCCAAAAAAAAAAAAAAAAAACAGAACGATGGCTATATCTTCGGTTCTAATTATCGTAGAATCTTACGGTTTGCACCAAAATGTTTTGCTTACGATTTTCTATATATCTGATGCAATTTTTTTATTGAGGGACCGTATACTAAGTAAAAGTAACGCTATCTTCGAAAATTTCAATACGAACCCTTACTTTTTATCATTTCATTCGATTCAGAATACATCATTTACCCTATATACCAAATTTCAATGCATTATGTTGAAAAACACGTCACTTATGAGTGAAAATATTTCGACCATTTTTTTACCGATCTTCAGGGAGAATTTCCATAAAACGAAAGATATTTTTAAGGTTCTTCTTCACAGCGGGAGAAATAGAACGGTCTATGTGGCGCGTTTCACGAAGATTAAAAAATACAAGTATTAGTCTAAAATTGCATAGAAAGTACTTGGATTTATAGTGTCATGGTTTAAGATTAATACAAAAATAGCAAGTAAACGCAAAAGTAACATAATTTATTTACAACATTAAAGATGTGCATTCTTCACACGAAATAAATAAAATATCGAAAACTGTAATTGCAGAAATATAACGAATACTACTGATAATTAGAAAATTAATAAATATTAAATGTAGGCATTAGTAAACAGTATTTAGCAAATCATGAATATTTTACAGAAATATTTCACTATAAACACAAATGTAACTAGATCGTTGAAATTATTTATAAAATGAAAAAGTCACATGGTTCAGTAAAATTTTTAAAGGATAACTTATTGAAATTGCTTAAAAAAAGTTGTTTTAAATAAATGGAATTTAAGAAAGCAAATTAAAAAAAAAAAAAAAATGATAGTTTACAGAAAAAATAATTAGTAATTTAAAAAACTAAAAAACACGCTTTAATAGAAAATCAAACTAAAAAGTAGAAAATAATCAATAGATTATAAAACTAAAAAACACGCTTTAATAGAAAAGTGAACTAAAAAGTAGAAGATAATTTAAAATAAGTTTGAAATAAGAATAGAGTGATTAATAAGAAATATTTATTTTATCGTACAAAAGCGTGGGGTGCTTTTTAAGATATTTTCATAATGGCTCTACTTTTACCAATATCTGTCATTAAATATTTACAAAAATTGGCATCAAGCACCCCACGCTTTTTTACGATAAAATAAATATTTCTTGTTAATCACTCTATTCTTATTTCAAACTTATTTAAAATTATATTCTACTTTTTAGTTCACTTTCCTATTAAAGCGTGTTTCTTAGTTTTTAAACTATCGGTTATACAATAATTTAACGTTATGCGATTTTCCACACCTCTAGTTTACCTTGAATTAATCTTTGATAGTTTTCAAAAGTCGTCTACTATACGGTCCCTTAAATTGAGCGTTTTTCACATTTTCTCTAAAAAATCGAAAACTAATAGTCAAAATGGAAAGAAAAAAATTACGGGGGGGTTTTAGACCATGGTAAATCTAATGAAAGCAAAAAAAATATAAGTTTCTATTCAAAAAAAAAATTTAATTGCTTTATTAATTAATAATTAATTTTTAAAAAAGAAATTGATTCAAAAGCTGATTGCTATTTATGTTTGGCCATTTACAAACTACCTTTTGAAAAAAAAAATTACTGAAATATATTAATTATTTAAGTATTTATGGCCAAAAAACCAACTTTTTTTTTTTTTAACATTAATTTATCATTTTCTTTTTATCATTTAAATTACAAACCATTCATTAGAAAATTACGAATTTTTGTATTTCGCTCTTTTTGGATGCTGAATCCAAATATTGAATAATATTAAGAGGTTGCTATTGAACTTTTTAAAGTTTGGTTCTGTTTTAATATGTAGATGACCCCTCATGATAAAAAAAAAACTACATACAATTATTAAAAACCTTTCACGATTTACAACGGTACCTTTTGTTTGTTATTTCAACAATTAGAACAAAAGATATAGCCATCGTTCTGTTTTTTTTTGGGGGGGTACTGTACAATAGGCGTACAAGTGTGAGAGAAGAATATGCTGACAATTTAAAAACTACTGAGACAATTTGAACCTAGTTTTTACTTTCAATTACTCATATGTATTATACATAGGGTAATGAAAGTATAGCATTTAGGTTTTAAATTTTTTTTTTTTTTTTTTTTTTTTTTTTTTTGCATCCCTCCACGTTTTAGAACATCCTGATTTCAAAAAAGTTATCTAGAAAAATAGTATCTCTGTGAGTATGTGGGGCTGTGGTCAGCATAACTCTCGAACAAATTGACCTACGATGTTCAAATTTGGAGTGCGAATTGGTGGTGGCACACGGATCTATCATTAAGGTTTTCGTCAAAATCACGCATGCGAATAGAGTAGCTGCCATTGAAAAAATAATATTTTTCAATGATTGCTAAAAAACGGCTCCAACGAGTTTGATAAAAATTGCTGAGCTAACTTCCCCCCCCCCCCCTTTTTTTAAAGGCCCATAAAAGTATTATCGCAAAAAATATCGCCAAACTGTCAATTTTTTCTAAATGAATGGTGAAAATATAAAAACGGTAAATGACACAAATTGACATCAGTACTATAATGTAATTGAAAGTTGTACGATGTTCCACACCTTTTAATTTCTATAGGTATACTGACTCATCCAAATTATCAGGAATGCGATTTCACAATATAACGTTCATGTTTACATTTAAGGTATTACCGAATAAATTTTACAATAGATCTAAATGGGGGTTATATACTACTGCATGTCCCTTTTAGTAATAAATACTTTTAATATCTTACGTTTCTATCTAATATTTATCCATTACGGTGCATCGAGCAAACGGCTATATTCCAACTCAATAGAGGGTGTACGAGCTAAAAGTATACAAAAAGTATCGCTTATTTTAACGGAACTACCCATTAAAATGAAAAGAAAATATTTAAACAGAAAGAACATCTCACCAAGTTTTAATATCAATAGATTTCGATGTATGCACTTTTGTAGCACAACAAACGTCTAATCGATAATCCATTTCTCTCCAAGTGTTTCGTGGCATACAGTAGCGATGTGGGTTCCGGGTCACCAATGTAGCGATGTGCATTGACGGGGAGTCGAACCGAGGACTCCTAGATCAGAAGACTGGTGCTCTAACCACTAGGCAAAAGAAATCTCTGGTGTCTCTAGCTGTTGTATCTGTTATTTGTACACGAAACCACCACAATTAGAATTATTAGACGAATCGCTTAAATAATGCGCTTCAACACACCCACAGTTTAATTTTTTTTGTTTATACACAACGAATTTAATGAATCACAAAATAAAAGTGCCCCGTAACAATGCACTCTACGAAGAAAAACGAACCAAAGCTAATTAGGTGCATTCCTAACCACACTTTGACTGTAGGTGAATCATTTTCTTGTTCAAAAAAAAAAAAATATTGAAAAAATTTCTAATCCATGGAAAAACTGTCTAGTAGCTCCGTAATAATACGCCATCAGTTTTGGATACTTTTAGCCAGTATACTCTGTATTGTTGCGTGGATGGGTTCGAAAGACTTTAAGTCAAAGCAGATCAAAACTTGCAGAAATTTATTCTGATATAACTCCAGAAATTCTCCTTTTTAGTAGATTCAATACAGCTCTTTACACAACAATAGAGCATAAAACAGCAGTTAACACACTTGATACACAACTGCTACAAATCGCCGCAAAAGACAATGCAATACAGTTCGTTTTTAGAACTACTCTGAATGCTCACTGAGAGACAGCTAACTCAGTAACTCCAGTCAACTGACTCAACTCAACTCACGGTCGGCCTTATATAGGAGTCAAACCTTCTTGAAACTTCTAGAGGTAGATATTTGGAGAACTTTCCAGATCGTAGTCGAAAAGTCCTATACATGTACATGGGGACCAAAAATGTCGCCAAGTTTGGCTACATTTGACAATTTCTCGCCAAGTTTGGCGACATTTGACAATTTCTCGCCAAGTTTGGCGACAAAAATTAATCGCCAAAACCTTTGCCAATTTGGCTCTATCTCGATAATTTGCCGAGATTGCCATTACCATACTGTTAAATGCCCTGCTCCTTGTAAAACTCGCTTCACAGAGTTATCTCTGTAAAACTCATTATCAAGCATTAAGACACATATTGCAGGGAAGCCAAGCAAAAAATTCTTGCACTGCCTTATGCGAAGTGTACATAAATTTATCTTTTTACATAATTAATGCTACGAAATATTTACAAATATACAGAAATTCGTAACAGTTATTTTAATGCTTTTCTAATACTGTGTAATAAATAAAATAATTCTTATTACTTAAGGTTTAGAAATTGAAAAATACGTCGTAAAGACGCTGAAAAAGGAAAGCTACACTGTCATTGTATCCATAAACTTTAAGAGGGAGTCCTAGTAAGAGTCATTCCCTATACTCGCTATGTTGCAATCTTCTAGCCCAGTGCATTTAGAAACTACTTTGTATACAACCTTCAAATTCGGTGAGTAGGTGATCACTTAATGATAAGACATACATTAAAAACTCGAAAATAGCGTCTAATATATTTTATTATATTTTTGAAATCCTTTCGTCATTGTCTATACAGTGGCTCCATCTAGTTTTGTCTATTGCTATTTTGATTTTCATTTAAAATAGATGGACATTAAATGAAAACAATTTATGTCATTTCGTTGAGTGATCTTTTTCGTATCTACTCAGGAAATTTCAAGGTTTTATAGAAAGTAGTTTCTAAATGCACTGGGATAGAAGATTGTAACATAACCAGTATAGGGAAGGATCCTTTCGATGAGTTTCTCTTTGACAATTTCATAACATAGTTTATTTCGAAATTGACACAAAATAAACATAATAGTTAAAAATTCCATAAACCATCCGAAATTTTACGTTAAGAATATTTAACGAAGAGATCTTAACTACGGTCATTTTATGCATATACTTCAAAACACAAGAGACATTTCTCCTGACACCAATAAAGGGCAAAACGCATTTAATAAGAGCAAACAGGTCTAAATTAACGACGAGCCACTTTTCTTGATCAAAACATCCTTGGAATGATGATTTCAATTAGGGCTATTTCAGAACTCATAAAATACAACAGCCATCCTCGTTACAGGATTACGAGCTAGGGATTACAACAGCCGGTAAAAGAAGCAATTAATGTATTCTTTAAAATAGAGTCTAGACGTAATTATGAAATAAATTGACTCTCAGCGTACTAGAGTTTTATTCATTTAAAGTTCGATGTAGTTTCGATTAAAGTTAAAAGTTAATCTAAAGTTAAAAGTTGTATACATTATGTGCAACCTAGTTCTACAACAATCTTGTACTATTTTATTTTCATACTTAACGAATTTAGGTTAATATACACACGAGTAAAGCATCCTATTTTAATTATATTCAATAACACGCAAGCATCTAAAGACTTCAAGTGTATGAAAACTTCATTTATAAATGCTGATGTCTGAGTTTCAATATCAATAAACTGTGTGGAGTGTTAAAATATAATTCTTGATTATAAAGTTTATTAAGTTCGTAAGTTATAGGAAAAAACCCATTTTAAAACTATTCAACATTTTACAAAAATTTTATGATAAACTCCCTTGTAATTATTGTAAATCAATATTTCGATTTTAGGATCTATTTACTAATGGGATTTATGTGCTTAGAATGTGTGTTAATTAATAAACTACATTTAAACTCAAGTTATATCTGTAGTTAGGTACTTTTATTAGTAATTACAGCTATCTAATTAAATAGGATTACATTTTCTCATAATATTCTAGTCTATTTATAAAAGGATGTGATAAACATTTTAATGGTTTTCCATAATATTTCAGTATTTTATTTATTTTTACTGTGTCTGTGCTTTCATAGAAATGTTTGCAACACAGATTTTTTCGTTATTCAATATATTTTGCCTTATCATACGGATAAGTATTTTCTTAATTTTTTATTAATGTTATTGATCATAAATATTATGCTGATGTTTCAAGTACCATTTTCGTCTTATTAATTCGAAAATTAAAATTGATTAAAATTTCAACCCAATGCTTAGTAAACATATACTGTTAAGGATCAGAAAAATTAATTAGTGTGAATCTACATGTTTGAAAAAATTGTATTAAGTTGTTAATTGCGCCAGCAAAGAACGATTCTTCCAAATTATTGCTAGTCTAAAGAATATTTCCGAAGTTTAAAAATACTTTTTTATTCAAATGCGAAAATATGTTACTTAAAGAACACATTTTCGCTTTTAAATATTTAAGCATTTTTAGTTTCTTATAAATTTAATACTTTTTTTTACAATCTAATAATATATAAAATACTGTCATAAAATTAATGAATTTTAACTTTGAATAGATGCCATGTGTAATAAGCAAAACTCAATTTAGTACAAAATAATTTGGAATGTTATCTCTATACATAAAAACCAAAGCCCTTACTCACTGATTGACTGACACACTCATTCCTAATTCTCCCACTTTCCTTGTAGCCACAAATTTGAAACTGGATACAAATGTCAACAAGAAACAAACATAGAAAAAGTAAGCTATTTCGATTCTGATGAGCCAAATGTAAGGGGTCGAAAAGATGTCAAACGTACCGAAGCAGTCACATCTCTGAAAGTACTTGGGTATAAATGTCAACAAGGACTTCAAGCATAAAAAAAACAACTTAACTATTACAATCTCAATTAATTAATTTTGAGAGTTCCAAGGGAATTCCAAATGAAGGACATTTAAATGTTCCACCTCCAGTGTAGTCATGTCTATGAAGTTTGGTACAAATGTCAACAAGAACAAACATAGAAAAAGTAAGCTATTCTGATTGATTTTGAATTAACTAATTTTTAGCGGTTGAAATGGAATCTAACTAAAGGTCGGCGATATATCGATACGACGATATTTTTCAAAAAATATCGATACAAGTCACCGATATATCGATATTTTCAAACATTTTTATTTTTTAATGATCGTTTTGTAGTTCCATGTATTTTTTCGATTTTCTTTATTCCTTTTTCAAAATCAACAGAACTAAAATTTGGACTTGTCTGAGAGGCAGTTAAAATGGCACCAATTATCAATATTTTGCCATACACTTCATAATCATGGGCGCCAACAGGAAGGTTCAAGGGGGTTGCTTGAAAATTAAAATAAAATTTGAACAAACGTGTTAATTATATATATATATATATATATATATATATATATATATATATATATATATATATATATAGCCATTAAATACTATACATATACGTTGCCATTAAAAGCTATTGAAAATTATCTAAATTGCACCAATTAAGCGATAATATAACTTTTTCTTTTGTAATAGATCCATTCCAGTTGGAAAAATAGTCACCTTACAAAAATAATTAAAAGTAGTAATTTGTTCTGAAAAACTTCGTTTCTAGCAAAATTGAAAAAAAAAATTCAAAAAAAAAAATCAAAAATCATGTATCGATATATCGATATTTTATCGATATTTTTTTATATGCAACGATTTAGTATCGATATTTATTTTAATCGATATTTCCGATCTCTAAATCTAACATATGAAATTTGGAATGGATGAATGTCTTTTGATTGCTAAAACGCACATGGTAAAGTTTCGTAGCAAAGCACTGGTGTATTCATCTAATTCAGCATTAGTCATTAAACGGCCCGCGACAGATTTTTCTGGGACCCGCAGGCAACACAGAAGATAAAAAATCAAAATTTAACGGTAAGAATTGTTTTTTTACGTAATTGTAATTAATCCGAAGTAATGCGTTAATTACGTAGAACAGAATTTTCCACTACAATCCCGAAGAAACAATATGGAGAAGCTTTCAGCAAGGTGGTTTTCATCAAGAATAAATACAGGAATTAGTTAACTGAATCTCGATGGAAAAATTATTAAAATTGACTGCAACAAATACTTCAAAAGACATCGATTCTATCATAAAATAAACTGAACGATTTCGACCACCATCGTCTCATAATTGATATCGACTAAAACGGTGTAATATGGAAGTATAGTTTAAATACATTTATTAAAAGTTAGGTCAAGTCGTATTGTCATATTGAAACATAAAATTCACTTCTTTTTTAGACTTTGACTTAGTAATAATGAAAACTATTATTTTTTACATACAAAAAAAAAAAATCAAATATCAATTGTAATTTTGTTAAAATAAAAAAAAAAAATCCAGTTTTTAGAAATGCTATATATATTGTTAAATCGATAATAATTAAAGATACACAGAGTGGTGTATCCGGCCCTTGAAAGCCGACCAAACGGTATAGTGGTTAGCGTGCTAGCTTCTAGACCACGAGGTTGGTTCGAGTCCCGTGTTAGGCATTGGTGTTTGTAAATGTATGTTGGTTTGTCTAATGACGAATGTTTCGGCGCATTATAGCCCTCATGTTGCTGACGGCGCCAGATAATCTGAAAACAACCAACCAACCGGCCCGTGAAAAGCTCCGACATGAGTCATACGGCCAGCCTCTAAAAGTCAGTGGCGAAAACTAATCTAATTGCTTTATACAGGGAAGCCTATGTAAAAGAAGTGTATAAAATTGTTAAACGTAATTAGGAATTGTCGATTCCAAACTTATGTTTTGAAAATAATCTAGGGCTTCTTTTATTTTATGCTGGCCACACTGTATATTCAAAACAATATATGGGCCGTTTGGAATCAAAATTCCTAATATCCATTTTCCCCCCAAGTTTTAAGTAAAACACACACACAAAAAAAATCCTACCTAGTTTTTACTTTTAGTCTCACTTTTTTAATCAAGGGGGATTTCTAGCAAACACTTGAAGAACCCTTATTAAAAATAGTAAGAGGTTTCAAAGGAAATAGGACCAGGTTTTATTTTGAGAAAATATGATATTCGATACCAATATCTATACTAAACTTCAACTTAACTAGACATCACTTAGACGGTAGATCGTGACAGTGCTCATAGGTATTTAATCCATTTTGGCGGAGTGAAGACATAATTCTCGCCAAACCTTATAGCCTTTTGTTCTCTATAGGGTTGTGGTTTGGCGAACATTATGCTTTCACGCTGCCAAAATGGATTAAATACCTATGAGCAGTGTCACGATCTACCGTCTAAGTGATGTCTAGTTAAGTTGAAGTTTAGTATAGTAAAAAATAATGTATGACTCTAAAGGCTGATTTACTCATTGCAATCGACTGAAATACCAGCTGGTAAGTTGACAGGCAAGCCACACCATCGACTGGAATGCCGTCTTGCCGCTTATACAGTGCTAGCAACTGGAACAGTCCAGCAATTGAATGATTAGACCTCCAATCCGTGGTCATAGTAGAGCACAGGTGATGGTGGTTAACGTCCCAGCTAATAAAAAAATATTTATTTAGTGGAGCTACAAGCGCTACTGATAAGTCACATAATTGTACATACGTGTCATCTTGATTTAATACGTCACAATTAAAAGTGTGTAGAAGCAACATTTTTGTCTCAGTTTTTATCACAATCCAGCTAGTTTGATAGTATATTTACACGAAAAATTGTTTATTTAATTCGATGAATAATTCTATATTTATTCAATTAATGTCTTGTTATAGAATTTAAGTGGTTGAGATAAAATTCAGCTTTTGATTGCATATCATAAAATAGAAGTCATTGCACGTCAAAAACACTTACGATTAGAAACATAAAAATACAAAGAAACCTTTTTCCAACTGCTGAAATTTTTTAAATTTGATTACTCGCCAATTATCCAATCAAAGAATGTTAGTGGGTAGAAATTGAATGTTCTCAAACGTGCCCTCTGTTAAAATATACTTCTTTCTTCCCTACGTAGGCGCAGTTTTATGATGACTAATTGATTTGTATAGGCACTAAAAACCAACTAAAGAGCATCTGTTTAAATCATCGATATAGATAAACAACTGGATAGACTTCTCAATTGTCAATGCAAAGAGAAAAACGTGTCGGGAATTGCGAAGCTGGTGGGAAGATTAACCAATCACAATTCACTTTTATAGTTGGATGGAAATGCGAAAAACCTTGTAAAATGCTAGAGTATATATTTTTTGCACTAATTAAGGTCTACTATTGACATTTCTGCTGTGTACAACCCAAAATTTTATTTTCAATCCTCGGCAATCCGCATTTTTTATCCCACCAATGGCATCTGGCAACGGCTTCATTTCCCCAGCGTTAAGCAGTCTCTCCAGTTGTTTATTTATATCGATGGTTTAAATATGTCACCCTGAATATTTAATAAACTAAAGCATTATACTTTAAATCTTTCTTCTCATATACATTAGAAACATCAATATTTTTTAAGAAAGACTAGTACTTCTGCTAATGTGAAAGTTTATGGTATAAGTAAATTTAATTTTATGCTGATATTGTTTTTTGTGCCCTGTAACAAATGCACCAATTATATGAAAATTGATATTTTATATACAAATAGAATGTCAGTGAGTATTTCTCCCCGACTATTGATGCCTTAATTGAATAGAATACTACAGAGTGTATTACGTGGACGTATTTGTTCCCTAGATAACATGTTCCTAGCAAACATGTTCAGGTGGTACTCAAAGTGCTCCGTTGATTTAGTTGATGAATCTGAGTGTTTAGTTAATTCACTACGTGTGACGTCATATCAAATGTTGTATAATAACGTACACAAATGGTAGAAAAGCTTGTTATTAAGAACTTTAGGAATCACGTAAATGTATCAGTTTGCCAAATTATGAAACCAAATTTGTTTAGTATTAATATGCGTATTAAATTTGGAATAATGGCATTCATAAGGAGTTTGATATAATTCAGGTGTATGTACCACACTTGAGTTATTTAAAAAAAAAAAAACATCATTTAAAAAAATTTATTATTTTCTATTTAAAAGTACATAATTAGTAATGATGTTTTCATTCAAAGAAGTTCATATTTCCACAGAAGTTAATTAGCTAATTCTGATTTAACTCGCTAATTAGAATATTTGTAACTGTGATTACTCAAATGTTATTAAGCCAAGAAGAAGAAAAATTATAGTTGCAAATGGTTCGTAATATCATTCTTAATCTTTTGACCCACCATGAGGTTTGTGTAATATGCAGAGTATATATATATATATATATATATATATATATATATATATATATATATATATATATATATATATATATATATATATATATATATATATATATATATATATATATAAAATAGAACATTTTTAACTTTGAAAGTAGAAAAAATCTCATTTAAAAATCTGTCAAAATTTATTTTCTTTGCCAATCATTTTTGCCTGAGGATCGAAACATCTAATAGATAATGCAAATTTTAATTCTAAAATAATTTTTTTTTTTTTGAAGATTACATAAAATCTCCGTTATCACTGTTTAAATATAGTTGCACCTAATAAAAACATCAATCTCCTTGTAATGAGATATTTTTTTTAATTTTTGAAATGAAATAATACTTCAAATTAATAAAATAACTCACTATTACCTCACATAAATTCCATCTAGAGATTATTTTAAAACAAAACAACCTAATCACTTGTTGACCTATTTTTATGATATTTGGAATGTGATACACCTTCATTGGGACTTAAAATCCGCATAACTTCAAAAAACATGAACGGCCACTTTTTCTTCATGGCTGTATACCACAGAAACTATAAGGGCTGATTCTTGCCTTCTATAAAGTTATATTTCAATACAATATATCTTGTATAAAGTTACTTTAATATAATATTTTTGCATGATACACCATTAATTTAAACGTTTTATAAGAAAATTTATATGACTTACATTTGTGTTAGGATTAATAAATTTCGTGGGAATATCACTGGACGATTTATTTTACATATAAACATTACTGTTGTGCTCTGAGATTAGACACTGATGACGTCATTGCCGTCTAATCTCAGAGCGCAACAAGTACTAACTTGATGCATACATGATAGTGTTTGCGTGGATGGGTTCGAAAGACTTGAAGCCAAAGCAGATCAAAACTTGCAGAAATTTATTCCGATATAACTCTTCGCAGATTCTTTTACAATTCCAGAACTTTCCGTTCTAATAGACTCAATACAGCTCTTTACACAATAATGGAGTTCAAACAGCAGTTAAAAACAAATGCACAACTGCTAAAATCGTCTCACAAGACAATACAATACAGTTCACTACTCTGAATGCTCGCTGAGAAACAACTAACTTGATAACTCAACTAACTCACGGCCGGCCTTATATAGGAAAGTCAATCTTTCATGAATCTTCTAGAGATAGAAATTTAGAGGATTTTCCAGATCGTAGTCGAAAAGCCCTATACATGTACATGGGGACCGAAAAGGTCACCAACTTGGCGAGATTACCATTAACCATGATGTTAAATAGCCTGCCCCTTGTAAAACTCGTTTTCCAACATGATCCCTGTCGAACTCGTTTTCAAGCATTAAGAGACGCATTGCAGGAAAGCGAAGTAAAGTCGACTCTTGCACTGCCTTATGCAAAATGTACATAAATTTCCCTTTTTACATAATTAATACTAAAATATATTTACAAATATACAGAGATTCGTAACAATAGTTTCAGATATTACCCAAAAAGTTAATCAATAAAATCAACTATCACAATATTATAAAGTTTATTAAATTCATTGGAGGTTGAGAAATAATCAATTTTCTATTGTAATGTCAAAGATTCTCGCTTCTTATTCCAGTGGTTATGACGTTTGTTCTGGTAACATGTTCAATATATATTACTGTCAAGTATTAAGTACTGATTCTTGTTTATTTAAAAATCATCGTGGTCAAAATGGTAATTGGATGTACAAATTCACCAATGAGTTAAATAAATATTACCAGTGTTTTAAATGTGGTATTTAAAACATTGATAATATTCGAAATAAAGGAAAACGTGATGAATTTTGCATATTTGACCAATTTTTATATGATTTCCTTAGTAATTGAAACGTTACAATCAAGCCCTAGGTTCTGGGAATATTTAATGGTAATCGAATACATTTAACGGTCGTAAGGATACAGTACGAATTGCTTTAGAATCACTTATCATTAACTAGTAAGCCATTTAAACTTCAAGTATTCTACAGATTGATTGGTCGAAAATTCCATGCGCTGTTTAATTGAAACAAATCAACACTATTTGTCTAAGTAAAAGATAGTTTTTATAATAAATATATAAACTTCGAAATGATTAATGAGTTCCAAATGGTTAATGTTTTCAAATATCAGCGTTTAGACAAAGAAATTGTAAATAATGACGATATATCTTGAGACAAAATAAATTAATTACTTTAAAAACTTGCTTGAAGTTCAAATTTCATGCCGTAGTCACGAAGTCGATACTATTAAGCACAAGGTGGATTTACAATTTAGTTTGAAAACATCTCAACTTTGAACAAAAAATTAAAATTCGCATTAGTACCAATTAAATTACGTATAAGGTATTTGGATACATTTTTTTTTTCACTTTCGGTTAAGCTTTAGCTTTTCAAATACACTAATCGTAGTCCTAGCATAGCCATAAACAAAACAATTTGTTCTAATAGCAGTATGTGCCTCAATATTAGCTATAATTGTTAGGCCGATTAACGTTATCATAACAACCTCTTCAATCAATTATACAACATGCATTTATACTCTTAATTTACCTATACAGGGTGATTCAAAAGTTGCATAGTATTAGAAAAAAAAATTATTTAACGAACATGTAATAGTAGGATGATGCGGTTTTCACAGAAATGCGCAGAAAAATCGGGTTTTATCTCAGGCATAATCAAAATAGTTTTTTTTTTTTTTTTTTTTTTTTTTTTTTTTTTTTTTAGTTTTTTATTATTAAGACATAGCGCTTAATATCAAAATATTAACAAATAGAAACAATCAACCATCTTAATAACACTGGAAAGTTCTTCACAAATACCTTCAGCGCCATTTGTTGATGAAAACATCAATTAATATATTTTATATTGAGGAGGATTATGATTTTATGTAGAATGAATGTCTATAAAAATCGCTATACCTACAACTGTTCATGAATAATTAGTTTTCCAAGTAAATCGTTACTTTTGAATCACCCTGTAACATTCCAACAAATTTCCACACCTACATAAGTATGTTTAATCTCAAAAATTGCAATTGAAAAATATTAAAAACCAGAATCAGAAATTTCTGAATAAATTTCTGATTCTTATTTTTAACATTTTTCAATTGCAATTTTCGTTATTGTATTCCGCTTTCATGTAGCAATGCGTTGAAACCATACGTGCAATAGTTTTATAATAGTTCTCAATTTCGTACAATAGTTTGGGTTTTTCTACAATAGATTAATTTTTGTCTTTCTTGCAATTCATATTAGCATGTTTAACTTAGTTCGCACGGATCTATTTCTGCCACTATGAAGTACTTATCACAGCCAAATACTCCTCGTAATTTTGAACTACGATAAGATAACGCGGTCCAAACCTTATCACGCATACCTCTCTCTTCAGCCCTACCACACCAATTCGAGGACATTTAGGGCACGACCTATTTAATGTACACCAGCCCCATTATCGTACACACCAGTATTCTGCGAAGCCAGAACCTAGTCCACGATCTACCGCTCTTGAGCTTAGTAACCGTTAGACTACTGGAACCTTTACCTACTATATATAAACAAACATTTGTATTATTAGTATAGCAAATCAAAGAGGACCACTTACAACTGGCTAAATAAACATAAAATAATGCAGAGTCCATGAAGATTTCACTCTTACTGTAGCAAACAATTGGAGGTACTTTCAGCAAAACAAATACCCCAATGGTAGTGGAATAATTGCCCATCAATTCATCTATTTCATTCGTATTTCTCTTAAACTGTCTTATCCTATTTTTTTTTTCTTTCCTTGAGTACTTTTTTTTTTTTCTGTCTTAGACAATCTAGAAAGCTTTATTCTTCTTCACATTGATTCGGGAAGAAGCGAATAGTATTAGGCATCTAAGATTAGGAAGAAATGTTTGTTGTGTAAATAGTTCTCTTTTGGTTTGGTGAAAGGCAAGAATTGGACGGCAGTTTCAAATGAATAAATTAATCAAGTAATTATGAATGGTGGTCGTGTTTAACAGAATTGTTAAGACAATTTTCTGTAGTTAAGTGAGGGTATTTTAAAATAGAAATACTATTTTTAGTATGAATGATGTATATGCATAAACAATATGTATTCTGATGGTATATGTCAATGAAAAACCACTTCTAAATATTTTTTTTATTACATTAACTCAGATCTAGATTCTTAGAAAGTACAATTTTACAACATTTAATGTCAGAATGGGCAATTCCCACATTTTTTTTTTCTTCTTTTTTATTATTATTAATTTTTTTATTCAATTATAACTGTTTCGAAAAGGCCATAAACATTTCTACTCAATGCGCTTTTTCTTTTATCAAAATTACCTTGTTAGAGGTTGGCGAGAAAACGACTCATTTCGTTGGCATTGAATGTGACGTCATGGCTTCATCTTGGCTTGAAATGCAGCAGCGGAAACCATATTTGAAACTTTTTCGCTAATCACGCCAACCTCTACGGAATGTGGCAATGGTCTACCAACGCCAACTATTTGGCAGAAACCTCACGATAACCATAGAAACGATAGGTCTCTTTACGTCATAGATTTTGTTGACTGTTTTGATCGGACTGGTTTTGGGGCATTTTCTTTTCTTAATATTTAAATAACTAAATACTTTAAAGAACTTTTGTTTAAATATTTAGAATCAGAAAGAAATTCTTCATAAATATGTACTAATTTCGATCGTTTTTAAAAAATGCTGGAATTGTCCATTCCCTTATAATGTTAACAACAAATAGAAAACCAAAGCAACATTCTGGAACTAACAACAAACGACTTGACGGGAGTTTCCAAAAACCGCATTTATTTAGGAAAAAAAACACACCAAATAAAATCTTGTCATAAAAATGGCCTCTAATACATCACCATAAAATAGTGTCACCACAAGAGAAGGGGCAAATTTCCGTACTATGCTGATAAAAAAAAAAGTAAATGTAAATAAAAATATGTATGAAATAAACTCCCGTGAAACTAAGAGCATTAAAAAGTGTCGCAAAATTATTCTCGAAACTTTAGAGTTGTGTTGAAAGTGAGACAGAAATAGTTAATGAGGCATTTAATAAATCCGAAATAAAGGATTGGACGAAAGAAACTTCGTTGTTCCCTATGATAAAACTCAAGTTGATTGAAGTTTTCAATCAATCGTAGTAAATCTTACAAAATCTTAATCGATGAATAAAATGAGTCTAAAATGAAGAAATATCATGTAAAAATTACACCTTGTTTAGTTTTATATATGACCACGAGTTCTCAAAAATGCTAATCGTTTATTTCAGACTAAATTCATCAATCTTCTTAGAATTCTTAAGCCTTTTTTAAAGATAAAATTTAGATATATTTCCACAAATTCATCACTTTCCCAGTGACATGTTTGCATGACTTTTGATAGATGAGATAGGAATAATTTATTTTCTTATTTGTTATGTACTGTCAAACATGACAAATTACTCAAATAAAAATAAAGAAATATTATTAAAATAAATGGAATTGAAATTCAAAATTGTCTACGTTTTTTTCTTTTTCGAATTGAAGTATTACCAAGAATGAATTTAATGCTAATAAATTAACATATAAATGTAAGAAATAATAGTTATGTTGATGTCCACATACACAATTAATAACAACTTTTGATTTCAGTTCTCAAATTCACCTAGCGATGCTTATTCACCTCTTGCTAATGTTTATTTTACTAATATAAGATACAAATCGGTACTGTGGGGTATTACATTCGTAATACTAAATTGTTATTTAAAACTTTTTTTTTTCTTTCAAATTTTTGAATATAAGTCGTGTTTGTATAGTTAGATCGTGTCAACAGCTCATAATACTTAACAAACTCACAAAACCTTACCTCTGTATTTTGACGAAATAACTATTCAATTTAAATCTTATCAAATGTAAAAAATCGTGAAAGGATGTTTTTTTTTTTTTTTTTTTTTTTGTATTATTAAAATCATTAACTTTATTTTAATGATTTTAAAAACTTATAATAGCATCACTAGAAATTTAAAATAATAAATTACAACATCTTATGGAAAAAATACTTACTTAATATGCATTCCCAAGTGATTCTCTGATTGAACCTTTTGGAAACCATTAATTTGACAAAAAAAAATTAATTTAAATCTAATTCACCTTGTTAAACTCAATTACTACGTTGAAAAATTGAAGAGTGAATGTTTAGTTAACAAATTATTAATAAATGTTCCTTTGAATAATATCGAATTTTAATAGACATTTTGTAACGTCAAACAAACTTTTTTCATATATTTTTTTATTAGTTGAGACTCCCTTTTAAGACTCAATTAATCATTTATTATATATATATATATATATATATATATATATATATATATATATATATATATATATATTCATTTTAGATGTAATTATGTTGTGTAGAAAATAACTTGAAATATGTTGTTTTTTTCCACAAGTCTTCATTTTAGTTGTTAATAATATTTTCTAAAGGATAATTTAAAATGAATATATATATATAATGTTTTGTTTCTAGCTATCTCTTCAAATATTATAGCATCTAAAATGCAATTTTAATAGAAGCTGTTATTTCATTTAGAATGATCACTAAAATATATATATAAATTGAATTCTGGTTTAGATGTTAACATGTTTCAATCAAATTAATCAATCATTAAAGTTCTATCAAATTTACTTGTAATTAAAATCAATGCTTTTTTAGTAAAATTGAGTCTTTCTTTTAGATGTTATTATGTTGCGTAGAAAATAACTTGAAATATGTTTTATTCGCAAGTCTTCATTTTAGTTGTTAATAATATTTTCTAAAGGATAATTTAAAACGAAAATAAATATTTTTAAAGCACCTCATTTATCTCAAGTATGTACATTAAAAAAGGGTTATAAAAGTTAGTCTATTTATATGAAATTACCCAAATGTAACCCATACGCTCTAGAAACGGAATAATTTGTTTCTCCTCGTTACCAAAATAAAAGGGTACAGAACTGAAATTTCCCGTTGTTACTAAACAATTACAGAACGCAAATCATGCTCCTCAGTGGAACTAATAACTCTAATTCCATTTCAAAACATGCCCACAAATTCCTCCAAAAAAAAAAAACATTTCTATTCAGCCATCACCACCGCCAGACACACCAAACCCATATTTTAATAAAAGCCTCCCGATGATGATCATGATGATAATAATCATCCTCCGCGAACAGATTCGAAGAATTTTTCCCCATCCCCGGGCAAACAGTTTAGTCGTCTGCTGACGGTATCCCCAGGAGTGTCGACTAAAAAGTGGATTGGAGCCCATAAAGAATTCATGAGCATTCGGCAGAAAATCAATTCCGGACCCGTTCTTGACTGAGTCTGGACCCGTTCGAGACTCGTTAATGTGCGAGTCACACCCTTTGGTAATGAGGACGGGAACGGGTCTTTGATGTTATCCCGCAAGTGAAGCGCGTCGGGGGGAAAAAAAATCATTTTTCCACTTTTATTACGGAGGGAAACCATAAAGTTGGTTCAATGTCAGTACAGAGGAGGGCTTTTTATACTTAATGTAGGGAATTCTTTTTTCGGTGTTAATTCCCGTGCTGCTGAATCGAGCAGTGGAAGTATGGGTATAATGATTCCGGTGAATCTCTGGTAGAAAATATATAATGCTACTTTAAAACATTTAGACTGGTCACTAACTATGGAGTTTAGATGGGAAATACATTGTTTAGGTATTAATTATCGAAGCTGTTGTAAGTTTAATTCCGAAGTTTTATTTTCGAACATTAGACTAGTCAATAACTATGGAGTTTATGTTTGAAATGTATTATTTCATAATTAACATGACTGTCGCTACGAGTTTAATTACGAAGTTAGAAAATATATAATGCTACTTTAAAACATTTGGACTGGTCTCTAACTATGGAGTTTAGATGGGAAATACATTGTTTAGATATTAATTATCGAAGCTGTTGTAAGTTTAATTCCGAACTTTTATTTTCAAACATTAACTACTCAATGACTATGGAGTTTATATTTGAAATGTATTGTTTCATAATTAACATGACTGTTGTTACGAGTTTAATTCCAATGTTTTATGTTAAAACATTGAAGTAGTCATTAGCTATGGAGTTTAGATATGAAATGCATTGTTAAGATATTAAATACCGATACTATTGTAAGTTTAATTCCAAAGTTTTATTTTCAAACATTAACTACTCAATAACTATGGAGTTTATATTTGAAATGTATTGTTTCATAATTAACATGACTGTTGTTACGAGTTTAATTCCGAAGTTTTATGTTACAACATTGAAGTAGACACTAAATATGGAGTTTAGATAAGAAATGCATTGTTAAGATATTAAATACCGAGACTCCTGTAAGTTTAATTACGAAGTTTTATTTTCAACATTGGACGAAGCACTAACTATAGAGTAAAGGTTGGGAATGTATTGTTTCATAATTAATTAACAAGACTTTTGTTGCAAGCTCAATTCAGAAGTTTTATGTTAAAACACTGCATTCGTCACTAACTATGGAGTTGAGAATGGGAATGTATTTTCAAATGTTAATTAACAAGACAGTTGTAACCAGTTTAGTTCCGAAGTTTTGTCGTCAAACATTATACTAGACCCTAAGTATGGAATTTAAATTAGGAATGCATTGAATATTAACTAACGATATTGTCGCAAGTTTAGTTAAGAAATATATTTAACTTAAAGTGTGATGCATTTTATTAAATTAATAATTGATTCAAATATGCCAGTTTACTTCTTTTAACGCAAAGAAATATTCATTACAGTACAATTATTAAAAACGATAAACTTGAGTATTGAACGCAACACTAATACATTATTCATTTTGGATTTTGATTATGCGTTTTTTTTTATGCACGGAAAAATCGAAAGGAAGATTGATACTTCAAATGTATGAAATAGCATCAGCAAAAGAAATTATCTTTAGTACTAGGGGGAAATAACTGTAGGCGCGAGAAATGATTCTAAAGACAGTCTTGTTGGCACCAACTTGAGATGCGAAATAAACAAAGCGTCTGAAAGAATTCCAAAAACAGATGCATGCCAAGTAGAAATATTGTTTCAGATATCACTTAAAATTACATTTTATAATACAGAGCCTTTCATTATTGTTTCATATATTACTTAAAATGACATAATACAGAGCCTTTCAATATTGTTTCATGTAGTCCTTAAAATAACATTTTATAATACAGAGACTCACTATTGTTTCATATATTACTTAAAATAACATTTTATTATACAGAGCCTTTCATTATTGTTTCGTATATTACTTAAAATGACATTTTTTAATACAGAGCCTTTCATTATTGTTTCATATATTCCTTAAAATAACATTTTATAATACAGAGCCTTTCATTATTGTTTTATATATCACTTAAAATAACATTTTATAATACAGAGCCTTTCATTATTGTTTCGTATATTACTTAAAATGACATTTTTTAATACAGAGCCTTTCATTATCTATATATATAATTCTCTTGCGTAACGTCCAAATTCGGCTGTATTTCTGTGAGCAGAATGGCAACGATTTCAAACATCCGATCACAAATTTTCTAAATGTACTCTATGCACGAATTTCCAAATTCAGCAATCCAGCCAATCACAATATAGCTTTCGAAATTTGACTAATACATCTGGCAACAGAAACAACTTGGATTCGCTATATTTTGTTTTTCTTCTTACAATCTATAGATAGAAATTATTACCTATTTAAAACGTATTGATTTAATAGTTACGATGATGCAAGAATAAATAGATCCAAGATGTGTACATTTCTTTTGGATTAGAATTTCGGATAAACCAGACTTTTCGGAAAAGTTATCTCTTGGAACATGTTACAGAGGTCGCCGAGTTGCAATCAGCGCTAAATCGCCAACTTTCAAAAAGTCACTAAGAGGCATTGTGCAGAACCTATATTCATTCTGGATCTATCTGAACCTATATTCATTTCTAATCAGTTGAAATCTCTCATATGAAATTAAAAAAAAAAAAACTTTTTGCGAAATAGGGCTGATTTTCTCACCAAATTTGATTTTTGAAAAATTCCGGTTGATTGAATGCCGGATAATTGGCCTTTCACTGTTTTAATTTATTTTCTAAGTATCGCTAAAAAGATTATGCGAACATATAAATGCTTCGTTAAGAAATTTCGATAAGCAACTTGAATTATTTTGGCGCTTCATACGAAACCTACCCGTAAACTTTAATTGTTCAATGAAATAACCGATCTTTTTTAAATATATGTACGATGCTGTTTATTTTTGTTGTTTTCCAAGAACTTTCTACTACGTTGCCACACTGTCCCTGCTAAACGCGTCTCGACAGCAGTAGGATAAGGACGTTACAAGTATTCTGGCTCTTCATAAATAACAAAACGTTTTCAGTTTCATGGCATTATGCAGCTGAAATAGCTTTTTTCTAGAGCATATTTTAAATGCTTCACTTTGAGGCGAGCAAAGCGAGCCAAGGGGATTGCATAGCAATTCAGAGGGTTGGCGAGCGTCAGCGAGCAGGGGGCGGAGTCCCCTAGTTGTTTCATATATTCCTTAAAATAACATTTTATAATACAGAGCCTTTCATTATTGTTTTATATATCACTTAAAATAATATTTTATAATACAGAGTCTTTCAAAAAGAAATCTCTAAATTTCAAATGACATAACTGAGAAGAAGTGAAAAGGCAGAAATAAGAGAAAAGTAGAATGTTGGATAGACAGGTATGGAAACTTAAAATACACCAGTTTGCAAAATTAATTGATGAAAGTGATTTTGATGGTGGCTGCATGTGAGGTAACAGTGAGGTTTATTTTCTTCTGGACGGATTTGTCAAAGAACAAAACTGATGAATATAGGGTACTAAAAACCCATCAGTGTGTCTCGCAAAATTACTGCATTCTGCAAAAGTGACCGTTTGAGCTCAAATATCTTGTAAAGGGATCACAGGAAACTTTTCGATGAGTGAAGCGATAAACTCATTCCGTCACAATCAGATTTTACAACAATTTGTTGCCACATTTCAAAATTGTAACTAATTTTGCAAAACCAGTGTTATCATTCCATACCTGTCTAATCTTTCTTTTTTATATATACATTTATATTCTTTCTGGATTTCACTCCTTCACAGTTACGTAATTTCAAAGTTAAGGAGTTCTTTTCAGAAAAAACACTGTATTTAAAGCTATAAAGACCAAACGAGCCTAATGGCTTAAGTCATCTCTTAGTAAAAATTTAGCTAAGAATAATACTATCTGTTGGCACATTGGTGGTACTAACCAATGATAGGATGTCCAAAGGGAAGAATGTGAAGGAAAAAAAAATTCGTGACTCTCAAAGCAGTTGATACCGATAGAATTGCCAACATACTCTTCCCCGTCTAATGCTGTATAATTAATTACACTTGGTTACCAACAGACACTAACTAGTTAAATATTTGGGGAAAAGTTACTAATACAGGTCTTTATGGTTATTGTTAATCCATCTCTGGCTACGAGTCAATATCAAAACATGCATTATCCAGAAGTTGCAGTTAGAGAAAATGTCCTCCATCTTATATTGTATAATTAGTTGCCCTAAGATATCAACAAACTCGCTTGTTGGGGTGTTTTTTGTTATTATAGAGCTCTATGATAAATGTTAAACCTTGTTGTAGCTCTTAAATGTAGCTGGAACCCAGATTTGTATATACATGAGAGTTTGGTTCCAAAACGAAACTTCTTCAGATTAAGATGCTACCTTAACGAGAACAGAAGGTCATCATGGATTGAATGGAAACAAATGCTTAATTAATTAATTTCTTACTTCATAAATATATTGTGATTGTCTTCTATCTTTAAATAAAAAAAAACGAGAAAATGCCAAGCGGAGAAATCTTTATTTAGTGTTAAGTCTACTCCAGTAATTAATCAAGAAATACTTATCCAGCACATTATCCCTACTTAATGCAGTATAATTAGTTATTCTTTAATTTCAACAGACGCTAATTAGTTTGAAGTCGATTTGTTAGTATACATCTCTATCGGGATTGCAAAACCCTCTCGAGTTTCAGGTCAATAACAGACAATACATTATCTAGAATTACAGTTCTCTGTTCGATCTCGGTACCAATTGAAAAAAAAAACTATACTTTCTCCCATTTAATGCTGTATAATTAAATGCCCTTGGCTTTCAACAGTCGCTAACTAGCTTGAAGTCGATTTGTTAGTATACATCTCTATCGGGATTGCAAAACCCTCTCGAGTTTCAGGTCAATAACAGACAATACATTATCTAGAATTACAGTTCTCTGTTCGATCTCGGTACCAATTGAAAAAAAAACTATACTTTCTCCCATCTAATGCTGTATAATTAATTGCCCTTGGCTTTCAACAGTCGCTAACTAGCTTGAAGTCGATTTGTTAGTATACATCTCTATCGGGATTGCAAAATCCTCTCGAGTTTCAGGTCAATAACAGACAATACATTATCTAGAATTACAGTTCTCTGTTCGATCTCGGTACCAATTGAAAAAAAAACTATACTTTCTCCCATCTAATGCTGTATAATTAATTGCCCTTGGCTTTCAACAGTCGCTAACTAGCTTGAAGTCGATTTGTTAGTATACATCTCTATCGGGATTGCAAAATCCTCTCGAGTTTCAGGTCAATAACAGACAATACATTATCTAGAATTACAGTTCTCTGTTCGATCTCGGTACCAATTGAAAAAAAAACTATACTTTCTCCCATCTAATGCTGTATAATTAATTGCCCTTGGCTTTCAACAGTCGCTAACTAGCTTGAAGTCGATTTGTTAGTATACATCTCTATCGGGATTGCAAAATCCTCTCGAGTTTCAGGTCAATAACAGACAATACATTATCTAGAATTACAGTTCTCTGTTCGATCTCGGTACCAATTGAAAAAAAAAACTATACTTTCTCCCATTTAATGCTGTATAATTAATTGCCCTTGGCTTTCAACAGTCGCTAACTAGCTTGAAGTCGATTTGTTAGTATACATCTCTATCGGGATTGCAAAATCCTCTCGAGTTTCAGGTCAATAACAGACAATACATTATCTAGAATTACAGTTCTCTGTTCGATCTCGGTACCAATTGAAAAAAAAACTATACTTTCTCCCATCTAATGCTGTATAATTAATTGCCCTTGGCTTTCAACAGTCGCTAACTAGCTTGAAGTCGATTTGTTAGTATACATCTCTATCGGGATTGCAAAATCCTCTCGAGTTTCAGGTCAATAACAGACAATACATTATCTAGAATTACAGTTCTCTGTTCGATCTCGGTACCAATTGAAAAAAAAAACTATACTTTCTCCCATTTAATGCTGTATAATTAATTGCCCTTGGCTTTCAACAGTCGCTAACTAGCTTGAAGTCGATTTGTTAGTATACATCTCTATCGGGATTGCAAAATCCTCTCGAGTTTCAGGTCAATAACAGACAATACATTATCTAGAATTACAGTTCTCTGTTCGATCTCGGTACCAATTGAAAAAAAACCTATACTTTCTCCCATCTAATGCTGTATAATTAATTGCCCTTGGCTTTCAACAGTCGCTAACTAGCTTGAAGTCGATTTGTTAGTATACATCTCTATCGGGATTGCAAAATCCTCTCGAGTTTCAGGTCAATAACAGACAATACATTATCTAGAATTACAGTTCTCTGTTCGATCTCGGTACCAATTGAAAAAAAAAACTATACTTTCTCCCATTTAATGCTGTATAATTAATTGCCCTTGGCTTTCAACAGTCGCTAACTAGCTTGAAGTCGATTTGTTAGTATACATCTCTATCGGGATTGCAAAATCCTCTCGAGTTTCAGGTCAATAACAGACAATACATTATCTAGAATTACAGTTCTCTGTTCGATCTCGGTACCAATTGAAAAAAAACCTATACTTTCTCCCATCTAATGCTGTATAATTAATTGCCCTTGGCTTTCAACAGTCGCTAACTAGCTTGAAGTCGATTTGTTAGTATACATCTCTATCGGGATTGCAAAATCCTCTCGAGTTTCAGGTCAATAACAGACAATACATTATCTAGAATTACAGTTCTCTGTTCGATCTCGGTACCAATTGAAAAAAAAAACTATACTTTCTCCCATTTAATGCTGTATAATTAATTGCCCTTGGCTTTCAACAGTCGCTAACTAGCTTGAAGTCGATTTGTTAGTATACATCTCTATCGGGATTGCAAAATCCTCTCGAGTTTCAGGTCAATAACAGACAATACATTATCTAGAATTACAGTTCTCTGTTCGATCTCGGTACCAATTGAAAAAAAAACTATACTTTCTCCCATCTAATGCTGTATAATTAATTGCCCTTGGCTTTCAACAGTCGCTAACTAGCTTGAAGTCGATTTGTTAGTATACATCTCTATCGGGATTGCAAAATCCTCTCGAGTTTCAGGTCAATAACAGACAATACATTATCTAGAATTACAGTTCTCTGTTCGATCTCGGTACCAATTGAAAAAAAAACTATACTTTCTCCCATTTAATGCTGTATAATTAATTGCCCTTGGCTTTCAACAGTCGCTAACTAGTTTGAAGTCGATTTGTTAGTATAGATCTCTATCGGGATTGCAAAATCCTCTCGAGTTTCAGGTCAATAACAGACAATACATTATCTAGAATTACAGTTCTCTGTTCGATCTCGGTACCAATTGAAAAAAAAAAACTATACTTTCTCCCATCTAATGCTGTATAATTAATTGCCCTTGGCTTTCAACAGTCGCTAACTAGCTTGAAGTCGATTTGTTAGTATACATCTCTATCGGGATTGCAAAACCCTCTCGAGTTTCAGGTCAATAACAGACAATACATTATCTAGAATTACAGTTCTCTGTTCGATCTCGGTACCAATTGAAAAAAAAAAACTATACTTTCTCCCATCTAATGCTGTATAATTAATTGCCCTTGGCTTTCAACAGTCGCTAACTAGCTTGAAGTCGATTTGTTAGTATACATCTCTATCGGGATTGCAAAATCCTCTCGAGTTTCAGGTCAATAACAGACAATACATTATCTAGAATTACAGTTCTCTGTTCGATCTCGGTACCAATTGAAAAAAAAACTATACTTTCTCCCATTTAATGCTGTATAATTAATTGCCCTTGGCTTTCAACAGTCGCTAACTAGTTTGAAGTCGATTTGTTAGTATAGATCTCTATCGGGATTGCAAAATCCTCTCGAGTTTCAGGTCAATAACAGACAATACATTATCTAGAATTACAGTTCTCTGTTCGATCTCGGTACCAATTGAAAAAAAAAAACTATACTTTCTCCCATCTAATGCTGTATAATTAATTGCCCTTGGCTTTCAACAGTCGCTAACTAGCTTGAAGTCGATTTGTTAGTATACATCTCTATCGGGATTGCAAAACCCTCTCGAGTTTCAGGTCAATAACAGACAATACATTATCTAGAATTACAGTTCTCTGTTCGATCTCGGTACCAATTGAAAAAAAAACTATACTTTCTCCCATTTAATGCTGTATAATTAATTGCCCTTGGCTTTCAACAGTCGCTAACTAGTTTGAAGTCGATTTGTTAGTATAGATCTCTATCGGGATTGCAAAATCCTCTCGAGTTTCAGGTCAATAACAGACAATACATTATCTAGAATTACAGTTCTCTGTTCGATCTCGGTACCAATTGAAAAAAAAAAACTATACTTTCTCCCATCTAATGCTGTATAATTAATTGCCCTTGGCTTTCAACAGTCGCTAACTAGCTTGAAGTCGATTTGTTAGTATACATCTCTATCGGGATTGCAAAATCCTCTCGAGTTTCAGGTCAATAACAGACAATACATTATCTAGAATTACAGTTCTCTGTTCGATCTCGGTACCAATTGAAAAAAAAAAACTATACTTTCTCCCATCTAATGCTGCATAATTAATTGCCCTTGGCTTTCAACAGTTGCTAACTAGTTTGAAGTCGATTTGTTAGTATAGATCTCTATAGTGACAGCTAAACCCTCTCCAGTTTCAAGTCAATAACAGACAATACATTTTCTAGAGGGTGCAGTTCCCTGTTAGCACTCTGTACCAATTCAATAAATACTATAATTATACAGTTATGGATGAGTAAAAGTAAATTCCCTTGGTTTTCAACAGACACTAAATAGTTCTAAAGGGGATTTGTTAGTATAGATCTCTATGGCGATTGCTAAACCCTGTCCGGGTTCAAGTCAAAATAGCAAAAACATGCATTATCCAGAAGTTGCTATTTGAGATCAGCACCCGTAATCTCCAAAATCCAGACGACTCCCAAAGACAGTTAACAGAGCCTCAGACCTCACAACTTCCTGATCAGACATAGATAGGGAGAAAAAATGCTTCCAACCGAACAAGAAACAAAAAACTACCATCTTTTCCACCTCGTTTCCAATCAATATCTGGCTGGTCGTCATTACCCCTCGACCGGTTGATCATATCAATGGCCGAGAATGAAATATGAACGACGCGCAAAAAAAAAAGGGAACTTTTCCCGTCAACATCAGCACTTAGAGGTGACAAGATACGCACTTTTTATCATTTTTTTCCCCCTCTTCCTCCATTAGTGAGGGAAACTTTCTTTTCGAGCTGAAGCGAAGTTGAGTTTTTCCCTCTTTTAGTTAAGAACGACTTTGATGATAAGTTTTTAATAGGTAGTTAAAGATGTCGGCATGATGGACTGTTTTTTAGGGATTTTTTGTGTGTGTATGTGTGGTTAAATTGATCGAGAAGTTAAAGCGACTGGTTTAATTTATTTATAAAAAAACTTATTTATTAACTTTTTTCGTTTCTCCGAAAGTAAAAAATAAAATTGTATAAAACCTAAGTATGTGTCTTCCTTTCTATTACTAATATTATTTCTGGTTATTGCATCTGTATTACAATGGATAACATTTAAAGTTTGATCTAGGTAATATTTTGTGATACCAAAAACAATAAATTGGAGCACTAATACTTAACGACTTTAAGAGTCTTTCGATGTATTAAGTAATATTTGACTAAGGATTGAACTAAGTATTGAAACATCTTCTTTAAATACACACTATAATAATGATTACTTTTAAACTTAAAAGAAGCTTGGAGTAATTTACCGTAAGCGTTTTCATTTCTTTTATTTTTTTAATTTACTGATTTTCTAATTTGTTTTTACAAATGTCATTATTTACGAAATTAATGACATTTACTGTGATAGAATTGGTTGTAAGCTTTATAGATTCTTCTACGAACATGTACCGCGATTAAAAAGGATGACGTTCATAACCGTTATAAAAGCTTATCTCTACAACGTAGTGAAGAAGCTAAACTTAAATATTTTGTAACTGTATAAAATACAGCAGTATGAAACACAACTTTTTACAATTTTTAGAACAACATTTTTGTATTTGCATAAAACAGCATTTTATATAAATGCATATTTGATAGAGAGGGTTAACTTTTTGGAAAGACAATTATTATTGTTACTAGGGGGCTACCCCCCTGCTCGCTAATGCTCGCCAACCCCCTGGATTCCTATGCAATCCCCTTGGTTCGCGACGCGAACCAGGCTCGCTTCAAAGTGAGGCATTTAAAATATGCCCTAGAAAAAGCTATTTCAGCTGCATAATCAATAAAATCCTTGAAAAGTTATATTGTGCCATGAAACTGAAAACGTTGGATTATTTATGATGAGCTACGATACTTTGGATGCCATTATCTTACTGCTTATGTCGAGATGCTGTAAGCAGGGACAGTTTGGCAACGTAGCAGAACGTTTTTGGAAAACAATAAAAATAAACACTCTGGTACATATGTTTAAAAAAGATAAGTTATTTTAGAACGCAATTTAAATTTATGGACTGGTTTTGTATGAAGCGCCAAAATAATTAACGTTGCACATCGAAATATCTTAACGAAGCAATATTGGCAATCACATGAATTGCATAATCATTTTAGCGATACTTAAAAAACAGTCAAATTGTTTACCCGCAGTGCTGAAGTATTTATTCAATCGGTGTGAATGTGAGCAGGGAAACCTTAATATTCTTGAAGGAAATTCCGTGCTCAGTTTTTATAGCCATGTATCAAGAAAACATTCATTATAAATATGTTGTGGTTATTTGCCGAATCCAAACAAATCTGGCTTGTTTTAATTGTGTAAGAAAGAGAGTTCCCGGAATTCTAATTCAAAAGAAATGTACACATCTTGCATCATTGTAAATATTAAATCAATACGTTTTAAATAAGCATTAATTTGTTTCTGTAGACTGTAATAAGAAAAACAAATATAGCGAATCCAAGTTGTTTTCTGTTGCCAGTTGTATTAGTCAAATTTCGAAAGCTATATTGCGATTGGCTGAATTTGGAAATTCGTGCTTAAAATACATTTAAAAGATTTGTGATTGGATGTTTGAAGTCGTTGCCATTCTGCTGACAGAAATACAGCCGAATTTGGGAGACACGCAAGAGAATTATATATATAGATTATTATTTTAATCTTTTTACATTTTTTCTCTATTACCGGAATTTTGACGATGGTAATATTGAGAAAGCATGGAAGCCAGTTTATCAAAAATAATTAGAGCCATTTGAAGATTTTTAGAAAACCCCAATATTTCAATGGAAAACCTTCTGAGCATGCGCGATTTTGACAAAAACTTAATATCACTTCTAATGGGTATTCCTGACTTGTACAACAAATTTTAACACAGTAGCATGATCTGTTCTGAGTTTAGGCTTTTTACAGGCATTCCCTCACATAGAATTTTTCAAATACCTCTTTTTTTTGAGTAATGGCATTACAAAGCATCGAGATCACCAAACAATAACCCAATATTATCAAAAGAGTAATGCAATACTTTCAATACAGTACATTAGATATCGGCAGGAGTGACATTGGTGATTAAATATTTCTAGTTTCGACTTTGAATGCTAACGTTAAACATAAGGGCTTAAAATTTTGCATAATAATATAACCGTAGTAAAATTTAAAAATAGAAAAACAAGTTCCTTTTCAATGTGGTTGATATTTATCTCGTGAGCTGTACTGCTTTACTCATCACCGAAGTCATATCTGAAAGTGAGCTCAAAATAAAAATTGGCGGTTAAAGTTTAACAACGTTTCGTTGATGCTAACTTAGTGATTAACTTATTAACCATTTTAATATTTCTGGAGCAGATGCAAAAATTACCCCTCACTATTGAGGAGAACAAATTACAGAGTGTAAAAATAACTCAATTTAGCCGAATGCAGATAAGGCTTTTATGCTTTACGTCAGTATACGAGGTTTATACTAGGAGCAATGTTTGATCAATATCAGAACTACAGAGTGAATTGGCCAAGCATTAGCGGAGGAAATTTTTCAGGTATCACCCCTTAGAAAGCCCCGGCATTTGCATCTAGAGTGGTACAAAACCCCGAAAACCAACCACCAGGAATCCCAACAATTAACACGAGACACTATGTCAAAGTCACCAAAGGTCGCCTGGTAGGTTGCTTTGTGCTCTCAACGACCTGTTTTCTTGCACAATTGCGGCTACTCATCACGGGACCAACAGGTTAATTAGGATTCCGAACCACGACGAACATCTTCGCCTAACCCTGCTTTTGAACCTGGCACTTTTAGAATCCAAACTGAACTCTTTTTAGCGCTTTGATCGAGTCCTGAATCCACAGCCATCTGGTGGGTTAGTCGCCGAAGTTCTTTCTCATATTGAAACTAGAAATAGCAGAGTGCCAAGCTTGCTACTGTCTGGTGGTGGTCACTATATAAACAAGACTAGTCGATTTAGAATAGGAGTAAAAATATAGGAAACTGGCATCCAAACCTAGCAACATTAAAGGTCTTTCTTCTGAAATCCCCTGTGGAAAATGGGACTGGTCTTGTTGCCACGGCAATAGACACTGTATTCTTCTTATACACAAGCAGTAAATAATCTGTTTATCAAGAATCAATCAATAATATGATTTATACATCTGCTTCTGCAATTAAATAGGTTGTTTTTTTCCCCTAGCTCATCTGGTTCTGTGTGCTATCCGCCTTCTGATGATGGACGTCCCTAATCCTACGACCCAGGGTGAGAGCGTAGAGCTGATCTGCAGCTACGAGTTGCTGGACGAAGACAAGCTCTACTCCGTCAAGTGGTACAAAGACGACGTGGAGTTTTACAGATATGTGCCCAACGACTGGCCGCCCGGACAGTTCCTCCCACTTCAAGGGGTCAGGGTGGACGTGAGTGACATTTGTTTTCTGCTAATAATGTGAGGGTTGTGGGTGCTTCTAAATAATTCAACTTGGTGCAAAATTATGTGTCCAAATAAGTTTCTATATCGGTATTCGTGCGTAGTTTCAATTAATTTCCAAAAAGAAAACTAAATAATGCGGCTAAATTTCAAACCAATTATTTATGGTACAAGATAAACATGATGACTGTTCTATGCTGAACATCACCAAAACATATAATTATTGAAAGTCCTAGTCCAACTTTAAAGAACTCTTTCAAGTAAAACTGTCATGCATTTTACCGAAAACTTCTTACAAGACAGTCCAACAATCTCAAAACACTAACGATCATAATCGTTGTTGAGAATGCGCAAATTTGATAATGATTATTTGCCTCTCGTTGTTGCGAATTATTCAACCGATTTTTAACAATAAATAACTTTCAAACTTACAATATAGTTATAAATACATTTTTTATTTGTTTGCCATACTCATCAACATATAAGCGCCTAAAGGCATAGTGGCAAAATTACATTATATAGTGTTATTTTAATGCATCACGTGCTCTTTGTAAAGCGAGGAATCACCCAAGATTTTCTTAATATAATCGTTTTGTTGGTTGTATTCATATTATCTGGCACCGTCAGCAACACGAGGGCTATAATGCGCCGAAACGTTCGTCATTAGACAAGCCAACATACATTTACAAACACCCATGCCAATACGGGACTCGAACCCGCAACCTCGCTGTCTAGAAGCTAGCAAACTAACCACTATACCGTTTGGTCGGCTATAATCGTTTTGTGTTTGCATTAAAAATCAATGTATTAGTCGAAAGAATGAATGGATGAAGAGATCATTTGAAAGGACATATAATAATATTAAAAAAAAAAAAAAAAATGGTTAGTTATGAGAACAAATTGGATTTTGAAGCTCTTATTTGAACAGCATAATATCAACGATTAATTCTTCCTTCCTTCAGTTTCTTTCAAAAGGTTTTGAATTTGTGGTAGTCAAAGTTTGTTATTTGGAAATTTATAGTTAACTTTTCATTTAGTATTTTTCAGTTTCTTGCTTTGGTTGGTTGGTTGTTTTCAGATTATCTGGTGCCGTCAGCAACACGAGGGCTATAATGCGCCGAAACGTTCGTCATTAGACAAGCCAACATACATTTACAAACACCCATGCCAATACGGGACTCGAACCCGGAACCTCGCGGTCTAGAAGCTAGCACGCTAACCACTATACCGTTTGATCGGCGTTTCTTGCTCTGTACAGCCACAAAAACAAAAGAAGGCAAGCTAGGTTATTTAAAATAATTATTGCTGGGTAAAAATTCATGTGCTTAGCTTTTATGAGTAAAATAAACAGAAAAATCGAATCTCTAATAAATATAAACTCGCATTATTTTAGGGTGATAAAAAAGGCTCTCTATATATACTTAACATTTTGCTAAACTGAAGAAATATTCTTAAACAGAAAATTTGGATTAACTAAAAGGATTCTTCTCTCTCTCTCTCTCTTTCTATCTCTATCTATCTCTCCTTTCTTCATCCTTTTCTACTATTTCTTTTTAATCTTATCCTTTTCTATGGTTCTCGTTGATAGCTTTCCCAACTCAAAACCAGAAATTCCCAAATTCATAAAATTATCACATATTTATAAGAAACAACTTACACTTCTCTTACTCATCATATACACGATGAAAATAAACAATTCTTTTCCATTCAGCACATTTCTTTCATACAAAATATCATCATGTTCTTTTCCTTCTATTCGAAAAGAATACTCTAGACACGATCGTTTCAAAATGCTTCTAAAAAAAAAACCGTGCGCAATAACTTTTCCTAAAAACGTTGTGCTACCCGACAAACTAAAAGATACATTGCTTTAAAGTTATTGTGAATGGTCTTGCAACCAAGAGCCTTTCAACTTGAATGATTGGTTCTGGAAAAGTCGGGAGAATGACTCACGCCATTAGCGATGTATCACTCGTTCCATCTTCAATCACAATTCAAGAAACTAGGGGTGTGGAACGTCGCACAACTTTCAATTACACTATAATATTGGTCATTGCATTAAAATTTGATATGGAGTGTTATTTATCGTTTTCATATTTTCACTCGTTTAAATAAAAATGACCAGTTTGGCGATAGTTTTGGTTGTAATTTTTACATGGCCAAAAAAAAAAAAAAAAAAAACCTGAAATGGCAAAATTCAAGATGCTGTTCGATAAACATTTCTTTTTATATTTTTACAAATACCTTAAGATACTTCTTTTCAACATAGTTCAATAAGGTTGTGAAAAAAAAAATCAAACCTGAATTCAAAAAATTCAAATAATAGTAGGCTTTTAAAAAAATCTGAAAAAAAGATATAAAATGACACTTTTTCCTCCCATAAAATAGAAAATATTTTATAAAACAATTTCATCACAGTTTATCTTATATTGGTGGTTTTCAACTAAGTACCAAATTCGAATTGTCTAAATTGAATAATAAGGAAATTAATCCCGTTGGTGTACGGGTCTACCTTAAGAGTTGGAAACAGAACACAAAGTTCTCTTGTCGACAAGAATTTGCTGTTTGTCAAAAATCAATTCACCAAGTCTTTTATCCACCAGAACCTTACAGAATCTCACTCCAGAATAGTTTAGTTTTCCATTCGTTTTCAAAGTTGTGATATCTTTCAATCTCTCTCTCTCTCTTCTTCTTTTTCTCTTTTTGCTGCGGAGTCAATTTGAAGCGTCGAGATTAACAGACTCTAAAAGTTTTCAACACACAAAAAGTTATGATTTTTTTTTTCAACTTTTAAATATATTTGAAGTAGCAGCTTTCAAAATATCAATGGTTTTTTTTTTTTTTTTTCTTTTTTCTTTCGAAATCTTGTTACTAGCTAGATCAGCGTTAGCCACTAAGTGGTCCGTGGGCCGGATTTGGCCAGCGAAAGATTTTGCTGCGGCCCGCCGGCACGGTATGGACTTTTTTTTTACATAATTGTAATTTATCCAAAATAGTATGTATTAACTATGCAGAACCGAGTTCTCTACTACGTGCCCGAAGACACTATATGAAGAAGCTTTCAGCAAGGTGGGTTTAATCGAGAATAAATACAGGAATATTTAAATGAATCTCATTTGGACAATTTATTAAAACTGGCTGCAATACTTTTATTAAAAATCAGGCCAATTCTCATTAATACGTTGAAACAAAATATTCACTTCATTTTTAGACTTTGATTTACTAATAATGAAAATGATTATTTTTTAATTATTAAAACATTAATTATTTAATTTTTTAATTATTAAAACATTAATTATTTAATTTTTTAATTATTAAAACATTAAGAATAATTAAAAAATTAAATAATTAATTATTAAAACATTAATTATTAAATAAATTTAATAATTAAAAAATAATTTTAATAATTAAAAAATAATTTTAATTATTTTTTAATTATTTTAATAATTAAAAAATAATTTTAATAATTAAAAAATAATTTTAATAATTAAATAATAATTTTAATAATTAAAAAATAATTTTAATAATTAAATAATAATTTTAATAATTAAAAAATAATTTTAATAATTAAAAAATAATTTTAATAATTAAAAAATAATTTTAATAATTAAAAAATAATTAAAAAAAATTAAATAATTAATGTTTTAATAATTAAAAAATAATTTTATTATTTTTTTTTTTAAATTTAAAAAAAAAAAAAGAATTGAATGTCAATTGTAAATTTATTAAGATTAAAAAAAATCAATACTTTTTCAGTTTTCAGAAGTTTTATTTGTCAATCCGATAATAATTAAAGATGCATTATATTGGCGTATCCGGCTCACAGAAATCTGAAAGATAAGTCACGAGGATCGCCTCTGAAAAAGTTAGAGGAGAACGCTGAGCTAGATGGTTCTTCAATAAAAGTCTTGATTTCCAAAGAAAGTTGGAACCCTAAAATTTACAAACAATAGATTTTGAGTTTATTATTGGTTATCAAACTTAAATTCTCTCCTTTAAAAGGATATCTCATTTGTAGTAATATCTCAATTAGAAGTATTTTTAACAATTTTTTGAAGATAAAATTGCTAAATATTAATGTAAATAAAGTTTTCTTTAAAGTGCGTTTATCTCAGAAACTGTACCAGCCATCTTCCTAAATTTATACCATATATTCCTTTTATGTATTTCTAGATACTGAAGTGAGATGTTATTTTAAAAAATATTTTTTTGTTTTGACTTATTTCGACAAAAAAAAAAAAAAAAACTTGTAATTTTTAACAAATTTCAAATAACTGTCACAAAAATTCATTTAAAAAAAAAGCAAATGAAATAAAATAAAAAGCTATTTCGGTAGAATAACAAGTGTTTGCTTAATGCACTATAAACAAATTAGTCTTCTATGTCAATTACTTTCTGAGGAAAATGTACATGAAGTATGCCAAATTAACATTACCGGTATAGAGAGTACTAACTCCCCTTAACGGTGAACGGTCTGTCGTTTTCATCATTTATAATTCATTTGAAATGAATTTGTTCAGCATATTTATACAAAAGTTTTGAATATGTGTCACCAAAGTCCTTTTAGAGTTTTCCATTCTATCAGCATTTGCATACACGCACTCATACTACGCAAATCTGTGGATGCATACACATTCCTGGTTTCTTATTCATTATCCATTATCCAGTGAGTGTATCAAGCAGAAGTATAATTATAATTTAAGTATATATATTTCAAAATTTACAAGGTAATTAGTAAAGATAGTGATTAAGTCATACATATACATTAGGAATCTCGAAATTTGACTCAAGTCTGCGTTTTTGTTTTTTGATTTTAAAATATTCCCGAATTCATTACCATTAAAATGATACCATTTTCTTACTGAGACTCAAATTACTTTTTAAATTACAGTAGGTTTTGTATCACGTTCATTAGTGTAGTAAACTTTAAACGCGTTTTCTGAAGAATGGCATTTGGTGTTGTATGACTTAACGTCAACGGTCATAACTTCACAATAAATTGTCCGATTTACAAAATTCTAATTTTGTTTTGTCGTCAATAGTTGTGAATATATTTTCTATGGAGCATCTAATATATATTGTTATGAACAAATTTTTATGCATATCTTAATCTTAATTTTTTTTTAAAAACTATGTATTTTTTTAAACTTTTTATTTAAAAACTTATAATTAAATACATATTGAAGCCAAATTCAAAATTCTCCATAGGAACATGCGTCAATATAATATCTTTTATTTGCAATAAAAATATTACCTCTAAGTTGATTATTAGAGCATACATAAATAAACTTGTAATGTCCTAATTAGTCACTTTAATTGCAATTAGCTGATTAAAAAAATTGCAGAAAAAGAAACTTCATGCATAAAAATGCATTACTTTTTAGTTCTGATATACTTCCAAAGAGTTTGAAATTATGACCTAAAAATTAAAGGAAATCCTCTCAATTGTGTATGTATACCTTAAAGCATCAAGATGGAAATACAATTTTAATATAAAAAGTTTTGATAAAATTAACGAAACATTATGCAAAATATAAGAACGTAGAGAACGTCAAAACTAGAATTTGCGTTTTTTTTTTTTTTTTTTTTTTTTTTTTTTTTTTTTTTTTTTTTTTGCTAAACTAATGTACATGCTTTCGCTAAGGTTACATGAACGCTAACGTTAAAATATATAGATAAAAGATAAGGTAAAAAGTTTCAAAGTAAGCACTCTTTTGTAAAAGCAGTTGGCATAGATGAAAATCAGCGTAGAAACCAACTAAAGACTCCCTGATTTTAAAATTAAATAACTCAAAAACGAAGAGTGGAAAAATGAAACAAAAAGTACAGTTATTTTGAAAGCTGTAAAAATCTGAAACAAAAGTTTCAAAATTAGTTACAAATGTTGCCAACATATGGCGCTGTGGTTGAGAAATTCTAGAAATATGTTATAAATTTGTCCTCTGCAATCAGTCGTTGTGATCACGCTAACTTCCTTTCAGGTTTAAACAGTGGAACTGTCCGATGATTGATCATTCTGAGCTTCAAAGCACTCTTTATTCACAAGAACTACAGTGTACAGCGCCATCTGTTGGCAACATTTGTAACTAATTTTGAAAATTTAATATAAGATTTTAACAGCTTTCAAAATAACTATACTTTTTGTTTAATTCTTCTACCGATTTATGTTTTGGAGTTATTTAATTTTGAAATCAGGGATTTCTTCTCTAGACACTCTGTATTAATAGAAAATTGAATTTTTAGGAAAACAATTTTTAATTGGCATATCATCAGAGTCGATCAATCAGGTTTCAAATATGTTATTAAAGTACTGATAAGTTTGTCATTAGGGAAACCATTAGGGCAAAATTAATCAACTAATCATAAAATCCGTCTTGATTTCTCCAGAAGGGATGCAGGGTAAACCAAATAATACGAAAATGAAATCACTCAAACACAAATTTTAATTAAGACGAATAAGTGAATTTATCTAATGCTTTTCACCAAAATCCCCAAAGCAGCAGCTTCGCATTTATACCAGCTTTCAATGCCAAATTAGGTCCATTATTAAATCATCATGCCGCGAATTAAATTAAAATGCAGAACCCCCAACAAACAAATGTACTTAATAAAATCCTCACTCGGAAATTAAAATATCCTTTTCAAAAGTATCGTATATTGAGTACTACAGTGAGTAATTCTCTTTTGCTGCGAAATACTTTTAAATGTATTAAGATGAAAGTTTTAATTGCGTAATAAATAGCTGTAATGTTAGGGTAAGACTTCAAAGTGACGTAATGAATGGGTTTGCTCTGAAAATGCCTTTCTGAAACTCACTCACCGTTGTCTTTGAGATCTTGTAGAATTAAATTTTTATCAAGATTTATGAAAATTAAGCTATGACTTTTGAATTCAACTGTAAAGGGAAAATAATGATTACATATTGCCATGGTATTTGTTTCGAATAGAAATATAGCTGCAAAAAAATAATAACAAGTTAAAACTTGATATAGAATGTCTAATGGGATTCGAATTTTCTGAGCAATGACGAATTTAAGACTAGCTTATATAACAGTATCTGCAATTGGAGAAATTTCGCTTATAAAAAGGTGATATATATTTTCTTTTCAATGTCGTTTTAGTTTCATTACTCAAAACTGCGTCACTTTCTGCTTAACGTTAACATCAATAAACTCTTCAAGTTCAAATAAATCCATGCAAAACGGGTTAGAACAGTTCGTAACTACCCACATAAGACGAAAATACTTTTTATACATTTGTGATAAAAAAAAATTAGTTTATTTTAGGTCATATTCGATTATACTTAGAAGCTTCGCTTTCATATATATATATACCCCATCGAACATCATTTTGAATTTTTGTTGCATATACATATATATACTGGTACGAATTTCTGTATATTTGCAAATATGTCGCTGTATTAATTATGTAAATAGAAAAATTTATGTACATTTCGCATAAGGCAGTGCAAAGAGTTCGTTTGTCTTCGCTTTCCTGCAATGTGTCTCCTAATACTTGAAAACGAGTTCTACAGGGATGATGCTGGAAAACAAGTTTTACAAGGAGCAGGCCATTTAACATTATGCTAATGGCAATCTCGCCAAATTGGCGACGATTTTGGCGACTAATTTTGGTCGCCAAACTTGGCGACCATTTGACGACATTTTCGGTCCCCATGTACATGTATAGGGCTTTTCGACTACGATCTGGAAAGTTCTCCAAATTTCTATCTCTGGAAGATTCGCGAAAGAATTAACTTCCCTATATAAGCCCAAGAGAGCGGGTGATGGAGCTAGTGAGTTAGTTGAGTTGAGTTACTGAGTTAGTTGTCTCTCAGTGAGCATTCAGAGAGCTGAGTTCCGAAAGTGAACTGTATTGCATTGTCTTTTGCGTCGATCTTAGCAGTTATGTATCTAGTTTTTAACTGCTGTTTGAGCTCCATTGTTGTTTAAAGAGCTGTATTGAATCTATTAGAACGGGAAGTTCTGAAGTTGTAAAGGAATCTGCGAAGAGTTACATCGGAATAAATTTCTTCAAGGTTTTTATCTGCTTTGGCTTCAAGTCTTTCGAACCCATCCACGCAACAATACATATGTATATATATAACAAAAATTTAGAATGATGTTCGATGGGGTATCTAAACTTATAGTCAGCTCACAGTCTACAAGCTATTCTCTATAGTCACTTATTCTAACGGCAACTCTGTGATGCAAGGTCATTGGCTTCGAACTGTCAGAATTCATAATAAAGTGGCGGCTCAGTTTGTTCATAAAATTATCATTTCAATTCATTAATTCTTCCATGGTCATATCATTGAGAAAGTATCACTTTATACCAGCGTCAGCCACTAGGAGGCCCGCGGGCCGGATCCGGCCCGCGAGAGCTTTTACTCCGGCCCGCCGGCAGTAGCAAAAATCAAATTTTGCGGGCCGACCAAACGGTATAGTAGTTAGCTTCTAGACCACGAGGTTGCGAGTTCGAGTCTCGTGTAAGTGAATGTATGTTGGCTTGTCAAATGACAAATGTGTCGGTGCATTATAGCCCTCGTGTTGCTGACGGCGCCAGATAATCGGAAAACAACAACCAACCAAACCAAATTTTGACAAATAGTAGACAAATTTTAATTTGTCTACTATAGTATGTGTTTACTACCAAAAACCGCGTTTTTCCATTACGTGGCCCGCGTCAGTGTGTCTGAAAATCCTTTTTTTTTTCTCTCTCTCTCTCTCTCTCTGAGACTGCCAACGAGAAAAAATAAAAAAAGCAATAGTTTGAATTATTCCCAATGACGCATTGCTTAGTTTTGTACTTATGATGCCCTACCCCTGGATTCGTGAATGGCACACTTCGATTTCTACTTTTCTGAATGTGATGGACAGGAGTTGAGTGTACCACGATCTTTATGACTCCAGTGCAATAATGACGTCGAAGACTAGTTTTAAACGCTAAGTAGATAGTGAAAAGCGGACCGGCCGTCATTGTCTCGCAATTAACATCGACTAAAATGCAAGATTTAGGATATAGTTTAAATATCTTTATTGATTATGAGTTTATGTCAAGTCACATGGTAATTTTGTCACAAACTATTAACTTCTTTTATGACTTTGATTTACGATGTAAAGAAAATTATTTTTTAAATATTTAAAACAAGAATCTAATATCAATTGTTATTTTATTAATATAAAAAAGTTAAATTATTGTTTAAGTTTTCAAAATTGTTTTATATTGTTGAATCTTTAGTAATTATCACATTTCTAACATTGAACGTATATAGTAAAGCAATATATTTACTGGCCTATTCGGTAAAATCTGCGGCCCGCGGAAAGTTTCAACATAAGTCATGCAGCCCGTCTGTAAAAGTTAGTGGCGAACGCTGCTTTATACAATGCAATGGAAATGTTTATCTTAGTGACATGTTAGTGATTGCGACTGTTCTTTGTTTGTGCTCAAATGATTATCTCATTCGACAAATATACATCTTAGATATTTAACGATATTTTTTGTGCATCAATAAATGATTTCGGTCACGGAACAAGAAACTATTACGTCATGCTTTTAAAGCAAATAGCAAATTAATTAACTGTAACTGTAATATTTTCTCTACTTTTAGTTTTAGTGTCGATTTGAAGGATTTGGTGTGCGTTGTTAGCTTTCGTTGTGAAATGTGTGTGTTTTGTGATGTCTCGATGAAGTTTGTCTAAAAATTCAATGACTCTGTGCCAGTTACTACGTTTAATAAAGCCGGATTTACACGCTACCAGTCAAGATTCCAGTTTAAATCGCCAGTCATTGACGTCACCAGGCTACGGGTTCCAGTAAACCAAACATTTTCTATTTACTGGCGCCGGCAACTCCGATCAATCAATCACGTGCGCTCTCTCGTGATCACCGATAGACGGCGCAACGGTTGCTAAGCTGACGTCACAGAACTAGCGTTCTAAACTGGAGGCCCAACTGGTAGCGTGTAAATCCGGCTTAAGAACTTGAATTTTAATGGATATGGTGAAATGCGAAGGAAAATATTGAAATTGTCATTATGCCTTTATCCATAAAAAGTCATAATTGTGACATTGTATTTAAACTGTCTCGGGCAACGACATTATGACCAGCTAGAAAAAAAATAAAGTAATGGGAATAGTTGTTGTATTTACAAAAGCAACATGTTTCCTTTTGGGGTTACTCTGGGAACTTTACCTGGAAACGTCATTTCTAGGTTGTTCCCCTCTCTCTCTCTTTTTTCTGCCTAAGGGTCTCTAGGTAATAACTGGATTTCTTTGATGCACTAAAATACATTCTTTAGTTTCTGGAATTATTGTGTTCGTCTCTTTGCTATGTTTTTTTCAAAACCTCTGGGAAATCCAGAAAGCAAACGGTGCTACGAAGAAAGTATTAAAAAGTAAGAGTGGTAAACAAGACAAAACAAACATCAGATAAGAACGCAATTTATAAGACTTTTTAGCTTCCCGCCGAAATTAAAGAACGTTCCATGATAGAACAAAATATCTTTCATCTATTCCCATCAGAATATGAGGTCTACTGCGATTCAGGAACGTTTGTGTTTCTTTTGTTTTCTTTCTTTCCAAGAGTTGATAAAATCAGAAAAGTCATCTAAAAATTGTACCGAATATAGGCTTTATTGTTTACTCATGAACTCGAGTTGTTGACAGAAATTGTTTTTTTTTTTTTTTTTTTTTTTTTTTCCTTCTCTGCACAGAAAGTTTAGATGAATTGTGTTTTTTGTAGAAATGAAGGCATTTATCCCTTCTATACATTGAATTGTGTTTTGATTGCTGTATGCCCCATAGTGTATCTTCCTAACTCGTTCAGGACGGAGACAAATGTTTTCTAAATCGAACTTGGAAAAATGTCACGTTCCAAAGTCAAAATAAATAAAATTATGCCACTTTGTATCTTTATCCCATAACATAAAATTAGGGAGAAAGGATTGGGATAGACTTTCGATAAAAAAAAATTGTTTTTTATTATTGGATAGCGTGAAATTAAGTTGACAGGGACATCAGGTAGCTCGTATATTTCGGAAAGGATGTTGGTTGGTTGGCTGGTTTGTTGTTTTCAGATTATCTGGCGCCGTCAGCAACACGAGGGCTGTAATGCGCCGAAACATTTGTCCTTTGACAAGCCAACATACATTTACAAACACCCATGCCTTACACGGGACTCGAACTCGCAACCTCGCGGTCTAGAAGCTAGCACGCTAACCAATATACCGTGGAAGGGTTTTGGTACCTAACAAACTAGTGTTATGTTGATTATTAATCAACTATTAGTGGCAAATCTTGAATACTGAATAGGCCTGTAAAGCCCGGGTTTATCCATTACATTTTCTAAAGGCCCTCCTATTAGATTTTGTCTTTTTTACTTTCCCAATAGACATTTTAAACTTGCACATTTTAAATTACTTTGAGATTTTACACTCTATTTAAACATGTAACTTTTTAGGTGCACATAATTTGAGTTATAGCCCTCTTGCCTTAAGTACACTGCAAATTGAAATGTCTTAAAATAACACACAAAAGTGGCATTGGATTCATACATCAAATGGAGTCTTAATTTAATAGTATTTGTTTATCGAATATTTGTGGTGCATGCTCAAATTCCCTAGGGAGTTAAAGCATGCACTACTACTCTTACTTGAAACATGCTCTACATCACACTCATATCACACTAGTAAAGATCTCAAACCTAACTGTTCAGTATTTTGACCAGGGTGAATAAGAATACCCAACCTTAAGAATACCCATACGTTTCAACTGCCTGAAAATGTAATCAGTATCAAACATCACAAATGCCTTATAAATTAAGACACCATTTGGCGTCTGAATCCAGGGTCACTTCTGTGTCTTATTTTAGAACATTTCAATTTGCAGTGTATTGATTTGAATTTGATGAATTCTTAATTATAGAGAATAAAACTGCAATGAAGAGGCGTTGAGACTTTTAATGCGTTTCAATACTTCGCTAAATACAGTATATTTTTAAAACAAGTACGATTTAAAACGATTTTGTTGGGCAACTTATTGAGTTCATTAGTCTGATGGATGTATTACAATGGAGTGCCCAGACTGAAAGAGCTTTATTTGTCTCGAAGTCTTGATCGATCCTTGATTGGTGAAGACTGGAGTATGACGAGTCATAGACGCAAGTCTACTACTCGTGCTAGCATTGCATGCATATTTATGGTTTCTTATTCATTGGCCAGTGAGTGTATCAAATAGATGGTTAACTATAATTTAAGTATATATAAGGTGGTCATAAGGAAAATATGCCAATGTATGGACATCTAGCTTCTTTTCCGTTCAACAGGTAAAGATGAGATTTCAGGTATAGTTATTCAGAGATATCAGCTCGGGATTGCGTGAATGGCAACAAAATGGCATCGCCCATATTTTCTTGTCACAAAATGCTCAGCGCATACGAAAACCCTAACGAGCGTTGGAACGGTACGCGTATCGCGAAAAACGGACGAGTTATGCACGCACAAAAAGCAGCTCTGCGAACGGTCAGCAGAAACCCGACCGGTGCGCATGGAGGAAATTTACATAGGACGGATGCCAAAGACACCAATCATTAATACAACACAGTTTGGACAAAAGAAAACTTTTATTTGGATTACACATTTCCCTTATGGGTGCCATCACAGGCAATTTTATAGGTTTTCTACGCTGAATATCTGTCGATCATGTTTCTGTTGGCCGTTCACAGAGCTGTCTTTTGTGCATGAGAAACGCATCCGCTTTTTGTGATAGACGTACCGTTCCAACGTCTTTAGGGTTTTCACATGCTTTGATAATTTTTCGAAAGAAAAAAGTGGGCATTGCCATTCGAAAATTTCGTGTTTCTGTACCTGTAACCGTGAGTGCCATTTTGTTGCCATTGACAGAATCTCTACCTCATACTTCTGAATAACTGTACATGAAATCTCATCTCGATCTGTTGAACGGAACGGTCGCTAGACGTGCATATATCGGTGAAGTTTCTTTATGACCACCCTGAATTTCAAAACTTACAAGGTATGAGTATCAAGGCTAAAGTATCAAGTTGGAAATACAATTTTAATGCGAAAATTTGGTAATAACGGTTGATAATTTAGTTTTTATTCATTAACACATTATTTATCATTGTAGGTAACTTTTTTTTTTTCCAGAAGTCAAACTTTGTTTCTAAAATAGACCAAATTTCCATAAAAAAACGGTATCATGGTAGTTCAGTACTAATCAAGGGGAAAAATTAACCACCAAAGCAACGGGAAAACTATTCAATAAAGTTTAAATTACTTTCATTTTCACAAAAAAAAAATTTGGTGGAACATTTTAATCATTATCAACTCTATTATTTCAACTCCAATAACGAATTTTAATTACAAATTTAAGGTATACATATACAATTGAGACTATTTTCTTTAATTTTTAGGTTATAATTTCAAACTTTTTGGCAGTATATCAGAATTATAAATGATGCATTTTTATAACTAATCTTTTATTTTCTGTAAATTTTGTAATGAGCTCATTGCAATTAAAGTGACTAATTAGGACATTATTAGAACATACATAAATAAACTTGTAATTAACTTAGAGGTATGATTTTTATTGCAAATAAAAGACATTATATAGACGCATTTTCGTATGGATAATTTTGAATTCGGCTTTAATATTTATTTAATTATAAGTTTTTAAATAAAAAGTTAACAAAAATACATAGTTTTTTAACAAAAAAAATTAAGATTAAAATATGGATAAAAAATGTGTTTATTACAATACATATTAGATTCTCAATAGGAAACACATTCACAACTATTGTTTACAAAACAAAATTAGAATTTTGTAAATCGGACCATTTATTATAAAGTTATGACCGTTGGCGTCAAGTCATATAAAACCAAAATGTCATTCTTCAGAAAACGCGTTTAAAGTTTACTACACTAATGAAGGTGATAAAAAAAAATAGGTTCACAAAACCCAGTGTAATTTTAAAAAAAAAAGTAATTTGTGTCTCAGAAAGAAAATGGTATCATTTTAATGGTAAGGAATTCGAGAATATTTAAAAAAAAAAAAAAAAAAAAAAAAAAAAAAAAAAAAACAGACTTGAGACAAATTTCGCCATTCCTAATGTATATGTATACCTTAAACTTAACCTGAAACAGTTTCTCTCCTCTCTCTACTTAAACTCTTAAATTTCTTTTATCCAATATTTTCATACATTTCTATGTTTAACTCCACAAATTTTTCAATAAAAGCTTTTAATTAAATAATGGTGGCTTTATTTTTTCACGTACTTACCAAAAGTCGAATTTGCAAAATTTAATTTTTCTCTCACATTTAAAAGGAATCAAATCCCTTAACACAATAAGAATTTTTTTGTATAAATACTTAACGAGATAAACGTAACTTGAAGTTAATTGAAAATGGATATTCGAATGGATATAATTACAAACATGCATATTGAAGGAAATCATTGCATCATTTAAAATTATTGTCTTATTGAGGATTACGATTTTCTCAACAGCTGTTAACTTCTCAGTAATCCCTACACCACAATACTTTTGTGGAAGAAAAATATATTTCTTCAGGATTTATTAGTATATCCTATTTTAACATCCTATTTTGGAAAAACAAGTTAAATTCAATTTACATATACAATTAATCTTTTTATTTTAGAATTGAATTCGAAAGAAATTTTATTACTGTAATGTGATAGGATCATATGTATTTGTTAAACTCGGTTCGGATTTTTGAATTGAAAGAGATCTAAAAACTTTTCTTTTTTGGTCTTGTTTACTAAAAAACCAAACTAATTTCTAAAGAGATTATATTTTACAAAAATATATATTAGTATGTATTTCGAAAAAAAACAAGTGTCTAGAGTTAATTGCGTTGTTAAAATACTTATTCAGCTTTTTCAATTATTTAGTAAAATTTTAGTTGAATAGATGTAGAAGAGTATTACTATATACATATTTGGAATATGACTGTCACAAACACAATATTGGCAAGCTTATTATTCTCCTAAATGTACAGACTTTGAAAATTCACCATAATGTTAAAACATATAATAAGAGACATTTAAAAAATGAATTTTTAAACTTATTAGATTTGAATAATTTATAAACTACATTAATAAACTATTTTCTAGGGTTAAAATGATCCATTATAATGCTCATGATATAGGATAATCTAAAACCAAGAGTAGCAGTAAACTTGAAAAATAAATTATTCGTGAATATTTGAGGGTACAACAGCAAAAGTGATAAGGAATAGGCTTTGTGTTGTTAAATTACAAAAGAAAAATTCTCCGCAAAGAAAAAAAAATAGCTAGTTTTTTCATAAACAGATGGCGCTGGAGGTAAATGTGAGCAATTTGCCAGCGTTATTTAAATAAACCCCAGTGTTTACAATTTTGTTGTTTAGCACCATATATTGATACAAAAATAACTTTTTAAAACCTTCTATTCTTAATTTCTATCACCGCTATTCTGTGCAAATCACATTATCCCAAATCACAAAATTTTGTCATTCACCTATTTTTTTAAGTATCTTGTTACTTTTAGATCACTCTGTGTCGTAATAGGCTTATGCAGATGACAAATATTAATCCGAATTTCCACTTTTGAATTTAGTTAGCTGTAAAGAACTGATAATATGAATAATTACAAAAACCAATTAAGTCAATTTTGATATATTGCTGATGATCTACTGGTTATGACCTGCCCATTATTAGGATCTAAACGAAAATTGTAATTGTACAAAATGCATTCAAAATACAAGGAAGTCCATAAGTATATAACAAATTTTTAAATATTATAAAATTATATAAATTACCTAGGTAACATTAATATGGTTGTCAAATTATGTTTTTAAGCTCAAAAAATCAGCAGTTTCACACATATAGAGACGCTGTACCGCAAAACTGAAAATAAACAAGAGCATACAAAAGTATGCAATAAACACTTATAGTAATAAAGTTGTTTAATTTTTAAACAAAATCAACTTTTCTATGTCTATATTGTACAATTTCCAATGAAAATGTGATTGATATTTTAACTTATGATAAAATGAAATTCTTCTGAATTGCAAATTAACCAAATATATGTACTTAAGGGACAAACGGTTGTTGAATACTTTCTATAAATTTACTTGAAAACCTGGAAATAATACATCTGCTTCCGTCAAAATGCTTATACTTATTTAAGATGCTTCTCTTCTAAAGTCAGTCATAAAATTTGCCACATTGAGCAACGAGAGATGCGATATGAAGTTCCGAATGTACTAAAACTCGCAGAATTGAGCACTTGGTGTCTCACTGCACTTAGATGCCTTTTTCTTCGCTTTAGATACCTTTCAGATGCCTTTATGCCAGATATAATAAAATCAATAAGCGTTTCATACTAATAGATTGAATGAGGCACAAATACAACACCGAATTTTGGTAACTAATACGAAAGCCTTTTGTCGCCTGCTTTAATAAGGAATGTATTTCATGACAGTAAAATAACTTTGTTCTTTTATTAATTTCGTAATAACTTGTGAATGTTTATACTAACAGTTGTCGAAGTCTGGTAGTCAGTCTGTGTATCTCCGCCATGTGGACCTCAACAGCGCAGGCACATACAGATGTGAAGTGTCAGCTGAAGCACCGGAGTTCCAGACAGTGGAAGCCGAAAAAGAAATGAAAGTGTTCGGTAAGTGTATATACTCGATACTTCAGAATTTCAGTCTCAACAAAACTTTGAGACTGACATTATCCCATCGATCGTTGGCGAACTTTTAGTTGGTGATAAATTGAACTGGCACTCCTCTGAGATCCTATTCTTCTCGGACCATCTTCGGTGCCTTCCCGGGGAATACCTCAGCTTCGCAGCAGATTGATCGGGCATACGTCTAGACCGACCTCTGTTTGGCAGATTTTTTGTTTCGCCAATGGTCGGCGGTATTTTACTATAAGTACCGTCTTTTTTTTACACTGTAGCTCATTTACACTATTTGTTAAATCAAATTTCCTGCCAAAATATTGATTAAAAGCTAATGAAATTTGGTATCATGCCTAACAATGGTAATATAAGATGATTAATATAATTTAATTGGATGATAAATTAAAACAAAATTCTTTCTAGCCTACCAAAACTAGGTTAGTAATTTTTAATTTTTGTTTCTGTTTAATCAGCGCTATCTGTTATACAAAAAAGGAACTGCTATTATTTAAATTTTATTTTCGATAGTAAACTAGTTTGTTTACTATTGAATTTTTTCGAATTTTATCATTTGTTTACCATTAAATTGGTTTCAAAATGACAATCGTCCCTGCCTTAATGTATGAAAAACGTTAGTGTGCGAAAATATATTGCATTAGATCTACAGGGCTGTGATGGATTGGTAATAAATCTCTTTTACATTACTTCCAAGGGAATAGTTAAAAATCGTACAATATACCTACAAAATAGCAACTACAGCTTATTATTAAGTTCATAAACTTTCATTCATGACTATGAATCTTTAAAAGATGTTGTTGAAAGGAACGATCAAAAACGTTTAAAGGGTTATTTTTACGTTACATATGACAGAACTGTGTAGCTGATTGTATAACTGAAATCAAGTTATAGAGACTTAAAAGTGTCATAGGGTTTCATGTCCATTTATGTAACGTGCAAAAGTTGACATTTTTTCAACCAGAAATCGTGACCAAAATAACCTTTGTTGTGAGGAGTGTGATATTGCATGCCGTGAACTCAAATTTTATAAGTTATAGTACATAAATGACAAATTTTCAGAATTGATTCATTGACTAGAATTGCCCATATTAATATGTACATGTATTAAAAATATTGATTGTACGTGATTATAAAAAAAAAAAAAAAAAAAAAAGTAAGGCACTTGTCAAATGAACATTTTGTCTCGTTAGAAAAAGTATTACTTTCGCAACTATACTAAACTTCAACTTAACTAGACATCACTTAGACGGTAGATCGTCACAGTGCTCAAAGGTATTTAATCCATTTTGGCGGCGTGAAAGCATAATGTTCGCCAAACCACAACCCTATAGAGAACAAAAGGCTCTAAGGTTTGGCGAGAATTATGTCTTCACTCCGCCAAAATGGATTAAATACCTATGAGCACTGTCACGATTTACCGTCTAAGTGATGTCTAGTTAAGTTGAAGTGTAATATAGTTGCATAAATAACTAGTATTGCTTTAAGTTAAAAAAATAATTCCATTTGAATTCAAACATTAATTTTTATTGCTTTAGTTCCTCTCTTCTTCGTCCAATGCGTCTTGCCCGAAAAATGTGTCTTATATGGTAACAACTGACGATAGTCGAACTCTTAAAAATGTAAAGTCAATATCAAATAGTCTAAAAGGTTCTGGAAGATACCAATTTAAAAATTTAGCAAATATTTTTTACGAATGCATTGAAGAACCAGACTGATACTACCCCAAAGCATCTCATCTCTCAGTGTAATCGAAATCGAAATCTCTAACAGTTAAAAAAAAAGGCCACTTGTACCGGGGTTTCTGATGTCTGAAACCGAATTAAATAAAGTATTTAAAGCGTCAATGTTTTAACTAACATGAAATATTATGAATGCTTCACAGGATATGACAGATCCATCAAGCATTACTTATTTGCATCACAATAAAACGTCCAGGATGTTACTTATCCATTAATATCAGTTGGCAATGTAGATAATAATTTTCATATAATTCCTTTGGCAACTTTTCCCATCTTTAACCTATAGTTCAGCGCCAGTCGAATCAATCACCGATATTTAAAATAACTTCCCTTCACAACCATCAATCTAGCTTTTAATTAGACGCGCCAAGGTTCGCGCCAAAGGCCGCAATGCCCATTTAGAGATCTTCCAGAGGAACACAAGGGCACCTCTTTCGAGAATAATAGCACACCAAACGGCCATTACTTGGATAATAGGAAGATTACAGAATCTCTCCCAGGCCAATTCGATCCTCGTTTGGAGAAGCCTCTGATTACAAATCACAAGGCGCCAAATGAAGTCTATGGTTCGATATAAGTTATTGGAAATGGTTAGACGTCCATTAAGTCTGTGAAATGATGGCGATTTCTCTCGCCAAAAGTGCAATTATTCTGCGGTCAATGGTTGCCAATGGTGCGAGTCTTTCACGTTCCTTGATCTAGGAGCATTATCTTCTAGGAGACGAGGTAGTTTAGTTATCTGGATTTGTTTATTTTGTGAGCAAATTTAATCCAGTTTACAAGAAGTTGCAGTGATTTATTGAAAATATGGATGGGTACAGTGGCTGCATTGAGTATCAAAAAGAACCAAAAGTAGGGGAAAGGAGAGAATTCCAAATGTTTGCATCGCCAACAAAAGCTTCAAAATTTCGAGAAATTGATGGGAAGAAATTTACTCCTTTTGCTCCTTCTTTGCTAATCATAGGAAAGAATGAAGTGCAATACTTTTAGTTTCACTGGAAATTATTCTAAAATATATATGGATTGTTGAAAATATCTCTTAGGTTGTATACAATCCCACATAGATTAAAAAGTTTTTATTTTTAACAATGAAAACAATAAAAAAAGAAATTTTTTTAATTGATAATATCTATAAAATAATTATTAATTTTTTTTAATGATTTACTTATGTTGATTTTCCACTAAAATGTCAAAAAAATATTTAAAACAAAGCGTTATAATATAGTTATACTTAAGAATATAAAATTTTACTAAAGAAAAGTTTTAATAGGTAGAAAACTCATTTAAAGCTACTCTTCTTGTATATTTTTCTAAATCTCCTACCTCTAGGATCACATTCCTGAAATCTTTGCGAACGGCAAAGCACTTTCGCTTGAACATTTATGAGTGTATTTTGATATTTAGAATAATTTCTTTACAATGGACAATTTCCGCATTTTTTAAAAACGAGTGAAATTAGTAGGTACGTATTTATAAAGAAATTCTTTCTGATTCCAAATATTTAAACAAAACTTCTTTAAAAAAATTAGTTATTTAAATATTAAGAAAAGAAAATGCCCCAAAACCCAGCCAAAACCAGTCCGATCAAAACAGTCAACAAAATTCGTGACGTAAAGCATTCCCTGCGTTTCTATGGTTATCGTGAAGTTTCTGCCAAATAGTTTGGCGTTGGTAGACCATTGTCTTATTCCGCACAGGTTGGCGTGATTTTTCGAGGAACTTGCAAATCTGGTTTCCGCTGCTGCATTTCAAGCCAAGATGTTTGAGATCTTTTTACGTCACGTTCACCGCCAACAAAATGAGTCGTTTTCTCGCCAACCTCTAACAAGGTAATTTTGATCGCAAATTAAAAAGGAAGAAAAAGCGCATTGAGCAGAAATGTTTATGGCCTTTTAGAAACATTTAGAATATAATAATAAAAAAATAAAAAAAAATAAAAAAATACGGGAATTGTCCTTTGTCTCAAACTAATTCATATTTAACAAAAATTAATCTAGTTAGGTTTAATATCATATATCATTAGTTAAACCCATCAAATGATAATAGTATTTCCAGAATTTTATCAGAATACATTTAAATGATGTAATAAAAGAAAACATGGTTAATAACTTAATTGAAACGATAAAGAGGAGCGATATTAATGTTTTAAGAAAATATAAGGATTAGGTGGCACATTAATGAATTGAAGTTTCATTTCAGTTTTACCAACGGAAGGTCCATCAATAACAGGAGGACGGTCTAAATATAAAATAGGCGACACAGTGTCTGTTAACTGCACATCATCCAAATCAAAACCTGCAGCGACCCTTAGATGGTACATCAATGACGAATTAGTAAGTTTTACAAAAATTTCAAATTTATTCATTTAAACACTTTAACAAATATTATATTTATTGTCTTTAAGATCAAAATATTTTTAGTGTAGTTCCATACATTTTAAATAAATAGTGTAATTCAATATATCTTAAATAAATAGTGTAGTTCCATATATTTTAAATAAATAGTGCAGTTCCATATATTTTAAATTACTAATTTGTCTGAAATTTGTTTTGATTGCTAATTTGTTATTTAAATGATGTGTTCATTTGTATTCAATAGTGTTGTTTCATACCCAAAGAACAACGCAAATAGGGAATATGTAGGAGTTTCTGAGACATAACTTGAATCACCCAATTCCAAAAGTTGTTTTTTCCAAAAACTGGAATTTTTCTGGAAATGAAAAAAACTTTACACAACTCTGCAAATATAGATATCGTTTTTATTTATTTTTTTATATAAACTTATAGGTCTTTTTTTACAATTTAATTCGACTGCATCCAAAGATATTACAGTTTTAGTTTATTTACAAAAGAAATTTTTTTGTGTGGACATAACGAGTTTTGGAAAATGTTTCTTTACACATATTAAGTAAAAGTATAAAATCAAGTTGCAAAAGGCAAAAGTTTTACAAAACTAAAAAATACTCGATTGATGCCAAAAGAAAATTAGGCTTTCGCATTTAGAAGTTCCTTCATAAAATTAAAAAAAAAAAAATAGTTTTTAAAAAATGCTAAACTCTGAAAATATATTCCTCTTCTAAAGGTATTTCACCAGCATCTTCTGAAAATATGCATTCCTACGCGTAGTCTTTTCTATGTGACATAACTTCTTGATCATTAAAACAGTTTTTGAAAAACTAGAAGTTTGGCTGCATATCTTTTGAATAGACCTCCATGGTGTTGCTAGACGTAGTATTTTTAGTACAATGCTATTGTTTTTACCACGTATATTCCCAACACCTATTTTCATAGTTCCTTTCTCAACACTTTTTAAAGTGCAGGAAGTCTTAGTTTTCGAAAAACTATTCATATTTCATTAGATAAAAATATTATTAACTATATTATGTCTAAAAGTCCGAGGTCTGGCAACGCTGGCACCTCCAGTTATTCCATTTCACAGTCTTTATGATAAGGCCTTTAATTATATGGGTTATGTTGTATTTTCTTTCAAAGATTTGCCTTTTTTTTTTTTTTTTTTTTTTTTTTTTTTTCTTTTTTTTTAAGATACTCTTTGGACATCAATATTCAAGTTGAATCCAATCTCGCCGCACATTACGAGTCATGTCCTTTGCCTTGTCCTAGTGAAAAATCAGCTGTTAATTTAGTTTTTCCTCATTGCTTAATTTTAATCATTCTTTATGCATAAGACAAAATAATCAAACATCAGTTGCCTACGATCCAAACTTAATGTTAAAGTCACACTTCCAAAGCCAGTACTAGAAAGTTCCTATTTAACTTTTTTTTTCATTTTTACTATTTATTGTAAAAAAAATCTAAAAAAAAAAAAAAATATCTAATTTTATTAACGTTGCATTGAAAAATAATGAAACAGTTCCTATCATATTTTGATAAAATGGTGTTTAAATTATATATATATGTAGGATTTTTATTATCCCATATCAATTGTTTACCGTACATTTCAATTTCCTCTTGTAAAGACAGATGGCACTGCAAGACGATGTTTCTTTTTTTTTTTTTTTTTTTTTGTTATTACGAATAAGTATTCGAGTTCTGTGATTTTTTTTAATCAGAAGCCCACCGGCTCTCCACTCTATCGGTCAGTTTATTTTGGGTGCACTCAACTCACTTCGCTAATTGGGTAATGTACTAATTAAACACTTAGTTTTCATCGACTTGTGCTGCCATTTGGCTAGTAGTACTTAATACTTTTCCCCCCTTTGTTTTGTTTAAAAGTGATTGTGATGTTTCGTCTAATAAATTTAACTGTACTTTCCGTTTCTGATTTGGAAGTTTATTTCTCTTTTATTTCATTTTTGTTTCCCTAAATAAATCCCCTAGACATTTAAAAAACCGAACCACTAACCCCCACATATATATATATAAAATTAGTTGTTTTGGTCATAACATCACATGGAGCAGATATACTAAGTAAACAGTGAAAGACAATAGAACATAACGACTTTTGATTCAATTATTGGACATAACGGACTACAGAACTGTTGCTGCTGTGTACTTGTCGCTTTCTGGGATTGTACCTACTTTTTACATCAATTTTTAAAAGGAAATTATAACAACTCTTTTTGAAACTGTTTCACTTCTGAAATGCGTGCATATGGTCAACAATTTTTCAAAAAATACAAAAAAAAAATAGTTTGGGACATAACGAAGTTAGGAACTAGGTTACTCACTGTTTGTCTTAAGCACCGGCAGAATTGCTTGCAAGAGGTGCATACAGGAGGGTGGACCTTGTCCTATTTCTCTATTTTCGAATAAATTTTTGTGGCGCAATATTTTGTTAAAACCTTTTTCAAAAATAATACTTGGATTCAATTCTGAAATATTAATTAATAGGTATTCATTATATATTTCTATTCAAATGAATAATAAAAAAACATACCATACTTCTCCGTTATATGAATTTTACCATCTCCTCCGAATTATATTTTATTTTCAAACGCCAAAAGGGTGTAAGTACTCCCCCTTGATCCTCTATGGCGATGCTTATTATAAAGCATTGCTCTAATCACACCTCATAAGTTTTTTCCCTACACTCTGAGTAAATAGCTTGGAAAGCAGCACCTAAATATTCTCTATATGCGTCGGAAATGCTAAAACACGTCATATTTTCATTAATTACATAAATCCCTCAAGACAAAACAAGTTTTACCATTATTAACAAAATAAAACAAGCTTTGGAGGTACTGCGCCATAACTGAAAATGTGATAACATGTTAAGCTGCAACTCCCAGACCGCTGATAATACCAAGAGATCAACAATGCGTTATTCAGAAATTTACCATAGATATGTAGAAGGGATTTACCATAGATATATAGAGTGGTACTTTATAGAGTTACTTCTTTTGATAATTAAGTGAACAAATATCTATACTAAACTTCAACTTAACTAGACATCACTTAGCCGGTAGATCGTGACAGTGCTCATAGGTATTTAATCCATTTTGGCGGAGTGAAGAGATAATTCTCGCCAAACCTTATAGCCTTTTGTTCTCTACAGGGTTGCGGTTTGGCGAACATTATGTCTTCACTCCGCCAAAATGGATTAAATACCTATGAGCACTGTCACGATCTACCGGCTAAGTGATGTCTAGTTAAGTTGAAGTTTAGTATAGTACTGTCTGTGTATATTGTAATAGATCTCATAATACTTGCATCAATGAAATGTACAAAAAAAAAACGCATGTTAACCTGGTTTTCCATTTGCCCTTCACGTAACTAGTTGTAGATGGAACATTAAACATCAGCAGTTGAAAACTGACATCAAGATTGAAGATAATATATACTTTATAAAAACAAATCTCTACCATCTCATTGCAGTAAATAACAATATATTGTACTATTATGTTATCCTGGACCATATTACGTTTTCAGCAATTGATAAACATCATTGACATTGTTGCGATACCACTTTGAATGTACCATGCCAAGAATTATTTCCTCTACTTGACGAAGGTTCCTGGCTTAGGTTCGTTCTAATTTGCACTGAACTGCGAAAAAGATTTATTTTAGAGAAGTTAGTGAGGTAAGTCGCAATTACCTTTTTATTTTATGCCTCCTTGGTCAGACAATAGAGATACTCCGTCATTTTTTAAACTACACCTTATTCGCTACATAAGACGGACAGCACAAAAACACTTCTCTTAGCTATGTGGCGACCAGCACATGGAGCCTGATCAGACTGTCTGCCTTTATGTAGAACTTTTGGCCTGCCATTGAACTGCCTTTATGTAAATTTCACGCCAGTCTACTGTGACCGTTATGTACGATATGTGTATTTATAATCTCTGTCTTTGCACAGACTGTTGCTGTCTTAACTGCTTCTGTTTAAGAGCAGGATCACTTCCTTCAGGGAAGTAGTTGTTATTATCTAGTCATTTACAGTTTTTAATAAATTATGTTAAGTTTGCGATACTAGTCTTTCTACGCTTTATTTACACGATCGAGTACGACGTTTGGACAGCTACCTTCAAAACGCCTCTCTTTTATCCCTACATCAGATAAGGGAGAGAAAAAAGGGCATTAGAACATCTCCATTACATGGGGTAAGCTAGGGTAGGAGAATGTTGTGCCATCTAACTACATAATAAAGCATTAACTCTAAAAGCAACCGCAGATATAACATATATTACTTGTAACCAATAATCTTACTTTTACAGGCAACAGCAGACAACGAGTTGGAACACTCTACGACTCTGCACTCTGACAGCCTGGAGACATCCAGCCTGAGCCTGAAATTCGTTGTGAGCGAGATGCACTTCCGTGGAGGGAACATGAAGCTCAAGTGCACCGCCACCATCTCCCGAATCTACACCATGAGCAACGAGGAGCTGGTCTTCGGATCGGGGCTCAGGCAGCAGAACTCGGGGCTGCACATCACAGAGAACATGAGCCACGGTGAGATGGCACTGAAAAGAAAGATTTAAGTACTGAAAGAGTGTACACTGGATAAATAAGATTGATACACCGGTATTTTGTCGTGGCATTTGATTCACTGTTAAATTTCGTATGGTTGTATTGTCAATATAACAGTCCGAGAGGCGACTGCAATTTTTTGACCCCATCGAACATCATTCTGAATTTTTTATAGAAATCGGAGAAACGTGAGTAGATTACGAATCCACTGGTCTGCCGTGGCAAAAATGGCCGAAACTGATCAAAAATCGACTTGGAATGAGTTGAACTAAAATCCGATTGCCAAATATGTCATAACTTTCCAAAAACAGAACAAACTTTTTCGTCTGGCAACCCACTGCATTTTGATTTTCAATGAGAAAAAGCGCAAACGATTTCTGATTTCTGGCTCTGAAAACTTATATCTTTTAAAAGTAAGCCAAATTGCGACATCAGTTACGTCATCTGTAACGTAATATTTATTGCCAATTTGGCTTATTTGTGAAAGATGCAAGTAAACCATAGCCACACATCCGAATCGTCTGCAACATTCTTAATTGAAAATTAAAGAGTGAGGGTTGCCAAATAAAAAAAAATTCTCATTATTTGGCAAGTTAAGGCGCATTTGGCCAATGGATTTAGTTTAACTTATTAAAAGTCGATTTTTGACCAGTTTCGGCCATTTTTGCCACGGCAGAGCAGTGAATTCGTAATCTACTCACTTTTCTCCAATTTCTAAAAAAATTCAGAATGATGTTCGATGGTGTCCAAAAATTGCAGTCGCCTCTCTGTCTATAAACTAAACAACAAATAGATTGTCTGATCTCGACTACAGGTTTGTGGTTATTTTGCCACAAAGATTGGAAAAGACTGGAACAAAATGATTGAAATGCAAACCACCAGCCAAATCTTTCATACCTTATCGTACTATGAAAATACTGTTGTAAATTTTCTCAAAGGAAATGATGACACAGATTTTACAAAATAAAAACTATAATTTATTCTTCGGTTCAAAGGCTCAAGTTTCATTGCGTACAACTTCAGCTACGTCGATAATTCAGATATTACAAAAACTAGCGCTGATCTGCTTTCACAACAGCTCTCAAAATCCCACTCACAGAAGTGATGTTTATACTCTCGCAGGTGAACTTTCCAGAATATTCCAGAGCTAACGATTTTGGCGATTAGAACACGCTGGAAAACATCTCGAAATTTCTCGATTAACTCGCGTGTCGACAACTTTTTTTTCTAGCCTGTATTATCACTGATAACATATAAATTCAATAAAATAAAACTTTAAAAGTAATATGTACACTTTTTACAATTATACACAGAAAAATTGCCTAACAATACGGTAACAGATAATAAGTCAAAATCGTGATTCAATCTCAAGGTAGTTAAATTAAATTCTTAAAGCAATTATTTCGCAAAATTGCAAATTTTTCATACTTGAAACATAAAAACGTCCTTAAACGTTTATGAACTGTGGAAAATATGACCATTTCCTAATATGACAAGGTATAAATGATTTAGCTAACCACTTGAATTCAATACCTTAGTCTTCAGGACTTTATACGGTTACTTGCCAAACCATCAGCCAGTTTCTAAATTTAATTATTCAGTTCATATTGAATTGCTAGAATAGTAATTTTGTTTAACCCTTTGCACTCCAGTGACGCCTCTCAGGCGCCACACGATTGGATGCCAAACCACGATAGGACCATTAGGTGTGATGCGGAAATTCGATGCAAGGCCAATGACAGTGTTTAGTTTCTATGAAGCAAATCCATAAACACCAGCCGAACCTAAAATGTCTCGAGTTGCTGATTCCTCCACGTGAAAAAGGCCTGGAGTGCAAAGGGTTAATAATGTCTTAAATAACTTACTAAATGAAGATTATTTTTTTTACAATCATATAATTCATTATAATTATCCATGCAAAGGTACCAGGTTCAAGTCCCGGGTTGGACATGGATGTTCGTTGTGGTTCGGAAGCTGTAGGTCTTAGCCTGATTAGCCGTTACTGTGCATAAAAATAGGTCGTTGAGGGTACAAACCAACCAACCATTATAATTATCCAATTTTGGATGATTATGATGGGATATTCATATTTATTGAACATAAAAAGTTTAGATATTTTTTGTAGAAGTGCAAGTTAACATTTTAAAACATAATTAGATTACTTACTATATAACAATGAAAATTTCTTCTGTTTAAAATTGTTGTGGGAAGGGATAATGCATTGACTGAAAGGAGATTCAATTTAGTTTAGTTTATTCAAATATAGATTGATCTTTGTTGCAGAAGCAAACTGTACTGTAATTGGTTTAATATAAATTTTTTGAAAAAAGATTTTTTTTTTTTTTTTTTTTTGAAGAAGAAGAAGAAGAAATTTTTTACAATGGATATTCACTTTGACTTTTTAAAATCAGCGTATTAAATTTAAAATTTGAGAAAGGCACCCATTAAAACAATCCAATATCAAAAAGCATATACTGTTTTGTGTTTGGGTTTAATAAGTCGATTATTTTTATCTGGCTTATACTTTATTTTATTCTATTCTTAAAATGATTATTTAAAGATAGCTTTCTTATCCTTAAATATATAAGTGTATTGATTTTCATGTAAATTAAACACTGAAAACGCATTACTACATTTTAAATACTGCACAGGATTTTTCAGTAAAAAAGTTTGTTTTTATAGGTCAGTTTTTCTACAGCAAAACAAAGTTTTTTCTATAAATCCTTTATAAATACATTGTCAACTTTTATAAACAATTGCAATTTTGAGCTCGGGTCTAGTTCTTATAGTGTTTAACCACTACCAAGAAAACGTCCTTTCCTTTCCATTGGCAACCCCTTTTCTTCTAAACTTGATAGAATGCGACGACTACATCTCCCAAGTTTTAGCTCGATTAGATAACGGCAAGTAGGACAGTTAGCAATCCAAAAACTTTTTTTCGCCATAAACAAATAAAACCTACGTTAATATAAATGATTTAAAGTGATTAAAAATTTCTAAAAAAAAAAAATTAAAGTACTTCATTCACGATACAAAAACATTAACAAGCACATGCAAACAAAACAGAAACCAAAGAAATTTCATTCACTTCAACCTTTAATTCAGGCCACAATAACATCCGCCATCATCCTACCCACTCCACAACAACAAATCCATAAAATCTAAGCAAACAACAATGAAAAAGTCCATCACAAGCTCTTCCTGAAAAGAAAGCCACCCCGTCCTTAATGTTACGAGGCGCCGTTACATTAAAGAACGAATGTCTTTCAGTTTTGGGTACACTTAGCAACGCTATCTCTCATTGGTCCGTCCTTTGCTGAGCATACTTGGGTGCTAATAAAAGTGGCATTTAGTACTAGGCCTAATGATTTAGTTATCGGGGATGTGGTGTCTTGGGTTGGGATGGGTGGAATTCCAAAGCGAGGCTTAATCTTAAGACTTTTCTTCGTTTTTGGAAGTAGTGGATGTTAGATCTGATGGGGGGGGGGGGGGAGATTATTAAATCCTTTATATTCAGTTCGATTTTGTGTGTCTGGGGGTGGTTGGTTGGATATGTCGATAGCGGGCAAATCTGTGAAGGTCTAATTAACCCCCTTGCCACCATCCAATCGGGTCTGGAACTTAACAGATAGATTCGATGTTAATGATAATGAATTCTATCAAATTTTGGCGGCTGTCACTGTCACTAAAAAGTCGCTTTTATGGAATACTAATAAACAAACTTGTCTTCATCCAATCGTGCAGAAGTAGCATGCAACCTAACATTAAAGAAACACTTTCCTGTTGCCAAAACTGTTTTAATAAATAATTAATAAAATTGTTTTAATCAGAATAAATAAAAGATATCTGGATGTGCGTGCTTAAATTCACATTCATTTTTAGTTGGTTGTATTCAGATTATCTGGCGCCGTCAGCAACACAAGGGCTATAATGCGCCGAAACATTCGTCATTAGACAAGCCAACATACATTTACAAACACCCATGCCTAACACGGGACTCGGAACCTCGCGGTCTAGAAGCTAGCACGCTAACCACTATACCGTTTGGTCGGCGCACATCCTACGACTTTCTGAAGTTTTGTAATAAACCAATTGGAGTTTATAACGTAACCAACGTACTAGAGAAAATGCTCAACTTAAATCGACGAGTTCAAAGATGTTAAATAAATTCCTTAAATAATTATAAAATAAATATAAATAAAAAAAAGTATTGGAAATGTTGCTTGATTTTAATTGTCAACTCACGTTTAACTTTTGTAAAATAATTAATGAATATTTCCTTATTTATGACTTTCTTTCTTCATGTTGCCATAATAAACTTTCGATGGATCGATATATTTTGTAATTTTTTTTTATATTATAGTTGCGTGTTTGAAAAATGTTCATTTGCCCTCTTTCACTTCATTCGCTCTTTTCAAATAATAAATTTGACACTGTCAATAATAATATAAATAATAAAGTTTTACTTTCTCATACTATGTCTTATTAAAAAAAATCACATAAGGTATTTTTATTGAACAAAAAAAACATTAATTTCCCCTTAAAAAATGACAAAAGACAAAGACCACCTTTTATATTTGAAAAAAAAAAAAAAAATTATTTATTTTACCTGCATTTAGGCTGTTATGAATTATCTATGTTGAATATTTTGTTTCGATTGTTGAACAGGTTCTTATGTTTGTCAATGTTCAATATTTTGGTTATACATATATATGAAAGTGATTTTAGTTGGAATTTAAAGTTTTCAAGATTACTGTTGACAAAATTTGCTGTTGAAGATAAGTTAGCGACAGATATAAGTCGACAAAACATCCTTAAAAGTTTTACTTAAGATGTATTTATTACAAATAAACAGGTGTATAAAAAACGACTGACGTATTTAAAAAATAAAAATTTAAAAAAAAAAATTAACAATTTCACGTTTACAGCATTCTATATGGGCAAATTACTGAAATCTATTGATTTGCAAAAAAATAGTTTCGAAGTTCATCAATAGATGGTGTTGTTAAATAAAATGTCTCAACCTATTGCAATAACTACAAAACTAAGACTCAATTGGGCTATATTGTTGCTGGAAATGGTGTTTATTTTGAAAACATAATTTTGTAATTAGTGCAACGTGTTCAGGCAGGGTTTTTTTTCCTTTGTTTGTTTTGCCAATCTAAAATGCCATCTTTAGAGAACTTTTTAACTATTTTTAAAAATTGGTGGGATAAAATTCTTTAGATTTCAAAGTAAAATGCAGCAAACGGTACTTTTCTATCGCGTTCCGCTTTTTTATTCATTCATTTTTAAAATGTGTCAATCCTTTTTAGAACACCTTGAAGTTGCCGTCTTATACAGTGGCTCAAACAATTAAAAGTACACTTCGTTTTTTGAGCAAATTAGCACTTTGTATGATGAATAATGCTCAACAAATTTAATTGTAACTAAACTTTTTGCAGAGGCATTCAACTATGGACATTTCACTTTGTGTATGCACAAAAAATATAATAATTAATTAAAAATCATATTATTCATACAGCTTTAAAACTTTATTAGACAAATTTTGCAGTAAAAAAAAAAATTGAGAATACACTTATGAAAAATATGTTTTACTACTCCTAAATATTTTCTACTTGGCTTCTATTTTATGTAAACTGCGCGAAATGTAATTAGACAAGCTGGATATAAAAGTCCAGTCGTTAGGAAGAAACCGTTCGTCAGCTTGCAAAATCTGAAAAAGCGTTTGGAGTTTACAAAAACTCATCAAATAGAGACAAATAGCTTTTGGAAGAAAGTAATATTTAGTGATGAATATAAATTCAACATTTTCGGTAGTAACGAACGTCGCATTGTATGTAGTAAGCCCAATACCGCTTTGGACCCGTAAAAAATTACATCCTTCAGTTAAACGTGGTCGTGGCTCCATCATGGTTTGGAATTATATGACTTCAACCGGGGGTAGAAAATTTAGTTTTTATAGATAGCATTATAAATCATATGATTTACTTGGATATACTTCACAGCAATCTAAATGAAAGCTCTAAGAGTTTGTTTTCAGATTGAAATTTGGTATAGTGGTTAGCGTGCTAGCTTCTGGACCGCGAGGTTGCGGGTTCCGAGTCCCGTGTTAGGCATGGGTGTTTGTAAATGTATGTTGGCTTGTCTAATGACGAATGTTTCGGCGCATTATAGCCCTCGTGTTGCTGACGGCGCCAGATAATCTGAAAACAACCAACAAATCAAGATTGAAATTTCATATTCCAGTACCACAATTACCCCAAATACACGGCAAGCAACATCAAAATGTGGTGTCTTTTTCGTTGTAAAAAGCAGTTACACACACCACCACAGTTCACCGATATCAATATCATACAAATCTGTGGGCCACGAGCGAAACAGAGGTCCAAAAGCACAAAATTAAAAACAAAGCCCGTTTAAATCATGTCTTGCAAGAATAATGAGGTTAAATATCTTCAGATACCACCAAAAAGTTGATCAAATCATTACCACGACATTATAAATGCCAAAAGACATGCACCTAAATATTGATACTTTCTTTGTATGTGAGATATTACAAAAATTTCATTGGTGTATTCTCAAATTTTTTAGGTAAAAATCTGTATAAGTTAATTTAAAATGCTACCAAAACTTTTCATATTAAAAGTTTTTCATTGATTTTTCTTTATTTTTACTTGAAATTAAACCATTTGCTATGTGTAAAATTGGAGACGTGTTTGCACTTCTTGGTAACGTATTATTTATCCTGAAAGTTGGGTTCATCAAGTAAAAGTAAGGTGCATTTTCAATTGTTTGAGCCACTGTGTATAAATTTTTATTGAAGAAAATTAAATACATTTATTGCAAAATCAATATCGAAGTTATATAACTGTAAAACTTCTCGTTTCAGTCCAAAATTGCTCTGTAGTGGTCTGCCCCGTCCAGTGGGCCTTGTCCCTGCTACTCTGTGTGACCATCCTCAATTCACGGAACTACCTCAGAAGTTCATTCCCAAGCGGATGACACAGCGCAACCCGATGAAAAGAATGGGTACAAAATATTTCATCCAATCTGTGATATTTCGACGTTTGGAACAAGTCAGTGACGTGCCTCTTCTGTGCTCGAATAGGTGATCATGTGTCAGTTAAAGAATCCATTAAAGAATCGAAGATTGGAATTCATCTGAAGAGAAAATCGTTCCAGGCTACATGTGTACTGCAAAAGCTTATTGACTATAGGTCATGTTAAACGATTCTTTTAAAAAAAAAAGATGGTGGGAAAATCCCAATTTTTCCTCACTATCACAGCAGCCAGCATTTCTGTGATACTGGAGTTATAGTTTTAAAATAGTTATAACCGCAGTATCATAGAAGCGTTGGTCAATATCGTTCGACATTGACCAATCCTGATGTGGAACATTGTAAACCAACCGTTGTTACAGATATTGGCTTATCTCTGTCAATGCTGGATAACATTTACTGAAAGTTTTGAAATGTTAATGCACAGTTTTAAAATTGAAATATTTTATTTATTAGCTGGTGTGGAGGGCAAAGAAATATGTTTCCAACATTTTAATTTTTAAATTCTTCTGTATATTAGAACGATGCTCGAGTTTCGGCCATAATTGTGCTATCTTCCATAACCCCTGTTTCTTACATTGACCAATACTGCTGTACTATCTGAGAGAAATGACAAAATTGTTCACAAATTTTAATTACAAACTCAATTTTCACACTTAATATTGTATCGAAAAATACACGGTCTAAGTTACACCCAATCTTCAAAAATGAACACCTCAAACACCGTTATTCAAAGAGGATTGAAACCACTTATATGATTATTGAAATATAATGAATGCTTATTGGAATATAATTAATAAAATCCCTTCCCCACCAAAAAAAAAAAAAATCCATAACAATTTTATTGACTATTCAATACACGCGCAAAAAGTTTCCATCCCCTGTGATTAATGGTTTTCAAGATGTTATTTTATAAACATCGACAGCTTCTTCTACTCTAATATATCGACAGCTACTCTAATTCTAGACAAAGTGGTGTACAGGCAAGATTATCTTAACAAAGGTTATGAATGCGAAATAATCCATTAAAAAAAGGGACTGGTAATATCTGCAAGACAAAACTTTTGCAATAAAAACGTTCCGCATTAGTGCTATTTTAAAAAAAAATAGTCCCTACAAAGATTATCTGGCACCATATATTCCAGAAGGAGGTTGTATTGGCAAAAACACTGAGCTCTAACAGTAACTTATAAGCTGATATACAAGGTGAGACCGAAAAGTAAGGTGACTGATGTTATAATAATCACTGTACTATATATTTGCAGATAAATACATCACTGTCCTTCAAAGTCGTTCCCGCCGTCTACAATACACTTCTGACAACGTTCATACAAGTTCTTGAAACTTCTGTAAAAGTCCTTCTTTGAGACTGTCTTAAGTTCCTTGGTAACAGCAGCTTGAATGTCTGAGATGCTTGAAAATCAGTTTCCCTTCAGTGCCAATTTTAGCCGTGGAAAGAGGAAAAAATCCTTATTCCCTTGATGCCAGCAGATTTTTTCCGTTTACGTAGTGTGGAACTATTGAGGTTACAGTGCGACTTCAACCAATCCCACTGTATTTACTGGTAAAATGTTTAAGAGTGATTTTAAATCGTAAACATTACCAGCCCACGTTTTAGACACGTTTAATTTTTCAGTATAAACTACGAGAATACAGTACGTAAAAAAAAATCTGAACGATGGCTATATCTTGAATTCTAATTTATAAAATAACAAAAATCAAGTACCGTTGGAAATTGTGGAAGGTCTTTATTAATTGTATATAATTTTTTTTATCATGAGGTCATCTATCATCTTTTTTTTTTCTTTCATTGGAATTATCATGGTCGAAAACCCGTTCAAAATTTTTTTCATTCCATTTTGACTTTTGGTTCTCGATATTTTAGGAAAAATGTAAAAAGCTCACTTTAAGGGACCGCGTAATAGATTACGTCTTGAAGCATGCAAAACATTAGATTCTTCCCCGCGATAAAGAAATTGCCCTCAAGATCGTCCAAAACATTTTTGCTCATAAGTGACGTGTTTCTCAACATAATGAACTGAAATTTGGTATCCAGGGTAAACAAGGTATTCTAAATGGAATAAAAACATAAAAAATAGGGGTGCGTGTTAAAATTTTTAAAGATAGTTATATTTACCTAGTATATAGCCACCTAAGAAAAAAAATTGTATCAGACATGTAGAAAATCGAAAACAAAACATTTTGATGCAAACTGCAAGATTCTATAATAATTAGAACAAAAGATATAGCCATCATTCGAGATTATTTTTTTTTTTTTTTTTTCTGGACTGTACTACGACTTAAATAAAAGTTTATTCTTAACCCATTCCAGCTAGAGAAAACTCTTGATCCAATATATAGTGTGTAATTTTTATTCTATATTTGCAATAGTACTTTGTCATTGAAGATTTTCAAAAAAATAATCACCAAGAAATGAATCGATGAAAACCTGAAATTTACACAGCAGTACACATACACAACGGAATACGTAACACATTGCGAAGATAGGATTCGTTCAGTTACATTTTCAAACGAGAAGATTGTCATATCTTCACTGATGTAGAGGATACTGTCCATCGTACAAATTCATCATGAACAAAGATTTTCCAAGTAACACACAGGTTGGTCAATTGTTCTAGTCAGTGTGAACATAAGTGTTAAAGCTATGCTGAAATGGCACATTCCAAGTCAAAATGATGTACATAAATCAAATACTCAGTGATTCTAATACAATTTTACTTAAGTGTTGATTTTTGTCGAATATTAAATAATTACCTTAATTTCAGGAGGGGAAAGGGAGGGGGGTGCTTTTTTTTTTACTTCACTCTAGAAAAATAACCACGGTCTTAGTGAAATTTTAATCAAATTAAAATATATACACAGTGTGTCCATACAAGAATGTCCCAGTTAAATTTTAATAGTATTTAATTTGTGTAATTTATATATACAAATGTTTAATTATGAATTTAATAGTGTAAGAAAATCTTGGTTAGCTTACATGCAATTTGATTTACGGTTTGTTGTAAATAGGTCTAATTCAAACTGTTATGATGTAACACTGACTAGGACATTATTTTATAGACACCTTGTACATAAATAATACGAAGGAGAGGTTAGAAATCAAAGGAGTGTAAGTAAGTTTTTAAAAAAAAAATTCAGTCCAGAAATGCAATTTAAAAAGACTGAACTATTGAGAGAAAAAGTGAACTAAGTCACAGCCTCAGTATCTCGCCAGGTTGCAGCCCAATACAATATAAACGGTTTGAAACCTTTTGTTTCTCAAACTGAAGGTAAAACGACTTATACCCCGTTTGACTTTAACCTCCTCAAATGTAATGAACATTTTCAATTGGACGGTTTCCAAAAAAACAATAAATACGAGATGAATGACAAATTATCAGCAGTGTTGACCATCGATATAAATAAACAACTGGATAGACTGCTTAACGCTGGGAAAAGGAAGCCGTTGCCAGATGCAATTGGTGGGATAAAAAATACGGATTGCCGAGGATTGAAAATAAAATTTTGGGTTGTACACAGCAAAAATGTCAATAGTAGACCTTCATTAGTAATAATGTGCAAAAAAATATATACTCTAACTACTTACAAGGTTTTTCGTATTCCCATCCAACTATAAAAGTGAACTGTGATTGGTTAATCTTCCCACCAGCTTCGCAATGCCATGCTCGTTTTTCTCTTTGCATTGACAATGGAGCAGTCCATCTATATCGTTGTATAGTTGTTTATCTATATTGATGGTGTTGGCATAACTCTTCTTACATTGTTCATACTGACCTCTGTCCTCGTTTATTTGATTGTTATGCTGCTGTAGAATTTCGATCCTAATTCTTCCATTGGTATTCCTTATATTGCACATAGGTCATGGCCGCTCCATTAGAAGTTTGCATCAAAGAGGAACAACGAGCAGTGATCCGGTTTTTGAAGCGATGGGCCATTTCATCAATAGTCACTCGTCTGTCTAACAGAACCATGTCACATGCACGCTCAAGGTTGTCATCATTTGTGGATGTAGATGGTCGTCTGGATCTTATCTCAGGCGGTCATTTTTGAATTTTTCAATCATTGGTAGACATTCCGTTGCGTCAAGACAAGGTTCCAGTATTGTGCCGAAAGTCGTTGATGGAATACGGCCCCTGATACAACTTCCCACCACAAGAAGCAGATTTCTACTCGTTGTTCCTCATTGGTACAAACTTCAAATCGAGCGAGCATGATCCATCTGCAATAAAATGAAGACAAATGGAGGAATTAGGATCTCGATTCCGTAGCTGTACAGCCGACCAAACGGTATAGTGGTTAGCGTGCTAGCTTCTAGACGGCGAGGTTGCGTTTTCGAGTCCCGTGTAAGGCATGGGTGTTTGTAAATGTATGTTGGCTTGTCAAATGACGAATGTTTCGGCGCATTATAGCCCTCGTGTTGCTGACGGCGCCAGATAATCTGAAAACAACCAACCATAGCAGTACAACTACAACATAACAATACAATAAACGAAGACAGAGATCAGTATGAACAATGTAAGAAGAGTCATGTCAACATTGCGAATTATTTTTTGTTCTTAATTGCATTATTCTTAAATGAACATCTTGTATATATTCTTATTTAGTTATTATACAATTTATTTCAAACGTGGGGAAAGAATGTATGACATGGTGCTACGGCAACTGAGACAATATGCAATTGTGTGAACGCATTAACTTACAGAAACGCACGAAAGGATTTGCATTGTGTCAAGCATCAATTGGTATGTGAACTTTGAAACTGAATGTTAGCTTTAGTAACTGTGTAAAACTTTCTACAATAAAAATAAAAACATATGTGTTTTCCCAGTATAATCTCATTTCCTTCATCAATTTTAATATCGCCTCTCTAATTTAACGATGATGCAACTTCGAAATTTCTTAAACTGAGTATAAAGCCTCTATTGTATCATGGAATACCTAGCGCGTGCAAACTGAACTGTAATAGTTATTCTAACAATTATATCACTTCCGAGTTTATTGGCTTCACTAAGTTCGATTCAATCAATTTGGTTGTTTGGTTTTCCTGTAAAATCTCAATTTTCGTGGTTGCATCATTGTTCCTCCAGAGCAGCGGTATGAGGTTCATTGAGGATCAATTTTCGGATTCTATCGAACATCATTCTGAATTTTTTATAGAAAATGGAGAAAAGTGAGTAGATTACGAATCCATTGGTCTCTGCTGGAGCAAAAAATGGCCGAAACTAGTCCAACATCGACTTTTAATAAGTTGAACTAAATCCAATCGCCAAATGCGCCATAACTTGCCAAATAATGAGCATTTTTTTTTATTTGGTAACCCTCACTCTTCAATTTTCATTTAAGAAGGTTGCAGACGATTCGGATGTGTGGCTATGGCTCACTTGCATCTTTCACAAATGAGCCAAATTGGCAATAAACATTACGTAACTGATGTCGCCAATTTGGCTTACTTTTAAAAGATACAAGTTTTCAGAGCCAAAGATCAGAAATCGTTTGCGCTTTTTCTCATTGAAAATCAAAATGCAGTGGATTGCCAGACGAAAAAGTTTGTTCTCTTTTTGACAAGTTATGACATATTTGGCAATCGGATTTTATTCCAACTCATTCCAAGTCGATTTTTGATCAATTTCGGCCATTTTTGCCACGGCAGACCAGTGGATTCGTATCTACTCGCTTTTCTCCAATTTCTATAAAAAATTTAGAATGATGTTCGATGGGGTCCAAAAATTACAGTTGCCTCTCGGACTAATATTCTCACCTAGTACAACCTCTCTAATAAATGACGAACCTCTCTTATAAATAATGTTGTTATGCAAGAAAATTTCTTTAAGGTTGTAAACATCCATGATAATATTGTCTTTAAATCATGATTTCCATAACAAGCAAATATATTAAGCAATGATTTCTACTAAAAACATTTATCAATTTGCGATGGACAAGTAAGTCTTCCACAGAAAAAATCAATCATATCCATTAACATTCAAAACTGGTGAATGCCCTCATTTTGTTACAATTTTTCTCTTCTAAAATTGAGCATAAAACTTTATCAATGAAAAAATTTATCCATAAAAAGAATATTTTAATGCAAGTCCTTTATATAAATTGACAACATGTATGTTCATACAATCACAACTAGTTTAAAGGGGTCCTGCACCTTCATAGGAACCCATGTTAAATTCAACATCTTTTGGGGCATCTCAATTGATAACCAATTTTATTATCATTCTGAAACTTTCACAATACAATATTTGGTTATTTTAACATATTTTTAACATGAGGTTTTTATTATTTATTAAAAAATCAAAACATTACTTTTTAAAATACATTTAAAAAAAAGAAAATTCTAAAATTTTAGACGAATTATTTAGTATGCTACTTATTATTTATTTCTCGTGTTAAAGTACTTAAATAGATAAGAAGAACATGTAAAAAAATGCAACCATTTATATTAAACTAGCTGAATACCCGTGCTGCGCTACGAAATTTTACCATTAGCATTTTAGCAATCAAAAGACATTCATGTATTCTACACTTCAGACGTTTGCTCCCTTTTCGATCCCGACAAATTGATTTATCAAAATAGGAACTTTCCTTTGTTGACATTTTAAACGAAATTTATAATTGTGAATAGTAAACTGGAATAGTTTATTGTGTTTATGTTTGCTCTTAGTTCTAAATTTCAAAGTAGTAGCTGTATTGGAATTAAGTTAATTAGACATTAAGTTAATCCTCGTATAGTTTCAATGTTGCGTCGTCTTTTCATCCCTTAAAAATTCGTTAATCGATATTGGAATGACTTATTTTTTTAACATTTGCAAAATAATATCAGAAAAATGACTACATTGGAAGAGGAACATTCGGATATCCCTCGTTTGGAACATTTAACCCCTTTTCGACCACTTAAAGTGTGTTAATCGAGATCGGAATAGTTTACTTTTTCTATTTTTACCATTCTTGATATTTGTGCCGATTTTCAGAGTTGTGACTATGTGGGAAGTAGGATTTTCGAATGTCCCCCGTTTGGAACGTTTAACCCCTTTTCGACCCCTTAAAGTGGGTTAATCGAGATCGGAATAGTTTACTTTTTCTATTTTTACCATTGTTGATATTTGTGCCGATTTTCAGAGTTGTGACTATGTGGGAAGTAGGATTTTCGAATGTCCCCCGTTTGGAACGTTTAACCCCTTTTCGACCCCTTATAGTGTGTTAATCGAGATCGGAATAGTTTACTTTTTCTATTTTTACCATTGTTGATATTTGTGCCGATTTTCAGAGTTGTGACTATGTGGGAAGTAGGATTTTCGAATGTCCCCCGTTTGGAACGTTTAACCCCTTTTCGACCCCTTAAAGTGGGTTAATCGAGATCGGAATAGTTTACTTTTTCTATTTTTACCATTGTTGATATTTGTGTCGATTTTCAGAGTTGTGACTATGTGGGAAGTAGGATTTTCGAATGTCCCCCGTTTGGAACGTTTAACCCCTTTTCGACCCCTTATAGTGTGTTAATCGAGATCGGAATAGTTTACTTTTTCTATTTTTACCATTGTTGATATTTGTGCCGATTTTCAGAGTTGTGACTATGTGGGAAGTAGGATTTTCGAATGTCCCCCGTTTGGAACGTTTCACCCCTTTTCGACCCCTTAAAGTGTGTTAATCGAGATCGGAATAGTTTACTTTTTCTATTTTTACCATTGTTGATATTTGTGCCGATTTTCAGAGTTGTGACTATGTGGGAAGTAGGATTTTCGAATGTCCCCCGTTTGGAACGTTTGACCCCTTTTCGACCCCTTAAAGTGTGTTAATCGAGATCGGAATAGTTTACTTTTTCTATTTTTACCATTGTTGATATTTGTGCCGATTTTCAGAGTTGTGACTATGTGGGAAGTAGGATTTTAGAATGTCCCCCGTTTGGAACGTTTAACCCCTTTTCGACCCCTTATAGTGTGTTAATCGAGATCGGAATAGTTTACTTTTTCTATTTTTACCATTGTTGATATTTGTGCCGATTTTCAGAGTTGTGACTATGTGGGAAGTAGGATTTTCGAATGTCCCCCGTTTGGAACGTTTGACCCCTTTTCGACCCCTTAAAGTGTGTTAATCGAGATCGGAATAGTTTACTTTTTCTATTTTTACCATTGTTGATATTTGTGCCGATTTTCAGAGTTGTGACTATGTGGGAAGTAGGATTTTCGAATGTCCCCCGTTTGGAACGTTTAACCCCTTTTCGACCCCTTATAGTGTGTTAATCGAGATCGGAATAGTTTACTTTTTCTATTTTTACCATTGTTGATATTTGTGCCGATTTTCAGAGTTGTGACTATGTGGGAAGTAGGATTTTCGAATGTCCCCCGTTTGGAACGTTTGACCCCTTTTCGACCCCTTAAAGTGTGTTAATCGAGATCGGAATAGTTTACTTTTTCTATTTTTACCATTGTTGATATTTGTGCCGATTTTCAGAGTTGTGACTATGTGGGAAGTAGGATTTTCGAATGTCCCCCGTTTGGAACGTTTGACCCCTTTTCGACCCCTTAAAGTGTGTTAATCGAGATCGGAATAGTTTACTTTTTCTATTTTTACCATTGTTGATATTTGTGCCGATTTTCAGAGTTGTGACTATGTGGGAAGTAGGATTTTCGAATGTCCCCCGTTTGGAACGTTTGACCCCTTTTCGACCCCTTAAAGTGTGTTAATCGAGATCGGAATAGTTTACTTTTTCTATTTTTACCATTGTTGATATTTATGCCGATTTTCAGAGTTGTGACTATGTGGGAAGTAGGATTTTCGAATGTCCCCCGTTTGGAACGTTTGACCCCTTTTCGACCCCTTAAAGTGTGTTAATCGAGATCGGAATAGTTTACTTTTTCTATTTTTACCATTGTTGATATTTGTGCCGATTTTCAGAGTTGTGACTATGTGGGAAGTAGGATTTTCGAATGTCCCCCGTTTGGAACGTTTCACCCCTTTTCGACCCCTTAAAGTGTGTTAATCGAGATCGGAATAGTTTACTTTTTCTATTTTTACCATTGTTGATATTTGTGCCGATTTTCAGAGTTGTGACTATGTGGGAAGTAGGATTTTCGAATGTCCCCCGTTTGGAACGTTTGACCCCTTTTCGACCCCTTAAAGTGTGTTAATCGAGATCGGAATAGTTTACTTTTTCTATTTTTACCATTGTTGATATTTGTGCCGATTTTCAGAGTTGTGACTATGTGGGAAGTAGGATTTTCGAATGTCCCCCGTTTGGAACGTTTAACCCCTTTTCGACCCCTTAAAGTGGGTTAATCGAGATCGGAATAGTTTACTTTTTCTATTTTTACCATTGTTGATATTTGTGCCGATTTTCAGAGTTGTGACTATGTGGGAAGTAGGATTTTCGAATGTCCCCCGTTTGGAACGTTTAACCCCTTTTCGACCCCTTATAGTGTGTTAATCGAGATCGGAATAGTTTACTTTTTCTATTTTTACCATTGTTGATATTTGTGCCGATTTTCAGAGTTGTGACTATGTGGGAAGTAGGATTTTCGAATGTCCCCCGTTTGGAACGTTTGACCCCTTTTCGACCCCTTAAAGTGTGTTAATCGAGATCGGAATAGTTTACTTTTTCTATTTTTACCATTGTTGATATTTGTGCCGATTTTCAGAGTTGTGACTATGTGGGAAGTAGGATTTTCGAATGTCCCCCGTTTGGAACGTTTGACCCCTTTTCGACCCCTTAAAGTGTGTTAATCGAGATCGGAATAGTTTACTTTTTCTATTTTTACCATTGTTGATATTTGTGCCGATTTTCAGAGTTGTGACTATGTGGGAAGTAGGATTTTCGAATGTCCCCCGTTTGGAACGTTTGACCCCTTTTCGACCCCTTAAAGTGTGTTAATCGAGATCGGAATAGTTTACTTTTTCTATTTTTACCATTGTTGATATTTATGCCGATTTTCAGAGTTGTGACTATGTGGGAAGTAGGATTTTCGAATGTCCCCCGTTTGGAACGTTTGACCCCTTTTCGACCCCTTAAAGTGTGTTAATCGAGATCGGAATAGTTTACTTTTTCTATTTTTACCATTGTTGATATTTGTGCCGATTTTCAGAGTTGTGACTATGTGGGAAGTAGGATTTTCGAATGTCCCCCGTTTGGAACGTTTGACCCCTTTTCGACCCCTTAAAGTGTGTTAATCGAGATCGGAATAGTTTACTTTTTCTATTTTTACCATTGTTGATATTTGTGCCGATTTTCAGAGTTGTGACTATGTGGGAAGTGGGAGAATTAGTGATGAGTGAGTCAGTGAGTCAGTGAGTGAGTGAGTGAGTGAGTGAGGGCTTTGCCTTATATATATAGAGATAGATTTTAAGTGAAGTGACCCAAACATGAAAAAAACTTTGAGAAATTCGGCCCCAAAAAAACCCAGAAAATCTTCACCAGGCAGCTAAACGCCGTGTCTGTCTATCAGGGGAATACCTCCCGCCACGTAGTCTGGATCGCTATAGCAACAAGACTCGGTTATTTATAATAAGAGTGATGCGTGAAAGAATTTGGCGTCCAAAAAGATTAGAATACAGCAAATGCAAATTTGTTTCTCTTGGAATTCCTATTGAATTAGAAGGCTAATCCTATTTCCAGCAGACAAAACTGGACATTTGGTTATATACGTTTATACAGGGTGTCCCAAAAGGTCATGTCCAAACAGCACCCATGGTTGTGTCAGGTCATGAAGAAGAATTACATAGGAAAGAGGGGTAGAAAACGCGATTGTAATCCGCTAGAGGGCAATAAGCACTGGCAGATGAAAGCGCAGGCAGTCGGATTAATCGAAGCGCGGACGTTGCAGAGAAAGGATGAACCAGTACAGCAATGCAGAATTGACAGACATGCATTACGTGTATGGCGCTGTAGATGGCAATGGACGAGCAGCGGGTACGCATGTATCGACAACGGTTCCCGAACCGACGTGTACAAGACCATAGACTGTTCGGACAATTACATCGCCGATTGCACGAGACAGGATCGTTTAGAATCAGCAGCCACATCGGCCGGCCACGTACAACAAGGACACCAAACATCGAGAACTCTGTATTAGACGCATTTACACGGAATCTGTGTACAAGTATCCGCGTTGTGGAACGCGACCTAGGTGTCGGTCGCTCCTCCATTATGCGAATACTGCGGGAAGATCACCAACATCCCGTACCACATACAACGGGTGCAGGCGCTAAGTGATGCGGATTATCCCCAACGTGTGGCATTCGCAATTTGGTATTTACAGGCAAGGATCACAGACCCACAATTTCCATCACGGATACTGTTCACCGATGAAGCTACCTTTTCCCGAGATGGTGTCCTCAATCAGCACAATATGCATGTGTGGTCGATTGTAAATCCCCATGTCACACGGTCTCACAACCACCAATACCGTTTCAGCGTTAACGTCTAGGCTGGAATTATTGATGACATGCTGATTGGTCCATACGTAATGGCTGGAAGCCTAGACGGGGTTTCATACGCCATTTTTTTTGAAAAAGTATTGCCCACGTTGTTAGTGGATGTTCCCGCAACGACACGCCTCAACATGTGGTTCCAGCATGATGGGTCTCCCACACATTTCGACCGGAATGTACGTCGGTTCCTAGACTTGACGTACCCAAATCGCTCGATCGGCAGAGCCGGCCCTGTATCGTGGCTACCGTGATCTCCGGACCTAATACCCCTGGATTTTTACCTCTGGGGATACCTGAAGTGTCTGGTGTACGATACACCCGTTCCATCGGACATGGACCTCATCGCACGTATCGTTGAAGCGGCGGCACGTGTCCGGGAGACTACTGGCCAATTCGAACGAGTTCGCGATTCCATGCGGCTCCGATGTGAAGCATGCATCGCAGCTGATGGGGCCAATTTTGAGCATTTACTACGAGTTGTAGAATTTTTATTTTGTACTGTTTAGTTGTAAAATAAAGATTTTTTACACCGTTTGTTATCTTTTCTTTGCGTGACGGTTACGATGCAATTTCACTGTCAAAATCGCGTTTCCGACCCCCCTTTAATATGTAATTCTGCTTCCTCATGACCTGACACAACCATGTGTGCCGTTTGGACATGACCTTTTGGGACACCCTGTATATTGTTATAACTGTAACATAGAACAGATATTATCTTTCCCAAAGACTTGTGATTGTGAAGCTTCGATTCCAAAGATTAAGTTTGCGTTGAAATAAATATCCCGAAGATAATTTGTCTTCTTCGTAATTAATATCCACGCTCTAAATGATAAGCTTCATTTGTGATCTTCTTAAATACACACATGAGAGACAGATAATTCTCACTTTGAGAAAAGAGGTTGCAAAACCCCTGCTAACAGAGACAAGAATTCAACAATATTTGAAAACAATGAATACAATTATTTCAAGTGATTTGACCAGCAGTTTTATAAAATTTTGTGATAGCAAAATAATTGAGTTTGAGGAAGTCGGGGGGGGGGGGGGAATTTACAATTTACGTCAGTTTTTTTCACTGACTCCTTTCAAAAACTAGTACATCAAATAAAAAGTTTTCACATTTAAAATTAAGTATAGCCGTTGGGTTTAAACTTATAAAAATAATTCTTTTCAATTTTAAATTATTAAACTGGTTACTTTCCTTCTCTAATTATTTTTATAAATGTTTGTTTAGTTAGATACTCGATGCATAAATATATTTGTCCAAAATCAAAGTTTCACTGACAGTTTTGGTTTGATTTGCAGGTTCCCACTGTCTATCTCTGCCCCTTATAAAGTGCTTAACACAGTCATACATCTGGTAATTTTGAGCATCTTGAACAGCGTTCGCCACAAACTTTTAGAGTATTTTTGAGCTTTTCTCGAGCCGGATACACCAAAATATGTATCTTTAATTATTATGGATTTAACAATATATAGCCTTCTGAAAACTGGAAAAAAATATTATTTTTTTTTTATCTTATTAAAATTACAATTAATATTTGGTTCTTTGTTTTAAATAATTAAAACATAATAATTTTCATTATTAGTAAATTAAAGTCTAAAAAAGAAGAGAATATTCTGTTCGAAAGTGACCAACGGGACTTGACCTAACTTTTAATAAAAGTATTTCGACTGTACTTCCATATTACTTTGTTTTAGTCGATATCAATTGTGAGACAATGGCGGTCGAAATCGTTCAGTTTATAATAGAGTCGATGTCTGTCGTAGTATTTATTGCAGCTAATCGTATAAATTGTCCAAATGAGTTAATTGTCCAATATGTTATTCCTGTATTTATTCGTGTTGAAAACCATCTGGCTGAAAGCTTCATCATATAGTTTCTTCGGGCATATCGTGGGGGGCTCTGTTCTACATAGTTAATACATACTATTTCGGACAAATTTCAATTATGTAAAGAAAAAATTCCATACAGTTAAATTTGATATATATATATACTGTGCTGTCGGTGAGCTGCAAAAAAAATCTGTCGATGGCTAAATCCGCCCCGTTGGCCTCGTAGGGGTCAAAGCTAATCTAGTAGAATACGAGATCTTCTAGAGTAAACCCATCTCTCTGACTCACGATCTTCCAATAATGAGATAGTTACTCTAGACACCAGTTTAGCGGCACTCTATGAGCAATTTTTCTTGGGTATTTAGTACAAATACAGTTTCGGTTGATTTGAATTATTTTCGCTTCCCAATTGTTGGCGCGTTTATCCCTTTTAGCTTAACATAACAGATAATAATTATAAGGAATCGGTACTTTGGAGATTATGCGTGATGACGTCACTGGCAGTTCATTTTTGAGGGAATAAATAAAACATTTATTGTGATTGGCTAGTGGAATGTGAAAATTTGAGTTTGTACAGGGTGGTCATAAAGAAACTTTGCCGATATATGGATCATCTATTAGTGACCGTTCAGTTCAACAGATCGAGGTAAGATTTCAGGTATAGTTATTCAAAGGTATTCAGCTCGGGATTCTGTGAACGGCAACAAAATGGCTCTCACGGTTACAGGTACAAAAACTCGAAATTTTTGAATGTCAACGCCTACTTTTTTTCCCATCGCAAAATGCTTAGCTCATGCGAAAACCTTAACGTTCGTTGGAACGATACGTGTATCATAAAAACGGATGCGTTATACACGCACAAAAAAACAACTCTGCGAACGGTCAACAATCGGAGCATACGGAGGAAATTTGCACATGACAGTGGCAAGACACCAATCACAGAACGCCGCTCGTCATATATTCAACGTAGAATACCGATAAAATTGCATGTGATGGAACCCATGTGGAAAATGGGTAATCCAAATAAAAGTTTTCTTTTGCCTGATCTGTGTTATCATCAACGATTGTTGTCTTGCCTCTGTCATGTGAAAATTTCCTTTCACCCCGTTTTTTTTTTTTTTTTTTGGTGGTCGTTCTCAGAGCTGTTTTTTGTTCGTGTATAACGCGCCAGGTTTTTTTTTTTTTTTTTTTTTTTTTTTTTTTGTAAGTAGGAATTACTATTCGAAAGTGTCGAGTTTTTTTTACCTATAACCGTAACCGTGAGTGCCATTTTGCTGTTCACAGAATCCCGAGCTCATACCTCTGAATAACTATACTTTGAAATCTCATCTCAATCTGGTGAACAGAATGATCGCTAAAGATCTATATACAGACAAGTTTTTTTTTATGACCACCCTGTGTTGAAACGTTTCATGCAACTGATTACAAGTTAGTCACAGTTGTTGCCATTCAATGCAACTCCTCTCTTAGTAGCTCTCTGCTTAAAGACCCTTATATTGGTTGGTTGTATTCAGATTATCTGGCGCCGTCAGCAACACAAGGGCTATAATGCGCCGAAACATTTGTCATTAGACAAGCCAACATACATTTACAAACACCCATGCCTAACACGGGACTCGAACCCGCAACCTCGTGGTCTAGAAGCTAGCACGCTAACCACTATACCGTTTGGTCGGCAAGACCATTATATAAAAATACTTTTATGTATTACAAAGGAGCTTTATATGTAGAAAATTAAACTTCACAAATATTGAACGATTAAATTCTAATTATTTAAATACATCAAATCAAGCTATTTAATGAATTAAAATGACATCACCTGAATGAACTAAAATAAAGTAAAAAGTAAAAATAAAGTACATTAAAACCTGAAAAGATAACTTCTAAACTATCATTGAGACTTCGGTCAAACGAACCTTTTTACAAAAAAATTCTTATTTTCCCCGAAAACATTTCACTATATTGCCTATTACAAAATATCTCCTAGAAATATATTTCTATCCCTGCCAGAAAAGCAAAAGTTCTCATTCATAGCTTAATAAATGCTTAATTTACTATCCAAACCAACTACATTTGTACACAAAATCCATTAGCCAAAAATGATGCTTGTAGTTTCTACCTAAAAGTGAAAAAAAAAATAATAATAATAATAATAAGGTCGCCCTCAAAACGTAAAGAACTCTCTAATTGTATTCTGGTAATAGTACTAAAATCACATAACTCGCCATTAAATAGTTTTCTGTAAGTATCCATTTATATAACATACTTCGACTTTCTATACAAGACTTTTAACGATGGTATTTTTTCCTTGCAAACTTGATATGACTTGGATAAAGATCATCGTGTAGCATTGCCTTAATTTGCCATTAACGTTAAAAAGAGAAGAGGGGAAAGTGGATGGTATTATATCCAATCATGTCACTAATGCATAATCTGAGGTTTCCTATGATATGTTTTGTCCATACCAGAATTGAATTAAATATTACAGGAATAGTTATCTTTCGATTTCTTCACTATTATAAAAGCAATCACTAAAAGGAAAAAGAGTATTACATCACAAGTGATTCGTTTTTCTGTTAAAAGGTAGATCTAGGAGAGTGTTTATATTCTTCTAGAAAATGTTTTTTTTTTTAGTTGTATTCTAAAAGAAATAATGGATTGGTGTTATTTGCCATTTACGTTTTCATATTTTCATTAGTTTTATTTTTAAATAGCCAGTTTGTCGATAAGTATTACACTGGCAAAACAAAAAATACGCCAAAATGATGAAAATGATTATTTGTTTTTCGATAATTATTCTGCCGTTGATGGACAATGATCAAGGGAAGAACTCTGTGTTCAAGGCATTCGTTTTTTTTTTTTTTTTTAAACTTTTTACGCCTTGATTGAATTTCTACGGAAATTTCCGTGGTGGGGATGTTTAAAGCACCTAAAATCCATTTCCACAGCGATTTTGATCACATTCGTTATAACCGTTTTTTTGGCAATTGCTGAAAAACATAATTTTTTCAAATCCTCTATCTTATGCGCATTTTGACGAAAAACTTATTGACAGGTCCCATGACAACCAGTTTTCGCCCTTATACAAAAGTTAAACATTGGTTATGCATATGTTCTGTTCAATTGTTGAATTATAGTCCCCATGAAATGCATTAAACTAGAATGTATTTGGACAGCTTTATGCAAATATGACAGATAAACGACTTTATGATCGAAGTTAAGTTTTCAATATCTTGGGGTTTGGCTCTGCAATATCTAATTATTTACAGTAATTATACTCAACATATTATTTATTGGTACCTACATATAATGCCGTTAGACAAAATGTTTTCTGAACAGATTCCCATAGACGGTCGAAACGGTCAGTCGAGATGGACACCCGATCCATCGCGCAGCTGAGGCATTCCATGAGGAAGACCCTATGCTGGTCCTTCGCCGAACTGGACCTTATAAGAAGGCCAGGTGGTATCAACTAGTGCAATATCCGTCGAAAGTTGGTGGACATTTTGTTGGTGACAAAAGTTTTAAACCGTCTGCCGTCGTCGGAGGTCTGGTTCGGCTCGAACAAGCATCAAAAAGTTTTCCAACAGAATGTCTCAGCTGTGCACTGGACACCGCATACATCCAGACCAACCGTTTCGACAGGCTTATGAAGTTTTTGTCCAGGGTTCCCACTCAAAGCACTGAATGAAAATCAATGACTTTTAAGGAACTAATTAATGTTTTTAAGGACCTTTGAAAATTTGTTTTCAGGCATCATGCCTGTATTTAAATTTTTAATAATGTATATTCTACGAAAAAAGTTACAAGTTGGTGGATGCGTAATACAAATATGTTGGAAAATTCCTATACGGTGCAGATAAGTGGCGGTCACGCGGGAATAGCAAGACCGAGTTGTAATTTTATAAATTTTGCAGTTGAATAACATCTGTAAAAATTAAGGACTTTTAAGGACGTCTAAGCATTTTCAAGGCCTTGAAAACAAGTTCAAAAATATTAAGCATTTTTAATGACTTTCAATGACCGTGGGAACCCAGTTGTCACGTGCCAATGGTAAAAAATACTTATGCACCAGGAAATCTAAATTTAAGTCCGTAAAGCGGAAAAGTAAATATCAAGTCACAATTAATAGAATATTGATCAGCAGTGGTACACCGCACAGAGAGACACAGGTATTACAGCAACATTGTTTATTACAAACATAAAAAAGCCATTATAAAGAATTTAAGTTAAAAGTTATGAAGAGAGAAACGTTATATCCGTTAAGATGCGAGCTTAAAAGCAATCTGAATATGACATGCGCAGAATGGATTACATAAAAAGTTCCGCTAGAGGTCGCTACTGCCGCGCAGGACAGTCGATGTATGAAGAAGGGAAGTGGGTGGATATTGCATCATGAAGAATGATTATCCCAACAACAATAACGAAATTTTCCAAAGCTATTAGACATGTGCTAATACATCTTTTCCTCACTGCCTCTCATCTTTTATCATATATATATATTTTTTAACTAACCCTATTAAGAATGCTCATCAAAAATACAAATATTGTAGCGGAAAAAAAAATTCTTTATTTGTTGGTTCGTTTATTAAAATTGTGCTTACAAAAATATGTTTTAATTTATTTTATTACACATTGAATGACCAATAAGTAAACCGGATCAACCTTCAAGTAGTAAAAATAGTTCAATTTTTAAAAAACAAAATTAAAGCGGACCAAATTAATCTTTCTTGAGGTTTTCACAAGAGAAAAGAATAAAAAATAAAGTCAAAACATCGAAATACTTAGAACCCTGATTACATTTAATAGTCTTCTTAGTAAAAAGCCTAATGGCTCGAAAACGACTTTTTAACCCATTTTATATGCAAATCACACACAACTTTCGTAAAGTTTTTCTACAAAACTTTTGATTTCTTCCCTTATTATTTACATAAATTTTCTAGATTTCGTCAACATTATTGTTTTCGATCCAAAAAGTTTATTTTTAGAAAAAATTTATTTTAATTTTGAACACTAAATATTGTTTACTCACGATAGAGGACATTATTGAAAGATTATGAGAAGCTTTTCGAAAACATTTCTGTTAAAAATGTAATTATTTAAGTTCATAATCATAGGAGATTACGAAGCAAAATGCAAATTGCATTTTATTCAAATAAGTATAACCATGAATTATTAATTTCTCTGAACAGTTCTTGAATAAAATATTTATGACTTTTTTGAAAAAAAAAAAATCCAATAATGTAGAATTAGAGTATAATTAGAATATTATCTACCTTATTATATTATCTCTCGTTTGATTACTTTTTCAACTAACTCTTTTTTTAGTTCCAGTGTCGGTATAGAAAGAACACCACATAACCAATTTACTTGTGCTAAAATAATGAAACAATTACTCAGATAATGACATTATGACTTTTAATTAAAACGCTTCGCGCATTTTGCTGAAAATTGGAGAAAACAAGCAAAAACACTCATTTATGAAAGCGACAAAGAAATTAATGACAATATTAATAATTAAACAGTGATTATATTTTGCTTTGATTTAATTATTTGTTGTCTAAGTACGCAAATAATGAATAATGGACTGATTACACTACTTTGATTTTTCTTGATGCATATTTTATTAAACTAATTTTTTTTTTTTTTTTTCAAAGTGATAAAATCTGTCAATTTTTATTTTTTTAATTTATAAATAATTCGTTAGTAATTAATACTAAAAACGAAACAATGTAATTACAAGAAAGCTGTATAATTTATTTGTAGTTTGACTTATTCTGAAAATTGAGTGTATATTTCTGACATGGGTATAAATTTATAAACTTCAATATGATAAAATTACAAAGAGGAGAAGGGGTGGAAATTATTATTTATTATAAACTGTAATATGAAAGTGCGTGGGGGTCTCGTCTGCAAATAACAGATACAATACCTAGACATCAAAGACCTCTTTTGTCTAGTGGTTAGCGTGCCTGTGTTCTGATCTAGGAGTCCCGGGTCCGACTCCCCATTAACGCCCATTTTTAAATTGGTGACAGAATATTTGATCAGTGGTGTCATCTACTGCACGACTTCCACACTACCATCTCAGCATCTCTGGCTGGCGACTCACTGCCATACAGCAAGCAACCTCTGGCAACTCACTACCGCACGCAAGCAACTCAATCGTTCGCCTCTTCGCGACTCACTGGGAAGGGGCTATGTGGTGGTCTCGGGTACAAATAACAGATACAACACCTAGTCACCAGAGACATCTTTTGTCTAGTATTTAGCGCTCCTGTCTTCTGATCTAGCGGAGTCCCTGGTTCAACGCCTTCCACGAACTCTTTTCCAGTGTGTCACTCCACTTTTACACAAAGCCGCGCGTTCTGCCATGCAGCCATTCGTGGGTCAAAATGTGATCCATCCTTTTAGTCGTATGACACTACCTTTCGGAGTTGCAACTTACATTCATTGCTAAATGACTTAGCTAGGATACTTATCCTGTATTCTCCAGGGTTCCCACGATCATTGAAAGTCATTAAAAGTGCTTAACATTTTTTAACCTGTTTTCAAGGCCTTGAAAATGCTTAGAGGTGCTTAAAAGTCCTTGAAAATGCTTAGAGGTCCTTAAAAGTCCTTAATTTTTTGTGTATGTTGACCAACTTCAAAATTTACAAAAATGCAACTCAGACTTGCTATCCCCTCGTGTCCGCCTGTTATCCTCATTATGTCGGAATTTTCTGACGTATTTGTATTACGCATGCGCCAACTTGTAACTGTTTTGGTAGATTATACTTTATAAAAAAAAATTATACTGGCATGATGCCAGAAAACAAATTTTTTAAGGTCCTTAAAAACATTAATTAGGTCCTTAAAAGTCATTGAAAAGTCATTGATTTTCATTCTGTGATTTGAGTGGGAACCCTGTTCTTAAAAATCAAATCTATATACCTACTAATACATTAAATTACCGCTATATACCATCAGTCTTACTCACAGCAGCTTAAAAGATATATAGAGCTGGAACACAAGCAATAAGCACGTATAGAGCTTATTATTAGACTGGAGCTATTTTGGATCAAGTGGAACATTTAAATATTTTTGCATGTGTTTCTTTGAAATTAATATAAGTAGAACCTCGATTAACCGTCCCTCTTTCATCCGGAACTCTCTGTTAACCGACCATCCTTTAGTCGACATCAAAAATCTCCCAAATGAGCAATAAATCATTTGCCCTTTATAAAACCGGAATATTTTCCTTTACACTAAATTTGCATAAGTAATGGCGAGGCTTCTGACCGTTTTTCAAAAGGACTGACATGGTTAGAGCAATAACCATATGCAGATCAAACTGAACTATTGCTTTTAAAAATACTTCGGGATAGAACCGCGAAACAACGATTATCAAGATTATGACAACAAAAACTCATTTCCAACAATTATGTCATAAAAAAAAAAAACATTAAAAGCCCTGCATTCAATAAATGAAAATAATTTACTTTTTATTATTTTTACAACTCTATTATCCGGTATTTTCGCTTATCCGACCTATCTTCGGTCCGAATTAAGTCGGTTAATCGAGGTTCTACTGTATTTTCTAGAAGAATTTTGTTCTCTAACTACGTCATGCATTTACATTTTCTTTCTTCTCGGCCTTTCGCTATTTTCATCAATATCTCTATATCTTCCCCCTTTCCCCCCCCCCCCCCTCCAACCCTAGATAAGATTCGCTCTACTCATTACGTATATCGCTAACCATATACAACCATTAGAATCTCTCCTATTCAATATATTTACATATCTCATCTCTCTCTTAATTTCTAAACTTATAATCTGTATCTCTCTCCATTCCGTCTTATCTTCGCATTCTCGTCTTTTTATTTCCCTATCTGAAGTCAATTTATTATTTATTCCTCAATATATCTTCTCCCTACTTATCTCTTTTTTACACTTCATCCTTCGGTTATATCTAATCATATACAATCGTTAAATCTTTATATTATATTTTTACAAATGTTCTCTATTTCTCTACTTATCTTTATTTCTCGACACTCTCTGACCCATTTTTATGTAAACCAATTCTAAATACCTTCTTCCACATTTAAGTAGTTAACACAGGTAATTACAACCTCTTAATTTGGAACTGGGTTACCTATAATAAGGACGATTTCTGAGCGTGTATTTCTATCTCTCTCCTACTAGTTTTATTCTTACCTTGTATAGCTTCCAATTTTTTCAGTAAATTTAATCCATTTCTTTTTTTTTTTTGCATTCTTTAACTTCTACACTATATAAACGTAGTGAGCAGTTTATACATAGCTTATATCCGTTGCATAGTTCCCAAACAAAACTATAAAAGCTATCGACATAATCGTTGCGTCAAACGAAAGTAGTGTCAAAATGAGTTCACAAACAAAACTTTTACTGAAAGTTATGACAGGAAGTACCAAACATGGTGTGATGTCGGGACAAGAAAAGGTAGCGAAGTTCGGAATTTTCTTTAATTCACATTATCCTCAACACAGACTTGTTTCAAGAACAGCACACAGAACTTACAAAACACACATGTCCATCTATCTTAAATTATTGATGACCACACACAACCGTTCACAGTTTTTTTAAAAATATTCTTACATCATCTAGAACACCCAACAGTCCGCCGCTCGCTGTTCAGTTCAATTGTTCTTTTTTTTAAACTCGGGGAAGTCCCTAAAAAAAACATGAGTAAAAGTATTCTTTCAAATGGATGAGCGCCATCTATTTGGAAATGATGAAGTCATTACAATGGCTATCGGAAGTTGATTCACAGTTCGTTGAACCTTGATAATAAATGCTATTGATTTGTGTTATGTATAATGTGACCAGATTTTTTATACCTCCAGAAATTTCATCAGTAGTTAGTCTTCTCAATTAACAAAGTTCTGAAGACATTTTTGTTTTGTTTAGATAAACTTCGGGAATCTGTAACGGGTAAGCGAGGCGATTTGGCGATACATTCGGTCAGCGAAACAGCGAGGGGAAAAGCGGGATTATCCCGTCAAAATCGGGACGTCTGGTCACATAAGTCATATATTGGTTTGAAAATCCGATTAAGATTAATATAATAGATCATAAAAACAAGATTCTACCAAATGTTCCATTTAAATGCAAATAGAGATATCGAATTAAAATTTGATTATCCGGTAATAAGTTTCTTTGCCGAGTTTATTATAAAACTTACCAACTTGGCGACGTTTTTATGAAAAAAAAGCCAAATTGGCAAAGAGGTGAGTTATCATACGTCGGCGAACCTAACAAAGATTGATTTCAATCTTTAAATGTTGATAAATTGAACATGTTCTTTAAACAGTAATGCAAACGTACGTGGAAGCGGCCTTTTAAAGGCAGTAACCGTCACATCAGAATTTGTGCTTGTATCACTCAGTTTGCTTGTCACCCTTCCATTCATCTCTAAACATTTTTCTCCGTTACTCTTTTTGAAGTACATTTCGCTTTTTGTGTCAATATAATAAAACCTGATATTAAAAACTGATACCTGACGACAGTACATATATATCATGGTATAACACAATTTATTAAACCCGATGATAAAAAAAAAATGACAACAAAAGATAAATAATTCAAAATTCACAGCATTTCCATTACATGACTTCCCCGCATGATTACCCCGCATATAACCATGACTATATTTAACTCAGAAAACCATTTCATGCAAAAGGTAATAACAAACATAACACAGTTCCAACCCTCGTGAAATCTGAAGAATCTCTTAATACACTTACCATGATTTATGAACATCCGGGACCCAAAATGTAAATTCCACAAATCAAATACATTTGTTTTTATTGCCCATAAAAACCTCTTGCCCCACCTCACACGATGTACACTTATCGCTTTTATCTGGCATTTAAATGTGCAACTCAGTCACGTTTTAAAGCGCTGTTATCGAAATACAAGTATGAAATAAAGTGACAGGGAGCTATGATTTAAAGAAATACTGAAGTTTTCCATTAAGAATTAAATGAGGCGTGAAGGTAAAAAGTAGCCTCTAAGCTCAAGGAAAATGTATTTTTGTAATGTTTCTTTTTTAACTTTTCCTTCATCTTACTACTTTCTTGTAATGTGAGTTCTAATTTGGAATGATGTGTTACATTTTACATATCGCTATTTATGCTTGAAATTGATACTTCCGGCCAGGATATACATTCCTAATTATGTAATATGTAGAGGGACCTATTATACTTTGGTCCTATATCATTTGCAGAGATGTCTGCTCATTTTTAAGACTATGATTCAACACAGACCATCTGGCTTTCAACAGAAATGAACTCTCTATAGAAAGGTAAGTTTAGAACGTGAAAAGAGAATTCAACCAAGAAGAATTTTGCCAGTTTTCATACAAAATAAATATTGAGAAAAGATTCTCGAGTGCAGAGTGGCTCGTTAGGAAAGCGTACAGAAGATCTCGTTCGTTACGAGATGAGAATCAAAGAAAAATGAGCAAGGAAATTATAGACAGTTCCAAACTACGTCAGTAGAACAGACAAGTGCTTGAAAAGCTTATTTCATTCAAAATAAAATAGTCTGAAATAAAGATAACCAAAATTCAAGACACGCTAATGACCACTTGAACAAGTCCAATATTCTTCTAAAGCAATACTGGGGATCAGGTGTCAGTAAAATATGAAATGGAGGTAGAGCCCAACAAGTTCATAAGCAACAAGTTCATAAGCTAATTAAGAATACACTTAAATAAGAATCACCCCCCCCCCCCTTAAAGACACGTTAATACATCAGAAACAAATGTCACGGATAAAATAAAATATAACACAAACTAGGGCAGGGTTTTCCTAACTTTTAAACATTGCGACCCACTTTTTAGAAACCCAATCTATAACGACCCGTTTTATCCTCGATGCATCGAATTTTTTCAGAGTCGAACATCACACTTTTTTCCCGAAAGAGGTTTTATGGGCCAAACAATGAACTTTAGGAGGAAAATAAAAGCATTATTTAATAAAATTTTACAGAAAATTCTTCTAATGAGACCACAGACCAATATGAAAGGAGTACGTATTTTTTAATTACTGTTAATGCTAACCTTTAACTGCTGTGGTTGGGTGGTTTGAGGATTTTGGCGCAGGAGCTACACATGGTTCATACTGCGTCAAACTAATTGGTGAACATCAGGTTAAAGTTTAAGAAACATTATATCAGAAAATTAATATAAAAGTCAAAGATGCGATATTTTAGGGTATGGAAGCATTCCACAAAAAATTACTCGCGGTCTGTCAGACCGCTTACAGCAGTTAAAGGCTAATGACGGCAAAAAATCGAGATTAATTCAAGTTACTTTCAGACGTAAGGATTTCCACATTTGTAGCCCATCTGGATACTTGGTTTGAATTTCCACTGTTGCCTGAAACCAAACTTTTCAAAGTTATGAAGATGCAATAAGTAGTAACATCTTCAAACCTTCAGTAGAAAGAATTAGAAAAGTTAGACAGATAACCAGAATTATGTCAATTTACTACGATTAGAATTCTGTTCAACCTTGCACCGAAAATTGGTTCTCATTTAGCTGCAACGATTATTTGGGGCTTAGTTTCGCGATTTAATGCTGCTACTTCAGACTGTAAGCACCATTAAGTGATGTATTTACGGATCGTGTCTTGATGAACATTTTTAAGTCCACGTAACTTTTTTTTTTTTTGCAAATTGTTTAAATCTACAAATGCATTCAAGATCTTGTTGGGACTCACCAAAAGCTGATTGGCGACCCATAATTTGAGAAATACTGAAAGACTATTAGGTTTGTTAGAATTTGAAAAAATTCATTGAAAAGGGTTTCTTGATACTTAAAACCAAACAAAAAAAAAACCTACACAGTTCCAATCCCGTGCTTAAGTAACAGGTAAGGAATACTTGGAATATGATTAATGTTACAAACACGTGACAATTTTTTCTCTTTCAGTGGATAAATATCCATTTTCCCCACGTAAACTTGTCCCTTAATACCAAAATTTCACCAGAGACTATTCCTTCCCTTAAAACCCTCAAAACTCATAAAATCCTTCCCCCCCCCCCCCCTCCTTCCCGATAGAGTTTAGAAAGACTAAAACCCCCAACTTCCCTTAAGCTAAGCTCTTTCAAAAAGGTCGGAAAGCATTAGCGTGGCAGTAAAAATATCATCTATAATAGGATCTATACCACGCGAGAGAGCAAAATATCAAGAGACAGATATAAAAAAAAGACATCCTAAATAAATATCTAAAAGTATATGCTTTGACGCAGGCTGAATATTTATTGCTTTTCCCCATATGATCTTTTACAGTTCGCTACAGTAGGGAAAAGAAGGGAAATGCATAAACATTATAGAAGACTCTTTTTTGACAACCTTATCCATTGCCGGAGGTCCTCACTGCAAATATCGACCGGATAGTAAATAATATCGCACTCTTTTTCTACCGTCTTAGATCCACTGTATTCATACGCCTTCTGTTTTCTTTTGTTCTTTTACGATTATTTTTCCCGCCTTTTTTTTTCCCCTTCTCTTGTCGCGCGTTTGCAAGTCATTGTTCAATTTGATGGATGGGCGAATCATATATGCGGTTTGGAGTTTAGATAGTGTTTTTTTGGGGGGGGAGTTTATATTTGTAGTTAGAAGAGGGGTGTTGAAAAATAGTTGTAATGGTATGGTGTTCAAGTAGTAATTTGGGTTTCAAGAGAAGATATAAGAAGGTAGATTTTTTTTTTCTCTGTATTTTCAAATAATGTTGAATTTGTATTTTAAATATTTAAAAGATATTTTATAAAAAGAATTCGATGTAGATCCCATAATACTATTTTTCACGATATTTTTCCCAAGGGAAAAATAGTTGTGGCTTCAGTACATTATTCTCGCCAAAAATATTTTGCAGTTTAGCTATATTATTCACAAACCAAAGAATTTGTGGCTTCCTAGTATGATTATCATAACAACTAATTTGAGCTATCTTTATATTATTCCCAAAACAAAAAATTTGTGGCTGCATTATGTTATACGAAAGACAAAGAATTTGTGGTTTCCTTATAGTATTACCATGAAAAATAATTTGTGGTGTCATTATATAATTTACTCGACAAACTATTGGTGGTTTCGTTAGACGATAAATAAAAAATTTTGTTGTATTATATTATTTACAAAATAAATAATGTGTAGTTTTCTTATATCAAAGGCAAAGATTTTGTGATTTCCTTATATTGTTATCATAAAAATTATTTGAGGTATCATTATATTAATCACACAACAAGGAATTAGAAATTCAATATATTATTCTTTTGACTAAGAATTCTTGATTCCATTAATATACAATTCTAAAGTGTTTAAATGAGTATCGGAAAGTAAATTTTTAAAATTCTCTCAGTTCGTTTACAATATTTGAAATTAATATTAATTGTTCTGAATTAAATGAAACCATTTTTTTATCTCTACAAACATTAGAAAATTTTAAATAATTTCCATGATGGCGGCTTTCCAACAATGCAACTTAAAACTTTAAATCAATTACCCTTTGCGGTTTTCACCTTTGAATTTTGTGGCAAAACAGTTCGAAGTTTCAATTCAAAATAAATTTACAAAACAAGTGCCATATTAGTTAAAGTTTCATATTTTTATTTATTTATATATACTTATATATAATATATTTATATATACTTATATATAATATATTTATATATACTTATATATAATATATTTATATATACTTATATATAATATATTTATATATACTTATATATAATATATTTATATATACTTATATATAATAATATATACTTATATATAATAATATATACTTATATATAATATATTTATATATACTTATATATAATATATTTATATATACTTATATATAATATATTTATATATACTTATATATAATATATTTATATATACTTATATATAATATATTTATATATACTTATATATAATATATTTATATATACTTATATATAATATATTTATATATACTTATATATAATATATTTATATATACTTATATATAATATATTTATATATACTTATATATAATATATTTATATATACTTATATATAATATATTTATATATACTTATATATAATATATTTATATATACTTATATATAAGTATATATAAATATATTATATATAATATATTTATATATACTTATATATAATATATTTATATATACTTATATATAATATATTTATATATACTTATAATATATTTATATATACTTATATATAATATATTTATATATACTTATATATAATATATTTATATATACTTATATATAATATATTTATATATACTTATATATAATATATTTATATATAATATATTTATATATACTTATATATAATATATTTATCTATATTTATTTTCATATAAATTGAAAAGTACTATTTTATTTGAAGTTTGTTTTCTATTTGCAATATACATGAACCAAACATTTTAAAATGATCCTTGCAAAATTGAACAATTGAAATTTTCCATACCGTTTAATTTCAGAAATTTAATATTTTATTATAATCAGTTCAAATTTGAATCCATATTAATCTTTTTAACTTAAAAAAAAGATATCATCCTGAAATATTTCTTGAGAAAGAAAAGTGGCATTACAATTTAATTAAAGTTTTCAAACCCAACGACAGAGATGAATATGAATAGTTCATCAGTTCACCTCGTTGCTTAACTAATCTGCATTGTTGTTAAGAACTGAAAATATTTCCCACTGTTGAACTTAAATTTCCAAAAACAAAAATCGTAAATTTTAAATTAGCGTTTACTTTTTGCATAAGTAAGTCTCAAGTCAAATCCATTAATATACATCTATATGCACGCCCCCTAGTCCGATATTACTGAGGAAAATATGACAGATATTTGTGACGGTGATATTGGATTAGTTATCTTACAAAATATCAGTTATTAGAATCTTAAGAATAACAAGGCTACTACCAACTTGTCCCTAGGTTTATAAAGCGCCAAAATCTTTCTAAAATGCAATCTTCATCTTATATTGACTCAACAGATCTTTTGTGTCAGGGCTTTCTTCAAAATCTGCTTCCATTCTGATCTCTTCTTGCCAAGTTGTTGCAATTAGAGATATTTAGTGTTTAATCCATTTCGATTCAGCCAATCCATCTCAGTCTGAACCTGTCCCTTATTCGGGTTTCCATTGGTTTGAAATTGAAAACCCTTGACCTTAAAGAGGATGAATCCATTCAGCAGATATGTCCAGAAAAGTTAATAAGATTAATTTAAATATATATGATGATATCTGCCTCTCTCGGAAAAATTCTGAACAACTCGTTGTTAAATCTGCGCCTACATATGCCATTAATATTGTTGCGTGGATGGGTTCGAAAGATTTGAAGCCAAAGCAGATCAAAACTTGCAGAAATATATTCCGATATAACTCTTCGCAGATTCTCTTACAACTCCAGAACTTCTCGTTCTAGTAGACTCAATACAGCTCTTTTCACAACAATAGAGCACAAAACAGCAGTTAAAAACTTGACAACACAACTGCTAAAATCGCTGCAAAAGACAATGCAATACTGTTCACTTTCGGAACTCTCTGAACGCTCGCTGAGAGACAACTAACTCAGTAACTCCACACTCAGTCAGTAACTCAACTAACTCTTGTTCGGACTTATATAGGAAAGGCGAATCTTCTCGAAACTTCCAGAGATAGAAATTTGGAGAACTTTTCAAATCGTAGTCGAAAAGCCCTATACATGTACAAGGGGACCGAAAATGTCGCCAAATGATCCCCAAGTTTGGCGACATTTGGCGATTTCCTGCCAAATTTGGCGACAAAAAATTAGTCGCCAAAACCGTCGCCAACTTGGCTCTATCTTGCCAATTTGGCGAGATTGCCATTACCATAATGCTAAATGGCCTTCTCTATGTAAAACTCGCTTCCCAGCATTATCTCTGTAAAACTCGTTTTCAAGAATTAAGGCACGCATTGAAAGGAAAGCAAACTCTTGCACTGCCTTATGCGAAATGTACATAAATTTTCCTATTTACATAATCAATACTACGGAATATTTACAAATATACAGAAATTCGTGACAATATTATTAACTGCACCAAGATATTGAATTTCCAAAAACAAAAATCGTAAAAATTAAATCAAAGTTTACTTTTTGCATAAATAAGTCTCAAATTAAGTCCATCAATATACTTCTATATGCACGCTCCTAGTCTGATATTACTGCACAAAACATGATATTTTTGACGGTGATATTGGATTAGTTATCGTACAAAATATCAGTTCCTAAAATCTTTAGACTAACAAGGCAACTACTAACTAGTCCTTAAGCTTATAAAGCTCCAAAACCTTTCTAAAATGCATTAGCTCATTCATAAAAACAATCCCTTACAAATTTAATCCCCTAATGAAACTAACTGCAACATAGCAAATATCGAGGCATGCTTTTATATCTTCAATAAAACAACAAAAAGCGCGCATCTCCTGGTATTTTTCTAATAAAGCATCTGGAAAGAAGAAGCCTTTAAAAGTTCCTTGAAATCTTCTTCATTCCAATAATTGCCATTATTACGCTGCTCTTCTCCTTTCTAAACTAACAACCTCCTTATTGGCTTCCCTTGGAATAGCGGAGGATTTTATTCCTTATTGACAGAACGCTACATTATGAGAGCAATCTTTCGACTTGTGGCGTTTACTCGTCACACACAGAGAGATATCTTCTATTTGAGATGGAAGTCTGAAGATAAAAGGTCTTTTGTTTTTGTATCTTTCGAGCGAGGACGTTAAAGATAGGTATGGTCTGGGTTGGTGTCATTATGAAGAAAGTAAGAAATAGCCAAATAATGGTTAGATATAGTCAAAGAAGAGTGTTCATATACAGATGTAATCAAAGAATGGTTAAATAGAGACAAAGAAAGGATGTTGTCAGAGAGAGAGAGAGAGAGAGAAATTGGAGTTAAGGATTTAATGAAAATAAATTTATTCGTGTGGTATATTTGGTAGAAAATGGCTTTTAGAGAATTGGTGATAAATAGAGGTGTATATTATTCTCGAAATAAGGGGGTTTATAATAATTTCTTTTTATTAAAGTTTTAAGATATTAGCATCGTGAGAGTAATTTATAATTAAGAGAGAAACCTGACTTTGCCATTAAACCTAATGCTTAAGAGGAGTTGGTACCCTTTGTACCGGTAATGTTAAGTTGACATATTTCAAGTACATTTTTCTCAGAAAGTAATTGATATAGAAGTTTTTTTTTTTTTCTCAGTGCATATAGCTGACATTTTCTTATTCTACTAAAGTGAGATTTTGATCAGCATAACTGTCGAAGAAATTGATCTACGACGCTCAAATTTGGTGTGCGAGTTGGTGGTGGCGCAAGGGCCTACCGTTAAGGTTTTTTCCAAAATCGTACATGCGCTTTAGGTAGCTGCTTTTGAAAAAAATCATGTGTTTTAGTAATTGCTCTAACGATTTTGATCCAAATCGCTGTGGTAATGCTCTGAAGATGTTCTAAACATTCCCACCTCCGAAACTCACATAAAAATGCAATAAAAGCTTAAAAAGTTGAAAAACGAAGGTCTTTAACACAGAGCTCTCTGCCCTTGAGCATCGCCTATTACGATCGATTTTTTTAAATTTATTTTTCTGCGCATCACGCACAAGCAAGGACAATGTCTATCGAATTAAATCACCAATTTTGCCATTTTGCCGAGGTTTTTCTTGTTTTATTTCACGAATAAAATTATCGCCAGAAATATCCCCTAGCTGGACATTTTTATTTAAATGAGTGAAAATAAGAATATGGTAAATAACACAATGTTAAATTTTACTGCAATGACGGATATTATATAGTGTAATTAAAAGTTGTGCGATGTTCCACACCCCTAGTTTACTTATAGGTATAGTATTTATTGTTTTTCTCCAAAACTATCTTACTTATTCAAAATCGGATGCTTAGAAGTTTAGATTATATTACTAAGAGCAGTTTTTTGAAAAAATATTGGAAAAAGATAGAATTTGAAATTTGACGATTTTTCAAAAAATTTTAAAATTTAGAATACTATGTGAACTTTTTTAAATAAAATTTAATTTTTGCTTAGCAATGCTTTCAAATGTGTAAAAAATATAATTTTAAAGTCTCAAATTAAAAAATAAAATAGTTTTAAGGTTACCAAGTCCCCTTAAAATGTGCAGTTCCTTGTGCAGCTGCCATATTTTATATAATCGCATACTTAGGAAAAAAATTTATTCATATCAACTTACTTTCTACTCACTATTTCGTTAAAAAAAAACGCAACTTCGTTTTGTTCATTACGAGTTCCTAACAAAACAAAAAAAACTAACGGTGCTTTTTCCCACCCTTTTGGTGCTAACCAAATCAAGTCCACTTGATGTGGTTCATTGATTTAACCATTACCTGAGTTCCCTAAGGTGAGCGGATTTTTTCGTACAAAAAAAAAAGACATTAAGAAGGTTGTGCAGCCAAAGTTTCATTTCAGATCACTTAGAAAGAAGCTTGATTGACTTTTTAAGAGGCATCAGCTTAGAAAGAAATGTAAGAGTAAGTTCAAATCATAATGTTTATATCATTAAAAATAGTAAAAATTTTATGAAATTTCTATATGTATCAAAGAGAACAGGACGTTATAAATAAAATGTGTGTTTACGTGGCTTTTTATCTCTTCGTGTGACCGTTACTGTGATAGCATTCTGATGTGTCATCATGTATGATATTTTTTATTTCATAATAAGAATAATCATATGACAAAAAATAGTTATTTTCCAACAATGTGCAAGAAATTTAACTTTTTTTAATCATTTTGTATAAAAAATCATAGCGAAAGTAACACTTCATCGCAAGAAGTACGGGATAGTGACAGGGGCATACTGGGACACAAAAGAGGCCCGGTGATTTTTAGATTGATGCCGCCCAAATTTTCAATATAGTCATTAATCAAATTTTAGCAATTATGGTTAATATAAAATAATTCCATCAATTACTTGTTTCTAATAATCAGTATATTTTTATTATTTAAATATTTATATTTAATAATTATTTTCAATAATTAGTTTTATTATAGTTTTCAATATTTTTAAAGTTTTAAGATTTTTAATATTCAATCTGTTTTAATAATTGGTTTAATGATATAAAATTGTCTCTACTATTTATAACTTCTTTGAGTGAACTTGGTTTCTATAGACCATTTATTGTTTGTTGAAAAAACTAAAATAAAAGAAATTTAAGTTACAAACTAAAGAGTGCCCAGGTTATTGGAAAATTACATATATTTTACCATAAAAGTTACAAAAACTCATAATACTATAATAAATAAATCTTAGTGCCTCTATTTTTTAAATAAAAAATTGAATGCATTTTTTTTTTTTTTTTTTTTTTTTTTTTTTTTTAAAGTTAAGGAAAGCACCAACTTTATATTAAAAAAAAAAAGGAAAAACTGAAAATAATAATAACTTTCATACCATCTAGGCCCATTTTTTACAGACACTAACCGGCCCAGTGATTGCACCGGACAACCCTATGGCCAGTACGCCACTGGATAGTAACTTTCTAGCACTAGTGTGAAATAGTTATTTATACAAATAGTGGGGAAAGTAATACCACGTCTTTTCCCACGTCTTGCATACAATATTTTTTATAATAGCGAGCAAAAAAATATTTTAAGTACATATATTTATTAATGGTGGCAACTCCAGTCAATGAATTTCTTCTGAAAATGCCATTTAAATATCTAGACTATATACTATTTGAGCACAAAGCGTGCGTGAACGTATTTTTTCACACTAGTGCAACAAAGTTACTTTTTTGCACTCCTCCCGATAAAGTGCTACTTTCGACAAGATTTCTGATTACAAATTATTAAATAAAGTTTAATTTTTTGCACGTTGTTATAAACTTACTAATTTATTTAAAAAAGGCTTCATTAAAATAGAAGATAATAAAATAAATATTTTGGCGAAATTTCAATTATTTGAATTAAATTTAACCATAAATAAAATAGAATATTCAAGATATAGTATTGTACTTGCTAACAAAGTGTGGGACGGGGGGATATATAGTTCAGCCACATACTGTAAATATTTTTGACTGTAAAAACAATTTACAGATAATATAGTAATCTGTAGCGTTTTCAAAAAATGAGTGTGTTTAAGTGATTTTGTGTCATACGAAACCTCTTGGCGAGCATCAGCTTGCAGGGGGTGGATCCCCTTAATAGTATTAAATAATACTTTCATTCTAATAGGAGGATCCGCAGTTGCACCACTGAGTTAGTTGAGATGCTGACTGAGTGGAGTTACTGACTTGGTTGTCTGTCAGTGAGCATTCAGAGAGTTCCGAAAGCGAACTGTATTGCATTGTCTTTTGCGGCGATTTAGCAGTTGTGTGTCAAGTTTAACTGATGTTTGTGCTCTATTTTTGTGTATAGAGCTGTATTGAGTCTACTAAAACGAGAAGTTCTGGAGTTGTAAAGGAATCTGTGAAGAGTTATATTGGAATAAATTTCTGTAAGTTTTGATCTGCTTTGGCTTCAAATCTTTCGAACCCAACCACGCAACAATATTTTAGTTAAAATATAAACTACAGATAAATATTTCCATGAAAAACAAATCTCATTGGTTAGAAATAGATTTCGATTAGTTCATTGAATTGGTTCGACAAAAGATTTATTATTCACTTACAAAATCGAATTCAATTGACACACAACTGTTTGAAAAGTCATATTATACCTTAGAAGTTTTTAAAAGCAAGGCACAATTTGTCTGGCTTCAATTTGTCTTGATTTATTGTCTCAGAAATAGTTAACAGCAATAAAGTTTAAAATTTCATAGTGATAATTTTGTCTCCCGAAATATAAAATTTTGATTTAAAAAATGTGCAGCATTGTAAAAAGTTACTGTTTGAAATCAAAAGATCAAGTAAAGGATTGAGGTTGTAATAGATTGATTTTTTTGATTTTTAAATAAATGGAAACTGTGTTTCCATTTATCAATCCCTCACATGAATCGTTTCCAGTTTATTACTTTCTTTCAAAACATACCACATTGTAGACGTTTTATATCTTATTTGAAAAGGGAAAACAACATTTTCTTGAATATGTATCTCAGCAGTAAACAGAATCAATATCAGAAACAGCATATCACGTGTTCTCTCAGAAGAACTTCGCACACAAAAGAATGCGTTTTCTAGCTGGAATTGTACCCCTATGGGATATCTAATACCTTAAAGTAAAAAAAAAATACGCTTATGTAAAAATGCTTATGTATCTAAGTTTTTTTTTTCTAACAAAAAAACTTTACATTTATAAATCGAACCCCTTTACGCGTTCATCTCAATGAAAGACCTACCATCTTGTTAACATTGTTAATGTTACAAACTCTTACATCTATTTTCCAAAAAGAGTGTCGAAGAATAAATAAACGGTTAAAATTCCTAGTCTGATACGGATTGTGCGTCAAGAATTGTTTCAATAAAACCGCGACAAATTATGGCAACTATATGCATAGTTCACTTGTCATTAAAAAAAAATGGCGGTACTACCATTTTTTGGCAAAAATCTCCTTGGCACAGAACCCATACCGGTCCAGGAATTTTAACCACGATGGGCATAAAAAAAAAAAAACTCTTCGTAACAATTTTGTTTTTCTTGTAACACACCACTTTTACCCTTTTCGGGTATATTCAGGTTAAATTTTAGATCATTCTGAAAAGTTACATTTTTTATAGCTTTTTGAAAGTTGAACTTGAATTTATGATCACCCCGGGAGATGACTATAATTAAAGTTCAACTTTAAAAAGTCATGACTCTTTATCATGCTAAACAATAGCTTGGAAAAAGCAATGGCTATGGCATAAGAAGAAAAAATAGTACATACATACCATACATACATACATTCTTATGTCATACGGTTTCTCCCATCTTCCGGTATATGCAGGTTGTATAAAACCTAAAGAAGTATAACCTAACCCTGTATAACCCAAGTACCTACATAGGTCAATATAGGGATCTAAAATTTTTTTTGAAAACTTAATTTAAGCCTTTTTTAAGAGATAAATAATTTCGGCCATTACCTAATCAAAAATGAAATCCTGCCAAAATTGCTCCAAACTATTAAGGGGACTTGGCACTCCTCGTTTTCAAAAAAAAAATAATAATAATAATAAAAATATAAATTTTGTGTTTTTTGCATTTTTATAATCTTTGAAACCTTCTCCTTATTCTAGTAAGTTTTTGAGCTGATCCGATAACTGCAATTGCAGAAAAACTGTATTTTTATGGAGAATTTTAGCATTATTGCGATAGCTCCTTCGATGTTTCGAATGAATTTCTCAGTTAATGAATTTGAAAATCAAAATGCTAAAACTTCAGCAAATATGAATGAAATGGCTTGAATCTTTTTTTGTGTGTGTCATTCTTAATACCTATTTAACAAAAAAAAAAGGTATGGATTTTTGAATAAAATATAAACTTCTTTTTTTACAAATATAAATGTTGAAAAATACCCATTTTTTACGCTTTTTTTACCTATAGGTACAGCAATTATCGTTTTTCTCAAAACTATTTTACTTATTCTAAATCAGATGCCTAAAAAGTTAAGAGTATATTAATAGAAAATATTTTTTGTAAAAAAATCAGGAAAAAATATTGAAAAATAAAAAAGAATATAGAATTTAAAATTTGATGAATTTTTTTTTAAAAAATTTAAATTTAGAGCACTATGTGATTTTTTTTTTTTTTTTAAATAAAATTCAGTTTTTACTTAGTAATACTTTCAAATATGTAAAAATTATAATTTTAAAGGCTTAATTAAAAAAAAGTTTGAAGGGTACCAAGTCTCCTTAAAAAGACAAAATCCCGAATGGCATCCAAAATAATCAACAAATGCGTCACCGTAAGAGGGGTAGTGTAGTTACATAGTGTTTTTTATTTCTCCATTTTGTTGTAGTAACAAAATGAAACACCATCTCATTCAAATTTAGAGGTGTGGAGCATCGCACAACTCAGAGGGTAAACAGTCTTCAAGGGAAGACCACAGTACAGACGTTCTCCGACTTTGTCCGCCTTTATCGAATTTCTATGGAAATTTCGAAGGTGGCGATGTTTAGAACACATTAAAAAACATTACACGGGTATCAAAATCCATTTGTTTTGTTTGTTTTTCCGGCAATTTCTGAAAAACAAACTTTTAATTGTCAACTACCTTATGGGTAATAGCAATTTTGACGAAAACCTGAATGACAAGTCGCATGGCCACCACTAAACTGTATAAAAGTTTTAATTTTGTAATTCTTCTCGGGAGTAATGCTGATCACAAATGCACAGACATAGATATTGTTTCTAGTCCAGTTTTTAACTCAGGAGGCTCGAAAATGCAAAATAATCGATTCTTTTTTATTTATTTTTTTATCAAATGCAATATAATTCATTTCTCTATGTTACGTAAAGAGTAATTGAAAGGATAAAATTAACCAACCTTAAACTACAGTTTATTCCCTTCCTCAAAAGATTCTACCACTAATTTAACCTCCTTCATCTCGCTCCACAAATCCTACTTTTGTCCCAGACTAATCCCATCTTCCTCCCTACCTCCCCTCCAACCCCTTGTCAATTCCAATCAATCCCCAAACACAGAGAGTCCCTCTCTACCAAAAAGCAAGATAAAAAGAAGCAGCAATTCAACAGGACTTTGAAATTGCCTTTGGTGCGTTTGTAAGGCGAGGAAGTGGATTAGGTTCTTAATCCGAGGGGCATGCCATTGTCGCCAAGATCTATATCTCAAGGCGATTAAGGGGTGATGACAAAGAAAAACAAAGATAGAGAATAGAAAGAAGATGTGGTGTGAGTATCTCCAACCTCGGCAGCAAATTCTATCTTCATAAAACCTTGATGTTTGCCTCTCAAGGCTGTTAAATATTGTTGAGAGATTAGCTTTTAGGTAGAGGTTGCTTTATATAGTTGACGTCACTAGAAAAAATATTCTTTGGTTTTTCTGTGTCATGATTTTGATCGCATTTAAGTTACGATATAATCATCAATTAGCGTCGTCTAAATGATCTTTCGTCAAATGCAAGTATGAAAGTATAGCATTGACCTACGATGTTCAAATTGGGTATGAGGGTTTGTGATGGCTCAAGGTCCTACCATTAAGGTTTTTGTCAAAATCGCGCATGCGCATAGGGTAGCTGCCATTGAAAAAAAATCTTGTTTTACAGTAATCGCTAAAAAACGGCTTTAACGATTTTGTTCAAAATCACTATGGTAATGCCCCTTATGGTGTTCTAAACATCCTCACCTCCGAAATTCCCATAAAAATGCTTTAATGGCGTAAAAAGTTGAAAAACGAATGCCTTTAACGCATAGTTTTCTTTCCTTGAGCCTACCTCATCAACGATCGTTTTTTCTTCTCTGTCAAGTCTCACTTAAAAAAAAAGAATTATCGATCAGTACAGCGCCAAAATCATCATTTTGGCGGAGTTTCTTTTTGTTTATCACATAAAATTTCGCCAAACTGTCCATTTTTACAAAATGAAGAATGAAATATATAAATACGTTAGATAGAACGTCATAATTAGAGTTTAATTGAAAGTTGTGCGATGTTCCACACCCCTAGTTTAATTTGCAGTCAAAGTTCCCTTGTTACACGTTGGTGAGAAAACGATTCATTCAGCTTGAATTGAATGTGACGAATTCCTAAACAACTTGGCTTGAAATGCTGCAGCAGAAACCAGTTTTGCAAGTTTCTCGCAAAACGCGCCAACCTGTACGGATTATGGCAATGGTCTACCAACGCCAAATATTTCAGCGCCAACTATTTGGCAGAAACCTCAAGATAACCATAGAAACAGAAAGAAGCTTTGACGTCACAGATTTTGTTGAGTGCTTTGATCGGATTGGTTTTGGCTCGGTTTTGGGGCCTTTTCTTTTCTTAATATTTAAATAACTAATTTTTTTAAAGAGCTTTTGTTTAAATATTTGAAATCGGAAAGAAATTCTTTATAAATATAAACTAATTTCACTCGTTCTTAAAAAATACGGGAATTGTCCTTTCCCGCATTTTTAAAAAAAAAAAATTATTTAATTCTAAAAGTGTCGAAAAGGCCACAAACACAAAAATTTCTGCTCGGTGCGCTTTTTTTTTTTCTTCTTTTTTTTTAATTTGCAATCAAAGTTCACCTGTTAGACGTTGGAGAGAAAACGATTCATTCGGCTCGAATTGAATGTGACGTCAAGAGGTCCCAATCATTTTGGCTTGAAATGCAGCAGCGGAAACCAACTTTGCAAGTTTCTCGCAAATCGCGCCAACCTGTGCAGGATATGGCAATGCTCTACCAAGGCCAAATATTTCAACACCAACTATTTGGCAGAAAAATCACGATAACCATAGAAACAGAAGGAAGCTTTGACGTCACATATTTTGTTAAGTGTTTTGATCGGACTGGATTTGGCTCGGTTTAGGGACATTTTCTTTTCTTAATATTTAAATAACTAATGTTTTTTAAGGAACTTTTGTTTAAATATTTGGAATCAGAAAGAAATTCTTCATAAATATAAACTAATTTCACTCGTTTTTAAAAAATGCGGGAATTGTCCATTGTATATCGCTTATTTAAATTTTACCATAATGACAAGTTAAATAGACAGTGTTTTTCTTATTTGAAAACGCCTTAGTAACGAAATATTTTTATTAGTTAAACTTTTTAATGCGTTTACTTTGTGATGTATAGCTTTATAGATACAACTGGAAAATACATTACTTTTATAGTGTTGCGTGGACGGGTTCGAAAGATTTGAAGCCAAAGCAGATCAAAACTTGCAGAAATTTATTCCGATATAACTTCACAGATTCCTTTACAACTCCAGAACTTCTCGTTCTAGTAGACAGAATACAACTCTTTTCACAACAATAGAGCACAAAACCGCAGTTAAAAACTTGACAACACAGCTGCTAAAATCCCTGCAAAAGACAATGCAATACAGTTCTCTTTAGAACTACTATGAATGCTCACTGAAACTCAGTATCTCAACTCAGTAATTCCTGTCAACTAACTGACCGGTCTTATATAGGAGTCAAACCTTCTTGACATTTCTAGAGGTAGATATTTGGAGAACTTTCTCGATCGTAGTCGAAAAGTCTTATACATGTACATGGGGACCGAAAATGTCACCAAATGGTCGCCAAGTTTACCGACGTTTGGCGATTTCTCGCCAAATTTGGCGACAAAAATTAGTCGCCAAAACCGTAGCCGATTGGGCTCTATCTCGCCAATTTGGCGAGATTGGTATTACCATAATGTTCAATGCCCTGCTCCTTGTAAAACTCGCTTCCCAGCGTTATCTCTCTAAAACTCGTTATCAAGCATTAAGACCCATATTGCAGGGAAGCCAACTTAAGACGAACTATTGCACTACCTTATGCGAGATGTACATAAATTTTCCTATTTACAATATTAACTCTATGAAATATTTACAAATATACAAAAATTCGTAACAATAGATACTTGCGTAATATCCGTCAACCATTGGTGTGACAAAAAGTGATACTATCGGGTACCAGTTGGCGCAGTTAACGCCAAGCCTAAACGTTTACGGTTTGTTACAGCTATCCTTATAAAAGACTGTTAAATCTCTATATATATAAGGCAAAGCCCTCACTCACTCACTGACTCACTCATCACTAATTCTCCCACTTCCCACAATTCTGAAAATCGGCACAAATATCAACAATGGTAAAAATAGAAAAAGTAAGCTATTCCGATCTCGATTAACCCACTTTAAAGGGTCGAAAAGGGGTTAAACGTTCCAAACGGGGGACATTCGAATATCCCACTTCCCATTTGGTCACAACTCTGAAAATCGGCACAAATATCAACAATGGTAAAAATAGAAAAAGCATTATATTCCGGCCTAGGTTAACCCATTTTAAGGGGTGGAAAAGGGGTTAAACGTTCCAAAGGAGGGATATTCGAATGTACCACTTCCCATTTGGTCACAACTCTGAAAATAGGCACAAATGTCAACAAAGACAAACATAGAAAAATTAAGCTATTCCGAGCTTGATTAACCCACTTAAGGGGTGGAAAAGGAGTTAAACGTTCCAAACTCAAATATCCCACTCCCCATATAGTCACAATTCTGAAAATTGGGGCAAATGTCAACAAAAATAAACATAGAATAAGCAAGCTATTCCGATCTCGGTTAATCCACGCTTAGGGGTCGAAAAGGGGTTAAACGTTCCAAACGAGGGATATTTGAACATTCTACTTCCCATTTCGTCGCAATTCTTAAAATTGGTATGAATGCCAATCAAGATAAACATAGAAAAGTAAGCCATTCCGATCTCGATTAACTCACTTAAGGGTTGGAAAAGGCGTTTAACGTTCCAAAAGAGAGATATTCGAATGTCCCACTTCCCATTTGGTCACAACTTTGAAAATTGGTACAAATGTCAAAAAAGATAAACATAGAAAAAGTAAGCTATTCCGTTCTCGATTAACCTACTTTATGGAGTCGAAAAGGGGTTAAATGTTCCAAACGAGGGATATCCGAATGTTCCTCTTCCAATGTAGTCATAATTCTGATATTTGGTGCAAATGTTAAAAGGACAAGTTTAAAAAAAAAAAAAGTTATTCCAATATCGATTAATGAATTTTTAAGGGATGAAAAGTCGATGCAACATTGAAACTATACGAGGATTATTTTAATGTCTCAATTCCAATACAGCTACTACTTAGAAATTTAGAACAAAGAGCAAACGTAAACACAATAAACTATTTCAATCTCGATTACGTAATTAAAAGGGTCCGAAGGGAATTAAACGTTCTAAACGAGGGATATTCAAATGCCTCTTTCCAATATAGTATTCACAATTATAAATTTTGTTAAAATTGTCAACAAAGGAAAGTTTCTATTTTGATAAATCAATTTGTCGGGATCGAAATGGGTGCAAACGTCTGAAATGTAGAATACGTGAATGTCTTTTGATCGCTAAAATGCTAATGGTAAAATTTCGTAGCGCAGCACGGGTATTCAGCTAGTGAATTATAAATGATTTGAAGAGTGTTAGTTTGGATGAGTTATCGTTATATTTTTTGTCTACCACCGGCTTACAGAAAAGCATCAAAATAGGTTTTCAAACAGATTCCCTAAGTCCGTCAAAACGATCGAATCGAATGGATGCCTGTAACGCAATTGAGCCATTCCACGGGAAAGAGCCGACGCTGGTCCGAGCCGAACCGGACTTCAGAGGATTGGTTGGTTGGTTGTATTCAGATTATCTGGCGCCGTCAGCAACACGAGGGCTGTAATGCGCCTAAACATTCGTCATTTGACAAGCCAACATACATTTACAAACACCCATGCCTAATACGGGACTCGAACCCGCAACCTCGCGGTCTAGAAGCCAGTACGCTAGCCACTATACCGTTTGGTCGGCGGACTTCAGAGGAGACCACTCGGTTCAAACATTTGGTCACCCACAAAAAGTTCGCCAACTGTCGACAGGATACTACGTACTTTTTATCCTTGAATATTCCGCAATAACACACCAAATTTGGCCAATCCCGATGTCGAAACGTTGTAAATCAGCCGTTGGATACCTATGTTGGCCACTCTCACCCATCAATGCTGGATAAACAGTACTAGAAGTTTTGATTGGTTGGTTGTTTTCAGATTATCTGGCGCCGTCAGCAACACGAGGGCTATAATGCGCCGAAACATTCGTCATTAGACAAGCCAACATACATTTACAAACACCCATGCCTAACACGGGACTCGAACCCGCAACCTCGTGGTCTAGACTAGAAGTTTTGAAATATTGATGCTCAGTTTTGAAATTGAGATATTTTGTTGATGACAGAGATCAAAAATATGTTTTTTGATGTTTTCGAAGTGTTGTTTAAAAAAAAAAAAAATGGTGTATTTTGGAACGATGCTCAAGTTTCGGTCAAAATTGGCCAATCTTTCCGCATCCCTGTTTCCGACATTGAGCAAAACTACTGTGTTACCTGGATTTAAAATCTCAGTCCTGTTTATTCGTCACACCAGTTGTCTCTTCTTTCTGTCTCTTGCAATTTCAGTTATTTTATTTCAAAGCTTGATAGTCTTTCTTTGAAGGATCGTGTACAAGTACATACGTAACCACATACAATAATTATTACTTGCAATTACCTATATGTTTACATAAAGTAAAGAATGTATAACATTCGGTCAAAAAAAATCCCTCCACTTTTGTAACATCCTAACTTCAAATAAGTGATTTAGAAAAAAATTTGTGTATATGTATGTCTGTGGTCAGCACAACTCCAAAACAAACTAATTTACGATGTTCAACTTTGGTGTGCGGGTTAGTGGTGGCCATGGGATATACATTAAGGTTTTCGTCAAAATCGCGCATGCGCAAAAAGTTGAAATCATAAAAAATCATGTTTTTTCAGAAATTGCTAAAAAAAAACTGCTCTAACGATTTTCATTAAAATCTCTGTGATAATGCCTCTTAAGGTGTTCGAATCATCTCGCTCTCTGCCCTTGAGCATCGCCCATCAACGATTGATTTTTTTTTTCTGTTTCCGGCACAAGAAAAAACAATGCAATTTCTATAAAACCGAATAAAATTTTAATGCAATGACTTATATTACAGTGCAATTGAAAGTTGTGCGATGTTCCACACCCCTAGTTACTGATTATATTCTGGTATATCAGAAATTCTAATTTTTCAGTACTGTAGATTTACGTGAATAAATAATTTTCAGGTCCCAAATTTAAAGGCAATTAAATATCTTCCATCGAAATGGAATTCCTACCAATAATCCTAGTTCCTTATTCCTTACATAAACTATGAAAGAAAATGGCAACTTCTTTTATTTCACTTCAGTTCAATCCGTCTAGAGAGAAATTCCGAAACAAAAATAAAAAAAAAAGAAAGAAAATGTATCGATTTCCTATAGGCTGATGAAGATTAATGTTCAAAAGTGATCAAAGAATTCTGAATCATCTCGGAGCATTAAAAATGAAATTCATCATATCAGAAGATTCTGAATCTGAGTAACATTTTTATCGTCTGAAATGAATTTTCATTTTCTTTTTTTCAGTGTTTAATATATATATATTTTTTTAATCTGTAACGGATTGCATGGTTTAATCGAAATGACTGGGTTGGACAGAATGGAGTGCTTGTCTGCTTAAATTTATTTTTAAACAGCTCATTAGTAATTTTTTGTTATGAATTTATGTTCTTATTGCTACAAATATTATAAACAGGAACGTTTATTTTATCACAATCAATTTTAATGGCATTTTTTCGAGTGAGACATGAATTTGTTATATTATATAAGGCACATAATGTTCTGAATGTGGTTTTTCTCTCATTTTACACAGTATTTTTAGGAATGAAATTAAACAATTATTATTATCTGTTTTTTATATTTTTTGTTGCATATTGCATAACAAAACCTTAGCTATAGGAATACAATAAATTTTTCTTTTAGTGAAAAATAAGTGTTTCTTTCTTAAAGTCATTCAATTGAAAAACTTTTTTTTTTTTTTTCAAAAATCGAATGTGCTAACAACTGTGCATATAGTTACAAAAAAAAATCTCTGAAATATTTGCAAACTTTAAATTATAAAACTTTAAAAACACTTCAAACTTTATTTTATTCAACTACACTATAAACTTTATTAAAAAAATTCATTCTTTGAGAAAAATTATTTTTCTTACAATGATAGATTTAACAAAAAATAGTTATTTCAAATTTTATAAGCTTTATGCAAGAATTAAAATTTAGTCAGATACTTTTAAAATTCAAAATAATCTATTCACATTACAGATATGTTCAATAAGAATATATCCTAAACATTTTATGGAAAAAAAAATTATAAAACGCAATATCTACAGTAACCTACAAGTACATTGTGAGAAAACAAGCTTTAAAAATTCTTAAGATGGCAATTTTAGCCCTACAGAATGTAATTTTATATTCATAACTTCTTTAATTTCTGAAATATTTATACACAGTCTTAAAATACGCAGAAATGTAAGACCTTGCACATATTTTTTTTTTTTTTTTTTAACTATTTTTAGAAAAAAAAATCTTTAAATACATTTAATGTCGTAAACAATTGAAGTTGAATAGGGAGGTTATTTTCAGGGAAGTGTATGGGAGCTAAATTTGTTTTCAGAACTTAATTTTTGAAAAATAATGGGGATTTCCTACTAAAACATCAATTATTACTTATGCATTAACTTTCTTTTCAAATGAATAACTTAAACTCAACATTGTACTTTTTACTTTCAATTACCCACATATACATACACAGGATAAAGAAAGTAAAGTATTCGGTTAAAAAAAATTTTTTTTTTTTTTACGACCTATTGGAGCATTCTAATTTCAAAAAAGTGGTCTAGAAAAAATATCTGTATGTCCGTAAAAAATATCCTGTATGGGCGCACGTGGTCAGCATAACTCCCGAAAAAATTGACCTACGATGTTCAAATTTAGCGTTCGGGTTAGTGTTTGCCATGGGTCTACCTTAGAGGTACTGGTCTGGTGCAGTCTGTGTTAATTAAGCTGCAGACAGACCTCAGGTTCTTACATAAATAAGATTAAAACTCCTTAAAGGGTGAAATGTTTAGTAATAAACTCTGCCGAAAGATCGCATAGTGGAACTCCTTTGATGAGTGTGGTTTGAAAAAGCTGTTCAATAAACATAACCAAAGTGATAACAAACAAATTTATTAAATACTAGGTTTACTTTACAGAATAAAAGGTTACGTTTAACAATTAATGATCGCTTCTCTTTTACCAATTTTAAACATTGAATCTACTTTACGAAGTCGATTTTAAATTACCAATCCTATCAAGTTTATATTAAAACACCCAAAATCGGGTACTGTTTACACATATTCAAACACATTTCATTTAAATAGTCATTTTGGCCAGAACTCAGCTGCCCTCGCTACTTTGTGGTTAAGATTTAATATTAAAAATTCTCAAAAGTTAAAGTCAGAAAGCTGGAAGATTAGCTTAAAGTGTGAATAAATGACAACACAGTACCTGTGGCCATACTCGTCATGGCGTATTCTGCCATCCTCGGGAAAACCTATAATCCAAACGGGCCTGCGGCGTTTTCTGATCAACTCCCACACTCCACTTCTAGCAAAAAACTCCGAATGTCTCCTCGGGCTCTCGTCCACCCCCCCCCCCCTTTTTACGTCAAGACCAAGGCGGGGTCAAAATTCCCCTCCAGCCAGTCCAAAGGTCCGTAGGTTCAAATCTCTGGTTTTGAACTATAGCCAATCGTGAACCCTAACATCACTGAGATCCCGCCTCTGATCCACAAGCGTCAGAGACTGGACTCGGACCTTCTGACGTCAATTCCGTGTACCGCCTAGAAATTTCACATCCTCTCTTTTTCACACCTGCAATGCAGCTGGACCCCAATAATTTTGAATCCCAGCTTGCTGTCAAACTAACGTCAAGTTGGCGCCAGCCTTTGTAAACCTCACCTAAAATTGAAAAGCCCCCGAGTATTTATGACGTCTGGCTCCTGCTCGATTCTGCCTTCACACGAAATAGTGAATGTAAACCCCCTTTTCAAGATATCCCGACCCTTCATACACAACTGACCTTTTGACTCCTAACATTCCCTGTAATCCCGGGCTTTTGAAAGTAACCCGCCAACTTATGTTCCAAAAGTACCTTCTATCGGCTTAGCCTTTGTAAAAGGGCTAAATGACTTCTTTGCTTTTTTCTGGACTTTCCAAAATTCCTGATGTTCATTTCAGCGGACTAACAAGAGGTATTTGTCAAAATCGGGCAAGCGCATAAGGTTGAAATCATGAAAAACTCATTTTTCAGCAATTGCAATAAAACAGCTCTAACGATTTTGATTGAAATATCTGTGTTAATGCTTTTTAAGGTGTTCTAATCGTCCCCACCTTCGACATTAGCGTGGAAATGCGATAAAAGCGTAAAAAAGTTGAAAAACGAGGGCCTTTAACACAGAGCTCTTTGGCCTTGAGCATTGCCCATCAACGATTGATTTTCTTCTGTTTCACTCACAATAAAGGACACTGTAATGTCTATCGAAAAACATCGCCAATATTAATATTATTACGAATTTTTGTATATTTGTAAATATTTCGTAGTGTTAATTTTGTAAATAGGAAAATTTATGTACATTTCGCATAAGGCAGTGCAATAGTTCGTCGTTAGTTTGCTTCCCCGCAATGTGTGTCTTAATGCTTGATAACGAGTTTTACGGAGGTAACGCTGGAAAGCGAGTTTTACAAGGAGCGGGGCATTTAACATTATGGTAATGGCAATCTCGCCAACGACTAATTTTTGTCGCCAAATTTGGCGAGAAATCACCAAATGTCGCCAAACTTGGCGACCATTTGGCGACATTTTTGGTCCCCATGTACATGTATAGGACTTTTCGACTACGATCTGGAAAGTTCTCCAAATATCTACCTCTAGAAGTTCCAAGAAGGTTCGCCGCCTCCCCTATATAAGCCAAAGTTAGTTGACTGGGGTTAGTCAGTTAGTAGACCGAGTTGAGTCAGTGAGTTGAGATACTGAGTCTCAGTGAGCATTCAGAGTAGTTTCAAAGCGAACTGTATTGCATTGTCTTTTGCAGAGATTTTAGCAGTTGTTCTGTCAAGTTTTTAACTGCTGTTTTGTGCTCTATTTTTGTGAAAAGAGCTGTTTTGAGTCTACTAGAATGAGAAGTTCTGCTGTTGTAAAGGAATCTGTGAAGAGTAATACTAGAATAAATTTCTACAAATTTTGATCTGCTTTGGCTTCAAGTCTTTCGAACCCGTCCACGCAACAATATCTTGGCATTTTTTTATTTATTTTTTTAATATGCCCTTGTAAACTGCCAAAAGTAAACTGGCCATTTTTACTTAAATGAATGAAAATACGAAAACTGTAAGTAACACCATATCAAAATCGAATACAATGAGCAATATTAAAGTGTAGCTGAAAGTTGTGCGATGTTCCACATCCCTAGTTTGCATGTGTATGGGATCAAATTGCACTTTTTCAAGTCTCATCATAAACTCATTCCACTACACTAATTTTTACAACAATTTGTTGCCACAATTCGATATTGTTATTAATTTTTCAAACTGGTGTATTTACCAATTCCATACCTATCTGCCCAACATTCCACTAGTCTCTTCTTTTTGTCTTTCACTGTTTTACAGTTGTTTCAGAGTTAGAGATTCCTCTCTGAAAGGCCTTATATGGCCATTTGCATTAAATTTTCAAACTGAAACTTCTATTTATAATTATATAAAATGTTATTGAGCTAAGAAAAAAAAAAATCAAAAAACTACCGATAACCCCAGTAGCACAAATGCGCTGGCCAATATTGCTGTACACTGGCCGTTCCTATGGATCTTGGCCAATATTGCTGTACACTGGCCGTTCCTATGGATCTTGGCCAATCTCGCACAGATTGGTTAGTTGGTTTTCAGATTATCTGGCGCCGTCAGCAACACGAGGGCTATAATGCGCCGAAACATTCGTCATCAGACAAGCCAACATACACCCATGCCTAACACGGGACTCGAACCCGCAACCTCGCGGTCTAGACAATCTCGCACAGAGCTGGGTAAAATAGACCGGAAGTTTTTAAATGTTGATGCAGAGATGATTTTTTTAAATTGAAATATATTTTTGAGAGAAAGGACGGAGAAGTAAATATAGGTTTTGTAATGGTTTTGAAATTATTACTTTTTAAAAAAATCGTGTCGTTTGGAACGATGCTCGAGTTTCGGCATTGACTGGTCAATCTTCCCAAGATCCCTGTTTCTGATATTGGCCAATACCTCTGTACTACCTGGGGGGGTGCCATTACTACGCTACTTATGTATGTTCATACTCATATTAGCAATAATAGATTCCGATTCGATTCTATTCCGAGAGATTCTTTAAGTATTTACTGAAAACAACCAGATACTATTTTTTTTTTTTTAAACTCAGAAAATTTGCCAATGTTGATGAGATAAAAGAAAATACAGTCTATTGCAATCCGCCAAGAAAGAAAAAAATACACTAATCTGCCGAGTTTCAGACAGGATTTAATTAGGCCTCTACAGATTTACCCGCCAAAGCACCAACCAAAAGAGCCACCCACACACATACACACAAAATCGAAGTTAATATGTAAGAATTAAAAGAAAAAACAATGCATAATTCAGTGCTAGCTGAATCAAAAGAAAAATTTATATCCAAAAGAAATCATATCACTCATTCTAACAAACATAAATAGGTCCATCCCCAAACCACCACAAAAAAAAAAAAAAAAAATACATAACCCTTAAAAAAAAAAAAAAATTGCCACTTTCCTCATCATTGCAGCCATCCATACCAAACTAATCGATTTCCAATTCTCAATTTGTTTTGTGCTGTTGTTCCTTCCCGCTTCTTTTTCAATCACCATTACTTCCCAAAGCACGTACGCAGGTAAACGCCTGAATCACCGTGGGAATAAAACACTACCTGCGCATTCTATGCATTGAATGATGTATGTATAAATTCAACTGAATGACAAGACCGACCTTGCATTCTGCAGTTGGATTTTAGAGAGGCGATGGTCCCTTGCGATTGGAGTTGGGGTTTAGTTTGTGTATATTTGTAATGAACTCTGAATAGGATCTGTAGTAATCCTGGTTAGCATTGTGACTGTGTTTGGGATGGAATACGATTGATGGGAAGATTGTGTTGGAGTAGCAATTGCAGGCGAAACTCCAGGGATAGACCTAGAGTCGACATAAACGCTCTGCTAAATTCTTTGACGACCAAACGGTATAGTTGGTTAGCGTGCTAGCTTCTAGGCCGCTTGGTTGTGGGTTCGAGTCCCGAGAAAGGCATGGGTGTTTGTAAATGTACGTTGGCTTGTCTAATGACGAATGTTTCGGCGCATTATAGCCCTCGTGTTGCTGACGGTGCCAGATAATCTGAAAAAAACCAACCAACCTAAAGTCGACTGATGGTTTAATTATCCCATCAAACGTATCCTGAATTATTTATAGAATGTAGATAATTGGTAGTTGATTTCGAATATATACTAGCATGTCAGGCCGAAAATGACCCAAACCATTCAAAAATTGGTTACGTTATCCAGAACCAGAAAACCTGAAAAGTTAAATCGTCTACACCTTGCCACATTGAATTCGAAAGAGCGATGGATTTTTTTAAATAAGAAAGTATGTTCGTTATCTGGTAAGTTTTGATATATTTGACAATCGGATTTAGTTCAACTTGTTCAAAATCGATTTTTGAAAAGTTTCTGTCATTTTCGTTCGGTTGGTTAGTTGGTTGTTTTCAGATTATCTGGGTCCGTCAGCAACACGAGGGCTATAATGCGCCGAAACATTCGTCATTAGACAAGCCAACATACATTTACAAGCACCCATGCCTTACACGGGACTCGAAACCGCAACCTCAAGTGTCTAGAAGCTAGCATGCTAACCCCTATAACCATTTGGTCGGCCATTTTCGTTCGGACAGATAAGTATATGCATGATCTACTACCATTTATATGCATTCTATAAAATTTTAAAAAGGATGTTCAGTGGGTTTATCTAGGAACCAGGCACTTTTCCTTCTCCAAGTTCGATATCAAAGCGGCAGAACCTACAAGTGTATATTATATGGACCTACAAGGTGGTTGTTAAGTCAGTATACCTATTTGTAATAATGAATATTTCAAAAAAAAATCAACCTATTTCAACGTATGCACTTGTATTTTCCCACACATTTCTGGAATTTTGTAGAAAACTCTACCCACAGCTGTTCTCAGCATCTCAACTGAAACATTTGCAAACACTTCACGGATACTTCGTTCAAGGCTGTTGACATCCCTTGGTTTTAATAACTTGTACATTTGTTCCTTAACCCAACCCCCAAAGAAAGAAGTCGCATGACGTTAGATAGGGCCATTTTGTCGGTCTGCCAATCCATCTGCTAGAGAAATTGTCATCAAGACCATACATACGTTCGAAGCATCTCTAAGTATCGTTCACCATTTAGGGTGACAGATACTTGGTTGGTTGGTTGTTTTCAGATTATCTGGCGCCGTCAGCAACACGAGGGCTACAATGCGCCGAACATTAATCATTAGAAAATGCCAACATACATTTACAAACATCCATGCCTAACACGGGACTCGAACCCGCAACCTCGCGGTCTAGAAGCTAGCACGCTAACCACTATACCGTTTGGTCGGCGACAGATACTTGGAGATGTTTCTTAGCTATGTCTTCTACGCTGTTTTTATCTGCCATTTTGCGGTTTTCACAGGATCAACTTCTGAAATTATAAATGGTAAATTCCACTATAGTAAATAGTATTACCCTCCAGCTAGAGCTGATGCTTGTTTGTAGGATAATTTAAATTTAAAATAGGTATTGACTTTACACCCACCCTGCAGATTAGGCCGCTTTTAGATTCCTCACAACTTAGCTTCTATTTTAGCTAGAATCTCCATTTTATTGTCATCGTGTTGCTACGGGTGAGTAGACGACATAGACTTATTATTATCGATAGACTGCGCGTTCCCACTTCAATTATACAACGAGAATGAAACCAAGATGAATCACATGAGTAGGGACTTTTTGGGAGCAGGGTTGCAGATTTGGCGGGTTTCTCCTCACTCAGGCGATAAAGGATAATAAGATTATTAGATAAAGGATTAATTTTACGACGTAGCCAAATTAAAAACCACGTGACTGACAGACGAATTTTGTGATTCATTTTGTTTTCATTCTCGTTGTATGATTGAAGTGGGAACGCGCAGTCTATCGATAATAATAAGTCTATGGTAGACAAAGAGTAACTCCAAAATTGTTAACATTGAATAAGGTAATAAGGGAACATGGTAAAAAAAAAAAAAAATCCTTTGAAAATCGCTGCAGTCACTAGAATTTGGCTCTTCTAATGCTTCTGGTTAAGGGTAAAACTTTACCCAGATCTACATCTAAAACCAATTAGATGATTAACTAAATCTTCACATAAAACAATGAAATGATTACGCAAATATACATCTAAAACAATTGAACGAATTTTAACCATTATTTGTTATTCTTCTCAGTTTAGTTAGAGGAAGTTCCTTTCGTATGATTTGATGCGTAAGAGAGTCTATTTCTCTATATATCTGCTACTTATCTGCAATTCTCACACTCTCTGACCCATTTTTAAATCCTTTATATTAACTTCGATTTTGTGTGTTATGTCGATGGCGGGGAAATCTACGGAGGCCTAAATAACTCCCTTGTCGTCATCCAATCGGGCTGAAACTTGACAGCTAGATTCGATGTCGATGACAATGCATTCGATCAAATTTTGGCGGCTGTTTTTGAGAAACCCTTTTCCAGTTGCAAAACTATTTTAATAAATAACTAATAAACAAATTTTTAAATCAGAATAAATAAAAGATATTTGGATGTGAATGCTTAAATTCATTCTTATTCTTAATGAATAAATTTTGAAAAGTAGTTTACAGCCTATTTAATTACACAGGAAGTCTCACAAAAATCAGTTAAGTGTGAAAGACTATTATTATTTACTTTATATTAGATAGATTTTTATTATTCGGCTGGTTTTATTTGACTGATGAAAAATTACCAAAATTTGTAGATTATTTCTGGTTGGTTGGTTGTTTTCAGATTATCTGGCGTCGTCAGCAACACGAGGGCTATAATGCGCCGAAACATTCGTCATTAGACAAGCCAACGTACATTTACAAACACCCATGCCTAACACGGGACTCGGAACCAAAAACCGCGCGGTGTAGAAGCTAGCACGCTAACCACTATACCGTTTGGTCGGCCTGTTACTTTTCGGAAATATTTTTTATCAAAGATGTGAACAACATTCAAATAAAAAAAATTCAAACTTAGTAACACGTGAATGAAATCCTCTGCTTCCAGCAATAGACCAGTTTCATTAGCAATTCTCTAAAAAAAAAATAAAAAGCGAACTCCCGAAATGACAGTAGTAACTGCAACCGAGAGCCAATAGAGGGAAGAAATCAGTTTTCCCATTTCTGGCACGAACTTTCTAAAATTGCAGGAAGTGTTCCCTACCAAAAACACTATTGATCAAGGAGCAGAAGAGGGGGGGCATCAATACGGAATGGCCCGAACCAGAGATAACGAAAGCAGCAATCCGGCGAGCTTATCTGACCGTGGCCATTAGTAACCTTAGGGCTGGAAGTTCTCCAAAATAGAACCACTGGTTTAGGATTTTCACTTATGGGTTTCTTTTCCAGAGTACGTAACAGACTGAGAGGCGACTGCAATTTTTGGACCCCATCGAACATCATTCTGAATTTTTTTTTTTTTTTTATAGAAATTAGAGAAAAGTGAGTAGATTACGAATCCACTGGTCTGCCGTGACAAAAATGGCCGAAACTGGTCAAAAATTGACTTTTAATAAGTTGAACTAAATCCAATTGCCAAATGCGCCATAACTTGCCAAATAATGAAAAAATTTTATTTATTTGGTAACCCTCACTCTTTAATTTTTAATTAAGAAGGTTGCAGACGATTCAGATATCTGGCGACGGGCTACTTGCATCTATTAAAAGGGGAGCCAAGTTGGCAAAAAATATTACGTCACTTGTGACGTAACTGATGTCGCCAATTTGGCTTACTTTTAAAAGATATAAGTTTTCCGAGCCAAAGATCAGAAATCGTTTGAGCTTTTTCTCATTGAAAATCAAAATGAAGTGGGTTGCCAGACGAAAAAGTTTATTCTGTTTTTGGCAAGTTATGACATATTTGGCAATCGGATTTTAATTCAAATCATTCCAAGTCGATTTTTGATCAGTTTCGGACATTTTTGCCACGGCAGACCAGTGGATTCGTAATCTACTAACTTTTCTCCAATTTCTATAAAAAATTCAGAATGATGTTCACGTTCGATGGGGTCCAAAAATTGAAGTCGCCTCTCGGACTATAAGGAACAAAGGCTAGAGGGTAAAGACACGGTTCAAAATTGAAACTCAAAGTATTGATGTTTTATTTTGTTCTGTTTTTTTACTAAATCTTTATTTCAGTGTTGCAATATAAAGAAAGTCAATTAAAATACAGTCAAATCCCGTTACCGCGAAATCGCTTAAAACGAATTTCCGTTTAGAGCTAAGTAAAACCAGTTAAGGGACTTGGTATCCCTTGTTTTCACACAAAAATTATAAAAATATCGATTTTCTATTTTTTACGTTTTGATGATTTTTTGAAACCTTCTCCTTATTCTGGCAAAATTTTGAGATGATCCGATAGTTACAATCGCATAAAAATTATGTTTTTATGGAGAATTTAGCATATCTGCAATAACTCCTTCGATGTTTCGAATGCATTTTCTCAGTTCGTGTGAATCCCCCCCCCCCTACTCAAAATGCTAAAACTCCAGCAAATATAAATTAAATGACTTGAATTATTTTGTGTGTCTCTCTAACGATCTATTTGACAAAAATATGCATGGGTTATATGCAATGAATAAAATAGAAAGTTTTTTTTACAAATTTAAATGTTGAAAAATGTCCGTTTATGACTTTTTGACTTAAAGGTACAGTATTGTTTTTCTTTAAAACTATTTTACGTATTGAAAATCGTATGCCTAAAAGTTCAGAGTATATTACTAGGAAATTGTTTTTTTAAAAATTAGGAACAAATATTGAAAAATGAAAAGCAGATAGAATTAGAAACTTTATGAATTTTTTTTTTAAATTTTGAAAATTTAGGGCACTTTGTGATTTTTTTTTTTTTTTAAATAAAATTTAGTTTTTGATAAGTAATACTTTCAAATAAGTAAAAATTATAATTTTAAAAGCTTAAATTTAAAAAAAAAAAAAAATAGTTTTAAGGGTACCAAGTTATCTTAAGTCGAAAAAATATTTCTCTTTGGGCACTATTTGTTTAGCTTTCAAAGTTTCCTAATACAGCAGGACAATACCTCGTGTGTTTTAAATAATTTAGAAGAATTAAATACCTTTTTAAGGAGCGTTTTATTAAAAACTTAAATCAAAAATCATTGACAAACTTCTTTAAATAATAAGTTACTGGTGTATACAAGTTGCTTTTTTCTTGTTCGTAATGTATATCTTGTTAAACTATTGTACTAAATATAAGCGTTGGAATCTAAATATTAAAAAAAAGAAACAATATTAAATATACATAAAGCTATTAATTTAAATTGCAATAATTAAATAAAAAAGTTTTTTCACGTTTAACACGAAAAATTTCAGTGGCCCCATTGACTTTACAGTTGCAGAACTGTACTTATTTTTTGTAACGATCCACATTTTCATTTGTGCTCTAAAAAAAGCATTTTTATACAACAAAAAAACTTAAAATGTACAAACGTACTGTGGATTTCTTTTAATCTATATATTTAATAGGCAATACGTTTTTTGGGGTTAGTCCGTCCGCCTAAACTACTCAACCAATTTCAATGATCAAGGTGTCATTTTAAAGGAAATAAGCTGTAGATTTGCCAAAACGTGCCAAAATAATTTATTAACACTTTATTAATTAGTTAAATTTCAATATTTTTCAACATTAAGCTACTACAAAGCCTCAATGATTTTGAATATATGATTGGCAACATCCTTACGTATGTAAACAACAAACCGGCTGCTCGGGGGTTCAACCAACCAACCGTTGCTAATTTTAAAGCTATCCTTATATGTAAACAACAAACCCATTGCTAATTTTAAAGCTCTTTTTAAACTCTTCGTTTCAAAGTTAATTTTTTCTGTTTTTCTGAAGCATTTTTGTATTAGAGTAATTATTATTTTGAAGTATTTCTATTCAGGAAATGCTTCGCGTTGGACGTCGTCCTCTAACGGGGCGACTTATCAGAATAAATAAAAGATATTGGGACTTCAATGTTAGGGCATAGCTAAGGAAGTTTTAAGTCAGAATGTTGGCGGATAGTATATTTAACTTTCTATTATGAAACTTGCAATTTGGGTGTTTTCTCTATTAGGCCTTACATTAAATTTATAAAAATTTGATTACATTTTTTTATGGCTGGCAAACTTATTCGAGCGCAGCAAGATGTTTTAACCACAAATTCGAGCGGCAAAGCCGCTCAATCCGAGCGCAGCGAGGCGTTTGGGGGTTGGCGAGCGTTAGCGAGCAGGGGGCGAAGCCCCCTAGTATTTATTATATTATACTAATGAGACGACGCACTGAAAATTGCTCAGATGAATTTTTTTTTTTTTTTTTTTTTTTGGAGCTTCATCCGAGTAAAATATTGTATTTTATTTTGCTAAAAGATATAAGATTTTTTAGATTTCCTCAAAATGTTAAAATTTCAATTTTTACTTTTCTATATTGCTGTCATCTACTGTATATTTTCACAGCTTCCCAAAATTTGTCGACTGTTTCTGATTTTTTAAACTTCCATCCGTCTTCAAACAAATTACATAAGGAGAAATCATAAATAAATTATTCATCAGGAGCTGAGGTTTTTGAGTCTTCCAAATTAGTACATCATTTATAGATTTTAGTACCGTATAAAGGGAGAAAAAAAAGCAGTCATAAAAAAAAAACGCCAAACAAAAAATACTAATATATAAGATCTATAATAATAGCGTACCGTAACACCAAGAGTTCTAGTAAAAACTTGCCAAGACTAGAGTTTGGAACTAAAAAGATTATAGAAGTAAATTACACGAAGAGTCTGACAAAAATCAGTTAAATGTGATAGAGAGGCCTTATTACACAGAGACACTCGAGTGGAGATCGCGAGCCACCGCTTCAGTCGCTCAGGCAAGCCACTCGAAGAGAAACATACAATCCTATGGAGCTCATTATACTGAGCCACTGCTGTCACTAGAGGTTGCATCTGTCGCTAGTGGTGCTCAGACCCTAATAAACTGAGAGGCGACTGCAATTTTTGGACCCCATCGAACATCATTCTGAATTTTTTATAGAAATTAGAGAAAAGTGAGTAGATTACAAATCCACTGGTCTGCCGCGGCAAAAATGGCCGAAACTGGTCAAAAATCGACTTTTAATAAGTTGAACTAAATTCAATTGCCAAATGAGCCATAAATTGCCAGATAATGAGCATTTTTTTTTTATTTAGCAACCCTCACTCTTTAATTTTCAATTAAGAAGGTTGCAGACGATTGAGATATCTGGCGACGGTCTACTTGCATCCATTAAAAGGGAGCCAAGTTGGCAATAAACATTACGTCACTGATGACGTAACTAATATCGCCAATTTGGCTTACTTTTAAAAGATACAAGTTTTCCGAGCCATCAGAGATCAGAAATCGTTTGCGCTTTTTCTCATTGAAAATCAAATGCAGTGGTTTACCAGAAGAAAAAGTTTGTTCTCTTTTTGGCAAGTTATGACATATTTGGCAATCGGATTTTAGTTCAACTCATTCAAAGTCGATTTTTGATCAGTCTCGGCCATTTTCTCCACGGCAGACCAGTGGATTCCGAAAATCTACTCACTTTTCTCTAATTTCTATAAAAATTTCAGAATGACGTTCGATGGGGTCCAAAAATTGCAGTCGCCTCTCGGACTATAAGCGAAACTTGCAATCCTATGGAACTTATTATACTGTTATATTGAGCCACAGCAGTTTTTAATGTGGCGCGCGTTTGCCATAGGAGTGGCTCTGTGTATTAAGGGCCTAACAGGTAACAGCAGTATGGGGCCACAGGGTATCGGCTCCGGACTGCTATCTTTTTGTTATGCAAGATTTGAACACCTTTCCCCATCCAACCTTGTCTGATGAGAGTGGGCCCTCACGTTTTGTTTCTTCTTGAGTAGGGTTTTTATTATTTGGCTGGTTGTATTTGATTGATGAAAAATTATCAAAATTTGTAGACTATTTCTGATTTCTTAAATGAAGTTTTTAATGTTTAAATTAGATTCCAACACCAAGCAAATGCTGGCAAAAGAAACGACGCTTTGTTAATCGATATAAAAATTGGCGATGCATATAAAAGACTTATATAAAAAAAATTTAAAAAAAATTTATGGGTTATATTATTTAAGATAAAACAGGCAGATATTTTACGACAGTTTCAATCGTATAAAAAAAAAATTAGAATTCATAAATATAAAAATAAAACTGTTGGCACATCCACTCTTAAATTTTCACTTCATTAAAATATTTTCAATTAAATTCATAGTTCTACTGCATTTTAAAACGATATTTTCATCGAACAAATCGTTACTAGAAATATACTAGATGGTGTTTAAGGTCAGCAAGTTTACTTATTTACTAAACTCACCACGAACCAATTTTTTTTTTTTTTTTTTTTAAATATATACACTGAATCAAAAATATATGACTATTTAATATGCGTAAAAAATTTCAATGAATTGGAAAAAAAAAAAACTTTTTTGTAATCATAAGGAGTGATGAAAAACTATGGAACCAAGAGAAAAGTGTCTAAAACTAACAGTCAAAAGACAAACAAGTGAATATCGCAAGATGAGTAATTAAAAAAAAAAAAAATCAAGTACAAAATAAGTCAACCAACTACAGGCGCGATGCCCAACAAGGTTGCTCCATCTAAAATAAACCAATGGCCTTTAACTATTCCCCAATGAATATGTAATTCTCTTAAAACCACCCAACTCAATTGCATTTACTATATCTACAGGCCAACAGCTGCATTCATCAATCACGCTGTTGTTGAAATAAAAATAAAAAATCTCCTTTCTGTACTAAACTTCAATTTTAATCGCTGTATCTTTAATTTTCGACCAATTTCACAAAGGTTCGTTTTAAACTTTTCCTAATAAATCATATTTATTTTTATTTAGAAAACAAATCTAAAATTTTTTTATTTTTTTTTAAAATCCTTTACGTTAACTTCGATTTTGTGTGTGTGAAGGGGGGGGGGGGTGTTTGGTTGTTTTCAGGATTATCTGGCGCCGTCAGCAACACGAAGGCAATAATGCGCCGAAACATTCGTCATTAGACAAGCCAGCATACATTTGAAAAAACCTATGCCTTACACGGGACTCGAACCCGCAACTTCGCGGTCTAGAAGCTAGCACTCTAACCACTATACCGTTTAATCGACGAAAGGGGGGGGGGGGGCTGGATATGTCGATGTCGGGTAAATCTGCAGCACCCTAATCAACCCCCTTGCCATCATCCAATCTGGCTGAAACTTGGCAGATAGATTCGATGTCGATGAAAATGCTTTCTACCAAATTTTGACGGCTGCCACTTCCACTAAAAGGTCGCTTTTACGGAATACTAATAAACCAACTTGACGTCATCCAATCGCGCTGAAATAGTATTTAACCGATCATTTGAGAAACTCTTACCTGTAGCCAAAACTGCTTTAATAAATAAATGAATAATAAAAGTATTTCAATCAAAATAAATAAAAGATATTTAGATTTGAATGCATAAATTCCCATTCATTTTTAATGAAGAAATTTTGAAAAGTAGTTTACCGCATATTTTGCCGATAGATTTTTTTAATATTTAAAATTAGACGCAAACACTAAGCACACACTGACAACAGAAACAGCGCTTTGTTAATGTATATAAAATTTGGCTTTGCATGCATGAAAGATTTATATTAAAAACTTAGTTTTTATGGGTTATATTATTTAAGATTAAAACTGCTACCTTCGCTTAAGAGGTTTCATTGAGTAACCTAATAGCAGAGTTGCAACTCTTAGAACAATATTTAGTGGTTATGCTCAACTGATGGCTGTGTGGTTAGCTCTCTGGCTTCGCATGCCAAAGGCAGCAATGAAATGAGTAAATACAAAATAGTCCAGAGAACTTACCCCTTTGAATAAAACCCAATAATACTGTAGAAAAGTTTGTAGTTGACGACAACACATCCAAAACTATCCCGCAGAAAGAACAATCCCGCAAAAAAAAAAAAAAAATCACGTTATTCCAAAATATATAAAATTTAATGGCGCCATCTGTATAAAAACATATAAATTGAAGATTCAAAAGAAAAAAGTAAAATAAAATCTTCATTTTACTGTCGTCTTAATTTGTACAAAATCACAAAAAAATTAAATCCACACAAGTTTATGGTATAGTTATTTTTAATTAAATTACCCTTGAAAATTCGGCAAGCCTTATTAAAATCCTCATCATTATTACAAATATCCCTGATCCTAATAAATTAAGAATAGTTGGTTGGTTGGGGTTTTAAGGCGCAAGGGCTTCACTAGGGCCATACTGCGCCAAACAGTAGTGCTTTTTTTTTTTTTTAATTAAGATTCTTTAATATTGAGATTAAAAAACAATTGAACAATTATCATTGTTAAAATGGTTAAAATTTTAAATCAGGCAATAAAAACCAACATCTTTTAAAAATGTATAAAGATTTCGATGAGGTGGTGATGATAAAATCGATGACGACAATGATGGATGATTCGTATTAAAGTATCGACGTCTGATATTGTTAAAAACAGGACATTCACTTAAAATATGCAAAACAGAAAAATAAACTCCACAGGTATTGTATGTGGGGGCATCTTCTGCCAGCAGAAGATGCACGTGGATGAAGAAACGAGTGTTGGCCTATTCTACGAGTGTGTCAGGAGCACTTCCCTTTTTCGGGATTACTGGATGGAGGCGAATCCGGAAACTGAGGACTGAAACGAACGCAGCTTGTTAGCTGTCTGTGTATCCCACATGGCCTGCCAAGTGAGAGACAGAGCAGTGTCGCAAGCTTTTATTGCGTCGTCAGGGCAGAGCCAAGTGCTCCTAGGTCCACTTACAGATCGTGCGATAGTATCGGCACGCTCGTTACCCATGATCCCCACATGACCTGTGATACAACAAAAAAGAACATTAAAATCTCTGTCTACAAGTGTCATGTGAATGTTTTAAAATATCCAGTATATAAGGATGGGTCTGGTTCAGTGAATTATTCAGTGCGTCTAAACAGCCCTTGGAATCTGTAAATAATCCACTGACCATGGTCTTGCTTTAAAATAAATTGCAAGGCCAGGGACTCAGCTGCAAAGACGGATCAGCTTTGGTGCAGTTCTCGTGACATGATGACATTGTCGTTAACTGCAGCTGCTCCGACATGCCCCTGGCTTTTCGACCCATCCGTGTAAATGGCTTTAAAATGAGAAAAATGTTCTCGATGATAATAAAACAAATTTGTAAAAACGATATCTGGGGTAAAACTTTTTTTAAAATTGCGAAATATATTTAGTGTTTTGATATCATGAGTATGCCAGGGTGGATGAGTGAAAGTGATAGGGCCAACCCTTAAATTATCAAGATGGTGAGATGCAAGAATTTGGCGTATTAGTAATGAAAATTATGGGATGCAAGATGGTCGTGCATTAAAAAGTCTAATATGTGATGGACTATAAATATTTTGAGATAAAGGATGAGATGTGTGACTTTTGATTTTAAAATAGTATGAAATAGAAAGCTTGTCTCGTCTCAGTTTCAAAGGTCGTTCCAGACAAATGTTAAGTACACTTGGAATGGGTGATGTGCGGAAGGCTCCTGACGCGATTCTGACACCTTGGTGGTGAACAGGATCAAGGAGCATCAACGCCGATTTTCTGGCGGATCCGTACACCACAGAACCATAATCAAGTTTGGAACGAATAAGGCATTTGTATATTCGTAACATGGAGGTGGTATCAGCACCCCAGGAAGTGTTAGAAAGCACCTTCAGAAGATTCAGAGCTCTAGTGCACTTTAGTCTCAGATGTTTTAAATGAGGCAGGAAAGTGAGCTTCGAGTCAAAAATGACCCCGAAGAATTTAGTTTCTGATACAATAGGTATCTGATCCCCATTTAAGAAAAGCTCGGGGTCGTTATGAAGCTCACGCTTCCTGCAAAAGTGCATGGCCACGGTTTTCTGTGCATTGAATACAAATCCATTTTGATTGGCCCAGCCTGTAATCCTTCTGAAGGCAAGTTCAATTTGTCTTTCGATATGAGACATTAATTGAGGCGCACGTTATCTGGAAATCGTCGACAAAAAGCGAACCAGACACTGCAGGTGGAAGGCAAGTCATAATTCCGTTGACTTTTATAATAAACAGTGCACAACTCAATACACTTCCCTGGGGAATGCCTTGCTCTTGAATATATTCATCTGATAAGATGGAGTTGACGCGTACTTGGAAGACTCTCCGAGAAAGGAAATTCTCAATGAAGAGTGGTAAATTTCCTCTGAGGCATAAATTATGTAGGTCTGAGGATACCATATCTCCAAGTACGGTCATAGGCTTTCTCCATGTCAAAAAATACAGACACCAAATGGTTCCTCTTGACAAAAGCCTCCCGAATAGATGTTTCAAGAAGCAGGTGGTTGTCAAGTGTACAAGGACCACGACAGAAACCACTTTGAAACTGAGAGAGACAATTGTTTTGCTCCAAATAAAGAAGAAGACGAGTATTGACTAGTTTTTCGAGAAGTTTGCACATGCAACTAGTCAATGCAATAGGCCTGTAGCTGGAAGGACTCTTAGGGTCTTTATCTGGCTTGACTATTGGAATCACAAGAGCACGTTGCCATGCTGACGGAAATTTATTTTCCCGCCAGATCCTATTATACAGCTTGAGAATAAACTTCAGTTGGAGAGGTTCGAGATGCTTCAGCATACTATAATGGATTTCATCGTGACCAACAGCCGAGCCGCGAGTGTTGGAAAAAGCTCGCATTAGCTCGGCCATGGTGAAATCAGCATTACAGTCTTCCAACGAAGTAGATGTGAAATTCAATTTAGTCTTCTCAGCTTTGCGTTTAATAGAGGCAAACGGCTCTTGATAATTCGAGTTGCTGGAAACTTTTGCAAAGGAGTCAGCCAGAGTGTCAGCAATACCTTTAGGATCTGAAACTATTCCTAGATTAGTCTCCAAGATAGAAATAGAGTGTATAGGATATTGGTCCTTGATTTTATTAACTTTGTTCCAGACCCTTTTACAGGAGGTATTCGATGTTATAGTGCTGACGTAACACATCCAAGAGTCCTTCTGGCTACGCCGGTGGATCCTACGAGCTTCAGCTCGAGCGCATTTAAAAGCTATGAGGTTGGCTTCAGTGGGATATCGTCGAAAGATACCCCAGGCCTTCCTCTGCTTTTTGTGAGCAATTTTACAGTCATTGTTCCACCACGGTTTTGGAATCTTCGGTAGATTGGTAGATGTCACAGGTATGGAAAAACGAGCAGCTTCCAATATTTCCTGGATGACAGAATTTACTGCAGCATCGATGTCATCTTGGTTCACCATCTCGTCAGAGAACTGGACGAGGGAAGAAAACTGTTCCCAGTCTGCGGACTCAATTTAAAAGCGAGGAATACGAGCAGGGGGAACAGTACCGACTCCCAACATCTCCAGACGGACGGGGAAATGATCACTGTTGAAGAGATCCCATCCGACATGAAAAGACCATAGATGTAGGAGAGATGGCGAACACAAGACAAGATCAATGGCGTGAAACGTCCTCGATGGGGCGTGGAAGTATGTATGTTGCCCATCATTGAGAAGACAGAGATTCTGGTCATCCATACATTTCTCAATCTGTCTTCCACGGTTGTTAATGTCTGGGCTACCCCAAAGAGGATTGTGACCATTGAAATCCCCCATTAAAATAATAGGGGGTGGAAGCTGGTCACAAAGCCTGTCTAGTTCTGTTTGTCGGATGTTACGATTAGGGGGGAGATAGATAGAGCAAACTGTTACCAATACATTTTTCACAGCTACTCTAACGGCAACATCTTGTAAGGTGGTCGTGAGCGATAGCGGGGTGGATGGATTGCTGTTAGATGTAAATACAGCAACGCCACCGCTAGCTCTGCCGCCGTTGACAAAGACTTTGCGTAGAGGACTATATCCCCTAACAAGAGAGCTCTGGAAAGGCTTCAAGAGCGTCTCTTGTAAACAGAAACAGACAGGTTTGTGTAAATCTACAAGATGTTTTATATCTACCAAATTGTGGTGGAAACCGCGACGATTCCAAGATAACATATTGAATGTTACTTGGAAAGATTAGCGATCCGCCGATCGAGTGACCTGCTTCTTGGTTGAAGAAGCTTAGGGGTCTCGAGGCCTGGGTCGACCTCCATGTCACCTGGGTCAAGACCCGAAATGACATCAGTTTCGTCATCGGTTGATGCTCCCGATGACTCTGATTTCTCTCCCTTTGTTTTAATTTTCTGTTGCGTATTATGTTTGATTTTGGATTTCCCTTTACTTTTTAGAATTTCACCAGGTTTATTTGAAAGCTTTAGTTCAGGTTGTTTTTTATTATTTTTTTGGGGTTTGACAGAAGTTTTTGGCGGAATTTCTGTTGGTTTGGAAGTACCAGGAATTGCGTTTGTTTGGGAAGAAAAGGTACTGTGTTTGGCGGGCAAGGAAAAGCATTTAAGCAATTGTACGGGTGACATTAGGGTATGTGGTATGTGAATATCTGTTTGAGTGGCCGTAGCCTTAACTTGGGTTGGTTTGGAGGCAGTTGCTTTAGCTATTGTTTTGGCCATAGCATTTTTGATTGTAGTTTCATATACAGTTCGGGCTTCCGGATACGAGATGTTATTGTGGGACTTAATTTCCTGTGTTCTCTTTTCCCAGGGACACGGGTCTCCACTCACGGCAAACACGTGGGTGATATAATCCCCGAGAGAAGCTGATAGCAACAGAGCGGCACAAAGCTTCTCAAGGGGAGCCCTCACCTCTGAAGAGGTAACCACAACGAGGGAAGGAAGAGAAGCCGAACAATAAATACAAAACCTAAAAAGGAAGGTACAACAGAAGGAGGGAAAGATCACTGGGGCACCCCGGGGTTGTGAAGCCCGTATTTACTTTGAGAAAGTAAACCCCCTGAGGGGTTAAATTAAGAATGAAAAATATTGTAAAAAATTTTGCTATTCAAATTGCTATTGAAGTTGGAAAGACAAAATACCTAATTTATTATTAAATTATTGATGTTGATAAGGCGGCTAACAATTTTGGTTTTATGTGCAAGCATTCTTTTTTTTTTTTTTTTCAAACGATGCTTAAAGAATACAATAATAACAATACTTACATCAAGATAACTTCAAATAAAAAGAAATTAGACAGTCGAATTGCCGCATTTTATAAAAGATTTAAATTTAAACTTTCTTCTCTAAAATACCCATATTTATTCCCAACTACAAAGTTTCATAAAAATCCAATCAAATTTCATTCCGTTACTTGTAGTAGTGGCTGTTATAAATAGCTTGTTTAGCAAAAGCAATTTTAGTTTGTTAAAAATTATCTTAAGCAAAATTAAACAAAATGAAAATCATTTCATAATAAATAACAACAAAAATGTTTTGGAATTTCTGAAAAATAAAAAAGTCCATAATGCTCACATGTATGATTTAGAAAATTTATCTGCCAGCATACCCAATGAAAATCTTATGGATATTTGAGCTAAACTTTTTGAAACTTATCTTGCCGATGAATCGATTACTAAAATTGATTGGTTGGAATTATGCAAGTTTAACATTTTTGAAAAACTATTTTTCAATGGATTGGATTTTTCAGACAGAAAAATGAAATTCCAATGGGTAACAGTTTCACAAGCGAATTGGCAAAAAATGTTCTTCATACTGTTGCACAAATTGTCTGTATATATTGTAAATAGTGACGTATTATTTCAAAATTCTATTGTAATTTATTTTTATCTTATTTTATTTATTAATTAATAGCGATTATACAAGTTAGAAAAAAGTGGCAACACCTAAAGCAATCGAGAAGTTTCGAGATATTTCTTTTCCGATGAATTGGCTGGAAATTTCGAGAATGTCTCACGCGCTTGTATATAAAAGACTGGAGAACGGGAAAGTTTTCAGATTGACTTCGGACTTCGTTGAAAGCTGATCGCTTTGTTTACCTATTGGAGTGAGCTTGTATAATCGCTGAATTCGAAGTTATTTTTGTTGAAGCTTGTGTTGAAGCTTGAGAGTAATTAAACTGTTGCCTGTGAATAAATTTTGTGAGTTTTCTGAAGAGAGAATAAATATTTTTATACTGTAAAAACTGTGCCATCATTGCCTCAGTGGAAAAATTCGTAACAGTGGTGTCAGAAGTGGGGTCTCGTAATTTTGAATGCCAACAACTAGAGGAATGGTGGAAGACCAAATGAAGCAGTTGATGGAAATGATTGCTGGAATGAAGGCCCAACAAGAATCCACTGCCGCTGAAATAAAATCCGAAATGAAAGCCTGCCAAGAAACCGCCGCACCCGAAATGAAAGCCTGCCAAGAAACCACCGCAGCCGAAATGAAAGCCGAACTTTTCGCTACGATTGCCGCCGGACAAAAGCCAGTTAAGAAACGACTAACGCCGAACTCGCCGCTACCATATCCGCCGGTCAAGCCCGCCAAGAAACGACTGACGTCGAACTCGCCGCCGCAATCGCCGCCAGTCAAGAAGCAACGTCGTCGGACATTAAAATTTTAGCCTCCAAATAGGAATCGACTGCTGCGTCCGTTGACGGATTTATAGAGCGCATGGAAAATGTGCTTCAGTCAATGAAGGCTGATATTTCGGAAGTCAAAGAAGATCTTGTGACTGTGAGGAATGAAATCTAAGAAAAAGTTTCCACCTTAAAGGAAGAGCAAGCCAAATTCATTGACGTTGTAGAAGAAAGGCTGCGAAAAATGGAAACTCGCGAAGCTGTGACCATTGCAACGCCTAATTGGGATAATGTTTCCACTCCTTTTATTGCGCCACGTTCCAACATCAAAGTGGCCACTTTTGATGGGAGGTCGTCTTGGCGCGTTTATCAAACGCAGTTTGAAATTATTGCTTCTGCGAATTGTTGGGACGATACTTCGAAGGCATTCCATCTCGCAGCATCTCTTCGAGGTGAAGCTGCTGACATTTTACAGACACTACCTGAAGAGAAGCGGGGAGAATTCGTGGCGCTGGCAAGTGCGTTGGAGTTAAGGTTTGGGGAGCAGCATCTAAAGGATTACAACAGACTGCAACTGAAAGTGAGACAGCAGAAGGCCAATGAAACTCTTCAAGAACTGGCATCGGATATAGAAAGACTGTCGCTCCTCGCTTTCCCTGACTGTCCCCCGGATGTACGAGACGATCTTTCTCTGCAGTATTTCATCGACGCTATTCAAGATCCCGATGTGCAGCAGGCGGTAAGGTTATCCCAAAACAAAAACCTGAAGTCGGCCCTCGTGTACGCCATGAGAGTGGAAGCCGCGCAGCTAGCTTCTGGAAAAGACCGACGATATGTGCGTGGTGCATTACCGAGGATTCTTCTGACTTTGTCACCAGTAAGCTTCGAGAACTGGAAAGCAAAATTGATAGAATGATGAGAAGCTATCCCGGAGCCAGGGATCGAAGGACCAGAGTCGTTTGCTGGCACTGCAAACGGGAAGGGCATCTACGACGAAACTGCCTTGATTTGAAAAAGAGAAGGGATAACACTACCACGGATTCTCCACAACTGAATCTAAGAAGATGTCATCTCGCAGGGCAGGAGCTGCAATGTAGAACAGGTGAAGTCCCGACCAGTCGTTTCCACGTTTCATCCCGACAAGGAGGAAACCAGGGTTTATTCGTGAAGGGGGAGATCAACGGAACTCCATGTCGTCTAATCGTCGATTCGGGAGCGAACGTAACGATCGTAAGGACGGACGTGGCTCGTCGCCTGAACAGCCGACTCCTCTACACAGCGCCCTCTGTTTCTCTACAAACTGTGTCTGGTGGTAATATCTCTGTTCATGGGAAATTGCAAGTGGGCATTGCCCTTCGATTTAACACCTACAAGCACACCGTTTATGTTGCCGAAATTGTAGATCCGTGCATTCTCGGACTAGACTTTTTGAAGAAAAATGGAATTACGCTGAATTTTGAGAAAAGCAAGCTGCAAACATGGAGAGGCGAAGTTCCTTTGCACGATCTAGACATGAAAGAGCTGTGCGTATATCGGATTGTAGCTCATGAAGACAATGTCATAGAGAATGCTGAAGAGTCCACATCTATGAAAAGTACCTCTCCAGCCTCGGAAAGAGAACCGAAGAAAGCGACGTTGATGAAACCCTCCCAGGAAGTTGTTCATGGGGAAATGGACAAAGTTAGTGAAGAGGGAATCGACATCCGTGCTCCTGTTACAAGCATCGAACGGAGGTCCCAGAATCTATCAGCTACACCCGCGGATGATTCGGACGCAATCTCAAAATCATATAATCAGCAAGACGGGGATCAGAAACTTTCACCGCTTCTGTTGGCATACGGGAGTGCAACTCACGAGACCACCGGATTTTCTCTATCTCTAACGATGTTTGGAAGAGACCTTAGGCTCCCCAGCAACCTCCTCTTTGGACAACCACCGGACACTCCTTCCTCGCCTGTCCAGTATCTAGATGATCTGCAGGCACGTTTGGAAGCCGTACATCGGTTCGCCAGAGAGAGAAACAACATCATGACGGAGCGCATGAAGATCCGGTACTATGCCAAGGCCATGGACCGTTCATTCCAGGAAGGTGACAAAGTGTGGTTAGGGAACCCTAAACGTCGGAAAGGACTCTCCCCTAAGCTCCAGACGAACTGGGAAGGGCCGTATGGGGTCCTTAAGAAGATCAACGACGTCGTGGTAAGGATTCAACGGACACCCTACTGTAAACCTAGAGTTGTACATAACAATAGACTAGCCCCATATTATAGTAGAAGTGATTGAATTGCCTTTCCTCTTAAGGACTTCACTGCCCGGGACGTGCAGTCTTTAAGAAGGGGGAAATGTTGCACAAATTGTCTGTATATATTGTAAATAGTGACGTATTATTTCAAAATTCTATTGTAATTTATTTTTATCTTATTTTATTTATTAATTAATAGCGATTATACAAGTTAGAAAAAGGTGGCAACACCTAAAGCAATCGAGAAGTTTCGAGATATTTCTTTTCCGATGAATTGGCTGGAAATTTCGAGAATGTCTCACGCGCTTGTATATAAAAGACTGGAGAACGGGAAAGTTTTCAGATTGACTTCGGACTTCGTTGAAAGCTGATCGCTTTGTTTACCTATTGGAGTGAGTTTGTATAATCGCTGAATTCGAAGTTATTTTTGTTGAAGCTTGTGTTGAAGCTTGAGAGTAATTAAACTGTTGCCTGTGAATAAATTTTGTGAGTTTTCTGAAGAGAGAATAAATATTTTTATAACGTGAAAACTGTGCCATCATTGCCTCAGTGGAAAAATTCGTAACAATACATATGAAGCTGACTTTATTGCAAATACTAACATCAAAGGATTCAGGTATATTGATTATCTCATAATCTTTGACGACAATAGCTCTGATTCTTTGAGAAATATTTACCCAACTGAGCTTGTATTGAAAGAAACAAATACTAATGACAAACATGCACAATATTTGGATATTTTATTACTGGAAGACAACATAAGAATCGGTGTTTATGATAAAAGGTAGGATTTTGGGTTTGAGGTTATTTGTCTTTTCAACTTCAATAGCAATTTGAATAGCAAGATTTTTTACAATATTTTTCATTATCAATTTAATGGGATCAGGGATATTTGTAAAAAGGATGAGGATTTTAATGAGGCTTGCCAAATTTTTAAGGGTAATTTAATTAAAAATAACTTTTGTGGATTTAATTTGTCTTGATTTTGTACTAATTAGGGCGACAGTAAAATGGATTTTTTTTTTTTTTTTTTTTTTTCTTCTTTTGAATCTTCAATTTTTATTTTTTATACAGATGGCTCTATTCAATTTAATATTTTATAACGTGATTATATTTCTGCGGGACAGTTTTGCAGGTGTTGTCGTACACAAAAAAACCAAACAAACTTCTATTATATTGTAAACGTTCTTACTAAAACGTAAAACTTTTATATTGTAAACTTTCTGCTGTATTATTGGGTTTTGGTTGGTTGTATTCAGATTATCTTGTGCCGTCAGCAACACGAGGGATATAATGCGCCGAAACATTCGTCATTAGACAAGACAACATACATTTACAAACACCCATGCCAACACGGGACTCGGAACCCGCAACCTCGCGGTCTAGAAGCTAGCACGCTAACCACTATACCGTTTGGTCGGCATTATTGGGTTTTATTCAAAGGGATAAGTTCTCTGGACTATTTTGTATTTACTTATTTCATTGCATGTTATACTTATTTTACTGTATTCTTTGATTTCCTCGTTGTTTTGGTGTGGAGGCTTCGGGGTTCAAAAGTTACGTTTAGTGCCATTTTGGCCGTACTCTTTCAAATAAAGCCTCTTGAAGGCCTGGGTTGAACCCCCTGATGAGAAACCAGTCGGGACTCCAGCACCATATTGTTACAAATTTTTGTATATTTGTAAATATTTCGTAGTGTTAATTTTGTAAATAGGAAAATTTATGTACATTTCGCATAAGGCAGTGCAATAGTTCGTCGTTAGTTTGCTTCCCCGCAATGTGTGTCTCAATGCTTGATAACGAGTTTTACAGAGGTAACGCTGGGAAGCGAGTTTTACAAGGAGAAGGGCATTTAACGTTATGGTAATGGGCGAGACATTATGGTAATGAGCGATTATGGTAATTAACATTATGGTAATGAGCGATAACATTTGGCGAGAAATCGCCAAATGACGCCAAACTTGGCGACCATTTGGCGACATTTTCGGTCCCCATGTACATGTATAGGACTTTTCGACAACGATCTGGAAAGTTATCCAAATATCTATCTCTAGAAGTTTCACGCATGTTCGCCTCCCGTATAAAAGCTCAAGAGAGCGGGTGATGGAGTTAGTTGATTTTGAGTCACTGAATTAATTGACTGGTGAGTTGACTGGAATTACTGAGTTGAGATACTGAGTCTCAGTGAGCATTCAGAGTAGTTCTAAAGCGAACTGTATTGCATTGTCTTTTGCAGTGATTTAGCAGTTGTGTTGCCAAGTTTTTAACTGCTGTTTTGTGCTCTATTGTTGTGAAAAGAACTGTATTGAATCTACTAGAACGAGAAGTTCTGGAGTTGTAAGAGATTCTGTGAAGAGTTGTATTGGAATAAATTTCTGCAAGTTTTGATCTGCTTTGGCTTCAAATCTTTCGAACCCATCCAACGCAACAATATTTAATATTTAATTTTTTGTAATTTATTGGTTATAAGCTCTACAATTGAGCTGCTTTGGCGCTAATATGAACTTATACTATTATTTTTTCCCTTTCTGATTTTTTCACCGTATGTCTTTCGTTTTTACGTAAATAAATTTTGCTGGTTTCTATCAAGTCAAGACTCGTAAAAGTGATTAAGAAAAAGGGGGGAAATATTAATTATTATTGTATTTTTCAGGACAAAACCATTGTATTTATAATTTTGTCTAGTTTTTACAATGACATTCTTTCTTAATTAGAGCAAAAACTTCATATTTTTCCAATGTTTTACAATCCACAATGATTCTTAGTATAAAAAAGCATTTGAAGTATGCGTTTCACTTTATTTACTTCAGAAATAAATTTTTTTTTTCGGTGTAATTTTCAGTTGTCCTTATAATTCTGACCACCACTGTATGAACGGTAGAAGCATCTTAAGGTTATTGGAAGATTTGTGTATTATATTATAAAATTTCAGATCCCAAAAAGATGTTTTAAAATATCGTAACGTTTGATTTCAGCTGAAACTTGAAAAATACTTTGAAAATACAAAGCGTTGCTTAAATTATAAGTTCGTCTGTGAAATGAAGATGACCCTAAAAGGTTAATTTATGGAGTTTTAAATATTTTCAATGAGGGTATTTCTTACATAAAATGTCACATGCTTTCAAAATCCAAAACTAGTAAAAATAATTTTTAGAGATATAAATATTGCAATATATATTATTTGAAAATAAAAAAAAAAAAAAAAAAAATAGTTAACATTGAAAGTATTGTAGTTATAATTTCGACAACACAATATTTCAGGTTTAGAAACAAAATAGAACTTAAGATTTTTACCAAAAGTACTATATTTCGAATGCTTAAATTTAGTTAAAATATTCGAAATAATTTAGTTAAAAAATTAGACTAAAATAAAAAACGGTAAAAAGCACCTTTATCTTTCAAAAAAAAAAAAAAAAAAAAATACCTACAACTTGGTACAGAAAAGTACTTCTCTTCCTCAAAAACACTATTTAGAAATTAAGAAATACAATCCTCCTACCACACAAAAAAATAATTTTCTGATTCTTACAGGATGTTTTTAGCAGCTTGGAACTTCAAAAAAAAGGGACTAAGGGACCAAAAATTAAAAAAAAAGGGACTTGTAAAAAAAAAAAGGGACTTTTAAACAAAATTTGTTTTTATAGCATAGAAAAAAATGCCTAGTATTCAGTACCTACAATTTAAGGGGTTGAATTAAAAATTATTTGTCCAAGTGCAAACTTTGCACTCCAAGCATTCATCTGGAGTGCACATTAAAAAGAAAAGAATTATTGACTGTATATTACTAAAAAACACTCGAAAATTATTATTACCACATTTTCAAATTGTAAACAGAACGCCAATAAAAATTTTGGAGTGCAAATTTCACCTTTGCATTGGATTATTTCAACACATGATTGAACACTAGAATTCTTAGGATCTGCAGAAAACCTATATTTAATACTGTTGCACAAATTGTCTGTATATATTGTAAATAGTGACGTATTATTTCAAAATTCTATTGTAATTTATTTTTATCCAATTTTATTTAGTAATTAATAGCGATTATACAAGTTAGAAAAAGGTGGCAACACCTGAAGTAATCGAGACGTTTCGAGAAATTTCTTTCCGATGAATTGGCTGGAAATTTTGAGAATGTCTCACGCGCTTGTTTATAAAAAGACTGGAGAACGGGAAAGTTTTGAGATTGACTTCGGAGTTCGTTGAAAGCTGATCACTTTATTTACCTATTGGAGTGAACTTGTATAATCGCTGAATTCGAAGTTATTTTTGTTGAAGCTTGTGTTGAAGCTTGAGAGTAATTAAACTGTTGCCTGTGGATAAATTTTGTGAGTTTTCTGAAGAGAGAATAAATATTTTTAAACCGTGAAAACTGTGCCATCATTGCCTCAGTGGAAAATTTTTTAACAGTGGTGTCAGAAGTGGGGTCTCGTAATTTTGAATGCCGACAACTAGAGGAATGATGGAAGACCAAATGAAGCAATTAATGGAAATGATTGCTGGAATAAAAGCCGGACAAGAATCCACGGCCGCTGAAATGAAAGCCGAAATAAAAGCCGGACAAGAAACGACAAATGCCGAACTCACCGCTACAATCGCCGCTGGTCAAGCCCGTCAAGAAACGACAAATGCCGAACTCGCCGCTACAATCGCCGCTGGTCAAGCCCGTCAAGAAACGACAAATGCCGAACTCGCCGCCGCAATTGCCGCCAGTCAAGAAGCGACATCATCGGATATTAAAGCTTTAGCATCCAAGCAAGAATCATCTTCTGCGTCCGTTGATAGATTTATGGAGCGCACAGAGAGTGTTCTTCAATCAATGAAGGCGGATATTTTAGATGTCAGAGAAGATCTTAAGACAGTAAGAAATGAAGTTGAAGGAAAAGTTTCCACCGTGCAAGAAAAAGTTTCCACCGTGCAAGAAAAAGTTTCCACCGTGCAAGAAAAAGTTTCCACCGTGCAAGAAAAAGTTTCCACCGTGCAAGAAAAAATTTCCACCATGCAAGAAAAAGTTTCCACCTTAAAGGAAGAGCAAGACAAATTCATTGACGTTGTAGAAGAAAGGCTGCGAAAAATGGAAACACGTGAAGCTCTGGCCATAGCGTCACCTAATTGGGATAACGCTTCCATCCCCTTTATGGCGCCGCGCTCTAACATCAAAGTGGCCCCTTTTGATGGGAAGTCGTCTTGACGCGTTTATCAAACGCAATTTGAAATGATTGCTTCTGCGAATGGTTGGGACGATACTTCGAAAGCATTCCACCTCGCAGCATCTCTTCGAGGTGAAGCTGCTGACATTTTACAGACACTACCTGAAGAGAAGCGGGGAGAATTCGTGGCGCTGGCAAGTGCGTTGGAGTTAAGGTTTGGGGAGCAGCATCTAAAGGATTACAACAGACTGCAATTGAAAGTGAGACAGCAGAAGGCCAATGAAACTCTTCAAGAATTGGCATCGGATATAGAAAGACTGTCGCTCCTCGCTTTCCCAGACTGTCCCCCGGACGTACGAGATAACCTGTCTCTTCAGTATTTCGTGGATGCCATCAAAGATCCCGACATACAGCAAGCTACCAAGATGTCAGACAGCAAAGATCTGAAGTCCACCCTCGTCTATGCCATGAGAGTAGAGGCAGCACAACAAGCTTTTAGAAAAGATCGGCGTTTCGTACGTGGAACATTGGCAGACGATTCCTCTGAACTTTTCACGAAGAAGTTTCAAGAACTAGAAAACAAGATGGAGCGAATTATGAGAAATATTCCTGGCTCAAGGGATCGAAAAACTAGAGTGGTTTGTTGGCTCTGCAACCGGGAAGGACATTTCAGACGTGATTGCCCTGAATTGGACAGGAGGGGGGACAGACCCTCGTCCGAGCCTCAGCAGTTAAACTAAAGAGCGGCTATCTCGCGAGGCGGAGGTCGCCGTGTAGAGCAGGTGGTGCCCCACTCAGCCTCTATCACATCTCATCCCTTCAAGGAGGAAACCATGGTTTATTCGTGGAGGGCAAGATCAATGGAACTCCCTGTCATCTAATAGTTGACTCAGGGGCAAATGTAACCATCTTACGGACGGATGTAGCCAGGCGCCTGGACAGCCAACCTCTTTACACGGCGCCTTCAGTTTCACTACAGACTGTGACTGGTGACAAAATTTCTGTGCATGGGAAATTAAATGTCAACATCTCTTGGATTTCACACCTACACTCACACCGTTTACGTCGCTGAAATTATTGACCCATGTATTCTTGGATTGGACTTTTTAAAGAGAAATGGAATTACTTTGAATTTCGAGAAAGGCGAGCTTCAAACGGGAAAAGAAGAAGTTCCATTGTTCGGTTTGGACTCGGAAGAGCCGTGTGCATATCGAATAGTAGCTCTTGAAGACATCACCATCCCTTCCATGACAGATTTGGTTGTAAAAGGTTCAACAGAGCTCCCGAAGGCCTTCCGATTTGGAGTAACGGACTTCCCATCATCGAATAGCGTCCCGAAAGGAGTGGTAGTAGGAGCGACGCTTGTGGATCTCTCTCAAGAGGTGGTGCATGTGAGAATGGCCAACATCGGTGATTCTAAGAGAGTTATCAAGAAAGGAGAAGAAATTGCCACTTGCACACCTGTTACAAGCATCGAACGAGGATCGAAGGAGCTTCCGACCGCACCACCCGCGGATTTAGTGGACCAGCTTCTCCAAGACTCTCGGTTGGAAAGAAGGCAAGAGAAGATTGTCGGAAACCTTATAAAAGAATTTCAAGACATTTTCTCCGTGTCATCGAAAGATGTAGGAAGAACAGAGCTTACTCAACATCGAATCGATACTGGGACCCATTTACCTATTAAACAACATCCTCGAAGACTTCCTTTCGCAAAACAAGAGGAGGTCGGGAGATTGTTACATGAAATGGAAGATAATAGAGTTATCGAACCCTCCTCAAGTCCATGGGCCTCTCCAATCGTACTCGTTCGAAAGAAGGATGGTTCCACCAGGTTTTGTGTGGATTACCGGAAGCTGAACGAAATTACGAAAAAGGACAGCTACCCTCTGCCAAGAATCGATGACACTTTGGACACTCTATCGGGGAACCAGTGGTTTTCGACTTTGGATTTGAAGAGTGGATACTGGCAAGTGGAGATACATCCCGACGATCGTGAGAAGACTGCCTTCACTACCGGCCAAGGATTATGGCAGTTTCAAGTTATGCCGTTTGGCTTGTGTAATGCACCGGCTACGTTCGAGCGACTGATGGAGACTGTGCTTAGAGGACTTTCCTACGAGACCTGTCTGGTATATTTGGACGATATCATTATCACCGGGCGGAGTTTTGATCAACACTTGCAAAATGTGAAGAACGTGTTCTTGAAGCTTAGGGAAGCCCACTTGAAACTTAGCCCATCAAAATGTAAGCTCTTTAGGCGGAAAGTCAGTTATCTCGGACACATCATCTCATCCGATGGAGTAAGCACAGATCCGGCCAAGATCCATGCTGTGCAAATTTGGTCTCGACCGCAAGACGTTCATCAATTGCGAAGCTTCCTAGGCCTGTGCACGTATTACCGTAAATTTGTGAAAGGTTTCTCCAAGATCGCCAGACCCTTGCATCGACTAACAGAGAGCAAGCAGAAGTTCCTATGGACTGCCGACTGTGACGACTCCTTCGATCAACTGAAGAACGCTTTAACATCCGCGCCTGTTTTGGCTTTTCCCGATGTTAACAAGGACTTTATTTTGGATACAGATGCCAGCAATGAGGGAGTGGGCGCCGTTCTTTCCCAGGAAATTGAAGGACAGGAGAAAGTCATCGCTTATTTTAGTAAGAGCCTGTCAAGATCCGAGCGGAACTACTGCGTCACAAGAAAGGAGTTACTGGCAATAGTAAAAGCCGTTGAGCACTTTCATCATTACTTGTACGGCCGAAAATTCCTTTTAAGAACTGATCATGCGTCTCTGACTTGGTTGCTGAATTTCAAGAATACAGAGGGACAAATAGCAAGGTGGATTCAGCGCCTGCAGGAATACGACATGGATATCCATCACAGAAAAGGAACGTTCCATGGGAATGCAGACGCTCTTTCTAGAAGACCATGTCCGGAGAACTGTCGATTTTGTTCCAATGCCGAGTCTAAGTTTGGGGTTAACACATCGGCCGTTCGGAAAATAACTTCCAAGTCAACTACTTCAGACGTGGATCCTTGGAGTGATCAGAATGTCCGCAAAAGTCAGGTCGAAGATCAGGACTTGAAACCTCTCATTGAATTCCTGGAAGCGGCTACCGGAAAACCCAGTTGGCAGGAAATTGCATGCTATAGCCCAACAATGAAGAGATATTGGGCTATGTGGGACTCTTTGCACTTGAAGAATGGAGTACTCTACCGTCGATGGGAGTCCGATGATGGCAAAAGCTTCCGGTGGCAATTAATCCTTCCAAGTTCTAGAGTTACCAACGTTCTGGAAGAACTTCACAGCAGTTCTACTGGAGGACATTTTGGTGTCACGAAAACTCTTCAGAAAGTCAGGGAGAGATTCTTCTGGGACAAAGCAAAATCCGACGTGGAGAAGTGGTGCAAGTCCTGTGATGCATGCAATTCACGAAAGGGACCGAAGACCCGAACTCGTGGAAAGTTGCAACGTTACAACGTAGGAGCACCATTCGAAAGAATTGCTTTAGACGTCTTAGGCCCCCTACCTCACACAACTAATGGCAACAAATACATCCTAGTTGTCATGGACTACTTTAGCAAGTGTCCAGAAGCATACGCGATTCCGGATCAGGAAGCCACAACCGTAGCAGAAGTCCTCGTACGGAATTGGATCTCCCGATTTGGCGTACCCCTGCTGATACATTCCGATCAGGGGACGAACTTCAACTCTGCCGTCTTCACTGGGCTGTGTGACTTGCTCGACATGGAAAAGACTCGGACAACTCCCCTGCACCCACAATCCGATGGAATGGTTGAACGATTTAATAGAACGATTCTGAATCATCTCTCCTTGTTTGTTTCCAAGAACCAGCAAGATTGGGATCAGAAACTTCCATTGTTCCTTTTGGCCTACAGAAGTGCTACTCACGAGACCACGGGATATACACCATCGCAAATGATTTTCGGAAGAGACCTTAGACTACCCTGCGACCTCCTCTTTGGACGACCACCGGACACCCCTTCCTCGCCTGTCCAGTATCTAGATGATCTCCAGGCACGTTTGGAAGCCGTACATCGGTTCGCCAGAGAAAGAATCAACATCATGACAGAGCGCATGAAGGTCCACTACGATGCCAAGGCCACGGAACGTTCATTCCAGGAAGGTGACAAGGTGTGGTTATGGAATCCTAAACGTCGGAAAGGACTCTCCCCTAAGCTCCAGACGAACTGGGAAGGGCCGTATGTGGTCCTTAAGAAGATCAACGACGTCGTGGTAAGGATTCAACGGACACCCTCCTGTAAACCTAGAGTTGTACATAACAATAGACCACCCCCATATTATAGTAGAATTGATTGAATTGCCTTTCCTCTTAAGGACTTCACTGCCCGGGACGTGCAGTCTTTAAGAAGGGGGAAATGTTGCACAAATTGTCTGTATATATTGTAAATAGTGACGTATTATTTCAAAATTCTATTGTAATTTATTTTTATCCAATTTTATTTAGTAATTAATAGCGATTATACAAGTTAGAAAAAGGTGGCAACACCTGAAGTAATCGAGACGTTTCGAGAAATTTCTTTCCGATGAATTGGCTGGAAATTTCGAGAATGTCTCACGCGCTTGTTTATAAAAAGACTGGAGAACGGGAAAGTTTTGAGATTGACTTCGGAGTTCGTTGAAAGCTGATCACTTTATTTACCTATTGGAGTGAGCTTGTATAATCGCTGAATTCGAAGTTATTTTTGTTGAAGCTTGTGTTGAAGCTTGAGAGTAATTAAACTGTTGCCTGTGGATAATTTTTGTGAGTTTTCTGAAGAGAGAATAAATATTTTTAAACCGTGAAAACTGTGCCATCATTGCCTCAGTGGAAAAATTCTTAACAATACCAAAAAGTGCTTATTCATTCAAACTAAGAGAGCTACATAAAAACATGTACAGGTTGAAACATGTTAATTATATTAGTAAACTTAAAATTATAATTTTCAAATTTATTTTAAAGTGACTGTTACTTATCATTGAAAAAGTTTAAGAATTCAATTTTAATTGATTCCTTATTGAACTAGTTAGGTTGAGGTTAAAAAAGATGTTATAATAACATCATAAAATAATAAAGTAGTGTTAATTAAAATGTATTAAATGACAAACAAATGAACTTTTAGGTTACTAATATTTATTTTAAGAAATTCATTGTAGTTTTAATGCATTTATCCTTTTAAAAAGTTTTAAACTATTTATTTAAATTTTTGGCCTGTTTTGCTTGTCACTCACGTTTGTTTGTCCGTAATTGATCAGTGGTGTCTCAACAAGCTGATGATATATTCAAATCGACGTCTGATAATCACAATTTAAAATAGATACATATGACAATATAAGCCGCAGCAGAATACAACAGAAATTGATTTTAACAGTAGTTAGTTTATAGAATAAATAACAATTAAATCTTAAAAATACATCTGAAAAGATCATCAAAAGTATTGATCCATCATGCCGGCTTTCAAAAAAGTACAACTTAACAGTTTCTGAAATTCATCAAAGAATATCCAGGGTTCCCACTCTTATTTCAAAATAAAAATCGAGGAGTTTTCATGGACCGAATTCTTTTTCCAAGACCTGTTATATTCATTATGCACCAATTCTACAAACTAGAAAAGTTCATAAAATAACTAATATTAACACAAAAATCCTCTTTATTGCAAAATTACATTTATAATCATGTTAATTATTATAGTGTTGTATTTGCAAAAAGCACTTATGTTTCAAATTTCGAAGTTCTGCAGGTATTATTTTGGATTGTATGGCTAAAAACATACAAAAATAAAAAATAAAAAATGAATACAAAATTAATTAAAATTTTGACAGTCTGGAAATTAGAAGACCACAACTACAGATGTACAAAATTTCAGAGCTCTATATGGGAAGTTGCTTTCTATAAACCCTATAACTCTGTAATTATTATAGATTAAACTTCAATTTGAAAAAAAATTTTGATCGCATTTATCAATATACGATATCGATCAATCATGTAGTATAAAGTACTAGACAAAACTTTAAAAAAAGAAAAAAACACGTCAGATCGAAAACAGTCTACATAATGCATATTTAATCACTAGATATATTAAACTCAATTTAAAAAAAAAAAAAAAAAATTAAAAAAAATATAATTGCATTTATTATCAAATGATCTCGATCGGTCACGTGGTCAAGTACTAGACGAAATTCAAAAAAATATGTTCAGATCGAAAACCGTCCATAAAACCATACATTTCATTGCTAAATATAATTCAATTTAAAAAAGCTGTTTGCATTTATTTGCAAACGATCTCGTTCGGTCACGTGGTCAAGTACTAGACGAAATTTAAGTAACACAAGTCCAGATTGAAAACCGTCCATGAAACTCTATATTTAATTGTTAGATAAAAAAAACTTTGATTTAAGTGTAATGCTATTTTTAAAGTCGCAAATTTTAAATGAAACTTTTATTTTAACACTTAAAAACCGTACTATATTGTCGAAGGAAATCAAAGATTCGACTCTTGAAATCGAAAATCAAAGAGTTCTTTAAGAGTTTCACTCTGATATATCAAAAGAAAAAATGTAGTCCGCAGAATCTGTGATGGTTACGAGCTACCAAACGATTAACATGACCTTTGACCTTGACGAAATGGTGCGTGCTGGTCACGTGGTACAAATATATTTTTTAAAAAAAAGGACTAAAGGGACCAAACGTTGAAAAAAGGGGACAAAAGGGACCAAAATAAAAAAAAAAGGTACTTTAAGGGACCAACGCTAAACGCCCTGTTCTTATATTCATTTAATCAAGTCAAATTTTTTTTTGATAATCGCGCCAAAAAATGCCAACACGGCTAAATCTCGCACCTCTAAGTTCAAGATGTTACATGGTAATGGGTTAATCCGCAGCCAATCGGGGAGTAGTGAAACTAGCTCACACATCGTCGCAGCGTATTCTCTAGGCTCAAGTAAGCTTGACTTTTACTATAGAGGAATTTGTCCTCGTCAAACTTTGAATATTTAAGGGGGTAAAGAATTCAAAAATTTCAAAATCTTTATTTTTAGAATTATTTTTCTGAAAGTATGCATTTTCTGTATTATGCTTTGAAATTTAAAAAAGTATTTTATATTTTCAAGTTAAAATTAAAAAAAAAAAGCTTCAAAGTTTTGACATTTTCTAAATTTGAAATTTAAAAAAAAAAAAAAACTTTTCATTTTTGAATTAAATTACTTCTTATGATTCATATAATAAATTTTCTTCCTGAATTTTCAATAAAATATTTAGAAAAAATTTTTAAAACATTTTGCGCAAAAACTATATAAATATCATAGTATGAATAAGTTCCAAAAACTTTATTAAAAAAAAAAAAATTAAATCAAACTACATAATTCCTGAAGACAAAACAAAGAAAAAGTATGAAAATTAATAATTGTGGAAAGTTTCATATATTTATAATAGTAGTTTTTAGGTTATATCCATTTAAACTCAAAAAAGGGACAAAAAGCCATCACCTGAGAAAAACAGTTTCAAGATAGCTTGTTCGATATACAGTTGTGGCGCAGTATGGACCATGTGTTATCCTTGCGCCGTTAAACTCCAACCAACCGAAATACAGTTGTCATGTAAGAAAAACTTAAATATTTTAAGTTCTAGTAAAGATAGATTGGTTGTTTTCAGATTATCTGGCGCCGTCAGCAACACGAGGGCTATATTATGCCGAAATATTCGTCATTAGACAAGCCAACATACATTTACAAACACCCATGCCTTACACGGGACTCGAACCCACAACCTCGCGGTCTAGAAGCTAGCACGCCAACCACTATACCGTTCGGTCAGCAGTAGTAAAGATAGAAATAAAATGTTAATTACAATAATAAAAAAAATGAGAATTTTTTAAATTTTGAGCCCCAGACTCCCTTAAATTGGTTGTGGCACATTGCGGAAATTTCTTAAAATTATAGTTTTGCACATAAGAAATATTTATGCCAATGCCCAATTCTTTCAAAGTATTTTAAATATGATTTTCCTTTCACTTATTATCTGCAATTCCTAGTGTAGAAAAACATATGTGCAACAAGTATAAGTAATTCCAGGTTAATTATGAATTTCAAATCACTAGAGTAATTCAATAACCTTAATCATTAATGTAATTAAGTATGAGAAGCTTCAGAACAAACTACTTTAAAGAAAAAAATTATTAACCCTTTGCACTCCAGGCCTTTATTTGCTTCATAGAAACTAAACACAGTCATTGGCCTTGCATCGAATTTCCGCATCACACCTAATGGTCCTCTCGTGGTTTGGCATCCAATCATGTGGTGCCTGAGAGGCACCACTGGAGTGCAAAGGGTTAATATTTTTAAAGTTTAAATAACATACGGTGTTACATCAGAGTATTAAGCTGTTACACCAGAGTATTTTGGGGGTTTTCGAGGAAATGTAGTGCTTTTTGAATAGGCATGAATAAATTATGTAGATTTTTCCAAATTTTTAATAGACATGAGATCATTTTCAAACAGTAATATATATATTTTTTCAACGCTAAACAATTAAGTAATCGCAATCACTAGTATAATTGTATCAACATAGCGATTAATACAGTTAGTTGGTTGGTTTATACGTTCAAAGGCCTATTTTTACACACAATGACGGCTAATCAAGCCCGGGACCTACAGCTTATTGTGCATTCCAAATCAATTGAATATTTATGCCTAACCCAGGTTGGTTGGTTGTTTTCAGATTATCTGGCACCGTCAGCAACACGAGGGCTATAATGCACCGAAACATTCGTCATTAGACAAGCCAACATACATTTACAAACACCCATGCCTAACACGGGACTCGAACCAGCAACCTCGCGTTCTAGAAGCTAGCACGCTAACCACTCTACCGTTTGGTCGGCTCCACACACTCATGAAGTGGGCGTTTCAAACAACGATTCTCCTGATGCTTCAGGTTGCTATTGCGAATATAACATCCAGAAGAAATAAATATATCTATAATCAATAAATTTAAAGAAAGATAAGATTCTTACCTGGCTCTTTGTCGGATGGGCAGCTACGTCGTGTTGAAATATCGGGGGAAATAACACCTGACGTCAGAGCTGAACCTATAATCCTCAGCTTCGCACACTTCTACACTCGTAAAGGAAAAGTCATTGTTTATTTCTACAAATAATTAGGATTCGAGATGATTTTAACTTGGATTTATCAACAACTACTTTAAGGACGATCACACAACACTGCGTACAAAAGCAAGGTACAGTTACAGAAGTGAGTTTTTTAAACAGTTATATATTATTCTCAATGGCGGTCTGCCATCTAGTGGTGGAAGGTTCAATAATTTTGGATAGTTAACTTTCAACACCAGACGAATATCAAATCTCTTCATAAAATGCGAACTGAAACTCTCATACACAACTTCACGCACTCTAACTACTTAGGGTGAAATTTTTTGCTGGAGTGTCCACGTCCTCATCCGGAGAAAGCATTGAAATGGCTGCATCACAAAATTCCTTCTGCACCGAAATGATTTGACAACCCCTTTTTTTTTTTTTTTTTTTTTCAGTTTTTTTTTTACCTCACATTGTTCCAGAGAGATGGTTCTCTCACATATGTACGCGAAGGCAGGTGCTAGTTCACCAAGTCCTTCCTTTCCACTCCCAGCCGGGAGTTCAACCAACTACTTAGGGCATTCTAATACAGACACTCGAGTGGCGAACGCGCGCCACCACTTCAGCCGCTGAAACAAGCCACTTGAAGTGAAACATGCAATCCTATGGAGCTTATTATACTGGGCCCATAGACATATTATTATCAATAGACTGCGCGTTCCCACTTCAATTATACAACGAGAATGAAACCAAAATGAATCACACGAGTAGGGACTTTTTGGGAGCAGGGTTGCAGATTTGGCGGGTTTCTCTTCACTCAGGCGATAAAGGATAATAAGATTATTAGATAAAGGATTAATTTTACGACGTAGCCAAATTAAAAACCACGTGACTGATAGACGAATTTTGTGATTCATTTTGGTTTCATTCTCATTGTATGATTGAAGTGGGAACGCGCAGTTTATTGATAATAATAAGTCTATGACTGGGCCACTGCTGGCGCTCAGACTCTAAGCGAAACATGCAATCCAATGGAGCTTATTATACTGAGCCACACAGCAGTGGACAGCCCAGACGCCTTTACAGTGGCGAACACGCACCACAGATGGAAAAGTTCATCTAATACAGTTTAAGATAAAAGATTATGTTTTTCCCTTAGCTTTAACTACTTTGAAACGCAAAAAAAAAAAAAAAAACCCGAGTCGAGTATTTTGAACAAGTATACAAAAAGCTTTGGATTCGGGGTAGATATGTGTTAGTTCTAATTTTAACTGGAGGTGTGGAACATCGCAGTTCTTTCTATTACGCTATAGTATTGGACATTGCATTAAAATTTATAGTGTTATTTACCGTTTTCATATTTTCACTCATTTAAATAAAAATGGTCAGTTTGGCGATAATTTTTACACGGGCAAAAGAAAAAGAAAAAAAAAACCGCCAACTTCGCCAAATTAGTGATGTTACTCGATAGACTTTACATTCTCCTTTCTTGTGCGTGAAACAGAAAAAATTCGATGGACGATGCCCAAAGGCAGAAAACTCTGTTAGTTGGTTGGTTTGTTGGGGTTTACTGGCGCAAGGGCAACAGGAGGGCCATGCTGCGCCGCAGAGAGCTCTGTATTAAAGGCACTCGTTTTTCAACTTTTTAAGCTTTTAACGCATTTCTACGGGAATTTCGAAGAAAGAGACGATTAAAACACTCTAAGAGGCATAAGCACAAATATTTTAATTCAAATCGTTAGAATTAAGTTTCTTAGCAATTGTAGAAAATCATGATTTTTTCATGATTTCAACATATGCGCATGTGCGATTTTGAAGAAAACCTTAATGGTAGATCCCACAGACCCCTACTAACCCGCACACCAAATTTGAACATCGTAGGTCAATTTTTTCGAGAGTTATACCGACCACTTGCACAAAGACAAACATTTTTCTCGACCACTTTTTTGAAAACAAGATATTCCAGAGCGCGGAGAAATTCAAAAATATCGAAACTTTTTTTTTACCTAATGCTATGTAAACAAATGGGTAATTGAAAGTAAATCACGAGTGGCGTTTGTTGAACAAGTATGCCAAAAGCTCTTGGATTCCGGATGGATATCTGTTAGTTCTAATTTTAACTGGCTGGCTGTTTTCAGGATTATCTGGCGCCGTCAGCAACACGAGGGCTATAATGCGTCGAAACATTCGTCATTAGACAAGCCAACATACATTTACAAACATCCATGCCTAACACGGGACTCGGAACCCGCAACCTCGCGGTCCAGAAGCTAGCACGCTAACCACCATACCGTTTGGTCGGCAGTTCTAATTTAAAAAAAAATTATTAGACACGACGGCGAAGCTCGCACTGAATTTATGTATCAACTGCAATACAAGATTGGTGCTTTCTTGTTTGACCAAGATCTCCCTGAATCTTTGCACAGAATTGCGTAGAGGGAGATGGGTGATATGACGATATGGACTTTATATCCCCCTCCATCCAACCGCCCCAGACACACTAACACTAAGGGACCAACACTAAAGCCCCGACCGGAGCAATTAAAGGCTAAGTGCATGGTACATTAGTTATCGACAAACAGTCCAGTTATGGACAAGCACAGGGGAGAAGGGGGGGGTGACGCAGTTCCCTTGTGCTCCCCACTTCCGCCATTCAAACGATTCAGAGGTGATGAAACGGGATGCAGTTTGTGACGACGAACTATCGTCAGAATGTTCTGATGTTGAGGAGGTTCTTATTACAGTGATATATACCACCGTTCGCCACTAAACTTGAGAGGCGGACCGTATGACTTATGTTGGAGCTTTTCGCGGGAGGGATACACCAATACATGCATCCTTAATTACTAGCGATTTATCAATGAACTGAAACTGAAAAAAAAAAAATTATTAACATTTTTCGTATCTTAATAAATTTGCAATGGACAATTCCCGCATTTTTTTTTTTTAAAAACGAGTGAAATTAGTTTATATTTATGAAGAATTTCTTTCTGATTCCAAATATTTAAACAAAAGTTCTTCTTCTTCAAAAAAAAATTAAATTAGTTATTTAAATATTAAGAAAAGAAAATGCCTCAAAACCGAGCCAAAGCCAGTCCGATCAAAATCAGTCAGCAAAATCTATGATGTCAAGGGCTCCTTCAGTTTCTATGGTAATCGTGAGGCTTCTGCCAAATAGTTGGCGTTGGTAGACCATTGCCTTATTCCGTACAGGTTGGCGTGATTTGCGAGAAACTTGCAAATCTGGTTTCCGCTGCTGCATTTCAAGCCAAGATGTTTGGGATCTCTTTACGTCACGTTCAATGCCAACGAAATGAGTCGTTTTCTCGCCAACTTCTAACAAGGTATATTTGATCGCAAATTTAAAAAAAAAAAGAAAAAGCGCACTAAGCAGAAATTTGTGTGCTTATGGCCTTTTCGAAACATTTAGAAGAGAATAAAAAAAAAAAAAATTTAAATGCCGGAATCGTCCATTGATATTTGATTTTTTTTTTTTTTTTAAATAATTAAAAAGTAATAATTTCCGTTATTAATAAATCAAAGTCTGAAGAAGTGATTTTTTCGTTCCAACGTGACAAAACGAGTTGACGTAATTTTTAATAAAAGTATTTAAACTGTATTTCCAGATTACTCCATTTTAGTTGATATCAATTGCGAGACGATGACGGTCGAAATCGTTCAGTTTATTTTATGAAAAGTTAAATTGTTCCTGAATTTATTCTTGAAGAAAACTATCTTCCTGAAAGCTTCTTCGGGCATACAGTGAAGAACTCTATTCTGAATAGTTAACACATACTATTGTGGACAAATTAAAATTATGTAAAAAAAAAAATCCATTCCATTTTTCTTATGTGCGGATGGCGGGCCGCAAACAAAATTATCGTGGGCCGGATTTTGGTCGCGTTAGTGGTTAACGTTGAGCGACACAATCGAACCCCGTTAACTCGATTTCGAAGCGAACATTTTCGCATTAACCGAATGTCGTGTTAACCGTCTAAAAACTTTTTCATCTAATTAATGCAATTTAAACTATTATCTTGATGTGTATTTAACGCCGTTACTTCTCAGAATATTTTGTTTGCGACGCTTATACTTAGTACAATAGTTTAACAAGATATAAATTGCGAACGCAAAAAAAAAAAAAAAGTAACTAGTATTTACCAGTAACTTATTATTTAAAGAAGTCTGTCAATGATTTTTTTTATTTTAAGTTTTTAATAAAACGTTCTTTGAAAAGGACATTCATCTCTTCTAAATTATTTAAAGCACGTAAGACATTGTCCTGTTGTATTAGGAAACGTTGCAAGGTTTCACCTAAATAAAAAGTAGTTTAATGAGCTATTTTTTTCGTCTTAAGCGGGATTTCATTATGTGATATTTTGTGTAAAACGAGTAAATTAACATTAAGTTTAAGCTTCCTCTTAAGAAGAACTCTTTTTACTTCACGTTAAACGGAATTTGGTTGGTTGGTTGTTTTCAGATTATCTGGCGCCGTCAACAACGCGAGGGCTATAATGCGCCAAAACATTCGTCATTTGACAAGCCAGCATACATTTACAAACACCCATGCCTTCACGGGACTCGAACCCGCAACCTCACGGTCTAGAGGCTAGTACGCTAACCACTATACCGTTTGGTCGGCTAAACGGAATTTGGTGTTAGTCGATTTCGCTTTAACGGCATTCGACTGAATATCATTTCATGAAAAATAAGTCGCGGAATTTTGTATCGTACTTATCAAACAGGGTTTGGCAACTTCTAAAGAAAACGTGTAGGTTTTCGGAAACCATTAAATCGTGTGAGTTTGCGACGTAAATGACCTCGTTTTAAGCTTACTGTAGGCTTGTTTAAAACAGCTTTTTTAAGTTTTTAGGATTTGTTGACTTTGAGAAATTTGTAAAAGGCTTCAATCATAAACGATTAGCGTAATGAGGACTTTTTTGGAATACATGATTGAAGTTAGATTTTTGAAATGATCAGCCACGGAAAATGTTTTGGAGCTAATTATTTAAATTGCTGGTACTCTTCCGTTAGACGGTGGCACCAGATAAAAACAGCCAAATTCTAACAATAACTCAGCCACATTAACAACATTTAAACCATTTATAATTCCTATAACAAACCTTAAACATTTAGGTTTGGCGATACATTTACGCGTCATTTCAACGTGCAAACATTTAGGCTTGGCGACAACTTAGTACCCGTCTAACGGAAGTGTACCAAATTGCTTCTAAAGAGCTGTACCTATGTATAAACAACCTCATAGTACAAAGTAACTAGTTTAAATTAATTTTAGGCTTAATCCTAGTATACGTTACACGGTGGATTTGGCGACATTGGCGATTGTGTGTTTATATATTTGAAATTTTCAGGTTACGATTTTCTATTTTTTGGCCTACGTCAATTCTTGGAGACAATCGTAAAAATTTTACTTCGGCGTTGGCAACAGTTTGGCGACAAGCGTCCACGCGTCATTTCGGCGTTGGTGACATTTTTTAAAATCGCGCTAAGCGTGTAACGTATACTAGGATTTTACCTATTTTTACAGTGTCACAAGCAATTGAAATGTCAAATCAAGTACGATGCGGGAAAAATACGTTTAGCTGAAGGAGACTGTATGACCGAAAAAATATATGATAAAACAAATCAAATGCATATTTATAAATTATGCATTCTTTTTTTCAATGAATATTTAAATGTTCGTATAAATGAATTATAATGCTTTCACAAGAAAATTATTTAAATGATGGTGGCATTCACATTATTTATGACTAGTAATTCATTTATAAAAGAAAATATGGTTTATATATATTTCCATTGAACATTTACTTCGTTTGTGACTGTTTATAAACACAGCTCAAGACTTTTTGTATTTTCTCTTTTCAAGATGGAAAATAATCTTTCACTTCAATTAATTAACCAACTTCAAATACTTCAGTGTATTGAAAAAGCACACACAAGTCAAACACTCAAAAAACCATTTTCAAACTATTTTCCATCGGAATAACTAATGAGCCTTAATGAAATAAAAAACAAACTTCAATTTAATGCATGTTGACTACACTAAAAACAACTCGTGACAAAACAAAACAAAAAAAAAAAAAACAAGAAAATTTCCATTTGTCTGTTTAAAAAAAAAAAAAAAATGGTGGACTGAGAAGCAAAGAGGTCTAAGCGACTTTTCTTAACTTTTGAGAAAATACACTTTAAAGTTTCTTATTTATGCTAAATTCTGTGAAAATTATTATTTTATTGACATCGAAATGCAACACTTATCAGTGGTTTAACTTGAATCTCTTTGAGGCTAAACTTTTGTATATTTCTAGTTTCAAATGAATTATTTGAAAAAAAAAAAAAAAAAAATGACTTGGACCCCTTTGCTTATCAGGCACTCATATCAAATCAAGGGTGGACGTAAAACATGAAAACACGCTTTCGTCAGTCATAACTTCTTTTTTTCCCCCTTTTTTATTTGAATTTATTTTCTTCTTTTGACTTTTTAACAAATCTCACGAGAGCGTGTTAAGGGGACCATAAATTCGGTCTTCGACCGAAAATCGATGGAAAGTATGAAAATAAGAGAGAAACACGTCCCGCTCAGTAATCAAATAATAGTTTTGGGCCATATTCGCAGAATGAAAATCCATCGAGTGTTGAAATAATCTTCGAATGTTTTTTTTTTTTTTTTTTTTTTTTTTTACTTTTTCTTCTTTTTTGATGTTGGTGTTTCTGAAGTTTTTTGGCTGGATGAATTAGGAAGTTTCAAAAATATTGAAGGAATAAAGTGGAATGGGACATATTTGTATTTTCACTTTCAATAGCCCATGTGTTAATATAGGGTAATGAAAGTGTTGCATTCGATCAAAATAAATTGCAATTTTCTTGCATTTCTACATGTTTTGAAACGTGCTGAGTTTAAAAAAAAAAAAAAAAAAAAAAAGGTGGTAAAAAAAATGCGAGTGTGTATGTGTCTTTGCAACAAATAATCATCTAATAGTTATCGAAAAACATATAGCCAAATCCGTCATTTTATCGGCGATTTTTTTTTTTTTTTTTAACTAATGAAAATATGAAAAAAAACGGTAAATATATTTAAAAAAAAAAAAAAAAAAAAGCGAAAACGGTAAATTACAACAATTCGTGAAAAATTTAATAAATTAAAAGTATTAAGTCTAACTGAAAGTTGTGCGATGTTCCACACCCCTAGTTTGCAACTGAAACTGTGTAGAAATATCATGTTATGAATTAAAATATTCAGATGTATCGTGTTAGCCTTTGATTTTTTTTTATAGAAAAGTGGTATGAGAAAATTGAGCTTCACAAATTATTAAAGTTTTGTTTCTATTTTCTTATTCAGATTTTTACAGGAATTTAAAAGTAATTAAATATAAAAATCAAATCTCCTCAAATCCCCCTCGTTTATTTTGTTTTATTGTAAAGTACCTAGTGCTAAGAATCGCAACTAATGTACAGTAAACTGCGCTGCTGAAAACAAAAGATACATTAGTGTAGGTATAATGCATTTTATTGGAATCAAATAACAACATAAAAGTTCACAAAAAATGACCTCTGGCCACTTATTGTTTTAGAAATGATCCCTTGTTGATTTCAACCAAAAATACGCAATCCATTGGCAAGCCTCTGTAGTAGTTTGCAATCAATGGTTTTCGGACCTGACGTCCGAGTAGACCAGTTAGTTGAAACTTTTTGTCGCCAACAAAAAGTTTAGTAATAAGGAGATGGGATGATACGTAAATACAAAAAAAAAAAAATTTTACTTACTAATTATTAAACCTCACAGAAATGTGAACAAAATCGTCTTAATATCCCATAGCAGAAACTAAACCAAAAAAATCAAATTAAGAACAATAATATGGATAATTTAAATTAATTTTCGGAAGAATAATTCGAAATATTTTTTAATTATTCTTCCTTCTTCAACAACCCATTATCAAATTGCTATGTATGTTTACAAGTAAGACAACCTCATCGTTAATTTAAAGCATGCTATATTGTTTTTCATCGGACAAAGAAACAGCACGTTCCAATCGACATTCATAAGGTTTGATCGATATCCAAGAAGCAATTGCCATTTACCAACTCCTTAAGCCTTCCCAACCAAATCATACCAGCTTTTATGTTTCTCTTCCCAATAGAAACACGCGGTTACAGATAATAAATATTTTATTACCTCTCCTTCCATTTCGCGTCATTGGGCATGCCGCTCTTTTTTAATAGATGCGAGGACACACATGATGTAATAACATCATTGAATTCTTGAATAATGTATAAAATGATTTATCGCGTCGAGATGGCAACATGTTTTGGTTGAGAAGAACTGAAGTGAAGAACACACGTCGGGAGGAATAATGGATTTAAGGCTGTTCGATTGAAGGGGACTATTTTCACCATACTATAAATTTAGGAAGTGCTTCTACTGTTTTAATTCTAAGCAAACATTACCCGAGAAATTACAATGAATTTTCAGTAGATAAGGTATTAACTACGGCAACAGTAAATATTTGAAATATTTTTATTACACAACAACTTGTTACGAATAAAAGTTATATAAGAATGTTTCTAAAATTGAAACATTTTCAGATGTCTAACTCGCCTGTATTGTTTTGTACATGTTCAAAAGGTGTCGTACAGGTGCAACATAAGGAGTTGGTAATTTTCACTAGCTTGTTTTTGTCTTATTTCAACGATATTTTCAAAGTTGCAACCAGTGCAACTATAATTTAAGAATATCCTTGTGATCCAAAAAATTCAAAGAATCATTCCCTATAAGTTGAATTACAAACTATTAAATCAACTTAAAATTTAGTGCTATAGCGCATTTTCTTCGTTGAAGAGAAGTTTTTATAAAAGATTGTTAGTGGTTTTCTCGGTCCTAAAATCATTTGAGGTGTTTTTACTTTCAAGTATCCAATATGCAACACAGGGTATTGAAAGTATTGCATTCAGTAAAAAAAAATGGCTTAATCCTAGTATACGTTACACGGTAGATTTGGCGACATCGGTGATGTTTAACATGGATGTATGTTTATGTACTTGCCATTTTCAGGTAACGATTTTCTATGTTTTTACCTACACCAATTCTTGGCGAAAATCATAAAAACGTTACTTCGGCGTTGGCAACAGTTTGGGCGACAGCCGTCAACGCATCATTTCGGCATTGGCGACATTTTTCAAAATCGCGCCAAGTCTATAACGTATACTATACTAAACTCCAACTTAACTTGGCATCACTAGACGATAGATCTTTACCGTGCTCATAGGCATTTAATCCATTTTAGCGGAGTGAAGACATAATTCTCGCCAAACCTTATAGCCTTTTGTTCTCTACAGGGTTGTGGTTTGGCGAACATTATGCTTTCACGCCGCCAAAATGAATTAAATACCTATGAGCACTGTGACGATCTACCGTCTAGTGATGTCAAGTTAAGTTGAAGTTTAGTATAGGATTTTACCAAAAAAATCGATTTGTCTGTCTGTTTGTTAACAATGTCACTTCCGAACGGATTGACCCGCGATTTTCAACTTTTGTATGCGGGTTATCAGTAGACATCGGAAATCTCATTAAGGTTTTCATCAAAATTGCGCATGGGGAAATTTATAGGAATTTACCATTAAAAACAAAATTTCAGATATCACCAAAAAAACAGCTGTAACGTTCTTAAAATAGCTGTGGAACTACCTGTTTATCAGGAGAATGGTTACATTACCGTATTACAATCTAAAAAGGTTACAATATGGAAAACTGAGATTATCTCCTGGAATTCCATGTGAAAAAATGGACTAGTCTTTTTACCATGGTAACAGACAACGCAGATATTTGTGACGGGAACTATTCTTATGAAAGACAAACGGTAATATATTTTTAAGGTATTCTACATCGCAATCCCTGATATCCCGGCAGAAATTCGATAGATGTGTAAAAAGTTGAACAACGAATTATTTTAACGCAAAGTTCTTTTCCTTTAAGAAATGTCCATAAATAATAGTTCCTCTTCTGTTTCACTTACCGAAACAATAATGTAATAAATAATTATTGAAAAACATATAATCAATTTCACCACTTTGGGTTCAGGGTTAGACCTTTTTTTTTTTTTTTTTTAACCAATGTGATAGGTATTGCCTAAAATATCACGAACTTGGCTACTTTTTTAAATTAATAAAAAAAATGGAAACGATAACGGTAAATTACCTCAATCCGTGTCAAATTTAAAAGCAGTGACCAGAACTGTAGTGTTATTGAAACTTTCGCAATGTTTCACACCACATCCCCAGTTTAGATAAAAATAAGTAGTTCTGTAATTCCTTGAACAATAGATCCTCTGTAAAGTTTTCCAAAAAAAAATCCCCAACGGTACTCTCATTCATTAATGACAGAATACTTCCAATGACGTCACACGGAAGGGGGGAAGGAAATATTACTAGACCACCTGTGGTCTTCCCTGCCAACTGCGTAATGGCTTCTTGTCGGTACCACGTGATACATGTCCCACGTGACAGAGTTGATGGATTGGCGGGGATGCAAATAGCAAAGACAAGGTTAAATAATGGAAGGCCAATGGAGTGCATTAAAGATGACAGAGATTCATTTTTTTCCGGCCTGTTATGGATTTACATCCGAGAAAATTGAAAGCGCCATAAATCACTTAGTGGTGTGAATTTTAGCCGATTACCATCGATGTTTCGAACGGAGACGATCAATTGATTTGAAGGTGATGCATTAGTTTGAATGCCCCCTTTTTGATAAGCTTTCATATTGCCCTTTGGTATTAAAAATGAATGGGATCTCATTAGGTATTTAATATATTTAATTAATTGCTGGGATTGAAATTACAAATTATGCGTAAATTATTCTTAAGCTTCTAGGGTAAATGGTTCTATTTTCGCTACTCTTCCGTTTTCCGGGCGCAAGCGATAAATCGCCAAATAATGTAGAATTTCGCCAAATTTCTTCTTATAGCCATAAGGGGAAAGTTCGTTTGGGTCCAGGTGCTCTATTCTTTGAATTCATTTTCAAAACAAAGTATGTTTTCCTTCCATTCGCTTCGCTTGGCGACGCCTCGCGTTTAGTTGGCGACATTTGCGCCCGGATAACGGAAGAGTATCCTATTTTCTGCTTCATAGTATGCTGTAAATTAATTCTATCTGAGCAGCATCAACACACTGATAAAACACTTACTTGGTAAACATAAAAATATATTGTTTTTGCAATATAATAAAATGGAATATCTTAGCATGGTAATGCATTATCAAAATTCATTTAAAACATTTATAACTGCAGGTAAAATATTAAAATCATACAAAAGCAGAAAAGTATCTTTTGCAAAGCTTTTATCGTAGATAGGCTTGTAGAAACTTCATCCATATGTAAATATAATACTATTAAGGTTGCATTCATCCATTAAGTATTTTAGTTAATACAGAAGAACCTTGATTAACCGTCCCTCCTTTATCCGGAACTCTCTGTTAACCGGCAATCATTTAGTCGACATCAAAAATTTCCCAAATCAGTAATAAATAATTTGTTCCTTTTTAAACCGTTATCTTTTCCCTTGCTCTAAAGTTACATAAGTAATGGTGAGGCTTTTGACTGTTTTTCTAAAGAACTGACATGGTTAGAGTAACCTTCGGATGCAGATCAAACTGGACTATTGCCTTCAAAAAGACTCCAGGATAGAGCAGCGAAACAAAGATTATCAAGATTATTGCAACAAAAATTCATTTCCAACAATTATGTCATAAAAAAACATTAAAAGTCCTGTATTCAATAAACGAAAATCATTTACTTTTTATTGTTTCTTACAACTCTCTTTTATCCGGAATTTTCGCTTAACCGACCTACCTTTGGTCCGAATTAGGTCGGTTAATCGAGATTCTACTGCAATGTAAATTGATATTATCAAAACCTATATTCTCTTTCAACTTCATTAGTAATATCAATTTGAGAAAATTATTTTACGTAGGAAATTGCAATTAGAAAAGATTTAGCATTCATCACTTAGTTATGCAACTACCTTTTTAACTGATGTAAATTTTATATTATATTAATCCAGTACAATTCATTAGTTGCATGTTACAAAAGACAATAAGTGTAAACATACCAAAACAGAAGTAAAATAATCCTCTACTATAATACAAACACTCTAATAGTGAGTCAACAGATTTTAAAGACTAAATTTAGTTTAAGTCCACAGCCTTTTAGAAAATAATGAAAAGTATTCTAAAAATATTCCATAATCCTTAATTTTCACAAAAGGGACTTCTCTAAGCAAGTAACAATAGAGAGAAAATGCTCTCAACAAGTTAATCACCATAAAGAAAATCTCTAAACAAGTATTATGCAATAAAAAGGTAAATAACTCAGACAGAAAACAATAACATGCTAAAAGTTCGAAAATTAGACAACTCTTGTTGTCCAAATTGCTTCAGCTATCTCCAAAAATTAAGCAGGTTTTGAATAGTTCTTCCCGGCTTATCTTGTTGCATTTTATGGTACTCAGAATCTTTTCAGGTATTTAAATTAACTTCTGAATAACAAATGAAGGGATTTGCATGACTCGGTCCAATTTGTTATGACATTTTGTAAAAGAAGATCAAGCAAAAAGACAATTTGAAGTGTTAATAAAGCACTTTCCAATTAAAAACTGGATAATTTTTAAAACGATATAAAATGTTTAGACAAAATTTCTATTTAGGTGTGAATTAAAGATTAAAACTCAAATGTACTATAGAAAACTAAGTCTGTTATACATTATACTTTTCCGTAGAATGTGATTCAGCTTTATGTGTATTATAACTGTGTGTAACTAACGTTTTAAAAAAAAAAAACTTGTGGTATTTTTGAAAATTTACTTGAAATACATAAAAACTTATTATTTTCACAATATAAAAAAAATACATTATCGCCATATAGCCGCTATAGTGTAACAATTAGTTAACCAAGAAAGTTAGAATTTTACAGGCAAAAACAAAAAAAAAATTGATTTCACTATAAACTTAGTGATGCCTATCAACTTGGAACTGGAACGTAATATTGTTACAATAAGTTTTACAGTTGCCTCTTTGTTCTCCTTAATTCAGAAGGTATTCCTTGATACAATAAGGACTTTAACTCCGTTTTGAAAAAATTTGCAGTCGTGTTTTTGTTCCACCATAGCGGCGATACGTGATATATTTTCAAAATGCATTTAAAACCTTAATAACTGTAAATAAAATATTAAGAAAATAACTATGAAGATAATTCTTAAATTCTTCAGTATTTATCCAATTCGCTGACAATTTCATGCTCTTGCTAGCGAATATGCAAAAATATTTTGATTCTTACATTTAATCCAAAGAAATATTTTTAAAAACTTTGTTTTCAAGTAATTAAAATTATTACGTATTGTTGCACAAATTGTCTGTATATAGTGTAAATAGTGACGTATTATTTTAAAACTCTATTGTAATTTATTTTAACTTGTTTTATTTATTAACAGAGATTATACAGGTTAGAAAAAGGTGGCAATACCTAAAGCAATCGAGAAATTTCGAGATGTTTCTTTTTCAATGAATTGGCTGGAAATGTTCTCTCGCGCCAAGTATAAATAAGACTGGAGATCGGGAAAGTTTTCAGATTGACTTCGGACTTCGATGAAAGCTTATCGCTTTGTTTACCTATTGGAGTGAGCTTGTATAATCGCTGTATTCGAATATGTTTTTGCTGAAGCTTGACTTTGCTTGAGAGTTGCCTTTGAATAAATTTTGTGGGTTTTCTGTAGAGAGAATAAATATTTTTATACCGTAAAAACTGTGCCATCATTGCCTCAGTGGAAAAATTCATAACAGTATAGTCTTATTTACCATCATTGATAGCTAATTAATGTTATGTAATAATTTTAAATTGTTGTAATATGAAGTAAATTTTGGCAATATTCAACTAAATGAACGTTAGTGACGAGAATTTTTGTTTCTCTATTTTTGTTTATTGAAAACTCATTTTCAATCAATAGTGTAAGAAAATTACTACCATGTGAATATTACCACATGAATATTAGTGACTACGATACGATTTTCTTTTTTCGATATTTATTTTATCGAGCAATAGTTAGAATTAAAATAATGAAAATAAATATACTATCTTTCAATATTTGTTTTTCGTACCAACAGTTTTGAATTAAAGTAAAATGGCAACCACATCGAAATTAGTGACTGCGGTTTTCACTTTTCAATATTTGTTTTATAAAACAATAGTTTAGAATTTTAAAGGAATGTTACTATATATACTACTACTTTGACATTGGATACTAAGTTTTTTGTTTTTCGCTATTTATTTTATCGAGTAATAGTTTTAATTTAAAGTAATGTAAATAATGTGATAAAACTCATGGACATTAAAGTCCACGATTTTCGTTTTTCGGTATTCGTTCAATCGAGCTATAGTTTTGGAATAAGGAAATGTTCTACCACATCGACATGTGACTAAGATTTTAGCCTCTTAATATAGGTTTTGTTATTCAGTAATTTGGAATCAAAGTTAAATAAGTAAATAAGTTATGATTGGTATGACATCAAATATCGATACTTGTTTACTGAGCAATAATCTTAATCTTCATTGCATTTATTCCATAAAAAAAAATTAGGAAGATTTGTTATAAATACAATAAAAAATCGCTTTATTGGTTTTAAATAAATTATTTTACTAAAATGATATTGTAATGATAGGTAACAAATTTAGAAATAATAAAAAATATATAATTAAAACAATATATAGTATAAAAGTTATATTTGAAAAATATAAAAGTTATATTTGAAAGATATAAAAGTTATATTTGAAAAATATAAAAGTTATATTTAAGAGATATAAAAGTTATATTTGAAAACTATAAAAGTTATATTTGAAAGATATAAAAGTTATATTTGAAAAATATAAAAGTTATATTTGAAAGATATAAAAGTTATATTTGAAAAATATAAAAGTTATATTTGAAAGATATAAAAGTTATATTTGAATGATATTAAAGTAGTATAATAAAGAAATAACTGTTAAATATTACATAATAACAAATAGTTGATAATAATTTATTGATCGCACTTAACCAGATACCAGGAAAATTTAAAATACATTCACAGGCTCACGTTATAAATATTCATTTAAACGTTGTATATAAAACAACACTTAATAAACCCGATTTCAATCAAACTTCTAAAATAAAAAAATAAAATAGAAAATAATTACGATGTTACTATACGATATGACTATACGATATTGTATTTTTAAAACAAGAAAAACTACTTTATATCACTAATTATACATGAAAAGCATTCAGATATCGAAAACTCCCGGTCCTTATTTCTTATTAATGTTTCTCCGAGATTGGAAACGGTGATTAGTTCTGTCAGTTTAATAAGTATTCCGATACCCTCTTCCCCTGAAGCAAAAACATTGTATTAAAACTCTTTTATTCTCGTCTTTATTCTTTTTTCGAAAAAAAAAAAAATGCGAACCACTAAAAATCGTTTTTTAGCAGCGCAAATCCATAATTTTGGTATTCTTGCCATGTAAAAATAATGAACCCGGTGATTATTATTATTATTTTTTTTTCAACAGATTGGGGCATGATTTAATAGCTTCCACGAGCAAATGCTTCATCGTTACGTGAAGAATGAAGCAATTCAGATGTTATTGTTTTTACTCTCTTTTGAAATTATTACTATCGTTGTAGAAAATGAGATGTTTATCATTGGTGTTTTTTTTTTTTTTTTTTTTTTTTATATAATTTGTTATTGTTTCGTAGGAACTAATAGTTTAAAAGTGTTTAAATAAAGCAAAATCATTTCCGACAAAAAGATGCTTTTGTTTCTTAGGAATAAAATATTCTTTCTGAAAGAATATACTTCTAAAAGTTAAATGCGCATATAAGTAATCAAAGTTTTATTTAGCAGAAGTAATAGAATAATAATATAACAGATAAAAAAGTGTTTAATACAAATCATTCATTCATAAACATATCGCCGTTTCTGTTGCCAGCGTGTGCTTAGTCTTGGCATTTAATTTTAAATATTAAAAACATCTCTATCACTAAAATATGCGGTAAACTACTTTTCAAAATTTATTCATTAAAAATGAACGTGAATGCATGCACGTGCAAATATATTTTATTTATTCTGATTAAAGCAATTTTATTATTTATTTTTTTAAAACAATTTTGGCAACAAGAAAGAGTTCCTTCAATGATCAGTTCAATACCATTTCAATACGATTAGATAACGGCAAGTTGGTTTATTAGTATTCCGTGAAAGCGACCTTTTAGTGACAGTTACATCCCTCAAAATGTTATAGAATGCATTGCCATCGATATCGAAAATATCTGCCACGTTTTATCTCGAATGGATAACTGCAAAAGGGTTATTTATGCCTCTTCAGATTTGTCGGCCATCGAAATACACAGACGATCACACACACGCACACAGAATCGAAGTTAATATAAAAGATTTAAAAATATCGTTTGGTATTAATCATAGAATTTTGCTCTCCTCATTATTTTGTGCATCAATTAATGTTAGATGAAAAGTAAAAGTGACCAAATGAACTAACAATATTTTTTGTAATAAAATGAAAACAGTTTGACACTCCTCATTATTTTGTGCATCAATTAATGTTAGATGAAAAGTAAGTGACCAAATGAACTAACAATATTTTTTGTAATAAAATGAAAACAGTTTGACACTCCTCATTATTTTGTGCATCAATTAATGTTAGATGAAAAGTAAAAGTGACCAAATGAACTAACAATATTTTTTGTAATAAAATGAAAATAGTTTGACATTCATCGTGGAATTTTGTACTTTTCATTCGTTTCTGCCTTTCTTTTAATTATTATTATTATCGAAATACACAGACAATCACACACACGCACACAAAATCGAAGTTAATATAAAAGATTTAAAAATATCGTTTGGTATTAATCATAGAATTTTGTTCTCCTCATTATTTTGTGCATCAATTAATGTTAGATGAAAAGTAAAAGTGACCAAATGAACTAACAATATTTTTTGTAATAAAATGAAAATAGTTTGACACTCCTCATTATTTTGTGCATCAATTAATGTTAGATGAAAAGTAAAAGTGACCAAATGAACTAACAATATTTTTTGTAATAAAATGAAAATAGTTTGACACTCCTCATTATTTTGTGCATCAATTAATGTTAGATGAAAAGTAAAAGTGACCAAATGAACTAACAATATTTTTTGTATTAAAATGAAAATAGTTTGACACTCCTCATTATTTTGTGCATCAATTAATGTTAGATGAAAAGTAAAAGTGACCAAATGAACTAACAATATTTTTTGTAATAAAATGAAAATAGTTTGACACTCCTCATTATTTTGTGCATCAATTAATGTTAGATGAAAAGTAAAAGTGACCAAATGAACTAACAATATTTTTTGTAATAAAATGAAAATAGTTTGACACTCCTCATTATTTTGTGCATCAATTAATGTTAGATGGAAAGTAAAAGTGACCAAATGAACTAACAATATTTTTTGTAATAAAATGAAAATAGTTTGACACTCCTCATTATTTTGTGCATCAATTAATGTTAGATGAAAAGTAAAAGTGACCAAATGAACTAACAATATTTTTTGTAATAAAATGAAAATAGTTTGACATTCATCGTGGAATTTTGTACTTTTCATTCGTTTCTGTCTTTCCTTTAATTATTATTATTATCGAAATACACAGACAATCACACACACGCACACAAAATCGAAGTTAATATAAAAGATTTAAAAATATCGTTTGGTATTAATCATAGAATTTTGTTCTCCTCATTATTTTGTGCATCAATTAATGTTAGATGAAAAGTAAAAGTGACCAAATAAGCTAGCATCGTTTTTTGTAATAAAATGAAAATAGTTTGACATTCATCGTGGAATTTTGTACTTTTCATTCGTTTCTGCCTTTCTTTTAATTATTATTATTATCGAAATACACAGACAATCACACACACGCACACAAAATCGAAGTTAATATAAAAGATTTAAAAATATCGTTTGGTATTAATCATAGAATTTTGTTCTCCTCATTATTTTGTGCATCAATTAATGTTAGATGAAAAGTAAAAGTGACCAAATAAGCTAGAAATGTTTTTTGTAATAAAATGAAAATAGTTTGACATTCATCGTGGAATTTTGTACTTTTCATTCGTTTCTGCCTTTCTTTTAATTATTATTATTATCGAAATACACAGACAATCACACACACGCACACAAAATCGAAGTTAATATAAAAGATTTAAAAATATCGTTTGGTATTAATCATAGAATTTTGTTCTCCTCATTATTTTGTGCATCAATTAATGTTAGATGAAAAGTAAAAGTGACCAAATGAACTAACAATATTTTTTGTAATAAAATGAAAATAGTTTGACACTCCTCATTATTTTGTGCATCAATTAATGTTAGATGAAAAGTAAAAGGGACCAAATGAACTAACAATATTTTTTGTAATAAAATGAAAATAGTTTGACATTCATCGTGGAATTTTGTACTTTTCATTCGTTTCTGTCTTTCTTTTAATTATTATTATTATCGAAATACACAGACAATCACACACACGCACACAAAATCGAAGTTAATATAAAAGATTTAAAAATATCGTTTGGTATTAATCATAGAATTTTGTTCTCCTCATTATTTTGGTGCATCAATTAATGTTAGATGAAAAGTAAAAGTGACCAAATAAGCTAGCAATGTTTTTTGTAATAAAATGAAAATAGTTTGACATTCATCGTGGAATTTTGTACTTTTCATTCGTTTCTGCCTTTCTTTTAATTATTATTATTATCGAAATACACAGACAATCACACACACGCACACAAAATCGAAGTTAATATAAAAGATTTAAAAATATCGTTTGGTATTAATCATAGAATTTTGTTCTCCTCATTATTTTGTGCATCAATTAATGTTAGATGAAAAGTAAAAGTGACCAAATGAACTAACAATATTTTTTGTAATAAAATGAAAATAGTTTGACACTCCTCATTATTTTGTGCATCAATTAATGTTAGATGAAAAGTAAAAGTGACCAAATGAACTAACAATATTTTTTGTAATAAAATGAAAATAGTTTGACATTCATCGTGGAATTTTGTACTTTTCATTCGTTTCTGTCTTTCTTTTAATTATTATTATTATCGAAATACACAGACAATCACACACACGCACACAAAATCGAAGTTAATATAAAAGATTTAAAAATATCGTTTGGTATTAATAATAGAATTTTGTTCTCCTCATTATTTTGTGCATCAATTAATGTTAGATGAAAAGTAAAAGTGACCAAATGAACTAAAAATATTTTTTGTAATAAAATGAAAATAGTTTGACATTCATCGTGGAATTTTGTACTTTTCATTCGTTTCTGTCTTTCTTTTAATTATTATTATTATCGAAATACACAGACAATCACACACACGCACACAAAATCGAAGTTAATATAAAAGATTTAAAAATATCGTTTGGTATTAATCATAGAATTTTGTTCTCCTCATTATTTTGTGCATCAATTAATGTTAGATGAAAAGTAAAAGTGACCAAATAAGCTAGCAATGTTTTTTGTAATAAAATGAAAATAGTTTGACATTCATCGTGGAATTTTGTACTTTTCATTCGTTTCTGCCTTTCTTTTCATTATTATTATTATCGAAATACACAGACAATCACACACACGCACACAAAATCGAAGTTAATATAAAAGATTTAAAAATATCGTTTGGTATTAATAATAGAATTTTGTTCTCCTCATTATTTTGTGCATCAATTAATGTTAGATGAAAAGTAAAAGTGACCAAATGAACTAAAAATATTTTTTGTAATAAAATGAAAATAGTTTGACATTCATCGTGGAATTTTGTACTTTTCATTCGTTTCTGTCTTTCTTTTAATTATTATTATTATCGAAATACACAGACAATCACACACACGCACACAAAATCGAAGTTAATATAAAAGATTTAAAAATATCGTTTGGTATTAATCATAGAATTTTGTTCTCCTCATTATTTTGTGCATCAATTAATGTTAGATGAAAAGTAAAAGTGACCAAATAAGCTAGCAATGTTTTTTGTAATAAAATGAAAATAGTTTGACATTCATCGTGGAATTTTGTACTTTTCATTCGTTTCTGCCTTTCTTTTAATTATTATTATTATCGAAATACACAGACAATCACACACACGCACACAAAATCGAAGTTAATATAAAAGATTTAAAAATATCGTTTGGTATTAATCATAGAATTTTGTTCTCCTCATTATTTTGTGCATCAATTAATGTTAGATGAAAAGTAAAAGTGACCAAATGAACTAACAATATTTTTTGTAATAAAATGAAAATAGTTTGACACTCCTCATTATTTTGTGCATCAATTAATGTTAGATGAAAAGTAAAAGTGACCAAATAAGCTAGCAATGTTTTTTGTAATAAAATGAAAATAGTTTGACATTCATCGTGGAATTTTGTACTTTTCATTCGTTTCTGCCTTTCTTTTAATTATTATTATTATCGAAATACACAGACAATCACACACACGCACACAAAATCGAAGTTAATATAAAAGATTTAAAAATATCGTTTGGTATTAATCATAGAATTTTGTTCTCCTCATTATTTTGGTGCATCAATTAATGTTAGATGAAAAGTAAAAGTGACCAAATAAGCTAGCAATGTTTTTTGTAATAAAATGAAAATAGTTTGACATTCATCGTGGAATTTTGTACTTTTCATTCGTTTCTGCCTTTCTTTTAATTATTATTATTATTATCGAAATACACAGACAATCACACACACGCACACAAAATCGAAGTTAATATAAAAGATTTAAAAATATCGTTTGGTATTAATCATAGAATTTTGTTCTCCTCATTATTTTGTGCATCAATTAATGTTAGATGAAAAGTAAAAGTGACCAAATAAGCTAGCAATGTTTTTGGTAATAAAATGAAAATAGTTTGACATTCATCGTGGAATTTTGTACTTTTCATACGTATTTTTTTTTTTTTTTTTTAATACGCAAATGAACTAGCAACATTTTATGTAATAGAAGAAAAATACAGCAGCATGAAATTTTGAACTCTTTATTATTGTTTTGATAATTTTATATTAAAAGCAGAACTTCAACACGTCACCATAAGTTTGAAGGATTTACTTTCTAAAGATTCATTCAAAAGGTACAACGTAAGATTGTTGTTTGGTTAGTTTGTACGCTCAACGTCTTATTTTTAAGCACAATGACGGCTAATCATGCCGGGATCAACAGCTTAATGTGAATTCCGAACCACAACTAACATCCACGTCTAACACACGATTCGAAACCCACCACCTTCGGCATGTACGGCCATAGAGCTAACCACACAGCCATCAGGAGGGTTAGTACAACGTTTTAATAGCTTACAATATCCTTTAATTATCCGTGAATTGTCAAATGACCACTGAAACAAGCAAATACGACAAACGATATTTTTTTTCATACTGTTTGAAGTTAAAACTTTAAATTTCTAAATTATTTAAAACTTCGTTAAAATGTTAAATGTTTTTTTTTTTTTTTTTTTTTTTTTTCATTGCCACCAAAATTTTAAAAATATTTGTAAGCCATTTAGATTTTCTCCTTTCAATTTTATCGTTATATCTATTTCCTCAAAAGTTACCTAAAAAAGTTCTTATTTACGTATCGTTGAAACCTGTGACTATAAGTTTATATATTAAGTAAATAATATAAATGAGTTTTATTTAATATATTTGTAAATTTATTTAGCATATAAGAAAATTTATTTAGCATATTAAATTTTTTTTAGCATATTTCTAAATTTTTTAGCATATTTGTAAATTTATTTAGAGTATTAGTAAATATATTGAGCATATTCGTAAATTATTTAGCATACTAGCACATTTATTTAGCATATTTTAAATTTATTTAACATATTTGTAAATTTATTTAGCATATTAGTAAATTTAAATTTATTTAGTATATTAGTAAATTTTATTTAATATATTAGTGAGTTAATTTAGCATATTTGTAAATTTATTTAACGTATTAGTAATTTTATTTAAGTTTATTTTGAATACTAATAAACTTATTTTGTAAATCAGTACAATTTTGAGCATTAGCAAATCCAGAAAATCTAATATAGATGTTTTCTTAGAAATATTAATATGTTGCGTTGTTACAGTTGTCACTTGTAATAGAAAAGATACCATTGATAACGAAGAAAAGATTCAAAAGTGCATTGTTAAAAGAGAAAAATGCAATGTATTAATGTTTGGGTCTAACAATGCAACGTTCGCATAACGTCAGCTGGATTTATGAGAAACGATACTAATGGTGTTTTCAACAATGCCACTGATCATAACAATAACACTTGTAAAACAGTAATTTCGAGTGCGTTCCTCTTTATGCTACACAAAGCATCGGTTTTGGCTTCGCGCCTTTCTTGTGACTATTAATGATGTTTCAAAATTCAAAAAGATTGTAACTCTCACAGCATGAAAATATTAATTGATGTAGAAGAATGGTATTTATTTTCAGTTGGATGATGAATTGAAGATCTAATTTATCTTATCATATTAGTTTATATTAAAGTTTATTTTTGTTGATATGTTTCTTTCGAACGAAAGTTCAAGGAAAGTGAATATTTGATAATTTGTGGTCGTAATTAAATTTCTTGTGTTGGAGACTATAAAGAGCATGTTACAAGTAATCTACATGTGTAAAATGTTGTATACAATACCATAAGAAAACGATATATGAAGAAATACTAAACATCAGTTGAAATTTTGGATTGTAGATGGGTATTTAAGAACTAATGAAATTAACGTTACAGGATGAACATTATTAAGAAAGTTGTGAACTAGTTTTTCAGTGTATTTTTATTATTTATGTAGGCTTTAACTTAATAGTTAACTAAAATCTTAATGCTTAAACTAAGCGTAATGAGGATTCATTAATTTCTATTGACACCTTCCTACTCCAAATATCGGTGATTTGGCTAGACTTAAGGGGAGTTGTTACCTTAAAATTTGTAAAAAAAAATATTTTGAGTTTATTATAGTTTACTAAAATTTAAATTCTTTCCTTTAAAATGATATCTCATTTATAATAATAGCTTATTTAGAAGTATTTTTAATAATTTTTGGAAGACAAAATTATGAACTATTTGTGTAAGTAAGATTTTCTTTAGAATGCGTTTATCTCAAAACCACATTTTTCATTACTCATGTACTTTTTTTTTTTTTTTTTTTTTTTTTCAGAAAATGCTTGATATAGAAGATATATCTTGATATATATTTTTTCATCACATTTAGCAGACACTTGTTATTATACTGAAATAGGGTTTCCATTGTAATGCATTTACTTTTTTTAATAAATGAATTATCATGTAAGTCGCTCAAATTTGTTAAAAATCACAAGGGTTTTTTTTTTTTTTTTTTTTTTTTTGACGAAATAAGCCAGAACAAATAATATTTTTAAGTTAATAACAAAATCTCACTTCAGTAAATACAGATACATAAAAGGAATATGTGATAAAAAATTTAGGTAGATAGCTTGTGCAATTTCTGAAAAAAAGGTACATGAGTAATGAAAAATGTAGATTTGAGAAAAACGCATTCTAAAGAAGACATTACTTACACTTATAGTTCAAAATTTTGTATTCCAAAAATTATTAAAATATACTTCTAAATAAGGTATTATTACAAATGAGGTATCATTTTAAATGGAAAAATTCAGATTTTAATAAACAACCATAAACTCAAAATTGATTTCTTATAAATTTGTGAGTACCAACTCCCCTTAAAACTCCGGTGCTGTTTCTGCTTCAAGGAAGACGATTTTTGCCAATAAATGGTAGCTGTAACCTCTTTTTTTGAACAGGTGACATGCTTAGGGTTGCCGTAACTTGGCGCTGTTTCATGTAAACGACTCTTGGCGCAGAATCAGCGTGAGAGTTTTAAGTCCTACCGGCGATTTAATTATATCCATTTTGTAAGCCATCTGTTTGATCAGTGAATTCAATTTGCCAATAGTGTTTCAGCTGCTGCTCACATGCCGATTTAACTATGTCCTACTTCTACCTATTTAAGAACTCTAAAATTAAAAGGCATGCTTTCCTTTGTTAATTGCTTATCTAAAATAGGTTTTTCTTCTACGCGTCAGTTTTCAAATCTGTAAAACAACTTTCACCTTTGTATTACTATTCGCGCGCAGAAGCGTTAAGGATAGGGAAAACGTTATAATTTGAGAGGCAACAGCAGGTTTTGATCATCGATATAGATAAACAACTGGATAGACTGCTCCATTGTCAATGCAAAGAGAAAAACGCACCGGGGATTGCGAAGCTGGTGGGAAGATTAACCAATCACAGTTCACTTTTATAGTTGGATGGGAATGCGAAAAACCTTGTAAAATGCTAGAGTATATATTTTTTTTTGCACATTATTACTAATTAATGTCTACTATTGACATTTCTGCTGTGTACAACCCAAAATTTTATTTTCAATCCTCGGCAATCCGTATTTTTTATCCCACCAACGGCATCTGGCAAAGGCTTCATTTTCCCAGCGTTAAACAGTTTATCCAGTTGTTTATTTATATCGATGGTTTTGATACGCCATCAATCATTGTTCTGAATTTTGTATAGAATGTGAGGAAAGTAAGTAGATTATGAATGTACTGGTCTGCCGGAGGAAAAAAGGCCGAAACAGGTAATAAATCGATTTTAATTGAGTTGAACTAAATCCGATTGCCAAATACTTGTGACTTGCCAAATAATGAACATTCTTTTTTATTTGGTCACCCAGTACTCTTTATTTCTCGACGGGGAAGGGTTCTGACGATTTCACCTCGTTGACGAAAAACATTCTTTTTTTAAAAGTAAACCAAGTTGGTAATAACTATTATGTAAGTGATAACGTAATATCAATAGTATTTTAATTAGTAACATCATTAATCACGTTTTATTCATTGCAAAAAGCAATTAATTCTTGTAGATAGACAATTTTGTTTGTCAAGAGAATTTTTTTTTTCCTCGACTTTTTACACCCTTAGCACATTTTTATGGGAATTTCAAGTGGGGAGGGGGATGATGAAAGCACCTAAAAAAGCATTACTGGAAGGTTTTTCATCAATATTGTTAGAACCGCTTTTTCGAGACTAAGAAACTTAATTATTTAAACATTTTAACTGAAACTTAATTAATTTTTGATCGCCTTCTATGGATGCTCTATATGAAAATAAAATTGTTTTCACGACTCATAAGGGTACTACTGAAGTATATGCCAAATTTGATCATCCTTTCTAGAAATAATGCTGATCACAGATAAATACACAGACATTACAAAAAAAAAAATTTACTCAATACCTTCGAAACGTTTGGAATCCTTGGAAAATCGATATCAATTTGTTTACCCAATGCAATACTTTCGTTGCCAAACAATTCATCATATCATAAATATTGATTTATTGAAAGTAATAAAACAATATTAATGTATGATGGATATGTCTTCTAAATTCGTTAAATTTAAGATTATTTGTGTAAACATAATATTTTTAAAATTTAAAAGAAAAGGCATTGTATTTATTGTGTTTAATGAAAGATTTGAAATACGAAATAGGTCCGCTTGGAATAAAGCTCGTATTTGAGATTAAACAAAACAAGGACAAAAGTCTAAGATTATGCATTTTTAAGTGAAACCTCTTTTGACGTTAAACAATGTATTGTAGGATAATTTTCAAGGGATTTGCGTAAGTCTTACAATAGAAGTTATTAAAATTTGAAGACAGAATATTAACAAGGAACGTCGATATCATCTAAGTAAAATGATGTCATCTGGTTCAACTGTGATAATGTCTGTTTATCACAGGAGTGGCTCCCGACAAGTTATATAATGTTATATATTGCCACGTAAACGAGATTAGCCCAATTTTCCAAGTGAAATTCCTGGAGAAAGCATCTATTTTATATGCTTTGTAAAGCAATCTTCTCATTGCAAAACCCTCATTCTAAATCGAGGGGTCTTGTTTATATAGCAACCTCCATCAACGAGACTATTTGGCAGGTGAATACCTCGGCATTCCATTATAGAAACCGCCATCAACAAGACTATTTGGCAGGTGAATACCTCGGCACACCAATATAGCAACCGCCATCAACAAAACTATTTGGCAGGTGAATACCTCGGCATACGAATATAGCAGAATAGAAAAATGAAACAAAAAGTAAAGTTTTTTTAAAAGCTATAAAAATCTGAATCAGAAGTTTCAAAACTAGTTACAAATGTTGGCAACAGATGGCGTTGTCGTTGCAAAATAGGTTATGAATTTGTCCTCTAAAATCAGTCGTAGCAATCATGCTAACTTCTTTTCACTTTTAAACAATGAAACTGTCCGAAGACTGATCACTCTGAGCTTCAAAGCACTCTTTATTCATAAGAACTGCAGTGTACAGTGCCACCTGTTGTTAACATTCGTAACTAATTTGAAAATTTGATAACATATTTTTACAGGTTTCAAATTAAATATCTTTTTAGTTTTTATTTAGTTTCATTATGCTATCGATCATTGTTTTTGAGTTATTTAAATTTAAGTTCAGGGAGTCCTTTGCTGGACACTCTGTACAATAGGCCAAATGATGCATTGCGTTTGTGAAGGTTGGTTGTTTTCAGATTATCTGGCACCGTCAGCAACACGAGGGCTATAATGCGCCGAAACATTCGTCATTAGACAAGCCAACATACATTTACAAACACCCATGCCTAACACGGGACTCGAACCAACAACCTCGCAGTCTAGAAGCAAGCACTCTAACCACTATACCGTTAGGTTGGCGTGCGTTTGTGAAGGAGGGTATTCCAAAAAAGGTTTTTACGAAAGTGGGGGGGGGAGGGTTCTTGCATTCAAGATAAGACATATGAGTAAATTTAACTAAAAACTCAAAATACGGTATGGAATCATAAATAGATAATGTTATTTTTATAGGTGGTGTATTTTAAACGTAACAAAACTTTCATAATATCTCTGTTGAGGTAAGAAGAAAATTATAAAAATAAATTGCGTGATTAATCGAATTATTGTAAAGCAAGATTCCTTAAAATTATTGACAGAAATAGAAGGCTTCAAAAACATGATTTATTCTACTTTGTAAGAGCCATGCGCTGAAGGAATATATAAATAGTATTAAAATGGATTATTAAAATTTCCAGATCTAAAATATTATAAATATCATGAATTATTGCATGAATGAAAGTATGTAGGATAATAAAAATGTTCTTTTCACAAAAAATTCTAATTAGAATTTCAAAGCAGATTGTAAGGGAGGTTATTTTAGGAAATTGCTATCAGAAGCTTTCGAATGTATAAATAATTTTCTACGTATAAATAAGTCCCACTCAATTTTTAAAAAGCTCTAGTTCAGCCAGCTAGTGTACATGGGGATAGAAAATAGAAATTTAAAAAAAACGATGGTATTTTCACAAAATACACACCCAAAGCAACAAAAAAAAATGTGTTAGATAAAAAAAAATTTAATTTAAAAAAAAAAAAAGAGTTTTACAGAATTTTTCTTATTAGAGTCCACATCCTACTTAAGTAATACTGAACAACTGCTCACAGATACCTACAGCCCTATACGTTGATAAAAAATATATATAACTATATATTTTGTAGTGAAAAACATGATTTTTTCTTCTAAGCTTTTAAAAAACAATAATATAACTCATAGAAACAAAGTTTTTAATAAAAATCCTTTATATGCATCGCTAATTTTTATATTCATTAACAAAGCTCCGTTTCTGTTGTCAGCGTGTGCTTGGTATATGAATCTAATTTTAAATATTATAAACATCTCCATTAGCAAAATATGCGGTAAACTACCTTTTAAAATTCATGCGTTAAAAATTAATGTGAATTTATGCATTCACATTCAAATATCTTTTTTTATTCTGATTAAAACATTTTGTATTGGTTGGGTTGGGTTGGGTTGGGTTGGTTGGTTGGTTGATCGATTTACTTGTTTGTTTATTTATTTAAACAATTTTGGCAACGGAAAAGAGTTTCTTCAATGATTGGTTAAATGCTATTTCAGCGTAAATTTGCCCTCCATCGACATACACAAAAAAATTGAAGTTAATACAAAGGATTTTTCTTTTTTTTTAAACTGCGATTCCCTACCTACAACAGTTACATAATTATAGTTTTTTGATTTTTTGTGACTTTGGATTAGTTTAAATTCTTTGCTGGTGACATAAATGTCGAACGGTCTAGACTCATCGGGTCCCTAGTTCGGAAAGAACCAACGTTGAGAACTTTCCTTAGAATACTTCAGTGTCGCGGAGGTTCGGACATCCATCCGGACCGGTTCTTTTGATAGACTAAGAACAACTTTTGGTGATGGTCGATGGGACAATACGTAAGTGCTAAAAATAGAGTAGACTTAACGAAGGGAAAAACTTCTCAAAAAGTGAACAGATAATTCATCGTTATTTAATGATAATTCAGGCATTATTTTTAATGGTGGGTTAATTTAACTACAAATCTTTAAGTCTTAATTTGAAGTACTTCATTTCTTAAACTAAATAAACATTTATGTCCTAACGAATTGAAAAATAACAGTTAACCAGGTATGGGAGAAAAATTATTAAAATAAATCAAAATAATTCATTACCCAGTGCACACATTTCCAAAGAAACTCCACCAGTTGATGGTAAGAATCAAGATTATCTGAACACAACAAATTAAATAACACCACCACGTAATCTATACTTTATCACAAATCCAAACAGAAAAAAAAACACTAAGAAATAACATCCCAACACACAAACACTTAAAGGACGATTTCCGATTTCAAATTCAATCAGTCACTCAGTCGCCCAACAAGAAACACTTTTTTCCCCACCAAGAGAACCCAACTATTCAAAAAGTTTATTATTATATCTCAATCTCATTACAACTGAAGATTTTCTCCCCCCTTCTACTTCGTATTTCTTAGAACATTAATCCATTGAGTTGTATAAAGAAGTTTTTAGGGTCATATTCATTGTTGCTAATGATCTTTTAACGATGATGACAGAGCATAAACCAAAAGAGCCACCACGAGTGCCATTGTATAGTGGTCCGAAAGAAGAAGGAGCAATTATCTTTATATCCTTAAAACTACGACTCATCTAACAGAGCTCGTGCAAATGATTAGATCGTGGAAGGCTGTGCCATATGGTGCGTATTTGAGGCTAATTGATCGTGCTAATTATTTCATAATTGGAGAAGAACTTCATGAAGTTGTACGATTTGTCTGATGAGTTGGAGACTTCTTAATGAGTCATTCATTATCGGGGAGGTTTTTTTTTTTTTTTTTAATAAATTTTAATTGTTAATGGAAAACGTAAAATTTGGAAGGGGAAGTTTGTGTTTGATCTTAAAATTGAGAAGTATATTGTTTAAAAAATTTTATCTTCGGTCAAATTATGTTAAAATTTAATTCATATTCAAGAAGATATTTAGAGATATGAAGAATCGAACCTTTCCTCTAAATAGTTATCAAAGAATAATTTATCTGATGAGTTGGTGACTTCTTAATCATCCATTATGGCGGAGGTTTTTTATTTAAATAAATTTTAATTGTAATGGAAAATGTTAAATTTGGAAGGAGAAGTTAGTTTTTGATTTTAAAATTGATTATATTGTTTAAAAGTATTATCTTCCATCAAATACTCATTAAATTATATTAAAATTTAATTCATTGTCAAGGAGATTTTTAGAGATTTGAGGCAATCAAACTTTTGCTTTCTGAATATTTATGCATATTTCCACTTATTTAGTATTTGCAATAATACAATTTCTAAAGTATTTTTTGGTAAAACTATATTCATTTAGATTAAGATAAATACCTTTTCAAAATAAATGTTTCATGACTTTTTTATGTTGAAGAAAAATGCTACTTCCACTGAAATTCCTTTCAATACACTTAACGCCATCTACAAAACACTGATGATGAAGTTATTAACAAACATAGAACTTTTAAATATTGATTCTTGTATTTAATTATAAAAATTAAATTATAAAAAAAAAATATTGTGTGGTTGTTCAAATTGTGACACCAAGAATACTTTCGAATAAAAGTGAAGTATTGACTAATATTTAGACAACAATGTGGTTCTTGAAGAATTTGCCTTGAAAACGATAATCGATCATAACTAAGAAATCTTTGAAAATACAATATTTTTCATTTTTGTTGGTTTTTCAAAAAGGTGGTAATTATTCTAATGCATTTATATTTCTTGAAAAGTGGAATGACTTGATTATTTTTAAATATTATTTAAAACTTAAATGCTTACATCAATCAACAAAAAAATATTAAATAAACCATCGATTTATAATTAAAATAATTTGTTTTTAAATACTTTTGTGTATGAAAAATAATTTTTACTATAATTCCCTTTGCATATTTTCGTTATCCAATCTGATTTCGAGATGACTAGAATAATGGTGGAAAGATGTAGTACAGTCACTACACAAGCCCAATTTTTTAAATGTCCCCAAAAAAGAACTATCCCTTAACCTTTCTAATTTTCGCACCTTTGTATATAAAAAAAAAGAAAGAAAAACGCCAACTGAGACTATCAGGACAATCACTGCAGATATTTCTTTTCGCAAGTTTCTGTGATGTATGATCCAGGTCTCCTTCTTTTACTAAACTTGGCGAATTTTTTTTTTTTTTTTTTTTTTTTTATCTCTTTCACTTGGAACATATGATGGTCTCGCACTTTCTATTAGCCCCTGGGCCTATCCTTTGTCCCACTCAAACACAATGGAACCCTTTTCCCCAATAGCCTCTTCTATGTGCCTTCTTTATTTTTTCTTGGCAGTAGACTTTTTTGAAGATAGCCAAGAATTCCACGTGAATTTTGTTTCCTCCGTCCGTCAATAAAGCAACATAATCCTCGAATGAAATGGATACTAGATAAGAAAAGGATAAAGAAGTTCCTGATGCGAAAACATGTAATCGCGCCCCCTGGTGGTTGGATTGATAAGAAAAGTTTTGTAGGTATATCGCTTATTTTAAGCCTATACGTAGAATGTGATACAAAATATGTTTTCTGTTCTTGTTTCTTTCGAGGTTTACTTTTTTTTTTTTTTTTTTTTTTTTTTTAACTAACAAAGTTTTTTTTATTTGATACTTTCAGGAGCAGGAAAGAATATTGGTGCCAAAGTTTCATTGTTACCCAGATATACTTAAAAAAGTTATTTTGGGTTTGATAGAAAAAAAAAAATTCTAATCGTTCAGTATGGAAATTATCCAGGTTTTGAAAAACGTAGAGCAGGGTTTATCAATAAATAAGACAAATGCTCTTAGTATTTTTATTTAAATATGCTCTTGAATTTGTGGTTTATGATCATCTAAACACTTAGGTATATACACATAATCTACAATTTTGAGCTTTTCTCCCACCATTTTCAGTCTAATTCTTGCAAGGTATTCATCTACACTGATCTGAAAATTAGTATAATCCGTAAAGGCATAACCGTTTCCTTCTGTTATGTTAGTCGATCATTTTAAATCTCAGCGAAAGACTGGATTTTTAAATCATTTATACTAATCTCGATTTTGTGTTTTGGTGGGTGGGTACTGGTTGGCTAGGTTTATCGATGTCAAGCAAATCTGCGGAGGACTAATTTGGCCCCTTGCCGTCAACCAATCTGGCTGAAACTTTGCAAATAAACTCGATGTCGATGACAATGCATTCCATCAAATTTTAGAGACTCTCACTGCCACTAAAAAGGTCGCTATTACGGAATACTAATAAAACCAACTTGCCGTCATCCAATCGCGCTAAAATAGCATTTGATCGATCGTTGAAAAAACTCTTTCACATAGCCAAAATCGTTTTAATTAATAAATAATACATTTGCTTTAATTAGCATAAATAAAAAATATTTGGATGTGAGTGCATAAATTCAAATTCGTTTTAATGAATAAACTTTGAAAAGTAGTTAACCTTATATTTTGCTGATAGAGATGTTTTTAATATTTAAAATTAGATGCCAACACCAAGCACACGCTGACAACAGAAACGGCGCTTTGTTAATGAATATAAAAATTGGCAATGCATATAAAGGATATTATATTAAAAACTTGGTTACGGGTTATATTAATACAATCGAATGTTTAATATACAAAAATAAAGAAATATCTCGAAGAATTTTTAGTTTCATTTCTAATAATTAAAGTTTTATATTTATTTATCCTCAAAAAAAAAAAAATTATCTTTTTAACATTCCCGTTTCAAACTATCTTCTAATCAAAACAGACTAAAGTCGTTGGTACTTACATTCTGCTTCACCAGATGGCAGTAGCGGCTTTTAGTGGTGCAAAGTTACGATGCCATTCCCTCTCGCAGGGCTCAATGATTTAATTGCTTCTCCAGATTTAATGTTCCAAACATCCAACTGATAAACAGACTCTCGAATTTTAATTGGTGCTCCCCTCCTCCACGTTTAATGAAGTAGAACATCGTTTGTTTATGGGAACCTGATTTCGCGGAACATTTCCGGAATTCAATTGAGGATAAAATTAAGTTGGACTTGAATGGAAACGAAGTGAATTGACTACCAGTGAGGGATGGTAGGGTGGATGTTCTTTACTGCTGATAACGCGCTGCCCCCGAGTTTCGTGTTTATTTTATTTGATTCGAATGATGGAACATAATGTTCTATTTGTTGAGTTATGGTAAAAGATTTCTTTGTTAGATGTGTTTATGTGTCAAAGGAAGCTGTTCTTTCTGTACTGGATTGTCAGTTTATACATTTAAAAAGATTATTTTAGGAAAATGAATACAGGACATATTGCTTCGTGTCGAGTTCGATTGACAAAGGATTCACATACAGAATATTTTCCCTGATTAATAGCCACCCTAATCCATCATTCTAGAATGAAAACGTTATAGACTAAGAGGCGAATGCAATTTTTGGACCTCATCGAACATGATTCTGAATTTTTTATAGAAATTGGAGAAAAGTTAGTAGATTACGAATCCACATGTCTACCGTGGCAAAAATCTCCGAAACTAGTCAAAAATCGACTTTTAATAAGTTGAAACTAAATCCAATTGCCAAATGCGTCATAACTTGCCAAATAATAAGCATTTTTTTTATTTGGTAATCCTCACTCTTTAATTTTCAATAAAGAAGGTTGCAGACGATTCGGATGTGTGGCGATGGCTTTTTTGCATATTTCTCAAATGAGCCAAATTGGCAATAAACATTACGTCACTGATGACGTAACTGATGTCGCCAATTTAGCTAACTTTTAAAATTTACAATTTTTCCCAGCCAGGAGATCAGAAATCGTTTGCGCTTTTTCTTATTGAAAACCAAAATGCAGTGAGCTGCTAGACGAAAATATTTGTTCTCTTTTTGGCAAGTTATGACATATTTGGCAATCGGACTTTAGTTCAACTCATTCCAAGTCAATTTTTGATCAATTTCGGCCATTTTTGCCACGGCAGACCAGTGGATTCGTAATCTACTCACTTTTTTCCATATTCTATAAAAAATTCAGAATGATGTTCGATGGGGTCCAAAATTTGCAGTCGCCTCTCGGACTATTAGTACAAACACATATTTTCCCATCAGTTATTTAATTTGCATTATTTAGAGGAAGTCCTAGTAAGGATCATTCCCTACACTTGCTATGTTACAATTTTCTAGCCCATTGCATTTAGAAATTACTTTCTATAACAACTTTGAAATTTTGTGTTACGAAACATATCACCTAATAAAATGACATAAATTGTTTTTATTTAATGTATATCTAATTATAAATGAAAATTAAAATAGAGATAATCAATCCCAGATGGAGCCACTGCATATGTATCGACATAAAGTTTTCAAATATAAAATAAAATATATTACAAGCCATTTTTGAGTTTTTAATTTATGTCATTTCATTAAGGTGATCATTTTCGTACCTACTCATCAAATCTTAAGGTTTTATACAAAGTAGGTTATAAATGCATTGGGCTAAAGATTGTAACATAGCGAGTATAGGGAATGATCTTTACCAGGACTTACTCTTAAGTATCCATCAATCCAAACAGGAATTCAAGAATCCTTTTGCTGATATTATAGCTTGGCCCGTCTGCCTGCGATAAACATTTATTTTCTAAACTACACAATAGGGTAGTTCAAAAAAAAAAAAATATCTGCTTAAGACCAACACATCTTATAATTTTTTTACATTTTCCCATAGCTCGCTTAAAATTTCAGTTTCCTACTCCTACCAGAAGGCGGCTCTCAATGACCATTCATTTTTAAACTTTTTTGTAATTTCGCATAATTTCGAGTTTTATGCTGATAAGAACACCTGTCTGCATACTTTAAAAAAAAAAAAAAAAAAAAAAAGTGTTTTTATGGTTGTTTAACAAATGCAATTTAGTTTGGCAACAGTTCTTTAAAATATACTGTATCTGGAAACATTTCAGAAAAGAATATGCTGAGTCAGCAATGGGTAAATTCAAACCTGACTGTCCTATAAGTCCTTCATTGGGATGACAATCTCTTCTGCCAAAATCTTTTGAATTATAAAAGACTGTTTGTTTGCCTATATGTTTCGGGAGGTGGTATCGAAAAACTTCTTAGCATACCTGCCAACATTGGTATTTTCAAATTAGTACAATTTTTACGGAACAAATATTTGCATTCCTGTGACTCATGGAAAGTCAAATAGAGACAATATTTATGAATGTAATATAGAAATAATAGTAATTCTATTACAAATGCAAAAAAAAAAAAAAAAAAAAAATTGTATAATATTAAATTGCTCTCAAATATAACAAATTGTTACATTTTAGCACAAAATGAAAATTATAAAATAAAAAACTAACTCGGATTTAAAAATAAATCAAATTTAAACTTTACGATGAAATCTCTGATGAGGTTTATGATTTAGTCAACATTACACCTAAATAAAACATGCTTTATGACACAAAAACTCTAGTGAAACATACAATGAGTTGGTGGTATCCAAAGTGTTTAATCACACGCACAAATATCAATTATGCAGGCTTTTGAATTCTTATTATTACATTTGATGTTGTCACTGTACTTTTTAGAATTGATATGAACTTCGACATCAGTAAATTCTTCATGAGAAATCTTAATATCAGATGCATAGATGGCGCAGAATGCAAAATTTGTTTCTTTGTTTGAATTTCTGATGATTAGAAGTAAACTGCTTGGTTTGAAGTAAACTCCAAAAAAACTTGATATTTTCTGGAGTCTTACACCAGGATTGTTTAACTTGGATATTTTAAAATAAATAATTAAGACTAACAAAGAAGCTGAAAACCGAAAGTGCTTTAATCTCTAAAGTCCGAGAAAACGAAACAGTCGTTCGATGAGTGCCGCCAAAACGATTGAAAACGGCGGTGTCGCGATTTAGTGCGCAGCGTTGGAGAGTACGGTCCAAAAGAAGAAAGAATAAAAAAAAACTAAAGCACTTTCAGTTTTCTACTTTATTAATCTCTAAAGTTCGAGATAACGAAACAGTTGCTTGGTTCACCAAATCCCGTCGGCAACACAGATGAAAACAATGAATTTCCGGCGCCGCGCTTAAGTGCTTTTATTATATACGCGCAACATTATTGTACTTTCCAAACAGAAGGAAGAACCAAAATCTAAAGCATTTTTGGTTTTCAGATTCTTAGTTAATCTCTTAAGTCTGAGGCAACGCAATAGTTGTTTGGTTCGCCAGGTCCCGTCGGCAACACAAATCAAAACAGTGCATCCTCGGCGCCGTGGTTTAGGGCTATTATTTACGCGCAAGTTCAGTACTATTATTTATGTTTTGGAGTCCAGTCCAAAAGAAGGTAGAATTAAAAAACTAAAGCACTTTCGGTTTTCTGCTTCTTTAATAACCTGTAAAGCCCGAAAAATCGAAGAAGTGGTTTGGTTTGCCAAATCAAGTCGGCAACAGAAAAGAAAACAATGCATCCTCGCCATCGCGCTTTAGTGCTGAACATATGCGCAATCTTGGAGTGTGAATAAATATTTTGACTGACGCGGCAGCTTTGGAAAATCGTTTCGGTTTCGTTGGTGACTTGAAAAAATATTTATATATATATATAAAAAAAAAAAAAAACGGTTTTAGGGAAAAAACGAAAAGTACCGTGAAATCCGTACGATTTTTTTAGCTGTTCGTACACCCGTACAAAATAGTAAAAATCCGTACATTGTACGGATAATTCGTACAAGTTGGCAGGTATGTCTTAGTGTACCAATGTTGAGCGGTGGAAGGACAGCAAAATATATTTCGAAAACTGTTTTCATGCTAGTAAGACAATGGGAAGTTAAAAATAAAATTCGGACTTTAAGTTTTAATACTACGAGTGTAACTACTGGTTGTGTATTAGAGGTATGCATTAATTTGGAGGGGGCGGGGGGGGGAATTGGACGTGAACTATTGTGGCTAGCTTGCTGGCACCATGTCGTGGAATTAATAATGGCAAAGTTATTTAAGTTATGCTATGAACCCTCATGTTTCAAAGAGGTTTTCCTCTTCAACAGACTTAAAGCCGTTTGAAAAATAATTCCACAAATAAACTTTCAGGAACTGAAAAAAGACGTTAAAAAGTTTAAAAATTCAACTGTAGCTTTTCATTATCTGTGGATAAATCTATGATAGTTAGATATTATTATAAAGAAGTAATCGAGTTGACGTTAATCATTTTGGGCAATATACCAGAAAAAATCAATTGCAGAGCAGTTTCATCAGTTCATCACGCACAGTGGATAACTAAACTCCGATATATTTTATATCTTTTGTACAGATCAGCAAAAGATTTTCTGTACAACTAATAAAGATAAGAAACACAAATCCAGCTATTTGTGCAGTTTGGTGCTCATGGATAGAAGCCTCGCTTACTTCTGAAGATTCTGGAGGTGACCTGAACTTGTGGAAAAACATGAAAAAGTATAAGATTCAGGTAATCGGTTACAAAATTAGAATTGCAGCCAGAAAAATTTTGAAAAATATCATGTGGTATCTTTCGGATTAATTGTTTGTTTTGGCTATAGTTTTACACAGAATTAAAGCAAAAGAAAATTTAAAAAGTATTTTCAGATATGAATAACTCAAAAAATTCCAGAAATATAAGAGGGTACGAGCTATTAAAAACGTTGTTAGATGTCAGTCTTGGCGATTTTGTGACAAAAAGAACTCTTGATATTCTATCAAGTTGAATATTAGTGACTCTTTTGTAATGTTCGGTTAAATGATGAAATAGAACGCACTATAACACCACTCTATTAATAATATAGTATTTAAGGTTACTAATAACTTATTTCAAATGCTTTTCATGATTTTATACACCCTAATTTATAGGGACAATTTTATCAGAATTTCAAATGTTTGATGAATAATTCGGGGGATTGACGAGCGTTAGTAAGCAGGGGAAGGAGCCTTCAAGTATTCAATTATTTCATACACTTTCACTAACTTATTTAATATTTTTAATCATTATATAAATAAAAACTTTCTTTGAGAAAATTTCTTTCAATTATACTTATTGGCAAATCCGCTACAAAAACTATAAAATTTTTCTGCTCATTGAGCGCCATCTTTTAATTAAAGTAAGATTCTGAAATTTTGGTCGAACATTTGTATGAGTAGATGTAAAAAAAAATGAGGGAGTGTCCTGATCTCTAGCTAAAAAAAATCTACAATATATTTTTGAACCACCCTACTACACAGGCTACAGAAACATGCATTTTGTCTAAAGAAATGTCTATTCGAAAATCCAAAATTTAACTAGAAGTACCAAAAGGGTTCCATTTATAATCAGGGGTGTATTAAAAGGAGATATGTGTTCCTCTTTTCTAAAATGTCTAGTAAAAAAAAATTAAAAGTGCTTTATCATGGGATACAAGTTTTTTTTTGGGGGGGGGTTCCAACAAAAAATCCAGAATTTAGGGTCAGACAGTCGATAACATGTATTTACACCACAATTTTCAAGATGCGTCACTTAGACATGCCCATTCATTCATCTGCAATCCAACACAGCCATCGGAGTACTGTCTGTTTATTACAAGATTAGCCCCCGCCGAGTAGTCTAGCGCTGTCTGTTTCCATGGAAACCAGAACAGTCCTATTTTCCACGAAAGATTCCAAGAGAAAGGTATCAACCACTAGTACTTTTGAAAATTTATGAATCAAATTCCGTAGTTGCCAAAATAGAATCGTCTATATCGTCTTCCGTTTATATTTATAATTCATTTTTTAAATGTCAGTCGTTTTTAATAGTGTACTTTTGTCATGGTTCGTACACTTGAAGGAAAAAAAATTCAAGGACTTTTTAAGCATTTTTCAAGGATGCGTTATCAACATAAATACATAGAAAAAAATCCAAATTTTTTTTTATTGGCAAACGTTGTAGGTTCAAATTGAGTAAACACAAAAAAAAAAAATTTTTAAGTTTCAATGAAAGAAAATGTAAAGGTTACAATTAAAAAAAAAATAATAACTTCCAATAGATCAGAAGCCCATAAAAACAGAAGTAAAGTAGCTAGTACTCACTTGGTAATTACGCCAATATCGGATGTGAACATCCATTTGATTGCCTTGTTAGATTTTCGTCAAATAATAATACAAAAGTCTTATTGACTAAACTATCTTCCAATTTACTCGGAAGGCTTGATTACAAATAATGTATAATATGCACTGTTTTTTTCTCCATATGAAAATTTAGAATTTAGATGCAATCACGCTATCGCGAACATACAGTTACATAATTTATCAATGTTTTCATTTAATTCATAAGAGCCGTGATTTTTTTATGATTTTCATTGTCATTGCATTTCAGTACCTAATACTTCGTTTTCAATTACATGCGCCTCCTTTGTCACTTTGCTGACCAAAAAATTTTTAAGATTCTATATTTTTAGAAATTAAAATGAAATTCAAGCACTTTAAACGTATTTTTACAGAATTCAAGGTTTTCAAGCACTTGAAAATGAAAGATTTTTTTTTTCAAGCACTTTTCAAGGTTTTTAAAAACGTACGAACCATGTCTGTATTTCACTAAAGAAAAAGAAAAAACACATTATAACGCACTTCCAAAGGTAGACTTACGAATGAGAAGAAATTAGTTCCCTGTAAACACTGGAAAACAAAGACATTAGTTGATTGTCCTCCCATTCAGGCGACATGACAGATGAAAGTCGTAAAGTTTCGCCGCTAATCGCGCAAGGACTACTTGCCCCTCTACAATGATCTGCAGCTTTGAGATCCGAGATGTCCGAAATTAGATTTTCCAGTTCCAGCGGATCACTTACGCTGATTAACATTCTCCATTAGTGAAAGTGAATTAAGAGGGAAATGCGGGAAGATTCCTTTTGTGTGTGTGTGTGTCTCAAGTGAGGAAATTGGAGGAAATTCAAACACGAATTAACGCTCGGCCAAGTGTTGTGTGAGTGTGGAATGAAAACGGCATTCAATAAAGTCACGATTTTTTTTTGATTTTTTTTTTTTTGATTTTTTTTAATGTTCATGACCAAGAAGGAAAAGAATGTCAAAACTGAAAAGAAAATGTCCTTTCTTGCCCAGTAAAGCCTTTGAATTAGAACTAAGTTGCTTTTGCAACAATCACTGTCTCTAAAAATTCATTTCTACGCACTCTTCTATTGCGTAACGTTAGTTCCAGATAGTAAGGGGGTTCATCAGTAGGCCCTATATCATTAATGTTAAAAGGCCCATTTTCTATGTACCTTTTCTAAACAACTAACAAACAGATACTTTGGAAATTTTTCCTGAATATTATTTAAACCTTCTTTTTTGATCTGAGGTTAAAATTAAGAGAATATGTATACTTTTTTTTTTTTTTTTTTATTTTTTTTTTTTTTTTTTTTAAACACAATCTCAAATGATAAAACACCAAAAATCTCTGAGAATCGTATTTTTTTAAAGACAAAATAATTTTTAAAAAAATAAATTATCAACATTTTTTTTTTTTAAATGTTCACTTCAGATTAAAATTTGATAGATGGCGAATATGAGGTAAAAATTTCATTAAGAAGCTTGTTAACGCCTGTGTTATTGCGCAACCCTGTCGCGCATCTTCCATCCTACCCCACCCTCTTTATTCGTCTATTAATTACTGTAGATTGATTCCCGCGCTGTGGCGGATGTGTGAGAGATTCCTCTCAGTTCTCATGGTAACTCCTAGGTTAGTTATCATTCTATTTTACAGTCCAACTTGTGAATATTAATAAAACTGTGCACAGCTGCCAATACTCGTCGTGAACCTTTTTTGATTAAATTCATAAAAACTTAGCTATCGCCGAACAAAGCTAGTAGCCGTTTTTTCAAAAAGGCTCATAGAAATTTGAAAATTGCAATTTTGAGATAAATTCATTTTTATGCTAAAATTATAGCACGGCAAACGTGGGTTTACGTATTTTAAAACTAACTTTTCTCCGGAACTAGAAAGAGTTCAGTCCAAATTTATATCTTTAAAAAAAAAAAAAAAAAAAAAAAAAAAAACAGAACAGTTTGAAATTTAAAGATATGCAAAAGTCACGAAATCCAAAATTTTGAAATTTTAAGCCTACTGTTCCCCCTTAAGTCTGTGCAGTTTGGTGACATTTAATAAAAAAAAGGGGGGAGACTGTTTAGAGACAGGATGCTCACTTGTCATGCAAAGGGTCTTGCAATCTCTGTTTTTAAATCCTTTACATTAACTTCGATTTCTTGTGTGGCTGGTTAGGTCGATGTTGGGCAAATCTGCGGAGGCTTAATTAACCCCCTTGCCGGCATCCAATTGGACTGAAACTTAGCAGATAGATTCGATGTCGATGACAATGCACTCTATAAAATTGTGGAGGCTGTCACTGTCACTAAAATGCCGCTTTTACAGAATACTAATAAACAAACTTGCCGTCGTCCAATCGCGCTGAAATAGCTTTTAAAAGATCATTGAAGAAACTCTTTCCTGTTGCCAAAATTATTTTAATAAATAAAATTGTTTTAATCAAATTAAATAAAAAAATATTTGGATGTGAATGCATAAATTCCCATTTGATTTTTAATGAATAAATTTTAAAAGTAGTTATAGCATATTTTGCTATTAAAGATGTTTTTAATATTTAAAATTAGATTTGTTGTTAAATATAAAAATTGGAAAAGCATATTAAGGATTTATATTAAAATCTATGTTTTTATGGGTTATATTCTCAATCCTTACTTTTTTTTTAGTATAGAGAGAAAATATATGATATACTATAGCACTTACTTTGTGAAACTAATACAGTAATCGCTTAACAAATGGCGTTATTTGAAGCAGTTACGAGCAAAGACTTAGGCTGATAGACTCCACATTTTACAAATATAGCCCGTTTTAATGTACTTTCAAATCGTTTAAAGCTAAATACAATAAACCACAAAATAAGTAAATGACCCCATAATTTTATTGGGCACAAATCAACATCTCCACTTTTGCATTAAACATCAAACGAGCTCTTATAAAACGATTATTTCGTGCTACTTGCCGGACCCTTAAAATACCACGTTCGAAATTTGAATTCTAATGGATGTAAAAGGGAGAAAAAAAGCTGGAAATGGGGTTTTAATCTCAATACGACATAAAGAACGCATTTGCTTCGGATGTATAATTTTTTTTTTTTTTTTTTCTTCTTCTTCTCTATGCGTGAACTATATATGGAAATACTTTTACGATACACTTTTCAGTGTTGTATTAAGAGAAAATGTTCGGTATAACAATGTGGGGATAAATTGATGCGAAAGGCTTAACATTTATGTTCGTTCGAGTGTCACGAACGCAAAATTACTTTGTGCCGAATGGCAACGATCATCCATCTACATAACAAGTAGCTAGTGGTTATGAAATAACAGTGGGTTTTTTTTTTTTTTTTGCTCGGTTGAGGCATTAAGGAACACATTTTTATATATCCAACAAAAGATTAAAGTTTTATAAAAAATGAGTTTTCATATGACACGATAGGTTAAAAAAACTAAAAGGGCGATTTTTTAAAAAAATATATATATATAATGGGAAAAGAGTTCTTTGAAAGGCAACTCTTAAATGTTCAAGTCGGAAAAATATGTAAATTGGACTGAACCACCAAAACTTTTATTGGAGAAAAATGTTTCATTATTTTAGATGCCTTACTTATTCCACGCAGGATAGTAAAAATATTATTCCACTTAATAAGTGAATTTATGATTGAATCGTAGCATACAGGTTTACCAAATCTCGATCGTATCTAAAATTATTCTATCGTGACAAGGTAGCTCTGAATCGGATGAATTCGTGATCCTTCAAGCTTCAAGCTAATGCAACTTAATTCGTGCCTAAATATAAGATTTTTAAACTGAAAAAGTAAGTAAAACATGTTCAATGTAAAACAAGTTTAAACCAACAAACTAAGTCATCGGTCTAATATTTATATTATATATTAACTAAGTCGTAATGTTTATAATGAATTCAATAACATAATGAATAGTTCTTATGTGATACTTTGCAAGTTAAAATCATTGCTTGGCGGCCGAGCAAACGGTATAGTGGTTAGCGTGCTAGCTTCTAGACTGCGAGGTTGAGGGTTCGAGACCCGTGTTAGGCATGTGTGTTTGTAAATGTATGTTGGCTTGTCTAATGACGAATGTTTCGGTGCATTATAGCCTTCGTGTTGCTGACGGCGCCAGAGCATTGAATATAAAATGAAAAAATCCTAAATTATGTGGGTCATGCATATGAATTATTTAAACTATCAGTTTAGATTAGTTTGGATAAAACAATTTCAGAGCTCATAAGTCAAAGAATTAATTGACAAATATGCAATAAACATCCCGATTTAATGAATATAATTGCATGAAATGTTACATTAGTTTATGTAACTAAGGAAAAGGTATCGAAAAGGATACAATTTTTAAACTTACAAATACGCATTTAAAATGCTCATAAATTTAACAAATGTATTAATAATGTATAAAATAAACATATGTATTAATATTTAATAAATTTATTTACGCCAAGCAATGGTTGGTTATTTTCAGATTATCTGGCGCCGTCAGCAACACGAAGGCTATAATGTGCCGAAACATTTGTCATTAGACAAGCCAACATGCATTTACAAACACACATGCCTAACACGGGTCTCGAACCCTCAACTTCGCGGTCTAGAAGCTAGCAAGCTAACCACTATACCGTTTGGTCGGCCGCCAAGCAATGATTTTAACTTGCAAAGTATCACATAAGAACTATTCATTATCTAATAAGAATCCACTCCATTGTTTAAATAATTCGATAATGAAAATTATCGGCTTTTTTTCCTTAAATGGAAGTAATATTATTAATTTAAATTCACTTAATTAAAAAACATTATATCAACTAATTTATATCAAAAGAAGAGATTACTTTCTTAATATTCAACGGATCCCCAACCTATAGGTAGAGATTTTCTAATTCGAAACAAAATGAAAGAAAATTCCACCGGAAAAGTAGGCGAACAAAGACTGAAAATCCCCACATTCTTTTGTCTCAATCTCTAACCAGGCCATTTGCCAAAGGACGAGAAAGCATTATAAAAGAAGCTTTAGATTTACAACCAACTGCATCTAACTCTATTAAGGGTTGAGTCACTTCTGTTTATTGCAGTAAAAGTCCAGTTGCTTTGTCAGCTACTTTGTCTTTACCAAAGTGAAATGGCTCTAGCGCGGCTTCGTATCGTTTTGCCGCATTTCTCTAAGGCTTTTTCCGCGAGAATATGTTCTGCTTTCAAGTTAATGAGTCAAATAATAAAAAATAAAAAAAAAGAGTTGAAAAATCATTTAAAATACCTCTCACATAGAAACAGCAGGTCTAGATTATTTTAAATTTGATTTCGTTTGTTTATTGATTCAATCGCAATCGAAATAGTTGCTTGCAATTTTTATTATAATAAGAAAAGCAAGTTGGATAGTGATATTATTACTGAACGGTTGACTCGCATACGCGATGTAGAGATAGAACGCACTATTTCAACAACAGGAGAGACAAAAAAAAATTTGAAAACGTTAAATGTATGAATTTTTTTTCTCCAATATAATTTATCAGTTGCAATCATAGACTTATTATTATCAATAGACTACGCATTCCCACTTCAATCATACAACGAGAATGAAACCAAAATGAATCACAAAATTCGTCTATCGGTCACGTGGTTTTTAATTTGGCTACGTCGTAAAATTAATCCTTTATCTAATAATCTTATTATCCTTTATCGCCTGAGTGAGGAGAAACTCGCCAAATCTGCAACCCTGCTCCCAAAAAAGTCTCTACTCATGTGATTCATTTTGGTTTCATTCTCGTTGTATAATTGAAGTGGGAACGCGCAGTCTATTGATAATAATAAGTCTATGGTTACAATCCAATTATGACATGGGCAGAGATCGTCTGATAATATATAGAGATTGCTTATAGTAATACCATTGAGTGGTGTCCATGGACATGACAATTTCCTTGTTATTGTTTAATTCTGGATGGAACTGTAGGTTTATAAATATGAGATTACTAAATTGATATCTGTCCAACTAATACTATGAAGCAAGTAGTTACTAATAAATACGTAATAATTCTTAGCTAATTTTATCTTGACCACGGAAATGATGGTATGATGTATACTACTGCCCCTATTTCACATGTAAATAATAAAATAGGACGCTTGTATTGAAAAATAGAATGCGCAATGTGTATTGGAACCAAAATAGTTACCATTAGACTTCTTTCCAATGTCACAGTTGACTTGTTGTGTCACTTGGTAGACTGGTTAAACAACTAAAAAGTGCAAACATGGACATGATGCGTCAACCTTAGGACAAGAGTTATTGCTTTAATTGTAATAAAATAACTATTAATAAAATCTTTATACACAGGCATAACATGCCTTATGTATAAAAAAAATGAATATTGACATCAAGGAAATATTAAGTGAAATTAAAATACTGATAAAGCAAGCAATCCTGAGATAGCGACAGTGCACGAACATTTTTTAGTATAAAAAAAAATTTAAGTTTACATGACTTGTTTTGAGGATTTTAGATTGCATTAAAATATATTCCATTGTTAACTCATATAGTGGTGAAAAAAACGACCAAAATTAACCCCTCACTCTTTTATCTGATTAGAACATGAAATTCAATCGAATTTGTTTTATTATTTCAAATGGTATCTTGTATACAATTGTTATGTGTCTACACATACGCCAAAAAATTACTAATTATTTTAATAACTAGGCACACTCAGTATCAGTATTATAAATAAATGTTATGCTAAATCAGCATATTTCGTAAAGTTCTCAGTGTTACCTGGCAAAATACGGTTTAAATTAATTGAAGTTTCCATACTCCCCTTCCCCCCCCCCCCCCTTCCTTCTTCTAACACTCACCGGTAGCACAACAACGCTGGTCAATATCAATCGGTTTTGGCCAACAATCCCGATGTATAACGTTGTAAATCGGCAGTTGGATATTAATATGGGTCAACTTCAGCCAGTGCTGGATAAAATATTCTGAATGTTTTCAAATTACACAATTTCATATTCACCATTTAAAAAATGTATTCATAAAATTTTGAAATATTTTGTTTATAAGAAACTTATTTAGAAACCTATCGAAAATTATATAGAAATATTTTGTTTTTAAGAAAGGAAAGAAGGCAAATATGTTTTTGAAAAAGTTTTTTACGCCTCAACGATTAGAGAAACTTTAGGTTTGAAATATCATGATTAAAGAAAATCAAAGTTAAAACTAAAAGTCATAGAGTTATTAATTAATAATTTGCTTTTTTAAAAAAAACAAAATATTCCATATTTCTAATGTAAGTAGAAATTAAAGTAATAAAGCAATGGATAAGCAAAAAAAAAGAAGATTTAACAACATAAAATTAAAATCTGTAATAGCGTGTGTTTTTTTATATATATATGTAATGAATTAAAACTCTAAACGATTATCCTGTCGACTTTTGTAATATATTATCACTTTTAATTAAAGTTATTGCAGCGTGGTCGTGGAGCCGTAGTGAAGAATCCATTTTTAACAATATAAAACATTTATTAAGATATAAACCATAAATCAAAGTTAAACCCGGAGAGAGAGAGCGTTAAAGTTACGTCTTTACAACATACTGACAGGGAATAGAATCATACGTAATAATGTCGAACAGAGAACAGCGTCTTTAAAATCGTGGGAACTGCTGATTCAGCAAATGTAATTTATAAACATTGTAGTGAGAAGGCAAGTATGTTGGCGCCCGAAAGGAATACTAATTATGGGATACAAAACAAGAATGCTGACTTCGCAATGATCTCACACATTAACTTGGCGTGGGCAGATATCATAATAAAGTTGTTGAATGAATTGATTAAAGAGGGTTTCGTGCTTTGGAAAGAGGAATTAATTTAACTGTCGGTTCTAAAAAAGGATTTCTATTATTATATATATATATATATATATATATATATATATATATATATATATATATATATATATATATATATATATATATATATATATATATATATATATATATATATAAAGGGTACTGAGCGCCCTTACTGTGATAAATAGTAACGATTGAGAGTTCTCCTAGGTTTCTACTACTAAAAACAAATTTTAGAACAATTCCAATTCAAAGACAATGGAATTGGAAAGGCACTCAACCTTGGAAATAGTGACAACTCTAAAATAGGCCCAGATATTAAAATGTATTAAATATTCTACAGATGGTTACCAAAATATTGGAAACAGGACGTAGGACAGCCTTTTGCATGTAACACTGCTTGGATTTGTCATGAGTTATTCTCAGACATTTTTTGTAATTTTCATTGAGGGGTTTTCCAGGATAAGCAATAACTACACATCCCCCTTTCAGTTATTTTGAGAAACGTCACTTTGCAAGACCTAAGTGTGGATAGGATTTTTCTCATGGTGAATTAAGCATTCAGGGACAATTCTACTTACTTCATATAGCCCTGTAGCCCAAGACGAACGAATGGGATTTGAGGCTATTTAAAAATTCGGACTTGGCGAGGGTTTGGCTTGGGATGACTTGTAAAAAGTGTGAACTCCGAGGTAGAGAGGAGTCTCAGATCTTCTAGCAAGTGTGTGAGATTTACATTTATCATAGCTAAGCTACTATTGATGGGTACCGAGTGTTATTCTCTTTGAAAACGCACAGTTAACCAGTAAATGGCTTTTCTTTATTGTCACAAACCACTCTGCCAGTACTATGATATTTAATGCAATATTGATTTTACTTAATGACTATGGATGTCAACTTCGTAACACATGTTCGCTTTTTGAGGATTTAGTGTTATACCAAATACTGAATGAATAAACGTGTTTTACCTGAGGTATGGATCTGTGATTATTTCGAGTTTATTTACTACATAATGCAATTAGTTACTTGTTACGACAAGTGTAATTTAATTAATAGCCACTATATGAAACCTCATGGAAGGATTTCCCTGGGAATCAAATCATACAAGTGCTGAATAGTGCTTAGAGGAATTTTTGTACCATTCTTCGTTTCTTTTTGGACATTACAATCCGCTTCGAAACCTCTCTGTCACTCAGCTTCTCCTACCATCCACCATTTTGCTTGACCGAGCATGTCTTGTGAATACTCTGTCATGACTGTAGACACAGTACCTCTAGAAACTGCTAAAAGTTGGGACGTTTCAATCACAGTTGCTTCAGCTAGTCGGGCTTCTACAATTTGGCCTCTTTGAAAGTCTGTCTGATCGGACATTTTACGCTTTTGGAAAAAAAAATCCAAGACGCATACAACATCACTAAAGCTACCTCTCATATGTAGCATGATATGTACATTTTATGTTACAAAAAAAAATCTGGTGGCTAGGATTATATTTTAATGCTTATGAAGCGCTTTCTTAAATGCCACTTTTATTCACCGGTGTTTCCATTATTTTGATAACCATATGTAGACAGGGCCCGATTTAGAATTTTTTTTACTGTCGGCCCAACATTCAGAGAGGGGCCCCCAATAGCAAATATTTATTTCCTTACGTCACAATATTACCAGATCAAGCTACATTCGTTAAGACTAGCTTTTTACAATTAAAACTCATAGTTTACTTTCACACGATTTTTTGTTATAATTAGTATGATCTTGATTTCCTCAAAACTTTGAATTAATCAAGACCCCCCCCCCCCCCATGAACACTGATTTTAAAGCACAATTTCCTGTATTTTAAACTTACATTTTACCGCAGGGTCCACAAATTATATAATAATAAAGATTACTTAATTTTATAACAATAATTGTAAATAATACAAAGTAACCTTTCCACTGTTTCCACGATCTCACCAAAAAGGAGGGCCAAAAATGTCCTCGGAAGAACCTGCAAACCAACCAATCACAAAGACTCTTTCATTTCATAATATAAGAAGTTGTATATGGTTGGTGAACATCTCTTTACAAGAGGCGAGAGAAGGAGAACAGCGGCGTAAAGCCCTTGTCACCGTGAACGTATGAAGAAGTTGTATATGATTGGCTGAACCGGAAAGATTTGCTTAATTAGGCTTTATTATGTTAATCTATCTAACTTAACTCTCTGTGACTAAAAAAAATATGGAATTTGTGAATGTGTAACTAAAATTTTTTTATTATTTTTGTTCAGTATTTCCCATAAAAAGACCATTACATTTAAAATTTTCAGAAAACTTTCAAAATTTGGAGGCCCCTAGGCCCGGGCCTAGTGGGTCTAATGGTAAATCAGGCCCTGTCTGTTGATGAAGGCAAAACGTCCTCTATGCTATAATCTTCGTCTTAGTGCAACCTTCTCCATTGTCTCACCATGAAACATAAATTGTAATATAAAGAACCTATAAAACCGTTTTTTACTTTTGACATTGTCCCCGACTTAGGAAAGAAATACGTGTAATCATTTTCCGTCACTATTATCCCGAGGGCCTGGCGAGAAGAAGAAAAAAACTATGTTCGATGGCACAGACTGAGGAGGTAAGAACTCTTCCTTCAAGATGTGATGTGGGGATTCTTGTAATCATGACGAACCGCAATCATCCACTTGAAATATTCGAAAGAAAAAAAGTTTAAGCAATTTTAAAAGATCGTATTATCTACAAATGAGCTTGTACGAAAGACACGACAAACCCTTCCTTTTGCTACTAGAAATTTTTCAAGAAATTATTCCATTGCTAATTTAGTACCTGTATCCTGAAAGATCTGTAAATAAACAAATCTCTACAATCCCGGTCAGATTTTAGACAGTACAGCCTGTTATTACCTTTTTTATATTTATTTATTTATTCATTTATTTATTTATTTTTGCATTTATACATGTTTTGGAACGTCATATGATCATAAAAGGGGTCTAAAAAATATCTGTATGTCCATCTGTCAGTGATCAGCATATCCTCCTACGATGTTCAACTTTGTTTGCAAGTTTGTAGTGGTCTTTGGATCTGTCATTAAAGTTTTCGTCAATATAAGGAATGCGCCTAAATTAGCTGCCATTGAAAAATTTGTGAAAAACTGCTTACTGGTAGAAATTGCCACAAAACGACACTAACGATTATGCTCAAAATTTCTGTGGTTACCTTTAACCCATCTCCAAAATTCCCGTAAAAGTTAAATAGAATTAAAATGAATGTTAAGGGGGTATGGTACCGAAATTTCTTCAAAAATCCCAATTTTTTTTCTGATTTTAAAAAATAGTTCATACATTCCTAAAGAGAATGATGTTTTTATCTTATTCCTCCGGTTATTAGAACGCCACAAAATTACCTGTGATTTAAATATCACTAATGGGCGTAACACCTTGAAGCGTCTGCTTAAAGTGCGTTTTTCGAGCACTAGTGTTTTTCACAGATGTTGCATATTCAAATCGATATATCTCCAGAACCATTAACAATTGGCTCTTCAAATTTTTGGAGCATTTAATTTATATAGTTTTAAATATTTTGTCTTCGCAGAATTTTATTTTTTTAATTCTGTTTTAAAATATAATTTTTAGCGTAAAAGATAACATAAAAAAAGCAAAAATTTCAATATTTTAACTTTGAGAATTTTTTAAATTTTTTTTAGTTCACCTATCGAAATTCTGTGAAGACAAAATTTTCTTTATATAATTATGTATTACAGAAAGCTTTCACTTTGAAATTTTTTTTATTTTTTCTTGACTTATATCAAAATACGCAAACATCAATTATTATGGATTTTTCTTGATTTTAAAATTTTTTTTAAATAACAAAACACAATATTTAAAAAAACATTTTCTCAAAGATATATAAATAGTATCTCATTCATAAAATAAATTTTTGACGTAAAAATGTACACAAATAAAGTTTTTTTTTTATTTTCGGTACCCGCACCCCCTTAAAGACGCGTGTTTTTTTACTTTTGACAAGTAGAAAAGCGAACGTCTTTTACATCTTCTCTTGAGTATTGCCCATTAATGACTGTTCCCCCCTGTTTTTCTATCAAATATAAATTTACTGACCTGTACGATGTTCCACACATCCAATTTTTTTCCAGAAACTTCAAATAAAACACCAAAGTAAAGGTTTTACAAAATCTGGAAACTTCTTCCACAACAAGTTATCGAGTCATAAATAATGTGACAATAGTTACGCTTATTTGAACTAGACTCATGGCTCGGAGGTAAAATACTGATCTAGCATGAGAGAAATCACAGCAAATGTAAAATACAGGATATTCCGTAAAACGAAGGAAGTATCACCCTTGCGCATTCAGCTCTCTACAGGGATGCTTTGCAATCTTGGAATTATAAAATGAGTATATGCGACTGCAATTGCGACAGACAGTCTGAGAATGTGGCGACAGTCGGGTCAACGGATGGAGTTTTTTTTGAGTGTGTGGTTTTTTTCCGTCACTGATGAATATACTAACAATTATTCCTTGAAAGACCTCCCGAAAGGCGATTTATTGCCATTTGGTCTTCTTTCAGAAGTTCAGATTTTATTGTAACACTCTTTCACCGAAGAATTTAACTCCAGTTGCTCTTACAAGCGTTACTAGACCTCGGACTTCTGCTAAGAAAGGCACTATGTCAAAATATAGGTGTGGGGAAAACAACAGCGTAGTATTACAAATACTAAGTCTAGCAACTCTGTCTCTTACACCTAGTGATATCCAACATTACCTTGATTACTTATGCATAAACGTGGATGGGTTCGAAAGACTTGAAGCCAAAGCAGATCAAAACTTGCAGAAATTTATTCCAATATAACCAGGGGTGTAGTGGAGCGGGAACGCGTGGGAACGACGATCCTTTACCTTTTAAAAAAGGGGAACGGCGTTCCCTCACCTAATTTTTTTTTTTTTAATTTGTATTTTACATTTTTTTTTCTTTACGTGACACTAAACGCAAAATTGAGTAAGAAAACAAAAAAGTTCTTTCCTGAGAATTATGCTTTCGTTTTTGATCCACAATTTCAGAGCTGAACAGGAAAGTTCAAGTATTTGCAAAACACATACTAGTTGCTAACACGCTTCTAGTTACTAATTTCATTTTATTAATGGAGCAAATTTTGAAAAGGAAAGGAAGGGTCTATCAAGCAAGAAGAACTTCTCTACGTTTTCATCTCGAGAAAGAGAAAAACCATAAAACTCTCAATCGACATCTGCAACGATCGCAATATTTTAAAATTCATTTTGAAAACAGATTTTGAGAGTGTCTGAATCAAAACTCGGATCTCTTATGGAAATTTTTCTGAATGGAAATTGTTAAAAAAAAATCATGTCAATAATCTGTTTAAAATGTGTTGCAGATAATCTGTTTAAAAATTGTCTTAAAATATTTGTTTAAAAAATTTGTGTCAATAATATATTTGAACATGTTTTATAATCCATTTATAAAGTCTCAAACGATCTGTTAAAAAGGGTTGTGTAAGGCAAATTGTTTTAAAATCCATATAACTTAATAGTTTAAAAAATAGTTTAAATAATATTATTTATTCTTAGTAGTCATTTTCACCTTCCCCCTCCTCCCAAAGAAAAATAGTATACTTTTGCATAACAACACGACTTAGCGTTCCCACACCTTTTTATTTTACACTACACCACTGAATATAACTCTTCACGAATTCTCTTACAACTCCAGAACTTCTCGTTCTAGTAGACTCAATACAGCTCTTTTCACCACAATAGAGCACAAAACAGCAGTTAAAAACTTGACAACACAACTGCTAAAATCGCTGCATAAGACAATGCAATACAGTTCGCTTTAGAACTACTTTGAATGCTCACTGAGACTCAGTATCTCAACTCAGTAATTCCAGTCAACTAACCTACTCGACTCACTAATTCAACTCGGGCTTATATAGGGGAGGCGAAACTTCTAAAGGTAGATATTTGGAGAACTTTCCAGATCGTAGTCGAAAAGTCCTATACATGTATATGGGGACCGAAAATGTCGCCAAATGGTCGCCAAGTTTTGCGACATTTGGCGATTTCTAGCCAAATTTGGTGACAAAAATCAGTCGCCAAAACCGTCGCCAGTTTGGCGAGATTGCCATTACCATAATGTTAAATGCCCTGCTCCTTGTAAAACTCGCTTCCCATCGTTAACTCTGTAAAACTCGTTATCAAGCATTAAGGCACATATTGCGGGGCAGCAAACTAAAAACGAACTATTGCACTGCCTTATGCGAAATGTACATAAATTTTACTATTTACAAAATTAACACTACGAAATATTTACAAATATATAAAAATTCGTAACAATATTATAAATTACACTTTTTTTAAAAGACTACAAAAATAAGATTTCTGTTTCGTCTAGCCAACGACAGAATTTATAAAGTCTCCTTTTAAAGAGTCTCCAACAACTTCAGGGCATTAAACCTTAAATTATTTCGATTTCATAAATTTTAAAAGCAACGCCATTAACTGTGGTTAGCTAATCACCCAATTGGGATCTGGGAATAGCACGAAATCTCTATAAATCTTTCTTTAATCTCTCCCTATTCACTTCGTAGCATTTTGTGCTTCTTTTGTGCGTTGCGGTAGATGCATAAATGTAAATTAAATAATAGAGGTTTAGAGTAAATTAGTTCAATTATTCCCAAGGTGTCACTTAAAGAAGAAGTTTGGCATTGATATTTTGTTCGTTAATCAAGATTTGTAAATGCTCCCCCAGTCTCTTTTTTTCACTGTTTTACCATTAAAGTTTAGTTAACCACCGAATAAGTTACCGTCTATATTTTTTTTAGTTTGAAAATCATAGCTTTGTTTTTAGTGAGGAGTATTGTATTTTTTTCTGAAAGCTTCTACAGGAGTTATAAATCAATTCTTGAAGAATATCTGAGCTACTGTTAATTTCTTTGGGGAAAATTAATGATTTTCATATTATATTAATATTTTGATTACAATTTGACATTTACTAATAGTTTAGGAGAGACAAAATCTCTCAATTTCAATAGATTTTTTATTCGTTCGATTTCTAAGATAGTTGTGTGCATGTGTGTGGCAGGCAAATCTGCGGAGGACCAATTAACCCACTTGCCGTCATTCAAACGAGCTGAAACTTGGCAGATAGACTTGTTTTTGATTAAAATACGTTCTTTTCAGTTTTGGGGGAAATCACTAAAAGCCCACTTTTACACCCGATTCCATTGAAACTTCGGAAAACTAATTAACCCATTTTGTCGTCATCCAGACATTCAAGCTGATGTTATCAAGGAACTTAAGACAGTCTCAAAGGAGGACTTTTTCAGAAGTTTCAAGGATTTGTATGAACGTTGTCAGAAGTGCATTGTAGACGGCGGGAATTACTTTTAAGGACAGGGATGTATTTATCTGCAAATATATAATACAGTGATTATTATGACATCAGTCACCTTACTTTTCGGTCTCACCTTATAATAAATTCAAATAAATTTTCTAAGATTTGATCAACTATTGTGGAAGTGAGAAGGGTTATTGGAACAACATATAAAATATCGTTAGCAAGCATTTAAATTTGAAATAAAATCAAGTACTTATTGACAAAAAAACAGCAAAAAAAAAATATATAAGTGAATAATAGTATTATTTACTTTAAAAAAACGGCCACATATAGTGGCAGGGTTAAAAATCCTCTAAATTATTGTAGCATATTGTTCCCTAAAAGCAAGTTGAACAATTTTAACACTTTGACTGCCACGTAATTTTGGCACGATTGCAGTCTAAAGAACCAATTTGATTTAACCTTTAACCCTTTGCACTCGAGCGGCGCCTCTCCGGCACCACACGATTGGATGCCGAAACAGGAGAGGACCACTAGGTTTGATGCGGAAATTTGATGCAAGGCCAATGACTGCGTTTGGTTTCTGTGAAGCAAATCCATAAACTCCAACCGAACCTAAAATGTCTCGAGTTGCTGGTCCCTCCGCGCGAAAAAGGCCTCGAGTGTAAAGGGTTAACTGCTGTATGCGGTCTGACAGATCGCAAGTTATTTTTTGAGGAACACTTCCACCCACTAAAATATTTCAACTTTGACTTTTATATTAATTTTTCCGATACTTTGTTTCTTAAATTTTTAATTGATGTTCACTAATTTCTTTGGCACAGTATGAATCAAGTGTTGCCCTGGCGCCAAAATTATCATACCACTCAAGAACAGCACTCGTCGAAGCGTCGATTGGAGAAGAAATTGAACCAGATGTGGGTTGGTTGTCTTCAGATTATCTGGCGCCGTCAGCAACACGAGGGCTATAATGAGCCGAAACATTCGTCATTAGACAAGCCAACATACATTTACAAACATCCACGCCTAACACGGGACTCGGAACCCGCAACCTCGCGGTCTAGAAGCTAGCACGCTAACCACTATACCGTTTGATCGGCAAACCAGTGTTGGGAGTTGAATGCAACTCATATGACAATCAACGTGTTAAGTAAGGTTATTAATGAAAAGTAATTGATAATCCATAGTTTCTTATTTACTTCACTTAAACATTCAAATACATATTCCTATGGCCATTGCACGCACACTTTTTACTAACTAACATGTCAATTAAAAAACTATTATGCTTTATTGTTATGGTATTTGTCATAACGTTAATCTGTTTATACAGTCACCTGTTTATACAGTGTCCAGCAAAGGACTCCCTGATTTTAAAATTAAACAACTCAAAAACAAAGATCGATGGAATAATGAAACAAAAAGTATACTTATTTTGAAAGCTGTAAAAATCTGAAACTAAATTTTCAAAATTAGTTAGAAATTTTGCCAACAGGTGGCGCTGTACACTGCAGTTTTTATGAATAAAGAGTTGCTTTGAAGCTCAGAGCAATCAGTCTTCGGACAGTTCCACTGTTTAAACGTGAAAGAAAGTTAGAGTGATTGCAACGACCGATTATAGATGACAATTTATAACACATTTCTAGAACTTTGCAACTACAGCGCCATCTATTGGCAACATTTGCAACTAATTTTGAAACTTCTATTTTCAATTTTTTTTTTTTTTTATAGCTTTCAAAATAACTATACTTTTTGTTTCATTCCTTCCTTCTTTTTTTTAGTTATTTAATTTTAAAATCAGCGATTTCTTCACTGGATACCTTGTATAACAACACAAAGACATTCAAAATATATATCTTTCGGTATCGTTAGAAATCTAAACTTTTCCAGAATCCACGTTTGTGTCGGTCAACTTAAAACGTACTTTCTTTATTTGTGGCCTTAAAGTAACTGACCTTGGTCTAGATTGCTTCTTCTGTTGTATCTGTTTTTTGTTTATAACTTCGTTTCCGTTCAGTGGTTGTTTTCGGGTCTTATCCGCGGGGGTGTTTCCAGAGGATTTAGGACTCGGCCATCACTTACCGGAGTTATCAGCACCTTTTGAAGCATCGGGAATACTTTTTTTTTATCTCCTCTGTCATCGCTTAGGGGGAGATCTACAAATTAACTTTATGTGCCCCTGTTGGAGACCACCTCAGCAGTTTAGTCGGAAATGAGCAAAAACAAAACAAAAACAGCTCAGAAACTTAATTCCTACCGATTTAGTTCAGACCCGAAAATTTAATCTTTGTCACCGAAAAATATTGTTGCGTGGATGGGTTCGAAAGATTTGAAGCCAAAGCAGATCAAAACTTGCAGAAATTTATTCCGTTATAACTCGTCGCAGATTCTCTTACAACTCCAGAATTTCTCGTTCTAGTAGACTCAATACATCTCTTTTCACAACAATAGAGCACAAAACAGCAGTTAAAAACTTGACAACACAACTGCTAAATCACTGCAAAAGACAATGCAATACAGTTCACTTTCGGAACTCTCTGAATGCTCGCTGAGAGACAGCTCCACTCAGTCAGTAACTCCACTGACTAACTCAGTAATTTCAGTCAACTAACTGACTAAACAACCAACTCCACTCACGGCCGGTCTTATATAGGAGAGGCGAGCCTTCGTGAATCTTCCAGAGATAGACATTTGGAGAACTTTCTAGATCGTAGTCGAAAAGTCCTATACAAGTACATGGGGACCGAAAATGTCGCCAAATGGTCGCCAAATTTGGCGATAAAAATTAGTCGCCAAAACCATCGCCAACTTAGCTCTATCTCGCCAATATGGTGAGATTGCCATTACCATAATGTTAAATGCCCTGCTCCTTGTAAAACTCGCTTCCCAGCGTTATCTCTGTAAAACTCGTTATCAAGCATTAATAGACACACTGCAGGGAAGCCAAGTTTAGACGAACTACTGCACTGCCTTATGCGAAATGTACATAAATTTTCCTATTTACAAAATTAACACTACGAAATATTTACAAATATACAAAAATTCGTAACAATATGTATCTCGAAATGTTCCTGGTGGGGAGTTCGACGCGATAAGCAATAATTTTTAAAAGAGTTGTTATCTCTTTCAATGTAAACAACCGCCATCTCTTTTGAAAATTCTAACCGGATTATCCCTGTTGAAAAGGCGAAAACTTGTTTTACAAAACACAGCAGCATAAGAAGGAAAATCTATTTCAAAACGTCGTATGTTTCATTCATTGAAAAACTTGAGTACAATAAAGTAATAATGGATACAATTTACACCTACAAATTTTTCAAGTAATCTTTCATTTCATCCTTTATATTTTAAAACTTCTGTCTTTATAAGAAACAAAAAAATATTTATATTCAATTTACACAATGATAGTTTGATTATCAACCTGAAGATTCAAATTACACCCATTGGTGATTTAGATACTAAACTCTATTCAATTTACACATGATTTGGAAACCAAACTTTATTTTCAATTTACACATAGTTTTAATACCAAATTTTATATTCAATTTACACTATGAGGGTTTGAATACCAAACTTTATATTCAAGTTACCCAATAATGATTTGCATACCAAATTATTTACTCAATTTACACAATGATGCTTTGAATACCAAACTTTATATTCAAGTTACCCAATAATGGTTTGCATACCAAACTGTATATTCAATTTACACAATGATGCTTTGAATACCAAACTTTATATTCAAGTTACCCAATAATGGTTTGCATACCAAACTGTATATTCAATTTACACAATGATGCTTTGAATACCAAACTTTATATTCAAGTTACCCAATAATGGTTTGCATACCAAACTGTATATTCAGTTTACACAAGGACGCTTTGAATACCAAACTTTATATTCAAGTTACCCAATAATGGTTTGCATACCAAACTGTATATTCAATGTACACTATGAGAATTTGAATACTAACACTTTAATTTTCGATTAGATTTTCATAATGATAGTTTGGGTACCAAACTTTATCTTCAATTTACACATGGTTTGAATACCAAATTTTATATTCAATTTACACAATTATGGTTTGAATACCAAATTTTATATTCAATTTAGCCAATAATGGTTTTCTTAACAATCTGTATATTCAATTTACACTATGAGGGTTTCAAAACTAACTTTTATGGGATGTTTAAATCATCTAGTGTGTGTGTGTGTTTTTTTTTTTTTTTTTTTTCATTCGTTTCAACGTCAAAAAATACTCCACACACGTCATGTGTCACATGCCTGGTTTATACAAAAATTAATGTTTAGTTTAAAAAAAAAAAAATCAACCCCCCTCCCCCCTTCCCCCTCAAAAAACATCCTTCTATGCTAGATATTTTTATGGACTCTTTTGCTTCTTTAGTCTCGTGACAAATAAAACGTTTTTGACAAGTTTCATGAACGGAACAATTTTTTATTTCTTAATGTCGTATTTTACCTTTCCTCGGTAATTGCATGTGTTTTCGTTTATAAAATGGGCTGTAATTTTTTTTTTTTTTAGATTAGTTATATCGTCTTGATTTTTTTTTTTTTTTTTTTTTCATTCTATTAAGCTTAAAAACTACTCTAAAAACATGTGTCACTTACCGAGATTGTTCTAAAATTATTTTTTCAGTTATAAAATCATTTTATTTACCAAACAATCATTATTACATAATAAAAGAAATTACGCTAAACACCAACACCTTAATGCAACTAAAATTAAAAGCAAATTACAATACAACTACAATATTATTACATTTCTGACAAACATATAATTTCAAACTACAATAATACTGCATTATTACATTTCCTATAAACAGAAAATTGCAAACTGTTCATATTAAAATTAAAAAAAATTATTATCTTTCTAACGAAGAGCAAATGACACACAAGTAACATTACAATAACAATATCACATTTCTTACAAAAAAAATTTAATTGTAAATCAATTGCTTTACAAGTACAATATATTATAATTAAAATGAATAACTTATTTGAGAAGGAAGAGCAACCGCGACGCTTGAAAAAGTCTTGGATTTAGTATTACATTTGCAGAAATTTCAGTTACAATTACATTTTTAAATTGAAATCCTTGACCACCAAAATTAGAATCCTTACGAAGACATTATCTTAGACTTATCTTATTTATTGGCAACTTGAAATCATGTTGTAGTGTAAGAAACATTCCGAGAGGTCCCAATAGGGTAACGTTTGTGAAAGAAGGCTATAGTATAAACAAAATGAGGAGGATCTAGGGAAGGCCTTGCTAGGAGAAGAAGTGACGTTTCTCCGCTCTGTGAGTTGGGTATGATTTTATTAATGTTTTATGTTAGACTGAGAGGCAACTGCAATTTTTGGACGCCATCGAACATCATTCTAATTTTTTTATAAAAATTAGAGAAAAGTGAGTAGATTACGAATCCACTGGTCTGCCGTGGCAAAAATGGCCGAAACAGGTCAAAAATCGACTTTTAATAAGTTGAACTAAATCCAATTGCCAAATGCGCCATAACTTGCAAATAATGAGCATTTTTTTTTATTTGGTAACCCTCACTCTTTAATTATCAATTAAGAAGGTTGCAGACGATTCAGATATCTGGCGACGGTCTACTTGCATCTATTAAAAGGGAGCCAAGTTAGCAATAAACATTACGTCACGGATGACGTAACTGATGTCGCCAATTTGGCTTACTTTTAGAAGATAAAAAATTTCCGAGCCAGAGATCAGAAATCGTTTGCGCTTTTTCTCATTAAAAATCAAAATGCAGGGTTTCCAGACGAAAAAGTTTGTTATCTTTTTGGCAAGTTATGACATTTTGCAATCGGATTTTAGTTCAACTCATTCCAAGTCGATTTTTGATCAGTTTCGGCCATTTTTGCCACGGCAGACCAATGGATTCCTAATTTACTCACTTTTCTCCAATTTCTATAAAAATTTCAGAATGATGTTAGATGGGGTCCAAAAATTGCAGTTGCCTCTCGGACTATGTTCTTTGTCTTGTGATTGTGTTGTTTTTATATTAGTTAGTTTGTGAGGTGTCCTTGTGATTGTTTGTTGTTAGAATAAATTGTTTATTCATGATACCTTTTATTACGCACTTAACATACCAATTAAAATCGAACCAGACATCACACATGTATTTTGGAACGATGCTCAAGTTTCAGCCAGAATTATCCAAAGTACAGAACCCCTATTTCCTGTATTGTCCGATACTGCTTAGCTGGTTGCGAAGTTAAATGATGGTAAATTTAATTTTTTGGGAGCAACTTAAATATAACTCTGATATTTTTTTTTTTTTTTTTTTCTAAACTGAAGTATTTTCATTTTCGCGTTAATAAATTCATTTATATTTTAGCCGCAGGTAATGTGAAAAGAAAAAGCAATGAACTAATGCTTTTTTTATAATAGTAAAGGAGCCTTTCACAAAAAATAACTCAAGACAAGGTTTTTAAAAAGAATACAAGGTTTTTCTTTATCTTATGATGTATTTTCAAAACGGAACAATTCTCCATTGTTAATTCGAGGAACCGAAGTAATTTCGTTTTCCTTTTAAAACGAACAATAAAAAAACTCTTTCCTGTTTCTTTGGCTTCTTCAAGAAAAATGTTTTAATTTCCTAAACTGCGTGGAGCGAGAAAAAAATAAAAAAGTATTTCCTGTGTGAATCACTTAACCTGAATTTGAAAAAGTAAAATAAAACATCTTTTCTACAATTCAATTACGTGCAAGTGTTAAAATGGACGATGGAATTCTTTCAGAAACCCAAGTGCTCAATTAAGAAAATTGCCAGAAACAAAACAAAAAAAAAGTTGTATTTTGCGGGTTTTATATATACTGAAATTTTCGTCATACTTTTTCGAGTGGAATTATCAAAATTATAATTGAAACGAATTAATTAGTATCCTTAAGATGAAATGCTGAGCATTAATTCCATTTATAAAATATTGAAAGGAATTATATATAAAAAAAAAGAGGACTAATTGCGATTAATTTTTTTAGAAATTACGAAAAACATACTGAAAAGCAACTAATGAGTTAAACTATTTATCTGCAATTGTTGACACTCTAATTGATTAATCGTCACAATGTATGATAAAATAGCAAATTAAATTTAATTGAGCATGAATTAAAAGGAATGGGACGTATAATATATCGAAGGTTAATTTTTACCAAGTCGACAGATGTCGTAAGCATTTTAAGTAATTGCATTATTGTAGCAATAATGAGTTATATTATTGTGATAAGTAAAAAAATTAACTCATAACAATAAAAAACGTAAAAACGAAGTTTTTATTGTTAATCCTTCATATGCATTACCAATTTTTATATTCATTAACAAAGCGCCATTTCTGTTGCCAGCGTGTGCTTGATGTTGGCATCTAATTTTAAATATTAAAAATATCGCTATCAGCAAAATATCCAGTAAACTACATTTCAAAATTTATTCATTCAATGCGAATTTATGCATTCAAATCCAACTTCATTTTATTTATTCTGATTAAAACAATTTATTTTATTATTTATTTATTAAAACGATTTTGGACAACAGGAAAGAGTTTCTTCAATGATCAGTTAAATGCTATTTCAGCGCAATTGAATGACGGCAAGTTGGTTTATTAGTATTCTGTAAAAGTTACATTTTAGTGACAGTGACAGCCATCGAAATTTGATAAAATGCATTATCATCATCGACATTGAGCCTATTTGCCAAGTTTTAGTCCTATTGGATGACGGCAACGGGGTTCCTCAGATTTTCCCACCATCAACAAACATACAAAATCGGAGTTAATATAAGGGATTTAAAAAGTGCGCAGATCTCTGATTAAACTTACTTGAAAATTACCTGTAAATTCTGTAGTTGTTTATGTTCGGTCCGTGCAGTGTTCCTTAAAGGCCAACAAAGCACACCAGATTCATCCGTAATAATCTTTTTATTAATCGTAATGGACTGTAAAACTTTCATCTAAAACATTGTTAAAAGGGTTAAAAACTTTAGTGGATCATACACCAGATCCAAACCCACAATCAAACGTAGCACACGCCACAGGTTGCTTTATATCCAAGATGTTATCTGGTATACACATGCCGCCACCTATATTCATTTACAACTACTAAACATACCGCCGGCCTTGACAAATTTTACAAAATTTTCAATACAATAACTTCCAAAAATTTATGAAATATTAACAAATTGAAATTCACAATATAGAATACAATATAACATATAAATGCAAAAACAATTAACTACTTTTTCCTAGGCCTCAAGGAGCAGAACACAAATCTTAGAAATAGGTCTCTTAAAAATTCCTCTTGTCGTTTTTACCTTAATGACTCTCACCCGAACCAGGAAAAAGCTCCACGACTCTTCCCATTAACCAGACGTTTACCGGGAGATTGTTCTCCTTTATTAGAACCATATCCCCTAGCTTAAGATTATTCTTTGTAATCCACCACTTGTTTCTCTGTTGTAAGTTATTTAGGTAACTGTTTTGCCATCTTTTCCAAATGAGTTGAACATTTTTGGTTAATTTTTGCCAAATATTTAATCTGTTATCATTAATTTCTACTAAACTAGGTTCAGGTATTGCAGTTATTGAACGACCTACGAGGAAGTGGCCAGGTGTCAAGACCTCCAAATCATCCATATCAGCCGAAAGTGGAGTAAGAGGACGCAAAATTCCCTCAATCTGAATGACAATAGTTAGAAATTCTTCATACGTTAGTTTCGAATCCCCCACGACCCGTCTGAGATGATATTTAAAAGACTTGACCCCCGCCTCCCACAAACCCCCGAAGTTCGGACTCTTAGGCGGAAGAAATTTCCAATCTATATTTTCAGTTGATAAATATTTAGTGAGATTATCATCAGGATCATTAACTAGTTTGAACAACTTTTTTAGTTCGTTATTTGTGCCAACGAAGTTCGTGGCGTTATCGCTATACAACGTTTTTGCATGACTTCTCCGGGCAAAGAATCTTTTTAGGGACGCAATAAATGCCGCAGAGGACAAATCGCAAACCATTTCCAGATGAATAGCCTTGGTAGCCATACAAATAAAAATACACACATACACTTTATGATAAATCCCTTTCCGCTGACCTTTGTACTTAATCAGAAAAGGGCCGCAAAAATCTATACCCGTACAATTAAACACCGAGTTTACATTTATTCTATCTTTTGGGAGGTCACCCATCAATTGTTGGGAAATCACCGGTTTGGTCTTAAAACAAACAATACATTTATATACAATTTTCCTGCAAATACTTCTGCCATTTAACGGCCAAAACCGTTGCCGAACACAATATAACAGATTCTGGGGGCCAATATGCAAATACTTTTTATGGTAACTTTCAAGTATAATTTTTGTTAGTTTATGTTTGGATGGCAGGATCAGAGGGTGTTTTCTCTCAGAATTTACATTACATTTAGACAACCGACCACCAACCCGTAACATTTCATTGTTATCTATAAATGGATTTAAATTTCTTATTTTTCCTGATGTTATTTTACCCTTTTTTATCATTAGAATGTCTTCTGCAAATGCAGATCTTTGCACAGATTTAATAAGATACAGTTTAGAGTGGTTAAGTTCCTCAGTAGAGAGGGGCCCATGACGCTTCTCCTTCCTTGCATTGTTGATGAACCTAAAAATAAAACCAAGAACCCGCACAATTTTATCAAAATTATTAGTTATTGCAAAAATGTCATTCATAAAGTCTGAACATTCCTCAACCAGCATGACAGTTTTACCTTCTTGCTCAGGGCACTTAAGATTATCATAGCACCGTTCGAGATCTGGAGTTTCGCCTTCTGACTGAATGAAAGATGGCCCATGCCACCACAGTCTGTTGTGCACAAGCTTCCCGGGATCCACGCCCCGTGATACTAGATCCGCGGCGTTGTCTTCTGAAGCCACATGATGCCACTGTCGCGCTTCGGACACTCGTTGGATCGCAGCCACTCTCGATGCTACAAATGTTTTTAGATCAGATGGGGACTTCTCTATCCAGGCTAATACGATCGTACTGTCTGTGTAGAAGAACGTCGCCTCTGGTGATATTGCTAAAGGTTTTAGCATCTTTTGCATTAGCTTTGTCAGTAGTACAGCTGCACACAATTCCAATCTTGGAATCGTGACCGTTTTCATTGGAGCCACACGACTCTTGCTACACACCAACTTGGTAGTTGACATTCCAGAAGCATTCGTACTGACTGCATATATCACTGCCCCATACGCCTTTTCCGATGCATCAGCAAAACCCACAAGTTTTATCCCTTCTGGATCGATATGAAGATGTATCTACTCACAGTTATGTTGTTCACTGCCCTCAGAGATTCCTGAAACTGCAACCACTCTGCGGTCTCTTCTGGCGGCAGGATTTCATCCCAGGTTATTTTTACACGCCACAGTTTCTGTAGAAACACCTTTGCAGTCGTCATAGTTGGCGCAATTATGCCTAGTGGATCGAACATTGAAGAAATTCTTGCTAGGACAGCTCTCTTTGTTACTTTGTCGGGCAACGGGCCGGCCAACGAAAAGCCAAAACAATCTTGTTTAGCATCCCAAATCAACCCTAACGTCTTAGTGGGACCTTCAAAGCTGTAAGGCTCTTCCCTATGATCTGACCGGTTTTCTCCTTTCTTGACCCGATGACCCACCGATGTCATCAAGTCTTGGTGATTCCCACGCCATTTATGAAGCTCCATTCCGCAAGAACCCAACAACTCGATCAACTCTTTCTGAAGAACTTTTGCAGATTCTAGGTCTTCACTACCCGTTAGAACGTCGTCCATATGAAATGAATTCTGGACCACCTGGGCTGCAGCTGGATATTTCTTCTCGCCGTCTATCCCTAGCTGTTTTAAGCACCTCATTGCCAAGTAGGGAGCACTTGTCGTTCCGTAAGTTACGGTACAAAGTCTGTACGTTTTGACTTCTTCGTCCTTGTTGTTCTTCCACAAAATTCTCTGAAGATCGTGCTGTGACTCGTCGAGGGAGATCATTCTGTACATCATTTTCACATCAGCCGTAAAGGCAAACCGATGTGTTCTGAATTTCAAAATAATCGAAAACAAATCATCCTGAATCACACGTCCATTAATTTGTAAGGAGTTCAAAGATTCTCCCGTTGAGGTTACCTGGCTAGCATTGAACACGACCCTCAATTTCGTTGATTGCTTTTCCGGTCGGTATACAGCGTGATGGGGGAGATAGTTTGTAATGGCAGGGTCACCAGTTTCAATTACTTCTTCCATGTGAGACCTAACTGTTCATAGTCTTTCATGAATTTCCGATACAACTCCAACAGTTGCGGATTTTTGTTTAATCGATTCCAGACAGAATTCAATCGGGCAAGAGCTATTTGTCTCGACTCTCCCAAAACCCCTGGATCTTTCTTCAATGGCATCTGTACTATGAACCTACCACTTGCATCCCTTTTATGAGTTTTTATAAAATTCTCATTACATTGAACCTCTTCTATACTTTTAAACTTTTCCAGTTCTTGCACATGTTCTATTTCCCAAAACTTTTCCATTTGTTTACCAATATCCTGTTCACACACTAAACTGCAAAACATGTTATTTTGATTATTGGGACTAGTAAAGCTGCCACTAACAACAAACCCAAATTTGGTGGTTTGAAGAACTAAATTAGTTCCCGGAACTGCCAGTCTTTCAGCACAAAGCAACTCAAAAAATACTTCGGCTCCCAACAGACAGTCTATCCCATTTGGCACATTAAACTCACGATCCGCTAACATCAAGTTTTCCGGCAACCGCAAGCCTAAATCAGTTTTTCGTGTTGGAGTCGAATGCATAATTTTTCTCACAATCAAGAAATCCAAACAACGACTGTAACTCTCAGATTTATTAAAAATAACCGCCGTTGTTTTATATTTAACATTTATCTTTCCCTCCGATAAACCCGAAAGAGATATATCGACTCTATTCCTTTTTGTTTTAAGCATCTCTGCAAAGTTATAATCAAAACACGAAACCTGTGATCCGCTGTCTAATAAACAGCGACCTTTAACTACGTTTCCATAAATGTCCCTAATGGCAATGCCTGCCGATTGCAGTTCCCAAAAATACGTTCGGCTCCGTCGAATTTGCAGCACCAATAAAATTTGTTGTTTCAAATGAAGATGCTCCGGCATTTAACCCCGACCCTACAAGGTCATCCGTTGATCGAGTTTGTTCATTTTTCATAGCGTTCAGTGGGGAAGAAGCATTTTGACTGCCTTTTCTTTCACGTTCTTTGCATAAAAGATACGAATGTTTTTTCTCATAAGTACAATCTTTAAGAGAGCAGACAAAACTAGTACCCTTACAACTATGATTTTTGGAAAAAAGGTTAAGACATAAAAAGCATAATTTATGTTTTTTAACCAAGTCCACCCGTTCGTTTACATTCAATTTAAGAAACCGTGCACATTTGAAAACCCCATGATTCGAATCACATATCTGACAACTTCGATCACTTTTTTGATTTAATCCCGATAACATAGAATCCATCCTTATATTATTAACCCGTTTTGCCGGTAGGTTACCTTTAAAATTAGAAAGTGTTCTAGCATGATCTTTCAAAAATTCCAACAGATCTATTAAGGTTGGCAAGTTTTCTTTTTTCAAATACCGTTCCCACCACATTTTAGTATTTGCATCCAATTTTTGAACTAAAATATAGGCAAGCATGGTACTGGAAAATCCATCAATTATTTGGTCTAATACCTCGAGAGCGCGTACACATTCGTTCGTTATATCAACAACATTCAATATAGCTCCTGACGATTCATTTCGAATGTTTGCAATGTTCAAGAACCTTTTTAAGTGGGCGTACACTTGCTCTCTAGTATTACTGTACCGCTCTTCCAACAAAGACCAAGCCAACTCATAATTACTATCTACCAGTGGGATAGACTGAACAATTCGATATGCATCGCCTTTTAAGGACGACTTGAGGTACGATAATTTCATAGCTCCCGATAGACTTTGATTATTATGAATACTGGCTTTAAAGATATCCTTAAAAGATAACCATTCATGTAAATTTCCCGAAAAACTTGCTATTGTAAACTTAGGAAGGCTAATAGTATCCACGTTACCTTGTTTTAAAACTCCAGACACAGTTTCCCGTTTAAACTCTGATATTTTACGATTTATAGCGAAAGCCATATCATCTAATATTTCATTCATTTCTTCCTGTTCCAAAGCATAACTATCAATTTCATCTTGGTTGCATTGGCTATATATATTCTTAAACAACAGCTTCATTTTATTTTCAATACCAGTTAGTTTGTCCTTCATAACACTTAAGTCAGTTTCCACTAAGTCCTCTCCCCAGAACCTAGTTTTTAATTTCGTTAGTTTAGTTTTCAACACCCGCTTTTCTGTTGAGAGTTCTTGTTTAGAAGCCATTTTCGAACGCAAAAGCAAATCGACTTACCCCGCAGCCGGTTCAACTGTTTCCGTCCTGTCCAGAACGGGTTTATCCAAGATCGGTATTCTCACACTCCGGCTCGACGGACCATGTAAATTCTGTAGTTGTTTATGTTCGTCCCGTGCAGTGTTCCTTAAAGGCCAACAAAGCACACCAGATTCATCCGTAATAATCTTTTTATTAATCGTAATGGACTGTAAAACTTCCATCTAAAACATTGTTAAAAACTTTAGTGGATCATTCACCAGATCCAAACCCACAATCAAACGTGGCACACGCCACAGGTTGTTTTATATCCAAGATGTTATCTGGCATACACATGCCGCCACCTATATTCATTTACAACTACTAAACATTGCCCAAATTAAATATGTTTTCGAATTTCGATAGTAGGTTGGTTGGTTTGTTGTTTTCAGATTATCTGGCACCGTCAGCAACACGAGGGCTATAACGCACCGAAACATTCGTCATTAGACAAGCCAACATACATTTACAAACACCCATGCCTAACACGGGACTCGGAACCCGCAACCTCACGGTCTAGAAGCTAGCACGCTAACTACTATACCGTTTGGTCGGCATTTCGATAGTAGGATTTGTAATAAACAGTTCTGGGGGGGGGGAATCAATAGTTAGTAATTTTGGGTCATTTGGAGGTCCATCGTATTCTTAATTTACTTAATTACATATTTAATCTAATTACTGAAGTTATTTTTCTTCAGCAACTCCATTTTGTAACAAAAATCAGACACTGCGAGGAATTGCCAACTGAAACCATACTTAGATAAAAACCTTAAAAAAAAAAAAAAAATAGCATAACTCGGCAATTTATATAAGATTAAACATTAATAAAATACAAAATTAAACGCTTGGATCGCATCCTAAACGCAACCCGCCGATGTTTACCGTTCTCATCGTATCGTAATCAATAAACACATTTTTAGATTAACGTGAGCGTGCAACAAACGTCTTGCCAGGTACAGCTTGTGTGTTATTAATAAAGGCTATCGCATTCAGGTTCTTGAAATTCATTATCCAGGACATTAATCACGGAAGCTTCCACATTCTTAAGATGCGTTATGGCTTTACTTTGAGATTTTAATTTTATGTATTGCTTTATCTTCCGGTTGCGGTGACAGTTATGAAACGGATTTTGATTACGGTTAAGGCTTTAGAGTCCTCCTGGGACTCCAGATTTTGCATCTCCATTGTGTTGGGGCTCTGTGGGGGGGGGGGGGGGGGAGCAGATACGTATTGGGGGCTTTAATGTTCCTTAAGATTGTTGTGTTATCCTTAAAGGTTTGGATAAATGAGGATCTATAAGGGGAAGCGATAAAATAACAAGTTTTGTGGGTGAGTGAGTAATGGAGTTGGTAGTGGGTATTTTTTGGTTACTCTTTTGAAATAATTGTTATGTAGATCGGTATGATTACAAACATGGGTGTTTATAATTAAAATTCAACTTTCAAACAGCTGTAAAATAAACCACTGGTCAGAATGACTTGAGATTTGTCCAGTGTATACTCGAAGCAGGAGGAAACAGTATCGTATAAGAAAAAAATAGTTTGAACTATTTTTTTATCCCATACTATTTTTTTTTTTTTTTTTTTTTAAAGCCATTATTTGGCATAAGAAAAAATGCCATACTTTTAAAATCGCGCTTTTTGAAAAGATTTTTTTTTTTTTACATTTAAAAACTTTAAATCACTCTTTCTCAGTGTCACTATACCAATACGTAAATTTTTGGAATATTAGAACAACTAAAAAAACTGTAAAATAACGATATAGAAAGAATTGTTTGTATAGAAGAATTTACAGACGGTTATCAAACGTAGCTATATAAAATTGTTTATTAACAAGTATAAGTGTTATAAGTACTTTATATACGTAAGTAATTTCATTAACAAATACAGTTACACTTTGTCACGACTTTAACTTTAGAGGAACTTTCTTTTAAATGAAATTTCAATTCTTGTTTCGTATAAAGACAAGCTATTAAAAAAAAAAAAAACTTTTAGAGTTTTTATTAATTTAATTTCATTAAAGTATGCATATTTAAAAGCACTATTTAAGTCTAAATAAACAGTTATGTTTCTAATGTTGAATTATTATTTCAGTCCGTGTCTTACAAGTAAAAAAAACTAATCCCCGCAAACTCAAATTTCACGAGGTGTCACCTAGTGTGAAAATATTTAGTACTAAATTATTCAAGATGCAGTTTGATTTAATATTGAATGAATTATTGATTAAATACTAGTTTGATTATTAATTTGAGCAAAGTTCTGCAGTACTTATTCCCATACAAAACTAATTCATTTTTAACGTCAATGATAATTATGCATGTGATGTCACAGGGCAATTACTATCTCTCTTTAAGACTATCACGTTATTGTTCGTGTGTAGAATATTAATTATATGTTACAATTTTTCACATTCTAAGGAAGTTTATGTATAAAATTTGTAAAATACGAGTCTTATATTTTGGCAATTAAATATATAAGATAATTTTCAAAAGAGAAGGATTTAGAACATGAACAATTTTATATAAGAAAAACTGAACCTACATTGTTTGTTCACCGATATAGATAAACAACTGAATTGACTGCTTAACGCTGGGAAAATGAAACCGGTGCCAGATCGTTGGGTGAATAAAAAAAAAAATACGAATTGCTCTGAACTGGAAATAATATCTTGGTTGTACACGGCCGAACTGTAAATAGTAATAATATAATTAATTTATAATAATATGCAAAAAAAAGTATCTACTCTAGCACTTAACAAAGCTTTTCGCATTCCCACCTAACTATAAAAGTGAACTGTAATTGGTTAATCATCCACCCATCATCATCAACCACCTGCTTTTTCTTTTGCATTGACATTAGAGCAGTCTATCCAGTAGTTCATCTATATCGATGTGTGTTGTAGTGACCTCAAATAACAGATAAAACTTCTAGACACCAGAGATCTCTTTTGTCTAGCGGTAAAGCATCTGGCCGGAAAAGCAAAAGTCGCACGATCGATCCCCGGCGCCGCAGAAAAAGCTACTACTCTTCATTGGTGACTGCAGAACAAACGAATCATGCTGCCATCTATCGGTGCCTTCTGAAAGGAGAAACTTCATCGCAGCAAGCGATCAGAAACGCAACTAGGGTGCTGCACTCTCAACAAGCGGGCGCAACAATGCAGCTAACAATTCAAAACCTCCAACTCCTATCAGACGTTGATCAGAAGAACACGGTATCTCTGCTTCGTCGCTGAGAGGAGGCTATGTACTGACCTCAAATAACAGATAAAACTTCTAGACAACAGAAATATATTTTGTCTAGCGGAAAAGCATCTGGCTGAAAAAGCAAAAGTCGCACAATCGGTCCCCGGCGCCGCCGAAAAAGCTACTACGCTTCATCTGTTAGCATAGCTCCAGCTGCCTATTTCTGCCACAATCAAGATCTTAACACAGCCAAATACTCCTAGTAATTAAAGTAAAAGGTGAGTACGAGGTCGAAACCTTATGTAAAACTCCCTAACCACACCACACTAACGAGACGACATTGATGCCATGACCTATATAATATGAGCCAGCCCTCAATTACCGTACACACCGGTATTCTACAGGACATGACCGAACCCACAATTTTCTTATCATGAGCTCGGTACATTTAACCTCCGGGCACCAGAACATATTCGGGTCACATTGAATATCTTATTTAGAATGTTAATTTTTTAATTTTTTTCATAAATGAAATAAGATGACTTAAGTCTTAAGTGTAATATAGCGCCCAACTTTGCGTCCAAAGGAAGCAGAAATATTTTGTACAACCTGTCAGCTGGTCCAATATCATTGTTGGTATTTCGAAATCTCAACAAATTATCCAGCAATATTTTTGAGCGATGTTTTCTAAGAATAATTGGCAAATCGCTATAGTTATTCTCCAAATGCACCGAGTGTCCTACGGGAAGTGATGAAAATTTATTCCCATTATGCAGCAAGATTGTTTTTATTTTTGTTCTTAACGAATCAATGAAGAGGCGCCATTTAGATTAATCAAATTCTATTTCAAAACACTTCATTAGACCTTTAACATAACTCCAAAAACCAAGATTACCCTCTTTGGAAAAGAAAAAAAAAATTAGTGTCCCTCTCTGCCTGAACTACGAAAATGACACTCTGGATAACAGCAGGTTCTTATTTTTTAGTCTTAACCCCACTAATTCAGCAGCATCTTTTGAAGGACCTAATTTTCTAACTAGGGCATTGAGTTTGCACTGAAAAAAGTTGGAGACTCTCATCAACCAAAAAAAAATGGGGTGGCATTGTGCCTTCGCCCTCAAAATCACTCAGGATATAATCTATACTGTAAAATGGGTGTTCAACTGGTATTTCATAGACATGATGTACTTGGACAAATATAGGTGATCAAGGTTTGGTTGGACGTTTAATTTTCGTATCTTTTACATCTACCGCAGTCACATCCTTGACAGAATCATGACATCCTACAGAAATAGCAGTCTGTTATATGGATTTGCTGTTCACGCCACACCATAAGAATGCCAAAACGAAATGAGTGTTCTTAGCCCTAAAACACAAACGAAGATCTTCCTCACAGTTTGTGCACAGCTTATGAGGAGTTCATGCTTTGTCTGTATCCTCAAGTTTCACTTGAAAAGTAAGTAAAATACACTTTCTTCACAAATTCACTCGTTTCTTTGTTGACTTTTAACAGGCAAAAAAACACCACAAACACACCAAAAGTTACCAGGATTTTTAGAATCAAGGATTCGATACCAGATGTCGGATTCAACAGGGGTTTCACTCTGAATGAAGCTAACACAAACAAGTTTTACAAGAAAACCTGACGTGATGGAAAGTATTTTCTCTGGTTTTAGCGCGTAGAAATCAATAGAAAACAGTGAAAATATCTTGTGTAGTTTTTTGGTAGCAGACCAGTGTGATTATACTGTTACGAATTTCTGCATATTTGTAAATATTCCGTAGTATTGATTATGTAAATAGGAAAATTTATGCACATTTCGCATAAGGCAGTGCAAGAGTTCGCTTTCCTGCAATGTGTGTCTTAATGCTTGAAAATGAGTTTTACAGAGATAATGCTGGGAAGCGAGTTTTACAAAGAGAAGGCCATTTAACGTTAAGGTAATCTCGCCAAGTTGGTGACGGTTTTGGCGACTAATTTTCGTCGCCAAACTTGGCGACCATTTGGCGACATTTTCGGTCCCCATGTACATGTATAGGGCTTTTCGACTACTATCTGGAAAGTTCTCCAAATTTCTATCTCTGGAAGTTTCGAGAAGATTCGTCTTTCCTATATAAGTCCAGCCAAGAGTTAGTTGAGTCCGTTTGTCAGTTGAGTTACTGACTGAGTGGAGTCACTGAGTTAGCTGTCTCTCAGCGAGCATTCAGAGAGTTCCGAAAGTGAGCTGTATTGCATTGTCTTTTGTGGCGGTTCTTAGCAGTTGTGTTGTCAAGTTTTTAACTGCTGTTTTATGCTCTATTGTTGTGTAAAGAGCTGTATTGAGTCTACTAGAACGAGAAGTTCTGGAGTTGTAAGAGAATCTGCAAAGAGTTATATCGGAATAAATTTCTGCAAGTTTTGATCTGCTTTGGCTTCAAATCTTTCGAACCCATCCACGCAACAAAACTGTTCTAAAAAGAACATGTTCTCTTCTCTTTCCAACTCATTGAATAAATTCGACTGCACCTCCAATTACTTTTTCTCTACTACACAAAATGTTGACTTTTAAAAATGATCTAACATTACATATATATAACAAATTAAAAATACCCCTACACCATTACAACCTCACTTACCAAACAAAATAATCTTTAAAACACATTTAATCCCTAATATTTCAAAATAATATTTCCGAAGCCCATCTCATCAAAAACAAACACTAACTCATTGGAATCGGAACAAATTATTAGTGACAAGACCACATCATTAAAATACCTTCCCGCTTTCTCCTTTTCAAGTAACTACTGGTCTTTCCTATTCTCATTGCAATCAAACCTACAATATATATTTGTTTTTTTTTACTATCCCACTTGACAAGAGGTTGAATTTAATAAGGATGCTGCATGCTTCAGTTAATCGAAATTAGCTCCGAGATGTTCAAAACACCGTAAATAAATAATAATAAAAAATAAGCCAGAATTTCGGAAACTTCATTTGAAGATCAAGAAGAAGAAAGGTTTAAGTCTTTTGGAAAATAGAGGTAACTAATTATCCGTTTTTCACATTAGTATTAGATTGAGAGGCGACTGCAATTTTTGGACCCCATCGAACATCATTCTGAACTTTTTATAGAAATTAGAGAAAAGTGAATAGATAACGAGTCCACTGGTCTGGCGTGGCTGAAACTGGTCAAAAATCGACTTTTAATAAGTTGAACTAAATCCAATTGCCAAATGCGCCATAACTTGCCAAATAATGAGCATTTTTTTTTTTTTTATTTGATAACCCTAACTCTTTAATTTTCAATTAAGAAGGTTGCAAACGATTCAGATATCTGGCGACGGTCTGCTTGCATCTATTAAAAGGGAGCCAAGTTGGCAATAAACATTACGTCACTGATGACATAACTAATGTCGCCAATTTGGCTTACTTTTAAAAGATACAAGTTTTCCGAGCCAGAGATGAGAAATCGTTTGCGCTTTTTCTCATTGAAAATCAAAATGCAGTGGGTTACCAGACGAAAAAGTTTGTTCTGTTTTTGGCAAGTTATGACATATTTGGCAATCGGATTTGAGTTCAACTCATTCCAAGTCGATTTTTGATCAGTTTCGGTCATTTTTGCCACGACAAACCAGTGGATTCCTAATCTACACACTTTTCTCTAATTTCTATAAAAAAATTCAGAATGATGTTCGATGGGGTCCAAAAGTTGCAGTCGCCTCTCGGACTATATTAATAACCGATGGTACATAGTCAAGGAGGTGGAACGATACATTTCAAGACATAATTCACAGAAAAGACAAAACGTTTTAAGGGGGGTTGAAAAGGTCTATCTAGTCCATGTAAAAAATGCCTTTTTTTTATGTACCTTTTTCTCAAATTAAAACACTATTACATAGAATGACATTTGCTTTTGTAAAATAAAATTTTGTTTATGATTTATGATGTTTTGAAATTTTTTTATAAAATTTCCCCCCCAAAAAAAAACATGGTTAGGAATTTTTTTTAAAAAGAATCTAATCAACATTTCTGCAAAAGCCTATGTCTATTTGTGTTAAAACACTATATGTAACAGGGTTAAAAATTCAAAGCAAAATATTGAGTAGATCCTGAAAAAAAGGCACATTTGTATGAAAAAACGGCATTTTGAGAAAACAGCGTTTAAAAAGTACAATGCAGACATTTTTTTCAGTGATGTTATTTTTTCGAAAAATATTTTTTAAAAAATACTTCGGATGAGCGCATTGCCCACCAAGTTATACCATTTTGTAGATGACATTTCAAATATTGTGGTGCGCTAAAAACCTCAAAATGGATTCCGAGAAAAAAAAATTGCCTTCCGACGCACCCTTCCCCCCCCCCCCCCCCCCCCCCAAATGATTAGAAAACTTTCAATTCACATTTTCTGACTTGAACCATTCTTCTCTTTTCGTCTTCATTTAAGTCCTCAGGCAGTGATATTCTTTGGTTGGAGACGGTTTTAAATAGCTAAACTTGCAACTAATATTGTAGGATGCGCATGCTTCTGGCAGCAAATGTTGTTTTTAGATTTATTGAATTTCGTTGAACTGCAGTAAAAAGAGACGGTTTTCTTATTTCGTATGTCCTAATAAAATATTTGTGATGACGTCACCCATCACTGGTTAATATTGGTTTGGTTTTTCTGAATTTTAGGCTATTGGGGCTTTGCCCTTAGTGAAGCATTGGTTGACTATATTATGGACATTTTTGGCTTCTTTATGCAGATTTAGATATTGGCTTCTTTATGCCATTTAAATGATGCAAGTGGTATATATAAGTGCGGCTTTTCACAGTTCTAATCAGACTCGTTTTTTACGGCGAAGATCGCCCAAACAGTTGTTAGCTCAAATGTCTTTTGAGTGGAGTGCATTACCGACCCTGAGCTATTTTCTGAAGTCCAAGTTTCCAGGTGCCTGCTATAACTTCAAGGTGACCTATGGGTTATTGTTTCGTCTCGCTGTTCTGAAGTACTACCATACCAGTCCGGGACCGTTGACTGCTTGAGGTAGTAAAGCTTTGTTTGCTCATAGTGCCTTTTTCCACACTACAGAATATTCTATGGAGTTTATGTTCCTATACTATTGCATGCACTATTTGTTCAAAGCGATCAGTGTTTTTATGACTTTATGAATAAAGGAGTATCTAAAGATGGTCACTTGCTTTTTTTTGACAATGTGTTACTATATGGATTGCCAGCCTGCCAATATTTAAGCTCTTCAACGTGACAATACTCAACCAGGTTTTGATTTTCAATAATAATTATATATTTCCAGGATTAGTGAGAAATACAGTTTAACAGGGAACGCAGTGAGTTTTCTAAAATATTTAGGGAGGAATTTTAGGGATTTTTCCAAAAATTTCAGGAACATTTTAGGGATGATTCCTAAAAGTTCTAGGGATAACCCACAACATTTTAGCGATAATTTACAAAAAGTTAGGGATAATTCAAAAACATTTAAGGATATTTCTTTTAAAAATGACATAGGCTCCTAACACAGGTATATTCTTTCAAAATCTTGTTTAAATACCGGTAAAAAACTGCCAATCTTCAAAAAATTGAACTTCAAACAACTTTTTAGCACAATAACAGTTATATAACTTTAGCGATGTTGTGATCCTTGGATTAGTAATCTGACTCCATTTTAGTTTAACATAAATTTATTATACTTTAATTAACTAAATAAACACCAACGATACAACATGCTAAGAAAATATTCATGGAACACAAGTAAATAAAAATAAAACTGATCGCCAGGAAAGTTATTTTTTCTGTCGCTATGCAACGCACGAGACATCATCTCATCTCACTCCGATGGAGTTCAAAATGTCATACCAACAAGCTCGCGCCGCCACACCGTATACAATTATACTATTTGGACAAACAAATCAACTTTTCTCATGTGGAGAAAAATTTGAGGTTTTTCCTCGGGTTTCGGAGGAAAATCGTGGAACAGGATTCCCACTCAAATCACAGAATGAAAATCAATTACTTTTAAGGACCTAATTAATGTTTTTAAGGACCTTTTAAAAATTCGTTTTTAAACATCATGTCTATATTTAAATTTTTAACGAAGTATATTCTACCAAAAAAGTTACATGTTGGTGGAAAATGTCGGAAAATTCTGATACGGTGCAGAAAGTGGCGGTCACGCGGAGATAGCAAGTCCGAGTTGTATTTTTATAATTTTTGCAATTGGACAATATCTGTAAAAATTAAGGACTTTTAAGGACCTCTAAGCATTTTCAAGGACTTTTAAGCACCTCTAAGCATTTTCAAGCACTTTCAAGGCCTTGAAAATAAATTCAAAAATATTAAGCACTTTTAATGACTTTCAATGACTGTGAGAAAACTGTGGAGTTTTTTTTTGGGGGGGGGGGGAGGGGGGAATTATTGAAAAATTTAAATACAATTTTGAAAGAAACAAAAATTAAAGGAATATTAGGAATTTTAAGGCCCCTGAGTTTTGTATGTGATGACGGGCTTGCCCTTCTTGCTCTTGTGGATTGGGAACGACACGCAAAAAGACGACACGCAAAACTTTGACACCTCCTCTCCTAAAATTACGTCACGAGGTTGCCACCTCACCCCTAAAAACTAATGGTACCCAAATCCCTTTGTTTCTAAAATTTAAAACGATGTCTATTTAAATTAGTTTCTAGTTTTCAGATTACTGAGATAAAATAAAAACCAACTTATTGCGAGTTTACTTTTATGAACGTGATTCGTAATTAAATGATTGAAACTATTGTATTTAAAACTTTAAATTAAATATATTAAATTAAAAAAAAAAAAAAAAAAACTTTATTAAATTTTTTTTTAAATATTGAATTTGTCCAACTAAAGTGAGATTGGTACACCTCGAAAGCGATTACTCGCCCCCCCCCCTCCCTGTCATAAATCATTCGTTGCCCCAACACCTTTCTGTGACGTAGTTTATGTACATTCCCATTCTAACTATTCGGGTGTCTGATTAAATTTTATAACGCATAAAAACAAAGTTTTTAATTTAAATCCTTTATATGCAATGAACAATTCCCGCATTTTTTAAAAACGAGTGAAATTAAGTTATATTTATGAAGAATTTCTTTCCGATTCCAAATATTCAAACAAAAGTTAATTAAAAAAAATTAGTTATTTAAATATTAAGAAAAGAAAATGCCCTAGAACCACGTCCAATTGCAGTCCGATCAAAACGCTACGTTTTAGCTGTTACGTCACGATATATTTCCGTTCTCTATGATTATTGTGAGGTTTTTGCCAAACAATTGGTGAGGTTTTTTTTTGATAATTGCCATATCCCGAGCCGGTTTGCGCGATTTGAGAGAAACTTGGAATGAGTCGTTTTTCCCGCCAAAATAAACCAGCTAACTTAGGTTGCAAATTTAAAAAAAGAAAAAGCGCAGTGAGCAGAAATTTTCGTGTTTATGGCCTTTGCGAAACATTTAGAACTGAATAAAAAAATAATAAAACGCGGAAATTGTCCATTACAACTTATTAAGTTCAGATCGAGTTTTCATAGTATTCGCTACTACAAAAAAAAAACATCCATTCCGAAATATTAAGCAAATTATTTTTTCCCCAGTGAAACTTAATTGAATACATTGTCATCCCCAATGAATCTATATCCACCAAGTTTCAGCTATTTTATCGGTGGGATACTCGACGAAAATGAACATCACAACAACGTAAATCTCGGCGAGTGCATTCGCTGTAATAGCGCAAATCTCCGCAATGGCAGTCCTTACGTCATCGTAATCCTCAGCGAAAATAATCACCCCGCACCAACGTAAATGATGCCGATAGAAGTTGGCAATTTTTAGTAAAAGTGGTCATGACATAAGAAGTTTGGGGGAGTCTGAAACGTACGTAGGTTCCACTGTTGCGAGACGTGCAAGCAAGTCCAATAAAATTGCAATGCAGATTTGTATCAATCTTAGGAATGATCGAAATTTCAATAAGAAAAGAGCGGAAATAAACGTTTCAGCTGAACTTTACCATGTCTGACAGGTGCGAATATCTGCAACAGCATTAGTGGCTATTATATCGGCGTAGCACATGATGAAAATGATCATGACGCTACAACGTAATTCTCTGTAACCTCCATAATCACGGAAATATTAAAAGCCTCTCCCTTGTCGAGAAAAAAAATCCCCGTTAATACAATAATACAACACCCCTTTAAGATTATTTTAACACGTGTTTGGGGAAAGCAAAATTAGAGGCCAAAACTACTTATGTTGAAACTTTCAGAGCTCTAGGCCTATTAGAAGTCGCTTTTTGTGAGAAAATTAATTAAAAAAACAAATTAAAATTTTAACATTCTTTTTATCAGTCCAATTAGAAGGCCAAAACTACTTGTGTTGAAAATTTCAGAACTGTAGTCCAATTACAAATCGTTTTGTAAAATATTTGTTAATTAAAAAAAAAAAAAATTAAATTAAATTTTAAAATTCTGTTTTTTATAAGTCCAATTAGAAGGCCAAAACTACTTATGTTGAAAATTTTAGAGCTGAAGCCCTATTAGAAATCGTTTTGTAAATTTTAATTAATTAATTAAAAAAATCAATTAAAATGAAACTTAATAAAAATTTAAAATTCTGTTTTTTAAAAGTCCAATTAAAAGGCCAAAACTATGCATGTTGAAATTTTCAGAGCTGTAGCCCTATTAGAAATCGTTTTGTAAAATGTTTATTAATTAATTAAAAAAAGTAATCAAAAAGAAACTAAATAAAAATTTAAAATTCTGTTTTTCAAAAGTCCAATCAGAAGGCCAAAACTACTTATGTTGAATATTTCAAAGCTGTAGCCCCATTAGCAGTCGTTTTGTAAAAAAAAAAAAATTGTTAATTAATAAAATTAATTAAAAAAAACTAATCAAAATTTTAAAATTCTGTTTTTCAAAACTATAATTCGAAGGCAAAACTACTTTTGTGGAAAATTTCGGATCTGAATCTCCGTTTAAAGTCCCTTTGTAAAAAAAAAATTGATAAAAAATTAACTAATTAAAATTTTAACATTCCGTTTGACATGTATACAATAAGAAGGCCAAAACTACTTATGCTGAAAATTGCAGAACTCTACTCCAATTTTAAGTAAGTTTCTATAGAGCCACAGACAGACACACAGCTTGTTTTATTATTATAGATATTACTTCCGATATAAAATTTCATATGCTTCAAAGCAATATTCCGGCAGAAATTGTGGTTGAAAAAATAAAGCAATAATAGGGGACGCAGTGAGATTTCTAAAAAAATTAGGTAAGAAATTTAGGGATATTTCCAAAAATTTCAAGGGAATATTCTTTAAAATTTTGGGGATAAATCTTAAAATTTTAAGGATACATCTCAAAATTTAAGGGATAAAATTCTTAAAATTTAGGGATACTTTTAAAAATTTTAGAGATAATTCTTAAAATTTTAGGAATAAATCAGAAACATTTAGTTCTATTTCTTTTGATGCTGATATAGGCTCCTTAAACAGACATATTCTTTCCAAAGCTTGTTTCAATACCGGCAAAAAAAACTGCCAATTTTCGAAAAATTGACTTTTTAGCAAAATAGCAATTCCAAAACTAAACAATTTCATTATTTTGACTAACAGGCGAATTTTATTAAATCCACTTTTTTCATAATTTTTGTAAAGCAAAATATTTCTAAAAGGAAAAAATATGACCCATAAAAAGATAGTTTTTAAAAAGTCCTTTATATGCATTGTTAATTTTTATACTCATTAACATAGCGCCGAAATCAAAAACATTTATATCAGCAAAATGTGCAGCAAACTAGCTTTCAAAATTTATTTATTAAAAATTAACGTGAACGCCATCCAAATATCATTTATTTATTCTGATTGAAGTAGTTTTATTATTTATTTATTAAAAAAAAAATTTTGGTTACAGAGGAAAGCAACAATGGTCGGTTAAATGCTTTTGAATGTGATTGAATGACGGCAAGTTGGCTTATTAGTATTTCGTAAGGCGACCTTTTAGGGACAGTAACAGCCCCAAAACGTGATAGAATGCATTGTCATCGATATCGAACCTATCTGCCAAGTTTCAGCCCGATTGGATGACAGCAATCGGGTTAATTAGGCCTCCGCAGACTGCACTCCCGTCGACAAACAAACATACAAAAGTGAAGTTAATATAAAGGACTAAAAAAAAAAACTTAATTAGTAAGTTCATTAATGAGTTGATAAGTAATAAGTAGTAAAAGGTTTATAAAAAAATAATTAGAAGTTTCCTTATTTATGATGTGAACAATATCTATTTATAATTGTTCTCATATTTATGAATATATTCAAAAATATACTTTATTTGTAGAAAATATAGGATAATAAAAGTAAAGCATTGGGGTAAAATAAAAAAAAATGTTCGAGTTCTTTGATGATCGACATTTTTAAAATTTCTGAATACAAAAAAAAAAATTCTGAATAGTATGCATATATGATACGAAGGACGAACTCAACAAGAGGTGGTTGTCTTGGCAACGTATTTTGAGAGAAAAAGGACAAATTCAACATGAAAAATATACCTTTAGAATCTGTGAAAAGTCAAGATTCGGATGACTAATTTTTTTTTACCCCCATGTTGAGTTCGCCATCTTAAAATATATAATTTAAACTAAGTTTTCTCCTTCCTATAAAACTACACCAAAATAAAGAAATTTCTATGTACATAAAACTGAGTTGTCTGTACGTCTGAATCAGATACAAATCCACAGTTTTGCACCTAAAGGAACAAAATGCACTTTTGGTACATAGAAGCTGAGAGTATAGAGAACAAATTTTAAATTCGATCAAAAGTTGCTTTTATTAAAATTTATTGACATGGAAAAGTTATTGGAATGGCAACGATATTTTTTTTTATTACATCAGAATAATACCAAAAGTTAATATGTCCCCCTACTTTTTCAGATTATTTTTATTACAATCGTCTGTCCTATAAGCGGTTCGAATATTGTGATGATTTTCCGTATATTTACTGTAAATCGATACTCTGCACATGCACGGTTTTAAGATAATCTGACCTACCTAATAATCTGAGTGTAAACATAAAGGCTAAAATTATTGAAATTCATCGAAAACTTTAAAATCATTACATTTGTTAATTTTTCTTTTTATTTCCAGGTAACTATTTATTCGTTTTCTTTACCCAGAATATCAAAATTCCTTTTTTTCTTTTATTATTATTATTATTTTTTGTATAGTGTTTTTGTACTATGTATCCAAGTTCCATATTATTTAATCAAGGTATGAATACATTTTTTGTATTATACATGTTTTATTATTTACACCAAACTATCTTACAACTTACAACAGAAACTTAGTATTTCATTTACGATTTTATTTCTCTGGTGATTTATTTTGGTCTTAATTATGAAGTTGGTAAGTGACCGGGAATGGGACTACTTTTTTCTCTGTGTACAAAAACATTTTGAAGAATTCAATTTTTTTTATTTTTTTTTTTGGTTCGGATATACTATAAGACATTTCTTTGACGCGATTTTGTTTAGTGCACTTTATTAGTTACTATCTTTTTCTCAGATAATGCTGTTTCTCGCAACGTTTTTTTTTTTCCCTTAATATAAGCAGTTGCATTATTTAAAAAAAAAGGGAAAAAAAATTAAATCCAATGCATTCGAATCCCAATCACTCAAACCAAAACCAGTGATAGAAATAGAGGGGAAAAGTGGGGGATGCCCAAAACCAGTGTGGTGACCAGTGTTTCCAATGTTGGTGACCAGTGTTTATTTAAATTTGAATAGTGCTTCTAATTGTGCATACTTTCAAAAAATTAAATTAATAGAGAACTCCAAAATGTTTTTTTTTTTTTTTTTTTTTTTTTTTTAATAGCTTTTCTTTATATGAAACAAGAACAGAAATTTAACTCCTCGAAAGTTAAAAGTTCACCAAGTGTAACTGTATTTTTTAATATACACTTCCCACACTTCTAACACTGACCAGAACTATTAACCCCTTGTGTTGCATCATCTCCAATTGCAGCTGATGGTATCTAATAGATGGCGCAACATGTCCGCCTACGTTCAAAAATATCTGTTTTAATCTGTATCTGTAACTTTAACTGTATTATTATTAAAAAACTTTGAAAGAACATGGTCGTCGTACTGTTCTGTTTATGGACAAAATAGACCTATACTTTCTGTATTTCACATCTGGCGCCCAACGTGGGGCGGACATGTTGCATGCCTCGACACAGTACTCAGTTTGGTCCTGTAAAAAGAGAGATGGCGTTAATGGCACTAGATCTGAGGGCTCTTCGGACATCTCCACGCAAGGTTTTCTGCTTGCATTGAGGCGATTCATAGCGCGTCGTGGTCGTGTAAAGACAATTTACTCGGACAATGGAACAAACTTTGTAGGTTCAAGCAACGAACTCAAAACTATCGACTGGAGTGCCATCACTGCTCACACTGATTTGAAAAGGATCTCCTGGCATTTTAACCCACCTACTGCTGCTTGGTGGGGAGGGTTTTGGGAGAGAGTGGTCCGAATGCTAAAGGAATTGTTGAGACGCAATTTGGGGAAAGCTTGCCTTCACTATGAAGAACTGTACACCGTTGTGTGTGAATGTGAGGCAATCCTGAACAGTAGACCCCTTACTTACCTGCCCGAAGAACCCTCAGATCTAGTGCCATTAACGCCATCTCTCTTTTTACAGGACCAAACTGAGTACTGTGTCGAGGATCTGGATCAAAATGATTTAAATAACCTTCGCAAACGTGCGAAACACCTTCACTCTATTAAAGAAAAGTTAAAAATGCGGTTCCAAAAGGAATATATCTCTGTCCTTAAACAATCAGGAAATATTCATCAAACTCCACTGGAGGTTGGGGATATAGTTTTAATCGGTTCTGATATCAAGAAACATGTTGATTGGCCTTTGGCAAAGATTGTTGAGATTTATAAAGGTCGTGATGGTGTTTCCCGCGTTGCAAGGGTTAAAACTCAAAATGGTGAAATAGTTCGGCCGTTTCAGCGATTGTTCCGTTTGGAAACTTCCGGAAGAATTGGTGAAACGTTGCGAAGTGTGAAACCTAAAACTACAAGAAGTGGTAGAATTATCAAACCTGTTAAGATTTAAACCTAAATTTAAATTTTTAATGTTTTACATTTTGTACTTAAACACTTTTCATGTGATATATACTTAGCATTTTTTGTAATAGTTTAGAATTAAGTTTCTTAAATTGATTTTGCTTTTTAATGCTAATGTTGAGTTTTCTAACTTTAGTAAAGTTAAATTTAATAACCTTTTGCGGTTGGAGGATGTTGCATCATCTCCAATTGCAGCTGATGGTATCTAATAGATGGCGCAACATGTCCGCCTACGTTCAAAAATATCTGTTTTAATCTGTATCTGTAACTTTAACTGTATTATTATTAAAAAACTTTGAAAGAACATGGTCGTCGTACTGTTCTGTTTATGGACAAAATAGACCTATACTTTCTGTATTTCACATCTTGGGTACAGATTTATTTGGGAAAATTCTTGCGTTTTGAGCGGTTGGTTCAAAACAATAAAGGAACTTTAAAGGAACACAGCCAAACAAATTATTTTTTTAAAGTATAGGTAAACCAACCGATGCTTGGCTTAACCAATCATGGCTCTTGTGACATTAAAATCCATTCAATCAACCTAGTTTGAATGACGAAATAGGTTCGTCATTATTAACAAGCAAAACAAGTGCATGACGAATCTCAGCCGTCAAATGTACCCAAAGGGTTAACTATTATTAAACTACATGATGCGTGAACTATACTAGATGCGTGGTCTCGTGTTGCGGATACCCGACATTATCCCATTAGAGACGACTTTGAAATGGATACACAGTCATTGTTTTCAACTAAAACCTTGTTTAAAATAGATCATTTATGGTATATTTTGAATTTTTCAGATTTTTTTGAAAATTATTTTATGATTTTTTAAAAAAAAAAGTTCGTTTTTCTCGCTGAAAGGTTCATTGCTGCGCACGCATAAGCTCACTTCGCTCTTTGAAAGATTCATTGCTGTGTAAGCATAAGCTCGCAGCGCTCGCTAAAAGGTTAATTACTACATAAACCCTTAAGAAACGCATAATTAGAAGGTCAGAGTTACTTATTTTCAAAACTTCAGTTATAAGTTTATTTGAAGTCATAATGTAAAGAAACTTTACGAAATTAAAAAAAAAAAAAAACTAACTAAGATAATTTTAATAATGTTGGCAAAAAATACAATTAGTAGGCCTAAACTACTCATGCTAAAAATTTCAGAGCACTACGTCTATTAGAAGTCGCTTTGTAAAAAAACTTAAAACCAAAAAGAAATTAAAATGTTAAAATTCTGTTTGTGGAAATCAAAATTAGAACGCTAAGACTATCTACCCTTTCATGTTGCCGACTTCCTGCTATTCTCCGACGCGTTCGAAAAAATTAGCAAACATTTTTTAAAGTTGTTAAAAAAAAACTTAGATAAATTTTAACATTATATTTGCGTTAATCAAATTTTAGGCCAAAACTACTTCTATGTGGTAAATTTCCGTGTATAAATTGAAATTAAAAAAAAAATTATTTAAAAATATATATAAAATTTTAACATTCTATCTGTCAAAACTATTTATGTTTAAAATTTTAAGCTCTACACATATTGAAAATCACTTTCTATACAGACACAACGATAGAGAATTGTTTGATTATTATAGATTACTTTAGTTTAAGAAGTTTAGTTTGTATATTAAAAATTTGCTTTACGTTCACATTCTTTTAATTTTATCGATTATGTTGCACTAGCTGAATACCCGTGCTGCGCTACGAAATTTTACCATTAGCATTTTAGCGATCAAAAGACATTCATGTATTCTACACTTCAGACGTTTGCTCCCTTTTCGATCCCGACAAATTGATTTATCAAAATAGGAACTTTCCTTTGTTGACATTTTAAACG